>OX336391.1:682166319-683366319 GCA_946902985.2 Meconema thalassinum | reverse complement strand
AGCAGGGCTGCCAACTGCTAATGAATGCTCATTCTCTTTCTTTATCCTAATACCAATAAATATATCAGAAAGTATGCTAGCCAACACCTCTGAATGTTGCACACGTATGGTACCTAAAATTTCAGATTAACTTCGAGTAACTAATGTACATCAGTGCTGCCAACATAATTCTAAGCCTGCTGAAAATGCATGTAACTTCTATACCAACAAATGGATGTTATCCAAAATTGGCACTATTAGATAAAGTATTATTTCAGATATCGCCTCAGTAGCGTAGCGGTCAGCATGGTTAGCTGCCGCCCCGGAGGTCCTGGGTTTGATTCCCGGCTCTGCCACGAAATTTGAAAAGTGGTACGAGGACTGGAACGGGAGCTACTCAGCCTCGGGTGGCCCAAATGAGTAGAGGGTGTTCGATTCCCCTTCAGCCATCCTCGAAGTGGTTTTCCGTGGTTTCCCACTTCGTCTTCGGGAAAATGCCGGGATGGTACCTTCTTCAAGGCCACGGCTGCCTCCTTCCCTCTTCCTTGCCTATCCATCCTACCCTTCCCTTACCATCCCTCATGAGGCCCCTGTTCGCTTTGCAGGTGAGGCCGCCTGGGCGAGGTGCCAATCCCACCTCACCAGTTGTATCCCTTCCGATTCGATGTTCCTAGCTCTAGGACACTGCCCATAGAGGCGGTAGTGGTGAGTTCCCTCACTGAGTCCGTGGATTCCACCAACCTGGAGGGTAAACGACTAAAAATAAAATAAAAATTGGCGTGAATCTTAAATATAAAGAAAAGTATGCTCTTTAGATCGTCACGAAACTATTTCTCCTTATTCTTAATATTATTATCTATTGTGGAGTAAACATAGACTATTATTGAGGTATGAAAATATTAGTATACTTTCATGAATAGTACAAATATTCATGGTTTTGTATGGGGAAGTACAAATTTGAATGATAGAATAGAATAATTTTCCCTTCCAATATCCATTATTAACATCATCTCCGTAGATTATGCGAATAAATCGTAGTTGGAAACTCACAAGGAATGTAGTGTGAATGCAACATAATAATTCAAAAAGAATAAAAAATTCGGCCCTAGCGCGTCTCGAACCCGAGACTCATTGGACACTAAGTTGCAGCTATAGCACCCGTACACTTCTCACTTTCTAGCCTAGCTCATAGTTACGTAACTTCATGCGTATAGCTAAATGTCGAATTATTTCAGTTAAATCGTAAATACTGACAGGAATGCGTTCAATCAGTCAGTGCCCCTTCATGTATTCAACGTAACGCATCTTAATGACTGGTTTGCATTAATAATGCCAATGAACTGCAAATATTACTCTCAATCCACAACTTTCCTCCATGTTTGATTTCTTGCAGCTTAGCCAGTCGGAACACGGAATGCTGCTGCGAATAACGTTATTCAAGCCTATACCGGAATTGTGCCTGTATACAAGCTTTAACGTTATAATCTGTACCATTTGTATTCTGATGGTCAATGATTGCGGTACAACACATGTGATATGTCCATAAGCAGAGGGTACTGATCAGCACAGTATCGAAACACCTAAGGTTGGATGTTATACAGTAGCTATCGTATATTCTTCGTAATATTTTAGCCTACTTTTCACATTTTGTAAAAATGAGAGAAAAGTAGACTTATGGCATCGGTCCAGGCAAATGTCTGTCTGTCCCTCCTAGACGGCTGCAGTTATTGAAACCCAATTTGGTATAAGTAAAGACCTATATTTGAATATCTCACGGGCATTTTTGAAAATTATTTTAGTGCTAGTAACTGCTGAAAATTCACAATTCACATTTGAGCTCTATGTTGGATTTATCAGACGTTATGCATGCGAACCCTTTCAAAATTAGTACAGATAGAGATAATAACATTCCATATATATATTTTAGATAGCGCATATATGACAGTGGTGCAAACATGATTTTAAGCCAGCGGATAAGTCCAATGTTTAAGTGCATCTAACTTCTAACTATCAATTGGATTTTATCCGAATTTCGTATGCGCTATTGTTACTGTAACATATGACTATGCTCATACTTGAGAGCCAGCAGGGCTGCCAACTGCTAATGAATGCTCATTCTCTTTCTTTATCCTAATACCAATAAATATATCAGAAAGTATGCTAGCCAACACCTCTGAATGTTGCACACGTATGGTACCTAAAATTTCAGATTAACTTCGAGTAACTAATGTACATCAGTGCTGCCACCATAATTCTAAGCCTGCTGAAAATGCATGTAACTTCTATACCAACAAATGGATGTTATCCAAAATTGGCACTATTAGATAAAGTATTATTTCAGATATCGCCTCAGTAGCGTAGCGGTCAGCATGGTTAGCTGCCGCCCCGGAGGTCCTGGGTTTGATTCCCGGCTCTGCCACGAAATTTGAAAAGTGGTACGAGGACTGGAACGGGAGCTACTCAGCCTCGGGTGGCCCAAATGAGTAGAGGGTGTTCGATTCCCCTTCAGCCATCCTCGAAGTGGTTTTCCGTGGTTTCCCACTTCGTCTTCGGGAAAATGCCGGGATGGTACCTTCTTCAAGGCCACGGCTGCCTCCTTCCCTCTTCCTTGCCTATCCATCCTACCCATCCCTTACCATCCCTCATGAGGCCCCTGTTCGCTTTGCAGGTGAGGCCGCCTGGGCGAGGTGCCAATCCCACCTCACCAGTTGTATCCCTTCCGATTCGATGTTCCTAGCTCTAGGACACTGCCCATAGAGGCGGTAGTGGTGAGTTCCCTCACTGAGTCCGTGGATTCCACCAACCTGGAGGGTAAACGACTAAAAATAAAATAAAAATTGGCGTGAATCTTAAATATAAAGAAAAGTATGCTCTTTAGATCGTCACGAAACTATTTCTCCTTATTCTTAATATTATTATCTATTGTGGAGTAAACATAGACTATTATTGAGGTATGAAAATATTAGTATACTTTCATGAATAGTACAAATATTCATGGTTTTGTATGGGGAAGTACAAATTTGAATGATAGAATAGAATAATTTTCCCTTCCAATATCCATTATTAACATCATCTCCGTAGATTATGCGAATAAATCGTAGTTGGAAACTCACAAGGAATGTAGTGTGAATGCAACATAATAATTCAAAAAGAATAAAAAATTTGGCCCTAGAGCGTCTCGAACCCGAGACTCATTGGACACTAAGTTGCAGCTATAGCACCCGTACACTTCTCACTTTGTAGCCTAGCTCATAGTTACGTAACTTTATGCGTATAGCTAAATGTCGAATTATTTCAGTTAAATCGTAAATACTGACAGGAATGCGTTCAATCAGTCAGTGCCCCTTCATGTATTCAACGTAACGCATCTTAATGACTGGTTTGCATTAATAATGCCAATGAACTGCAAATATTACTCTCAATCCACAACTTTCCTCCATGTTTGATTTCTTGCAGCTTAGCCAATCGGAACACGGAATGCTGCTGCGAATAACGTTATTCAAGCCTATACCGGAATTGTGCCTGTATACAAGCTTTAACGTTATAATCTGTACCATTTGTATTCTGATGGTCAATGATTGCGGTACAACACATGTGATATGTCCATAAGCAGAGGGTACTGATCAGCACAGTATCGAAACACCTAAGGTTGGATGTTATACAGTAGCTATCGTATATTCTTCGTAATATTTTAGCCTACTTTTCACATTCTGTAAAAATGAGGGAAAAGTAGACTTATGGCATCGGTCCAGGCAAATATCTGTCTGTCCCTCCTAGACGGCTGCAGTTATTGAAACCCAATTTGGTATAAGTAAAGACCTATATTTGAATATCTCACGGGCATTTTTGAAAATTATTTTAGTGCTAGTAACTGCTGAAAATTCACAATTCACTTTTGAGCTCTATGTTGGATTTATCAGACGTTATGCATGCGAACCCTTCCAAAATTAGTACAGATAGAGATAATAACATTCCAGATATATATTTTAGGTAGCGCATATATGACAGTGGTGCAAACATGATTTTAAGCCAGCGGATAAGTCCAATGTTTAAGTGCATCTAACTTCTAACTATCAATTGGATTTTATCCGAATTTCGTATGCGCTATTGTTACTGTAACAGATATGACTATGCTCATACTTGAGAGCCAGCAGGGCTGCCAACTTCTAATGAATGCTCATTCTCTTTCTTTATCCTAATACATATATATAATAAAGTATGCAAGCCAACAGCTCTAAATTTTGCACACGTATGATACCTGAAATTTCAGATTAATTTCGAGTAACTAATGTACGTCAGTGCTGCCAACATAATTCTAAGCCTGCTGAAAATGCATGTAACTTCTATACCAACAAATGGATGTTATCCAAAATTGGCACTATAAAATATAGTATTATTTCAGATTAATTCTGAGCACACGTGCATGACTTTGTTGCCAATATGATTCTACATACACTGGTAGATCCAATATTTCATAACATGCAACGTCCATACTATCCATTGGACTTCAACCGAATGTTATATGTGCATTATGTACCTTAAGAGATGGAACTAAGGATATATTCAGAGTCACCTAGGCTACCAACTGTAGTGCTGTATTAGAATATTTCAGGTATATTCCAATCTAATTAGAAATGTTAGTAGGCCTATTACCTATTAAATTTTGTCATGGGAAAAGGCACCTACTTTATTATTGCAATGTGCTCAAATATTTCATATGACCCTTCTTTGTATAATGTGACTAATCCCACACAACGTCGCTCTTTCTACATCACATTTAGTAACAACGTTATGGCCCTCTGTTCGAGCTGTTTCCTTAATAACGTTCTTGACGGAATATACATAATTTCTTGTCATTAAGATTGGATTTGATTAATAATAAACAAGAAATGGGAATAACATTAATTTGTAGAACTCAATTTTAGCCGTCACTTAAACAACGTTATCGTCGGTAGTACTCACAATTTTGTTCCTTAAAGATTGGGTAAGACAAATAACGAAAACCGGCGAATAACGTTTTTATGAGGAACTTCCTTTACCCGCCTTTCGAATAACGTTATTGTCAGCAGTTCGTTCAATTTCGTTCTTCGACATCAGGTTGAACTAATAACGAAATGATGCCAATAACGTTATTCAGTTATTCACTATGTGAGCCACCCTCCCAATAACGTTATTGGTAGGGACCGGAATAATAGCGTTCTTCAATTCGGTTATTGAATATAACGTTATTGTGATAGTATATGATAAATACGGTATTCTTGTGGAAACGAAGTAATTCGTTCTGCAACGCATTTACCTAAATGCACTCATGGAGTTTTCCGGTACATTCCCTAATTACGTTACGTTATGGTTACGGTTAAGTTATCTAGCCCTGCTCTGATGACCTATTAGTTTGGTCAAAGGATGCTCCCCCCATAAAGGTATGTTGTTGCAAAATTTGGTAGAGATCGGATGATTAGGTTAGTCGTAATTTGATTTAAGCTTTGAACATTTGTGTGGCCGCCATTACGTTTCCGTCAAGATGGCGGCGATATAAAACATGACACTGAGGTGTCCTTTGCTAGTGCTACCTTTGTACCAAATATCGTTCAATTCGCATTCACCGTGTTCGAATTGATAGGGGGGGACAGACATTCAGAGTACACACACTCACACACACACAGACACACACACACACAGACACACACACAGACTCACACACACACATACACACACACAGACAGACACACTTTTTTCGCCCTGTGTTGATCTCATAAGTCTACTTTCATTTTTTGCAAAAATCGAAAGTAGGCTAACAAAATAAGGCTTTACAAAATAGAATACAAAGAAAGGCCAATTCCTCAATCCTTTTCATTGTTCATGTCCACTCATCATTAACTTTCCTTTTATAGCCAACCTCTCCCCCACTGAGACATCACAGGATGTCAAACGTTGTTTAGCTCTTTCCAACAATACTTTATCCACTACACGTCTTAAAGCAGAATGACTATGACGATAAGAAAGGTCGTGTTCTTTACATGCTTGATCCAAAGAATTAATAGATATTCACTTAGCATAGGGTCTTGCGACCATGATTTTGGTACATGTTGCCTGATTTCTTTCACTGTATTGTCTGTCACATAATAAATGAACAACTTGGAGAATACTAATAATTCATCTTTGGTAAGACTATCCTGGATCTTGAGTCCATGATTTTGGTATAAGTTGCCAGATTTCTTTCACGGCATTGACTGTCACATAATAAATGAACAACTTGGAGAGCACCAATAATTCTTCTTTGGTAAAACTATCTGCATATCGATGACAGATAACCTTTTAGTTCCACCCTTAAAACAACAACACTACCTCTTGCATAATCTGCGATGTTGATGGCTCTTGAGACGTGAAAGATGGATTAAACATAACTTTTACATCAACAGGAGTTAGACTTTGCTCAGTAAACAATGCACTGTCATGAGCCACAGTATTTTTAGCCTACTTTCGATTTTTGCAAAAAATGAAAGTAGACTTATGAGATCAACACAGGGCGAAAAAAGTGTGTCTGTCAGTGTGTGTGTATGTGTGTGTGTGAGTCTGTGTGTGTGTCTGTGTGTGTGTGAGTGTGTGTACTCTGAATGTCTGTCCCCCCTATCAATTCGAACACGGTGAATGCGAATTGAACGAAATTTGGTACAAAGGTAGCACTAGCAAAGGACACCTTAGTGTCATATTTTATATCGCCGCCATCTTGACGGAAACGTAATGGCGGCCACACAAATGTTCAAAGCTTAAATCAAATTACGACTAACCTAATCATCCGATCTCTACCAAATTTTGCAACAACATACCTTTATGGGGGGAGCATCCTTTGACCAAACCAATAGGCCATAAGCGTGATAGTTTGCGGATGGCGGCCATCTTTGTGTGAAAATCGATTCCCCCTATTAATTCGAACACGGTGCAAACGAATGGAACGAAATTTGGTACAGAGGTAGTACTAACAAAAGGCACCTCAGTGTCATGTTTTATATCGCCGCGATCTTGACGGAAACGTAATGGCGGCCACACAAATGTTCAAAGCTTAAATCAAATTACGATTAACCTAATCATCCGATCTCTACCAAATTTTGCAACAACATACCTTTATAGGGGGAGCATCCTTTGACCAAACTAATAGGTCATCAGCGTAATAGTTTGCGGATTGCGGCCATCTTTGTGTGAAAATCGATTCCCCCTATTAATTCGAACACGGTGCAACCGAATGGAACGAAATTTGGTACAGAGGTAGTACCAACAAAAGGCACCTCAGTGTCATGTTTTATATCGCCGCCATCATGACGAAAACGTAATGGCGGCCACATAAATGTTCAAAGCTTAAATCAAATTACGATTAACCTAATCATCCGATCTCTACCAAATTTTGCAACAACATACCTTTATAGAAGAAGCATCCTTTGACCAAATGACTAGGTCATTAGCCTAATAGTTTGCGGATGGCGGCCATCTTTGTGTGAAAATCAATTCCCCCTATTGATTCAAACACGGTGAAACCGAATGGAACGAAATTTGGTACAGAGGTAGCACTAGCAAAGGGCATCTCAGTGTCATGTTTCATATCACCGCCATATTGACAGAAACGTAATGGCGGCCACACAAATGTTCAAAGTTTAAGTTAAATTACGACTAACATAACCATCCGATCTCTACCAAACTTTGCAACAACATTCCTTTATGGAGGGAGCATGCTTTGACCAATCTAATAGGTTATTAGCCTAATAGTTTGCGGCTGGCGGCCATCTTTATGTCAAAATTGATTCCCCCTATTAATTCGAACACGGTGGAACCGAATGGAACGAAATTTGGTACAGAGGTAGCACTAGCAAAGGGCACCTCAGTGTCATGTTTTATATTGCCGCCATCTTGACTGAAACGTAATGGCGGCCACACGAATGTTCAAAGCTTAAATCAAATTACGATTAACCTAATCATCTGATCTCTACCAAATTTTGCAACTACATACCTTTATGGAGGGAGCATCCTTTGACCAATCTGATAGGTCATTCGCCTAATAGTTTGCGGATGGCGGCCATCTTTGTGTCAAAATCGATTCCCCCTATTAATTCAAACACGGTGAAACAGAATGGAACGAAATTTGGTACAGAGATAGCACTAGCAAAGGGCATCTCAGTGTCAAGCTTTATATCGCCGCCATATTGACAGAAACGTAATGGCGGCCACACAAATGTTTAAAGCTTAAATCAAATTACGACTAACATAACCATCCGATCTCTACCAAACTTTGCAACAATATATCTTTATGGAGGGAGCATCCTTTGACCAATCTAATAGGCCATTAGCCTAATAGTTTGCGGATGGCGGCCATCTTTATGTCAAAATTGATTCCCGCTATTAATTCGAACACGGTGGAACCGAATGAACGAAATTTGGTACAGAGGTAGCACTAGCAAAGGGCACCTCAGTGTCATGTTTTATATCGCCGCCATCTTGACGGAAACGTAATGGTGGCCACGCAAATGTTCAAAGCTTAAATCAAATTACGATTAGCCTAATCATCCGATCTCTAGCAAATTTAGCAACAACATACCTTTATGGAGGGAGCATCCTTTGACCAAACTAATAGGTCATCAGCCTGATATTTTGCGGATGGCGGCCATCTTTGTGTGAAAATCGATTCCCCTTATCAATTCGAACACGGTGAAACCGAATGGAACGACATTTGGTACAGAGGTAGCACTAGCAAAGGGCACCTCAGTGTCATGTTTTATATCACCGCTATCTTGACGGAAACGTAATCGTGGCCACCCAAATGTTAAAAGCTAAAATGTAATTACGACCAACCTAATAATCTAGTCTCTACCAAATTTTGCAACACCATATCTTTATGTGGGAAACATATTCAGACCAAACTGCAGGAACATCAGCCCAATAGTTTGCAGATGGTGGCCAGGTATGTGTGCAAATCGATTCCCCCTATCAATTCAAACACGGTGAAACCGAATTTAACGAAATTTGGTACAGAGGTAGCACTAGCAAAGGGCACCTCATATTCATGTTTAATATCCCTATAGCACGTTGTATTTCAACAAGCTACTACAACCAACATTCGAGCATACTCCTTGAAAAGGACAAAAAGTTATAACAATACCCATGCATTTAGGAGAAAGTAGGCTATATGTTCTTTACTGAACATCTTGTTTTTCTTGGACTTGCTTTTTTTCTTTTCTTTATAAGTGTTTGAAACGGTGTATTAAAAGAGAATGATAAACATCCAAAGGGTAAATAGAGTAACAAATAAAGAGAAATGAAAATGATACTTCCATATCAATTGTCAAGCATGAACTAATCTCTAGCAAAGTTCACTCAATACTATAAATAATAGTTTAAAGTGGGTGCAAAAGTGGGTGCAAAAGTGGGTGCAAAATTGGGTGCATAAGTGGGTGCAAATGTGGGTGCATAAGTGGGTGAAAAGTGGGTGCATAAGTGGGTGCAAATGTGGGTGCATAAGTGGGTGAAAAAGTGGGTGCATAAGTGAATGCAATAGTGGGTGCAAAGGTAGGTACAAAAGTGGGTGAAAAAATTCCCCCCTTTTTGAATCTCGCTAACACCCCCTTTTTAATCTATTTTTTGAAATTTTGACAAAGGGTCTAAGTGCACTTTTGTTAATATCTCGCGAACCAGTCCTTGTTGACGGGTCCTTGTTGACGGGTCCCTGTGGGCGGGTCCCTTTGGCATAATTTGGATAAAATGCATGGACCAGTCCATAGGGATCAGTCCAAAGGACCCGCCCATAATTTGGATAAAATGCATGGACCAGTCCATAGGGATCAGTCCAAAGGACCCGCCCACAGGGACCCGTCAACAAGGACCCGTCAACAGGGACTGGTTCGCGAGATATTAACAAAAGTGCACTTAGACCCTTTGTCAACATTTCAAAAAATAGATTAAATAGGGGGTGTTAGCGAGATTCAAAAAGGGGGGCATTTTGTCACCCACTTTTGTACCTACCTTTGCACCCACTATTGCATTCACTTATGCACCCACTTTTTCACCCACTTATGCACCCACATTTGCTCCCACTTATGCACCCACTTTTTCACCCACTTATGCACCCACATTTGCACCCACTTATGCACAAACTTTTGCACCCACTTTTGCACCCACTTTAAACTATTATTTATAGTATTGAGTGAACTTTGCTAGAGATTAGTTTATGCTTGACAATTGATATGGAAGTATCATTTTCATTTCTCTTTATTTGTTACTCTATTTACCCTTTGGATGTTGATCATTCTCTTTTAATACACCGTTTCAAACACTTATAAAGAAAAGAAAAAAAGCAAGTCCAAGAAAAAAAATACTGTGGCTCATGACAGTGCATTGTTTACTGAGCAAAGTCTAACTCCTGTTGATGTAAAAGTTATGTTTAATCCATCTTTCACGTCTCAAGAGCCATCAACATCTCAGATTATGCAAGAGGTAGTGTTGTTGTTTTAAGGGTGGAACTAAAAGGTTATCTGTCATCGATATGCAGATAGTTTTACCAAAGAAGAATTATTGGTGCTCTCCAAGTTGTTCATTTATTATGTGACAGTCAATGCCGTGAAAGAAATCTGGCAACTTATACCAAAATCATGGACTCAAGATCCTGGATAGTCTTACCAAAGATGAATTATTAGTATTCTCCAAGTTGTTCATTTATTATGTGACAGACAATACAGTGAAAGAAATCAGGCAACATGTACCAAAATCATGGTCGCAAGACCCTATGCTAAGTGAATATCTATTAATTCTTTGGATCAAGCATGTAAAGAACACGACCTTTCTTATCGTCATAGTCATTCTGCTTTAAGACGTGTAGTGGATAAAGTATTGTTGGAAAGAGCTAAACAACGTTTGACATCCTGTGATGTCTCAGTGGGGGAGAGGTTGGCTATAAAAGGAAAGTTAATGATGAGTGGACATGAACAATGAAAAGGATTGAGGAATTGGCCTTTCTTTGTATTCTATTTTGTAAAGCCCTATTTTGTTGTGAAATGAAAACAAGGTTTACCAGATCACAATGTCTTTTATTTTTAAAAATGGTGATAGCCACTTCATTTCTTTCACACATGAATATTTACAATTTCCACTTTACATTTTTTTTACATTCCTCTTGTTTAGTTTACACATTCTGTACATTTTTGTTGTTGTGAAATAAAAACAAGGTTTACCAGATCACAATGTCTTTTAATTTTAAAATGGTGATAGCCATTTCACTTTTTCATACATGGATATTTACAATTTCCATTTTACATTTTTTACATTTCCCTTGTTTAGTTCACACACATTCTGTACATTTTTTAAAATCTTTTTCGTAATATACAAAAGCAAAACATTTTACACTAAAATGTATTACTTATCTTATTTTTACTAATCTAGAGTAGCCTAACATTATACATTCTACTTACAGTTTTTACAAAAAAAAATACAATATAAAACATACTTCAAATATTACAATATAGTGATCATTAGACTTAAGTAAAGTAATATTCGTCAATGCGACTGTTTCCCCAAGCAAGAGTATCAAATGTGTTGGGTATAATGAATCGTTTGTTGTCTTCATTACTTAAGCAACTTTGTTCAGCAAATTGGTATGTAGTTGATGATTTTTACTTCTAAATACATACATTTTCTTATATAATACAGGTGGGTTACTAACTATACAGTTTTTATAATCACTTATATCTAACTCTTTACTAACAACATTCTTTTTCCCTCCTTTTAATTTTTTTTACTACTACATCATCAATTGTCATATAGCTGTATGATTTAGATTTTGTGCCTACAAAGGTGTCTATAATAACACCAGCACATTCATCCTTAAATTTCCCAAGAACCTTTTTGTTTACTAGAGGTAAATGGTAAATATTATACTCGGGATAGTCACTTGTATCAAACCTATTTAGCTCAGTTTTGATATCCTCATAAAAATCATCAGTTTTAAACTCATAAATAAAAGAATATGTGTCTGTGTAGAGTAATTTAGCATTATCAAGATAGTTTTTCTTTACATAATCATAGTGAAATTCATACATAAGTGTTTTTGACAATTCCAGAATGGTGTAACCCACATATATGGGTTTGTTGTAAGTTACTTTAAGACGATTCATTTGTATTACAACTAAATCCTCATGAATAATTGAACAGCTATGAAAGTTACGCTTGCTTATTAAGTTGCTCGCACCATACCTTTTACCATCATTCTCCCACTTTGTTATCAGCTTTACATCAACTCGTTTATCAACATTCTCCATAGTATTTCCAAAAACACTATTATTCATGAGTTTATAAAAGTCTTTTTCAAATGCGTTTGTTGACTGAGTTCTTAAATTATTGTTTAGATCAATATACGGTTTGAGCCATGCTGACTGATGAAATTGCAATACGCGATGAATTTTAGTTAATTTCAATCCATGCTGTAGACACTGTTTTAAGTTTTGAGTATGGAGATTTCATATTCTCAGGACAAAATGGTAAATCATTATGATCATCATGTAACTCTTTAGGGTACTCAATATTTACCTCTAAAATATATCCTTTATCATCGTTATCATTAAGAGTGTCAACATGTAAGACATCAATTTCAGGTTGTGTCAGCCAGGGAAAATCTTTCAGTGGTAGATATTGACTCATAGCCCAACCATATTGGTTATTTGCATCGAGGTAGACAATATACTTTGACTCTTCACAAGGGTTGTAGCTAGGCATTTATTTATTATTCGCTTTAGAGTACCGTCCACTACATTGGCTTAATCCACCTCGAATTGATGATTTTATAAAATTGATCATGTCTATATCAGTCATTAATTCTAAATTTACTTTCGTTTTTTTTTTCAACATTGAACTGAAACTTAACCCAGGAGCAGTGAAATACTGACAAGGATCAAGGTCATAAGTTTTCATACAAACATTCCGAAAATTTTCAAAAACATCTGCTATTAACAACACATCTGTCTTCAAATATATGTCTGAAAATTCTCCTAAAGTTTGAATGTGGAACTGTGTCCATACACGTTGTGCATGTAAATATTCCTGATCACTGATATGACTTGTGTTTAAGGAACTGTAAAATGCATCTTTCGGTGGTAAAGAACACTCCTCAAGACGTTCCACACAGTTAATATATTCGTAAGGGAATATACCCTTTTGACAAATCAAATTAAAATCATCTTCTTTAGGAAAGACACGTTGAATTTCATGAAACTGATCTGATTTTAAATTACTAGCAAGCTTATCAAGACTACTCGGCATAAAGCGGAATGAATCTAAAAATCTCAGTTTTATTGTTTTCTTATTGTCAGTTTTGATGTATTTTGTGAACGATATGTATTGTTCCTTATTATTTGTAATCACATCAATTTTCACATCTGAAGCTCCAAATTCTTTAACGATAAAGTGGTTATCGTATTTGCTACTGTTATGTAGAATGACCGGAATGAATTTACTTACTCTAAAATTTAAATTACATTCTTGGTGAGCAGCACCACGATATTTTCCTGTTAAATGGTCATGATCGCGAACCCTGTCTGTATATAAACATTCACCACATATAAAACAATTAGTTTCAGTTTCAAAATTCATTTGTTCAAATAAAGTTAGTGGTTCCATTGGAATGATCGTATTTAAAATAGAGGATATACGGATGGCATCTTTCTCAAGCCTTTCCATAAAAACTTTAGGTGCATCAGGTCCTCTATAGAGCTCAAACTTATTTAAAGAGTCATCATAACTACATTTAATATAATATGCAAAGCTAAAAGGTTCATGAATGTGAGTAGTGTTGGTAAAAGGTTGGGCTGGATTCGATGAACATGTATTAAATGGTTTTAGCAAAGCCTCAAAGTCAGCATATATAACAAATGGTACTCGAAGCTGTTTCTCATAATCCTTAAATTTTAGAATGTTATTTTTAGGAGTCGGTAATACCGTACAAACATGATTACATCCCCATTTTTGATGTTGTGATAGTTGATCCTCTTTCTGGAAATATAACAAACAGCCATCACACAACCACTTTTTACCATTGTGTTTTGAAACCTGACTACTGACAAGTCTACTTAAATGTTTTATCCAACAATAGTGAGCATTTTCACCTTCGGATATGTATAGTAAATTTACATGAGCATCCTTTTTTTCCTGAGTATAATATAGAGGACCAACTATACTCTTATTTTCAATTTCATAAACATTAATACTTATATTGTTCAGCTCTTCAAAACGTTGAATGTCTTTTATCGCCATAGGAAATTCTATTTCTTTTAAATCTAACACTGAAGAATAGTGAGGATATGATGATGTTCTCATCGTGTCCCTCACTGCTGGATGGAGAGCTGAGGTTACAGCCCACGCAAAACATGCTTGATCACTATTCAAAACATTCACAACAGCTCTCTTTCGTTTAATCCATCCTGGCAAATCAATGTATGATGATGCTCGAAGGGGGTTATATTTATTCGTGTTGGTTTCTAAATAAAGTACTTCAACCAACGCCCAGCCTGACTCCCTTTCCTGGAACTCTTCACTCTTCTTAATGATAGCACTTGAAATATTTTGGTATATATCACTAATATTAGTTGATTCGCTAACAATTATGTTTTTTGAATTGAAAGATTTGATATCCGTAATTTCACCTTCACTCCCAGTTTTTACATAGAGTCCAAAAAGTTCAACATTCATTTTAATTGTTTTATGCTCTACTAAAACATTTTCTACTAAGCCAAACACAGTAAGTTGAACATTTTTAAAAATGTTTCAATACTTTGAGTTTTTTCTTTACTATAAAGTCTATAACTAACAATTCGACTTTTAAATGCACTACCAATTTGTTGAATATTTCCAGAATTTCTTTCATGGCAAGCGTTATTTTTATGTTGAATACTGCGTAAATGTCCATGAATGATTGAAGAAGGTATATCAATATTACATACATCACAATGTGTTATCGAAGGTTCACCATTCTTCTTTCTTTTTGTTGCACAACTATTTTCACAATCTTGAGAACGTTTACGCTTTTGAGCGTCACATTCGTTTAAAGGTTCCGTGCTAGTTGATGGTTTTACAGATTTCAATTCCTGTTGTTCTCCATGCACTTCAACCATGTGGGATTGATATCGCTTTACAGCAGAAAAACCAAGATCACAAACTGAACATGAAAAAGGTGCTGAACTAACATGCATTAAATTTACATGACGTGCAAGATTATCTTGTCTGTTAAATGTGGTAGCACAATGACTGCACACGAACATTTTAATGTCATGTTTAGCATTTGCGTGTCGTTGAAGGTTGTCAGGTCTTGAAAACTGTTTCTTACAGTCAGCACACTTGAACATGATGATCACTTTCAAAATTACCTATAAAAGAAAGAAATCATAAATGTTAATAAAAGATAAAACAAAGTAAAATATAAATAGTTTAATTACATTCCAGTCAATGGTTATAGCAGGGTATTTAAATCGATCATCTGTGAACTCCTAGCAAGTCTAACTTCATGTAGTTCTAACTGGGGTTACTATATACCACTGTCACTGACACCTAGCGGTGAACATTGGAACTTGATAGAGTGAGAGAAACCAGTGATTGCCAGTTAAGTGAGCTAAGTGTGACGTCATAGCCAGTCTTAAAACAAGTCTAAACTTGTAGAACATGTCACGTGATAGAAACCAGCAGCCACCAGTTAAGTGAGCTAAGTGTGACGTCATAGCCAGTCTTAAAACAAGTCTAAACTTGTAGAACATGTCACATATTGGAAAGCAGCGATCACCAGTTAAGTGACCTAAGTGTGACGTCATAGTCAGTCATAAAGCAAGTCTAAACTTGTAAAAAATGTCACGTGACAAGGTTAAGTTAGGTAAAGTTAGGTTATGTTAGGTGAACTGAGGTTAAGTCTTTAAATATTCCCTCTGTTACTGACACCTAGCAATGAACATTCGGACTTAATAGAGCGGTAATCAAAATCTAACCTACAAATTTAGCTTTACACATCATGGTCAAGTAGTTCCAACTTTTGACTGCTAAATATACCATTTTCACTGACATGTAGTAGTGAACATTGGAAAATATCACTCTAGCTGTTTAAAAGTTATTAGAGGGGGCACTTACCTTTTTATAATTGATCCACTGCTGCCACTGAATGAACAGATTGTAGGAATCTGGTAACCTACAGGTACCCAATTATCTGTAAACAAATTAATCAATCAATCAATCAATCAATCAATAAATACATTGCAATCAATAACTTCAACATAAATTAGTAATAAAATACTACAATCCATTAATAATTAGTACTTACCTTGCAAAATAATTTAATGATTTTCTACCAAAACGTTTTCTTTTTTTTACAACTCTTGAGCAGTAATAGAGCACTGTTCACTCAATGCGAGTAATAAAGACTGACAGTAGGGAGATATATGACACTCCTCTTATATAAACTCTCATCGCTCGTGTCAGCAGTTTTTTGCAGATCATTGCAATTCCTTTCTCAATACAGCTGAGAGTCCAAGGTACACTAGGAACACCTGTGTGGTATCCAATGACTGCTGACTTTGCATGGTCATCACCCATTGTCTTGATCAACACCTGAGGTTTCAAATTACTGCAGCGTCAGTCACAGCAACAGCAGTGTGCGCTCTCTGCCATGTCAGCAACATGACACCGGAAGGAACACCTGTGTAATATCCAATAACTGCTAACTTTGCATGATCATCACCCATTGTCTTAATGAACACTTGCGGTTTCAAATTACTGCAGCGATAGTAATAGCAACAGATCTGTGCGCTCTCTGCCATGTCTGTAATATGACACAGGAAATATAACAAGACGTCTTACTGCACATACCATCTCCTCAGTTTTAACATCTTAAGAACATGTATTATTCTCTCTCAACTACAAATGACTCGTTAGAACACATCCATCCACCAAGTTAGATCCCTTGTATGTTCACATGTATTTCGTCACTTTCCTTTCATATCGTTATCACATTATAGTAGTGGGGAATTAGTGAACAACGTCAGTTCAATACACTGCTTTACACACAAATGTAGTTAGGCCCTTTGACATAATTTAAATAAATTCATGGGCTAGTCCATAGGGACCAGTCCAAAGGGACTCATCCACAAGGACTCGTCCACAAGGACCTGCCCACAAGGACTCGTCAACAATGACCCGTCCACAGGGACTCGTCAACAAGGACCCGTCAACAATGACTCGTCAACAATGACCCGTCCACAGGGATCTGTCAACAGGGACCTGTCCACAAGGACTCGTCCACAAGGACCTGTCAACAAGGACCCGTTAGGTTGGGTTAGGTTAGGTTACACTACAGCCACCATCTTTAAAAAGCCCGCCCTCTTATAAAAGCTATGAGTGGGCATGCGTAAAAAACAAAAAACAAGCATGTTAATTCATAGTGGCTTTCCACGGAACACATGCACTTTATGTAGAACAACGTTTCATTCCATATTAGCATTCAAACTCTCTCATGTTGCAATTGGAAAGAGAGATTCTCTAAAAAATTAAAATTTCACCCCCTAGTAGGGTTAGGTTTTACTTTTGGGGTTGAAATATATTGTCCATTGGAAAGGGGGTATCAGCCCGAGTTCAATGACACCTCATTTGTCAAAATCCGACCATGCGTTCGAGAGATATCGGGCTGCCGCCATCTTGTGAGGAGGGTGAGGAGGAGGAGGCATTAGAACTCTCACAAAACCACTACTGTGCTCTGCTGTTATTTAGATGTGCGCTTATGTGGTCGTGGGACATCCGTCAAACGGTCACAATACATTGTATTCTCAAACATAGATGTTATAGCCTAAGTGTAATGGATCTGATGATGATCGCTTGACGATCGAAACTGGTCATCCTAGTGTATTTATTAATCTCACGTAATTTATTTTAGGATTAGGGCACAACCCAGCTCGTTTTGGGTACATTCGTGTTGACCGACTGAAAAGCACCAAACTTTTGTTTACTTAGGCAACACTGAAAAATGACTTCAAATATCACAATAATAATAATCTTTAAGTATTACTAACATCAAAACGGCTCCAAATTATATAGAATTGAATCATGGGAAAATCTTGCGTGTTGTGGAATGTAAGTTTCTTGGCGAATGGATAGATCCTACAATGTCCGACACGAGGCTTTTAAATCACGCTTGAATAAAATTGAAATGGCCTCCCATCTAACTAAGAATGTGTACAACAAAAGATCTATATCCCTGAATGCAAATCTCAAGCACTACTGCACGGTTATCCAGCCAGAAGCTTTGTATGCAGCGGAATGCCTCGACATTAATGGCATGGTGGAAAAACTGGAGACCAAGGAAAGGAAGATTTTGAGGAAAATCCTGGGTCCAGTCAAAGAACACGGCGAGTTCAGAAGACGCCACAACCAAGAGTTGTCCACACACGTAGAGAAAATAGCTAACGTGATGAGGAAAAGGTGGATTTCTTTCTATGGACATATAACCCGAATGAAATCAACACGGCTATCCAATCGAATGTTTGCCTTTATCCACGAGAAAAGGACTGTGGGGTTCTGGTTCAGTGAAGTAGAGAAAGGTCTGTTGGATATTGGGATAACATGTGAAGATATCCAGGAGCGTGGCCCACTTAGGGAAAAACTTCAAAAACATCGGAGTTTTCAACCTAAGCCGAAACTAGCAAGAAGTTGCGTGACGAACTAAAGAGCCTACTTTTCTTAAAATTAAGATTCAGGCCAATGATTAATCTACAGTATATGAACCTATGTAGAATAATGATGAAATTAAGTTCGTAATATCGAAATGTCTAATTAGTTCGAAATATACCTGGTATGATGTAGCCTAATAGAGCACTACAGTTGGCAGCCCTGGAGAGTGAATATATTCTTAGTTCCATCTCTTAAAGTACAGAATACACAATTTGGTTGAAGTCCAATGGACGTCACATGCAGTTAGACATTGGATCTATCAGAACGCGTAAATGCATGTAGGCAACAATGTCCTGCGTGTGATGGTCAGAAATAATCTGAAATAATATGATCTATTGTTGTGCCGATTAGGACTGAAATCCATTAGTTAGTATAGAAGTTACATGCATTTTTAAATTGGACCTATCAGCAGGCTTGGAATCATGTTGACAGCACTGACGTATATATTAGTTACTCCAAATTAATCTAGAATGTCAGGTACTATCCGTGTGCCAAGTTTAGAGCTATTGGCTTGCATACTTTCTGATATATTGATATTAGGGTAACACAAATAGAGACAGCATTTATTAATAGTTGGCAGCCCTGGTTGCTCTTAAGAATACGCATAATCATATCTGTTATGGTACACTTAGCACATACGAAATTTGGTTGAAATCCAAATGATAGTATAAAAGTTACATGCATTTAAAGTTGGACCTCTCAGCAGGTTTAGAATCATGTTGGTAGCACTGACGTATATAAGTAACTCCAATGTAATATAGAATGCCAGGTACTAGACGTGTTCATAGTTTAAAGCTGTCGGCTTTCATACTTTCTGGTATATTGGTATTTGGATTTAAAAAAATAGAGAGAGCAATTATTAACAGTTGGCAGCCCTGGTGGCTCTTAATAATTCACTCAGTCATATCTCTTTATGTACACATACAGTACCACATATAAAATTTGGTAGAAATCCAATTGATAGTTTAGAAGTAATATGCATTAAAAAATTAGACCTATCAGCAGGTATAGAATTATTTTGGCAACACTGTCATGTAAGGCCTCCCGGAAATTAAACTGAAATAGTATTATCTACATGTGTGCCAATTTTGGAATAGCTCCCATTCATACCTTCCAAGATATCCAACATGGAGCTCAAATTTCTAGTGCGTTTTTTCAGCAGTTGGTAGCACTGACATCATTTTCAAATATGGGCGTGAGATATTCCGGTATACATCTTTACTCATACTAAACTTGGTTTCGTTTGCTGCAGCCGTTTAGGAGTTGATAGGGGGGGGGGGGAGAGACACACACACAGCCAGACAGACAGACAGACAGAAGGACAGACAGACAGATGGACAGACAGATAGACACACATTTTCCCGGATCGATCTCATAAGTCTACATTTTCCTCAATTTTGCAAAATGTGAAAAATAGGCTAAAAACCGGGAAGGCGTGGACGACGGAGAGAAAGGTGCGAATGAAAGAGTACTGGGCCAACATTAAAATGCAGAAGAAACAGTTGGCATGACGTGGTCCTTAGTTGGCCGTAACGAAGCAAGAAGAAGAATTCGAAAAAGCATACGACTCAATCGATGGACAATCACTCTTCCAGATCCTTGAAGAAAGATGATTAGACTACAGAACAAACGATGACCAACACAAAATCCAAAGGAAAATTTATGGGAGAAATCTCGAATCCTTTCGAAATTTAGACAGATGTGCGACAAGGAGATGGGAAAAAGAGCTCAAGAAACAAAATGTCTGAAAACCAGTTACACTTGGCTATCGTAAAAACAATCTCTCTATACCATATCTTGCCTTCACCGACGACTTGGTTATACTAACCGAAAATCAAGAGACCGCAATAAAAGATATAGAATCACTCCAAGAATGCGTCGAAAAAGTGGGACTTCAAATATCCTTCGAGAAAACTCAAGTGCTAAGTCACAAAGGCGACAACATGCACACAAAATACGGAACGATCAAAAGAGTCCCACATTTCAAATATCAGGGAGAATTTATCGAACCAACTGGATCCGAAAAAATCTCTCAACAAAGCCGTCACCAGGAGAACACTCGGACTTATCCAAAACCTCTATAACAGAATATGCATGTCTTGACAAACGAAACTTGACACTACAACACTGTCATCAAACCGGCAAGTCTGTACGAAAGCGAAACACTAACACTCAATAAGAAATATGAACTTGAAGACATAAAAAAAGAAAAATTATTCGGAAAATACTGGGAGCAAGACCCACTCCTGACGGTTACCGACTACAGTCAATCAAGACAACTGAACTATACTCAAGCATCGAAGTCGACATCAGAAAAAGACGATTGAAATTCTTCGGGCACATAAGTAGACTGCCGAATACCCGACTAACCAAATGAATACTAGATTACTTATCATGACCCAAAAGTACAACACCATGGATTAAAGAAGTACATAAAGACATGCCAACTGTTAACATAACCAACACATCAGACAGAGACTCCTTCCAACAATGTGAACAACTGATAAGTCCAACCAGAGCCAGCAAAACCTACACCTTACAGACCTCAATGGTCTGACGAAAGAAAATTGGCATTCTCCAAGAGAATAAAACAATACTGGCAAAATAAGATGAACGTCAAAGTGCTTAACGCTTTCTAATATTGGGAAAATACGCTGTAAATCTCTACTTAGTATAAAACCAAGTCCCCGATTCTTGGATGTTACGGGTAAACTCGAGAACCACTGGATAGATTTTGATGCGGTTTCCACCATTGTGTAAAGGATATCTCGAGGATTATTTATGAAGAAAATAATATATTTATGATCAATGGAAGCCGAGCAGTAACGATTTCAGTGGAAAAGTCGGAAAAAAACTGGCGTCCGAGTGCTTTGTAAGCTTACGCTGGGCAAACCGTTAAAAATATCTACAGTATATACTATGAGTGTAAGAATTGTTCGGCATGAAAAGTACTACAAAAATGCACGGGAGAGCATATCTCTATCTTCAATACATCGCCTACTATAAGTGTTTTTACGTTTTCATTTCTTCCAACAATCTCCATTCATTTACTGAGGTGACAGTTTACTACCTAGCTAGGGGCGAGTCTATCATCCCAGCTTAGCTATCGGACGAGCTTATTGCCCCAGATACAGCCAGGAGCGAACTGTCGAGTCGTGTTGAGTTAAAAACCTCAGATAAGAGTGGTTGTGTTTGGAGTTTTCCTGGCTTTTCTTCATTTCGCCTGTGAACTTTTCGTTCCGCAAAATTCACAGTCAAATTAAGATTGGACGGGAGGAGGATTTGTGTTTCATGCACCTCGCCATTCTTAAATTACGTCTGACAAGAATTTGTTGCACATGCATCTCCATTATAATATAATTAATAGTCCAGTCAGTGATTTTAACCCATCATGCCGAGACGTAAAACGGATATTGGTCGTTGTTCATTGACATTGGAAAAAAAGCGCTTATCACGTAATGCTTTCATAACTGTTCCCGGGCGAAGCCGGGTCGGGTTGCTAGTAAATAAATAAAAAATTATACGAGCCTTACAGTAGTCGCATATGATGTGTAACATGTGACATGTTATCCTACTATGTGAGTCCCGGGAGCGCAAATCCCTTGTTGACAGTGAACTCTGTTGGTCATTGAAATAACTACTTGTAAATCTCCACTGCCAAATCCTGACCGTAATGAATCATAATTTTATTGTTACTTGCCGTGTCGGAAGCAATCCACTGCCTACATGATAGGAGCTGCGCTCTATACCGGCCAGTTAGTGAACCCATGCCAGCGATGTTATTGAAAATGGCCTCGTTTTGTCGATAGAGCGCACTGCCAAGTAAAGGCGCGATTAAAAATTAGGTGTGCGGAAGGTATATTAAATTTGTTTCTCCCAGTGATCTGTTTAGACCAACGAAGTTTCAATTATTGTTAGTAGTCAGCGTTAATATACTGAATTCCTACGTTGTTTGGAGTGTTTGTTGATGCGATATAGATTCCCCATAGCCACATGGCCTACAGTACATTAGTGTTTACATTAAATAAGAATACAGTAAAAGTATGAAGATTTAATAAATCGTAAATGTTTTCAGCAAATGTGATTTAAGGGATATTTTCACACCAAAGAACGACAACTTGAAGATGATTTATTGTAGGAATATCTTACATGGGGTCTCCAAACCTTGAACTAAACTGTATGCGATATACATTCCACATAGCCACATGACCTACAGTACGTCGTTGTACCGACCCCACCATCACGCGCGCTTATTGTTTCCGTCCCATGCACCTCCGCCCCTTTTCCAAAATCACTCCCACAAACATGTCCAGCTGCCGAGTGGAATGATGTTACACATCAATAAAGAAAATCTTTACTATGACCAATAAATCGTGGGTTGAAGAACGGGGCAAGATTTTTAGTGCCCAGATGAGAGGATTCTGGAAGAAGAAGAAAGCATCACCATCTAAATAAGTTTTAGAGTTCTCTAAAGATGGGCATAACCAGTGGCGGCTGGTGCTGATAATCAGTTGTGTGCCAATTAGAAGCATAATTATAATTTTATAGTGCATCGATTAACAGACCTTCTGGCGAGATGAGCTGATGCGTACCGCTAATAATTCCCCCGTTTGCTTTGAGCGAATCCCTCTTAAATGTTACCTCAGACTCTGCCGCGTGACCAGTGCTGCCTCTCTGTGTTTGAGCGGGAAATCGCTGTGATGTCTTGGTTCTGGTGTTGGCTGTTGTCCCAACAGCACAGCGGAAAGGTTGGGCACACATGCGCACAAGGCAGAGTTCCTGTTTGCTGGCAATAAACGTAGACATTCTCGCTGAGCTGTGATCTGTACAGCCAATGCCGGACGCGGAGTGGAGCGCAAGACTTGATAGGCTACGTCGTTGTGAGGGGAGTTGATATATCTCCTATTCTTTGGCTGACGTCTTTTTAATGCGCTGTATTTGATAGTAGATAATGTTAATAAAGAAATTTATTTTCAAATAAAACAATTTGCTGCAGCACTTCAACAAACAAGATGTTCAGTAAAGAACATATAGCCTACTTTCTCCTAAATGCATGGGTATTGTTATAAATCTTTGTCCTTTCAAGGAGTATGATTGCATGTTGGTTGTAGTAGCTTGTTGAAATACAACGTGCTATAGGGATATTAAACATGAATATGAGGTGCCCTTTGCTAGTGCTACCTCTGTACCAAATTTCGTTCCATTCGGTTCCACCGTGTTCGAATTAATAGGGGGAATCGATTTTGACATAAAGATGGCCGCCATCCGCAATCTATTAGGCTAATGACCTATTAGATTGGTCAACGGATGCTCCTTCCATAAAGGTATGTAGTTGCAAAATTTGGTAGAGATCGGATGATTAGGTTAATCGTAATTTGATTTAAGCTTTGAACATTTGTGTGGCCGCCATTACATTTCCGTCAAGATGGCGGCGATATAAAACATGACACTGAGGTGCCTTTTGTTAGTACTACCTCTGTACCAAATTTCGTTCCATTCGGTTGCACCGTGTTCGAATTAATAGGGGGAATCGATTTTCACACTAAGATGGCCGCCATCCGCAATGTATTACGCTGATGACCTATTAGTTTGGTCAAAGGATGCTCCCCCCATAAAGGTATGTTGTTGCAATATTTGGTAGAGATCGGATGATTAGGTTGGTCGTAATTTGATTTAAGCTTTGAAAATTTGTGTGCCGCCATTACGTTTCCGTCAAGATGGCGGCGATATAAAACATGACACTGAGGTGCCTTTTGTTAGTACTACCTCTGTACCAAATTTCGTTCCATTCGGTTGCACCGTGTTCGAATTAACAGGGGAATCGATTTTCACACAAAGATGGCCGCCATCCGCAAACTATTACGCTGATGACCTATTAGATTGGTCAGAGGATGCTCCCTCCATAAAGGTATGTAGTTGCAAAATTTTGTAGAGATCGGATGATTAGGTTAATCGTAATTTGATTTAAGCTTTGAACATTCGTGTGGCCGCCATTACGTTTCAGTCAAGATGGCGGCGATATAAAACATGACACTGAGGTGCCCTTTGCTAGTGCTACCTCTGTACCAAATTTCGTTCCATTCGGTTCCACCGTGGTCGAATTAATAGGGGGAATCAATTTTGACATAAAGATGGCTGCCATCCGCAAACTATTAGGCTAATAACCTATTAGATTGGTCAACGGATGCTCCCTCCATAAAGGTATGTTGTTGCAAAGTTTGGTAGAGATCGGATGGTTATGTTAGTCGTAATTTGATTTAAGCTTTGAACATTTGTGTGGCCGCCATTACGTTTCCGTCAAGATGACGGCGATATAAAACATAACACTGAGGTGTCCTTTGCTAGTGCTACCTTTGTACCAAATTTCGTTCAATTCGCATTCACCGTGTTCGAATTGATAGGGGGGGGGGACACACATTCAGAGTTCACACACTCACACACACACAGACACACACACAGACACACACACAGACTCACACGCACACATACACACACACACACATACACACACACACACAGACTCACACACACACAGACAGACACACTTTTTTCGCCCTGTGTTGGTCTCATAAGTCTACTTTCATTTTTTGCAAAAATAGAAAGTAGGCTAATAAGGTGCAGCCTCCCCTGGGCATAACAATGTAAAAACAAGATGTTCAGTAAAGAAAAGATAGCCTACTTTCTCCTAAATATATGGGTACAGTTATAACTCTTTGTCCTTATTAATGTGCATAAGTAAAATACAGAGTGTCACTTTCACAGAATAGGAATATCCTGAACTAGCACCAACACATAGCATACAGGTACTTTAGTTCAAATAACACACAATAGGCTGTTCACTTCACTTCACAAGATAAAACACAACATTCCTTTGCGATAGAAATTAGGCAAATGTAAAGAGCACGATGTACGCGGCACTGACGGCAGTTGTCCATTATTACTAGGACCAGACTTTCATGGACTAAATATCATTAAAATATGCATTGATAAACTGACAAATATGCACCTAACAATCTTACTCACTCTTCTTGGCCGGAATATGTGCAGTCGTTATTGCACGTTGTTCAAGTTTAATTCCTTTTCACATTTCACTTCCTTCGAGCATATTTGACTATTGACGTCTACGCCATGAGTTGAATAATCACTATTACCTGACACCCAGTGATCTATTAAGTACACTCTGCTGCTCTTCTCTTTTTAGCATTTTGAGTTAATGATGTACAGACTAAGAATAAAGTAACATATTAACTGAAGAACCTCCTCATAAAACTAACCCTGGGCATCCACATCACAAACACACCCACTATTTGGATATTCACCCGCCCGAACTCGCCTTATATCCAGGAAAAGCTTCCTTCGGACTACAGTCAGTCTTAAAGTCAATGCTGACACTGCTAGCGCAAGAATGTGGAAGGAAAGAACTGGTCATCTGTCCGGCTGGATGAGCCCAAAAGAAAGCCTTCCTCCGGGCCTTATGGAAGGCTGGGCAACATGGAAGGCGCTCAACAGACTACAGACTGGAGTAGGAAGAACCAAGATGAACCTGCAGAAATTGGGTATTTCGAGTGACTTTCTCCTATGTGATTGTGGGGAACTACAGACAGTCCAACATCTTTACCAGTGCCCACTATGTCCAGCAACATGCACTATGGAAGATTTAACACTTGCCAACCCGAATGCTATTGAAGTCGCCCGTTACTGGAGAAAGTGCATTTAATTTGGCTGCGGGCTACCTGGCAGTCAGATGTTTGTGTGTTGTTCAACTGACTTGAAAGTTGCTTTCCTCACTTAATATTAGATTTAGAATAGTTTGCCGAGTACTTTGTGTCTTTATTTATTATCTTTATTATTTTTATTTGTATTTGATTCTCACGGTTTACCATTATTTGTGACATATTTGTGATTGGTGCTCCTGATACGAATAAAGAAAGACTAGCTGTCGAGATGGTGAAAGAAATAGCCAGGTAGCATTGCGATAAGTCGAGTACTGTCATCTCGTTATCTGATTCTCAGAAAGTTGCATACAAGGGATGTCCAAGAAGCAGGCGAAACCTATTTTGTTCAAAATGCTTTAAATTATACTAAATTTTAACTGTATAAGCTAAAATATGCTATTTTGTTCAGAATATGCAAAAATACAATAAACCCTCAAAATATGCATTTTCAAATGATCTGTATTATAAGTGCCCATTACAGAGGTGTGCATATTATATGACTTTAGTAAGGAATTTATATCAGTCACAATTTTTTTTATTAAAAACATATTTTAATATTATTTTCATTTGCCTCCTTATTAATGTTTTCTCCCATATGGTCTTAAAACGTTTTCCATAAGGAATTGCCTATGAAAATTTTCGAAATTGGTGATTCTGAGGGGATCCTGAGCTGGATCCGTTTTTTTCTTTTATTCATTGACTTTGGAATGTGTCCTCTAAATCAAGTCCATTGACCACGATCCTTTGAATAGTTAAGTCATCAAAACAAAGCGTGTGGCATTAACAGGGCTCATTTTTTAGTGGAAACTGTAAACAATTTTGGTATATTGGCTTTCACGGCCGGTGAATTATAACTCAGGAATTTTTCTAGGTTTGTGCCGTGTCTTGTGTGGGATTTCGCCTAGGACACCAAGCTGGCTCATCGGCGGGCTCTTGGTGTCCATGCCCGGACACTGACCGTAAAAGCCAATATACCATATTATTGATTAAACATTTGAAATAATTTCAGTGCCAAAGGATACCTACAATAAGAAAAATCTTTGTATTGTGACTATAATCCGACATTACAAAACGGTAATTAAGCCGGAAAGTCTCTATGCTTCAGAATGTATGTTTTCCATTAAAAAAGGCAAAATAGAAGAGCTAGAGAAAAAGGAAAGAAGGATACTTAGAAAAATATTGGGACCATTAAAAGCAGAAAGTGGAGAGTTCAGATACAGATAAGATGACGACCTCTACAAAAATAAAGAAATTGAAAAAATCTATGATATGATCAGGATAAGGAGGGCTAATTTCTTTGGACATGTAATGAGGATGAATAACACCAGACTCACAAAACAAATAGTCAGTCATGTATACAAAGGCAAGAATGTTAATCAGTGGGTTACAAAGTATAAAAAGGGATATGGATGAGATGGAAGTAACAATAGATATTATTCAGGACAGACCACTTTTCAGAAATATGATCAAAAATTTCAAAGGTTTCCAGGAGAAGGAAAATAAGAAGCGGGTTAACATCTGGACGGAATAGAGAAGACAAAGTGAAGTAATGAAGAACTACTGGAAGGCAAGAAAGGATAAAGGAAATAAGAGACAGTGAATGCAATGTGTTATTGTACGCGCTCCAAAGATGGACAACATCGATGAAAGAAGAAGAAAAGAAGAATAGAACAAATAACATATTATAAAAACATTTAAACATAAACTTTAAAAAGATAACCCAAAATAAAATTAATAAATTAAAATTTGGCTAAGATAATTACACTTAAATATTAGAAATCAATTATTTTAATAATAGTTCTGCCCTATAAAGGGTTAAAATCCAGGACGTCTCGCAACAGTGGTCCCTAGTTGGTTAGCAGCAATGTTTTGTACAGACAGTATAATTAATTCTACTGATCCTAGTCTCATGTCAGAGCTCTCCTAGTTACTTGCTAGCTGTTGTAATGTTGATATTATAAGCCGAGTGTTGTCGTTTTTAAATTACTGCCAAGCAGACTTCTTGGCTTAGCAGAATATAAGTTGTCTCTGTGAATAATGAAGAGGGACCATCTCTCTTCTGGAGCGAGCAATATTGCGTTTGCTGTGATAAATGGCGATGAGGAGAGCGTCCTGTTGTATTTATTCATCGCAGTGAGTTGATTCACTGGAACATGTAACAGTATCCTGAAAGAGCAACAATATCTTCATTTGTATGCGATGAGACCCCCAGGGGCTCACGGCTAGCGGGACGTGGGTTGGCGACCACGGGGTTCCAGCTGAGTTCAGCATTACTTCCACTTACCTGTGCCGGGCTCCTTTCTGCCATCTTTTCTATCGACCTCTCATGGTCAACTCTTGTTCTTTTCCGACCCCGAAGGTATTAGGGTCTCCGAGTCCTACGGAGTCTTTCACTTTCCCGCCTAAATTGACCTTTGTCTCATCTTTTCTGATACCCTCATTCTTCGAGGGGTCAGCCTTCCTTTTCTTTACATGATATCTCCTGCCATCTGCTCAAGGCCCTCAAGGAGGCAGGGTGTGTGTATCCCCACCACTTCTGGTGCACCCTCGATAATGCTACACACTCAAGGGTTCACGGCTGGTGAGTTTGTGAGTTGGCGACCCCGAGGGATTCCTGAGCTGTGTCGGGTTTCTCCCCTTTTTCCATTGCCTATGGGGCGGACCCTCTCCTCTTTCACTTCCCTACCTGCCTTTCATGGCTCTTCTTCCTTCCAAGTCCCTGAATTCTCATTCTTAGAGGATTAAGGGCGTTTCTTTTCCTCCTGTCCTTTATTTGCCCTATTCCCCTATTTTTTTCATTTGGTTTGTGGTTGTATATTCAGCCTCATTAACACACATAATTTAACATGTATGCATCGTTTAAACCTTAAGTGTCGTCCATGACGTCATAGATGCCACCACTTTGTGTCTAGGGGAATATTGTAGTATAATGTATCACAATCTATACTACTCCCGAAGTCTATTCTAGCTGGATCTTTTCCTGTCTTCAGGTTAAAAATACAAAAGTTAAATGAGACGCCAAATTCTAGTTCTGTTTCTAGGCGATATAATGTAAATAAACATATATTTCAATGGTTAATATGACAGATAAATTGCACCTATCGGTGATATTATTTAGGTAGCACCCATAGGACGGTTATAGGAATACGATAAATAAATAACATACAATTAGTTGATATTCACGAAGGGTCTAGACAAAGTGTTACCGATGACTGGCTGACAAGCCGAATCTGAACATTTGGGCGTAACACCCCTTCCCCTCAGACTCGGTATAGAATATTACCTAATCCTATATATTATTTCAGTAGTATAGATCCCTCCTGTGGCGCTCACAAGCGACCGATCATGACAAATGAGCATTCAAATGAAAGAGGATAGCCATTAGCAGTTACGAATTGAACTCTAATTTCATAAAAATATATATATATATATATATATATATATATATATATAATTTCTTTAAAAGAATTACTTTTAAAATATGTACGAAGTGTGCGATTTGAAGATGCTATTTCTGTAGGAAAATACGCTCCATAATTGCTGCCCACTTCACATTTTGACCGCTGTGACGCCTGTTTCATTTCATTTTAACATTCCGAAGTCTTTCCTTTATCACTTAGCATGGATTTCAGAAACAGAAAATAAAAGGAATCAGTAGACTACTCAAATCGTATAATTTCATAAATATCGAATAATCTGTGAGTGTTATGTTGATCATATTTTCAGTGACTGCCTTCTTAAGTTAGGGAACGTAGAACTTGGAATTCTAACTGAAATGTAAATAGTGTTCTATAATCATTTGGTTGAAATAAAAACGTAACAACCTTTCTCCTTAAGTCTCTCATTATAAACCTAGTGAGGAAAGTGTGGTTTATGAACATGCGAGATTTCTCGCACGGGTAAGCGAGTTAACCATATTGTGCTAGTAAAATTTCGTAGAAGTGAAGTTGTATCTGGATTCCCATCCAGCGTTAAGCGTGCATCCTGTATACCCATTCCGGTTCTCGGTTAAGTAGCACGCAATACAAACACAGAGGGGAAACTGGAAGATACACCGGCTGGACCAGTCATTTGCATAGAACAATTCCAGTATGCTGATGGGTATTCGAGCAGTGCACGTTAATGGAAGACGGAAATGCAGCGACTGTGGATAGACTTAAAATTGTCTTCTACAAAGGAAATAATGCAGCAAAATCCATTTCTTGGTTTAGTTTCTATGCATGTTCAAATTATTAAATGTTTCCTTTTTTGTTGGTAGTGATTGTTTTAAAGCATCTAAGCTATATGCTCCTTATGCAAATACAAATACTAGAACCACTGACTTATACCAACCTACCGGACAGTGAAATCACTGCAATCAAACAGATAGAATTCTCGAGGAATGTGCTGGTAAAGTTGGCCCGCAAATCTCTTTTGAAAAGACTGAGTTCGTCTCTTCTGGGTTCAACATTCAGAAATTAAACATCAAATATGGAAAAATCAATCGCTTCTCACACTTCGAGTACCTACCTAAGGGAGATCTTGGAACCAATAGGTTTAGAAAAGGAAGCACAAAGAGTTCGGCTACAGAAATTGAAGAGAGCGTATGGGAGAAGGCGCGACATCTACAACAAAAAGTGCATGTCAATACATACAAGGATCAGACACTACAACACGGTGCTCGAACCGGAAGCTCTGTATGCAAGTGAAACTCTAATACATAACAGGAAGGGTGACTTGGAAAATGTCCTAAAGAAAGAACGCAAGATCTTGAGGGGAATTCTTGGCCCAGAAAGAACAGAAGATGGATACAAGTTGAAATCTCGTAAAGCAACTGAGAAATTATCTAATCTTGCGGCGGACATCAGAAAGCGAAGATTGAAGTTTTATGGACATGTTCGAAGACTTCCACCGACTAGGCTTACACACAAGATGACCTACGCAGAAAGACTGAAGAATATACCGTGGATTCAGCAAGTCAAACAGGATTTGGAGAAGGCCCAAGTAAGAACAGTGGAAGTCTTTGTCAGGAACCTGTTCCGAAGTAGGGTGAATGGATGGAATGTAACACCAGAGAATGACGCTCCAGAGAGACCAGGAACCAAGTGGACTGAGGAAAGGACGATGCCCCAAGGAAAGAGAATGAGGGCTATATGGAAGATCAGAAAGGCGAATAATAAAAGTACTGCGTGATCCATATGGGTCCATTCGCACATAATAATAAAATAAAGAAGAAATGGGCAAGTATACAGGAATAAGCGAAGTAAAGAGCAGGGGGAAATATGTGCTCTCAACCCTCAAAGAGTGAGAATTGATGTACTCGACAGGAATTAGAGCCATGAAAGGCGGAAAGGAAAGTGGGAGAAAAAGGGGAGTCCACTCCAAAGTCATTAGAAACAAGTATTTTTGTGAAGAACTATATAGCCTCTAATTGTCTGCTCTATTGCCATGTTGGATTGTTCCGTATGTAGGCCATAGAGTCCTGTACCTTTATGTGAAGATTATTGCTTAGGTTCATTATTCAAACGTTGACTTCGATCGCACGATTAGGACCTAAAAATAAGAACTTAATTTTAAAATTTCGCACAGCCACCATCTTGATTATGAATACAATTGAATTAAATTATATGCCATTACATTAAAATGGGTACATACATTTACTGTACCAAGTTTCACTTTGCTCGGATGGTTAAATCGCGTGAAAAATCCATTCAAATATTTCAACGTTGCTTGACTGCCATGTTCGTTTTGTACTTAAGTGGTTTATAAAAGTTACATAGCTGAAGTTGTGAAAGTGCTCTCTATCACTGTAAAAAAATGTTACCGTTTCGGAGATATACAATGCCAGTGAAATATTTCGCGTGGCCGCCATATTAAACTGGTCAAACGTATCACTATTTTAATGGACGGTCGTGGTAGGACAAGACAGTAGTGTATACTTACCGAGTTTCATTCAAATCGGTTCGGTCGTATATATATTTCATTACGGGAACACACACGGACAAAAGGTGATCTGATAAGCCTATTTTTCTTTTTATAAATGCAAATAAGTTAACTGGATGTAGTTGAGGAATCCACCAGTTGTTCAGGGTGTAGCACCATGCATGATATGGCTAAGCAAACCCTCCTCTTCAGGGATTGATACTGTGGGCAGCAGATTCCCTGAAAAGAAAGTAGAGTTGTCTTCCCTTAATATATGAGGGCATCAAGAAAGCAAAATCTCTCAAAAGTACGTTTAAATCGAAGGGAGAACTTTTTTCTTTATTTGCAAAATGTTGTGTTGATCTGAGTAGGCCTCCACAATGGTGAAATCCTATTTTCAACTCATAGACGTAGGCTATGGTAGGTCTCCGTGGCTTAGGCGGCAGTACGCCGGCCTCTCACCGCTTGGTCCGTGGTTCAAATCCCGGTCACCCCATGCGAGATCTGAGCTGGACAAAACGGAGGCAGACAGGTTTTTCTCCGGGTACTCCGGTTTTCCCTGTCAAAATTTAATTCCAGCAACACTCTCCACTATCATTTCATTTCATCTGTCATTCATTTAATCATTGCCCCAGGGGAGTGCGTCAGGCCTCGGCAGCCGGCACAGTTCATATCCTCACCGCTAGGTGGGGACTTCATTCATTCCATCCCTGACCCGGTCGGAGACTGGAAGCAGGCTGTGGATTTTCATTTTCAGACGTAAGCTATAGAAGGCAATCACTAAAACTCTTTGAATTCAAAACGTGTTTGTCTTAGATTATACTGAAAAGTAATCTCTGTGAAACACTTCGCGTTGTTTATACACCGTACTCACTTCATCCTTGAGTGGTCGTGACCAGTTGAAGGACTGTCAGCGATCAGTGGAGGATACTTTTAAAGCTACGATTTAGTTAATGCTGATTTTGTTACGTGTCATTTCGCCCCCACGCCATTTGACAGTTGAATACAATAACAGTAAATATTTGGAAACAGCGATAATGATCACTTTTAATCTAAACAATTTCACGACCTCACACACGTAATTCACAAATTAAATTCTATAAAACAATAATTAGCATTCTATCTGAATTGTATCAGCCGCGTAGTAATTGCACAGTAATTGACAGATGTTATAATCCATGGAGAAATTCTTGTCGCTAATGCTTTCCAAATAAGGCCGAATTCACATAATAGGACGTGAATGGCCAAGCAGATTTATTGTCTCATTGGTTGATTTGTTGATTAATTATTTGATTGTTTATATGATTCCATTAATATATTTGGTTTCAGTCGGTCATCACGGAATCATACCAATTGCTGGAATATGTGACAAGATAACCTGAAATGAATTACCTGAGATTAAGATTGGTGTCGTAGTAGGAACCATGCTGAACTAATTATTATTATTATTCTCGTATCAGAAACATATATTTTAAACATATAACACAGTTATTATATTATCTTTGCCCAAAACTTGGTCACTTCCAGTGCACTCTGTGCTCCCCGACGAAGATCTTCTTCCGTGCAGGATGCTGGGCACAGTCGACTCTCAGTCATATGCTGAACAGTCTGGTTTTCTCCACAATCACATTGAATATCATCCTGGTCAATGTAACCCCATCTTGCCATATTAACCCTTGATCTGCCAACTCTAGAGCGCGGTCTATTCCGGGACTTCCAAGTCGTCCATCCTCGTCATAGCCAGGAGGTAGAATTTCAGAAACATTTTCCCAACCAGGGGGAAGGTTGGTCGTAGCCCTCTACATTTGCAACCTAGCTTTTTCAGCAGTGGTTCTAAGTTCCATTGATGTTCTAAGGAAACTCTTCCTCGACTTCAATCGTTGCGGCTGCGGTTCGTGTCCATATAGAGGATGAGTCCTTTCATGCTTCACTGTCTTCCGTTCCTTGTTCGCTGCTATTTCTCTTCGAACAGGGAGTGGTGCTGTTCCTGCCAGGAGATAAAGCCATTGGACTGGAGTTGATTTCAAGCAACCTGTTATAATTCTGCAGATATCGTTGAGAGCTATATCCACCTGTTTGGCATGTGTTGAATTATACCAAACAGGAGAAGCAAACTATGCTGCAGAATAGCATAGTGCCTACTGTGATCCAGCCAGTTTGCGTACGAGATTGTTCCTGGAAGAACCTTTCGACTTGGAGTTCATGCAGTGCTTCTTGAAAGTAAGAGATCTGTCAAGTGTCACTCCTAGATATTTTGGAGTCTCACAGTGTTCCAGTTCGACCCCTGACCATACGATCTTTTACTTGCGAGTAGCTTCCCTATTTCTCAAATGAAAAGCACACACTTGTGTCTTTGAGGGGTTTGGCTTAAGCTGGTTTGTGTTGTAGAATCTGGAAAGATCTTTAAGGAAATTCGTGAGGGTGATCTCCACTGATTCAAACTCTGCGCTCTGAGTGGCTAGAGCAAGGTCATCAGCATACAGGAAACTTCTGCTGTTCGGGGCTATAGGTTGGTCGTTTGTGTATATATTGAACAGGATTGGAGTCAGTACACTTCCTTGCGGGAGGCCGTTTTTCTGTAGTCTCCATCGACTACGCTGTCCTAATAATAATAATAATAATATCGTATAGCCTTCGTTGCCGGGTGCAAGCTTTGTTATTTGACACCCAGAGGGCAGCTTGCATGTCCAATTTAGTCGTTCCTTGAAACGCTATGAAAGTCAAGAATGTTAGATATCTAATATCCTTACCGTGTGAGTTAGCCGTGGTCGTTACGGCATGACTGATGGCAGTCGCTCACATCCGGGAGGCGAGGAGGTTCGAATCCCCCCACCGGTAAACTTGAAGATGGTCTTCTGTGGTTTACCATCTTCCTTCCAGGCAATGCTGGGTTAGTCCCTAACTATAGGCCACAGCCGCTACCTTCCAACTCTTAGTCCTTAAAATCGCATTTTCCTCCCCAGACAACACTCCAAACGCGACGGTACTTATAGCTCACCACATGGGTGTCCGCATAGAAGCAGCTACAAACTCTGGCGAGCCAAACATGTCCTCGGACACTCCCGGCACTAAAATCCATACGCTAAAACAAAAGAATAAACAAAACAAAAACAAACACAATCCAAGCTCCGTGACACTATAGCGCTTTCTAGTAGAGAAATGAGGAAGTTTTGTGTTGATGGAAAATCCCGAGATTAATTTTTCCATTATAAACACGGCCTACTGAATTCAAATGGGTTCTTTAACATGCCAACAACGTATCACATGCGTGCTGTGATTTTTATCGCTTTTCAAAAATCACTTCCCACGGCCAGGAGTAATTTTTGTAAGTATTTTGATTCTAAATTGCATTTTGTCATTCTTTTTTACTCTAACCTGCATTTTGTGCGTATTCCAAATCTAAATTGCGTTTGTGAGCATTTTCCATCTAAATTCTACTTTGTCAGTGTTTTTCACCCAAAATTACATTTTGTGTGTCTTTTTAACCCTTTGTCAGTATTTACAATGTCCGTTTGTTTCCGTTATGGTTTCCGTCATTTTCGCTATCACCCAAACGATTAGGGGCCGATAACCTAGATGTTTGGTCCCTTGAAACAACACTTATCATTATCATAATCATCACCCTTAAGGGCATATAAATACAGTGAGACCGGGAATGTTCTTCGCTGCTAGAGTAGTTACGTTGGCAGCACGGCTGCCTCTTGCATCATAACAAATAAACAGTTAACTTTGTACTCACCACAGCCATTCATAACAGATGCTGGAACCATTCACAGTACATCACTCTTTTTCCGGAATCAGTTTGTTTTAATTCATGAACCACGCTGACTTTATAAGGGAACAACTGAAGCTTGTCTCTTACGGCTTTATGTGCTGTCGACTCAGAGATTCCTGTTTATTGAGCTAATTTTCGTGTTGATTTACTTGGACTACGCAGCATTATATCGGAGATTTCATCAAGTTTTTCGTCTGTTGAAAGCGTAGGGCTGCCTGTTCCCGGTACATCGTGAACTGAGCCAGTCACACGAAATTTACTTATCAAATCTCGAACGGTATCACTGTTTGGACACTTTGAATTAGGAAACCGCGCCTACAATCGTAATTTTACATTTTCTGTAAACCGATCGCCTTCGCGAAAAACGTATTCCACCAAAAAAGAACCTCTCTCTTCAGCAGTAATCATTCCCGCCTGTATACTGTTGCACGCTTCCAATAATCTATCTGTAATACACACTGAAGACATGCAGGCTCACTCGCTTATCGCAATACACACTGAGAGCCCTCACGGGGGAGTCCCACTTTGAAGGACACAGTGCAGTGCAGCCAACTAAACTCAACCTCTCACAGCTGCTCGTTCCCACTGCGGAGAACATTCTCGGGCGCCCTGCACTTGTTTTCCCGCCTAATGTAATTGTAATTTGTGTTGACCGACTGCAAAGCTTTCTTTATTAGAAATAGGCAGCCGAAGAAATGGCTTCTATCAGGTTCGCTCCTGGCCGTGGTAGGTGATTTTTAAAAGGTGGCAAAAATTTCTACATCATATCATACGATCTTGGCATGTCGAAGAACCCATTTGAATTCAGTAGGCCGTGTTCATAATGGAAAAATTAATCTCGGGAGTTTCCGCCAACACCAAGTTCCTCATTTCTCTAGTAGAAAGCGCTATAGTGTTCAAGGAGCTTAGATATCTAACCTTCTTGATTTTCATAGTATTTCAAGGAACAACGAAATTTGACATGCAAGCTACCCTTTGGGTGTCAAATAACAAAGCTTGCAACTGGCACCCGAGGCCATAAGATATTATTATTATTATTATTATTATTATTATTATTATTATTATTACTTCAATATTGCATTCAGAAATTAGAATGTTCAAATAGTTAATAAGCCTAACTAATGTTTTCTCCTTCCTAACAATTAAACCCTATGTGAAGCGACCAAGCTGTATGCAGTCTACTATATGCTGTACAATTATTAAACTTTCCTCGCGTCAGAATAACTTATTTCAAGTATCTCGGAAGGGTCAAATTATTTCGCAGTGCAGAGTAAACGTCACTTCTACACGCGTACATTTGCTAGCAAGAACTGGCGTCTCTGATATTCTAGCCTTCTCAACTCCCCGTGCACTTTTCCTTTTTAAGCAGAGTCGGACTGGCCTGAAATGCGAGCCTTGTCCATGTCAAGACCGTTAAAAGTATCATCAGCTAACTCAATTTACTGGAATGCACCACCTACTCCATTCCTCCCCATCACCGGACTTGGCTGATGTAACCAAATCGTGACACCAAATTAGTCCTTACTCTGGAATGTTTTCAAATTCTCTCTCTCCTCCCGAACTACGCAATCCACTCATGGAATATCACAGTCACTAATTTACCTTGTGATTTGAAATTGTCAAGTACAAGCTGCGTAACTAAATTTATCGTCATGAGAGGAGGTGTTTCCTGGTAATTATAATACAATGGAGAGGCCAGCGGACATTTTCTGAGCCCAAACTCTCATCCTGCCTGTGTCCTTATATTCATTTTTTAGCCTACTTTCGAATTTTGCAAAAAATGAAAGTAGACTTATGAGATCAACGCAGGGCCAAAAAGTGTGTCTGTGAGTATGTGTGTGCACTCTGACTGTTTGCCCTTCCCTCATATCAATTCAAACATGGTGAAATCAAATAGAACGAAATTTGGTACAGAGGTAGCACTATCAAAGGGCACCTCAGTGTCATGTTTTATATCGCAGCCATCTTGACGGAAACGAAATGGCGGCTACCCAAATGTCCAAAGCTTAAATCAAATTACGACTAACTTAATCATCTGATCTCCACCAAATTTTGCAACAACATACTTTCAAGTGAGAAGTGTTTTGACCAAACTACAAGGTCATCAACCCAATGGTTTGCAGATGGCGGCCATGTATGTGTGCAAATCGATCCCCCCTATCAATTCAAACACAGCGAAGCCCAAATCGAACCACCTTTGGTACAGAGGTAGCACTAGCAAGGGACAACTCAGTGGCATGTTCTATATTGCCGCCATCACAACAAAAAAGAAATGGCGCCCACCCAAATGTTCTGAGCTTAAATGAAATCATGACTAACCTAATCATCCAATCTCTACCAAGTTATGCAACAATATATCTTAATGTGGGAAGCATCTTTTGCCCAAAACTACAAGGTCATCAGCCAAGTAATTTCAATATGGCGGATGTATGAATCATGCAAGTATTATAGCCTAACCCTAACTTACGATCCAACAAGGCTGAGCCTCAACAACTCAGCTTATTTATTTACTATAAACCTAACAAAAGAATATATGAAGCACCATACACATTGCGTCCCCTGAAAGACTAATACATACACTATTCACCTACAAAACTAGAAAGTGTAAGATAATTACTCATGTACATTTCGATATTTCTTATTCATTCAACTTCATTCATTCAACTTCATTCATTCATTCTTTCACATAATCCTACACTTTCTCAGCACATTTGCTTCCTAAAATAACACTTAACCATATTGTTACGACCTAATCTTATTGAAACCACATAATACTGAATTTACCCTAAAACCATGGATGACCAAAATGACTTAGCCAGGATGTACAAACGCATGGAGCAAGGCTCCGGAAGGAAGCGATGCAAACATTCCCACAAAAATACATACACTAGAATCGTTTGTGACTGCATTACGTAATAACTATAACTATAATAGCTATAACTAATAGCTAGAGAATTCTATGACGACAACACAAGACATGAATGAGACAATATTTGATTGTATTGAACACTATTTCTAGTAGTCTATAGATAGGATAGAGACTATGGTTTCATTCCTCCTCTTAATTTACAATATAATATGTGATGTTTGTTCAAACAAGTATGACAGTAGCATATCTCCAATTCGGTCTATACATTCATCATAGTACCAGTATGAAAATGGAGCGTAAATTAACATTTTATGAATATCCAAGCTGTGTGGTATACGAGTAGGAGATGACTTCACATACATTTAATCTCAAATTCACAGTAGGATTACATGTTACACATCATATGCGGCTACTGAAGGCTCGTATCATATTTTTTTCAATGGCAATCCAGATCTGTCTTCTTTGTTCGGAGGATATCTTCAACAAAACTTGCTATCAGCTTCAAGTTTTCTTCATTTTGTAGCATCACCGCAACAATGTTGTCCGGAGGTATCTGCAACTCAATGTGCTTTTGAAGAGATTGTCTATTTTATACCCACCGTGTACAAGAGAAGAAGGTGTGATCAGCATTATCTAGCTCATTAACACAGTAGATACAATCTGGTGAATGGTGGTAAAAAAATAATAATAGACCTACTAATAATTAGACACTACTGCACTGTTATTCGACCAGAGGCTCTGTATGCGGCAGAGACTCTAATAATGAACAAGGGAGGTCTAATGGAAAAATTAGAGGCTAAAGAAAGGAAGATTCTGAGGAAAATCCTGGGTCCCATCAAAGAAAACAGCGAGTACAGAAGGCGTCACAACCACGAATTGTACAAGCACGTGGAGAAGATCAGTGACAGAATTCAAAAAAGAAGGATTGCCTTTTATAGCCAAGTGACACGAATTAGCCCAGGCTGAATATCAAAACGGATATTGACGTACTTTCAAGGTAAGAAAACCAAAGGGGCATGGTTCACGGAAGTTGAGAAAGATCTACGTGAAATGGAAGTTCCTTTAAAGATATTCAGGAGCGTGTTCCACTTCAGGAAAGCTACGTACTTACGAAGGTTTCCAGGAAAAGCCGAAGCTGAAGGCAGGGAAGGCGTGGTCCCAAGAGACTAAAGAAAAACACCGGAGACGAATGCGGGAACACTGGGCGGTAGTTAGAGCTCGGGAGAAGAGACAGTTGATCTGACGTGGTCCCTAGTTGGCATGATCGAAGAAATAATAATAAGAAGACCTACTAATAACTATAATATTAACAATAACCCTGTGTCTTTATTTTGACAACAATACATAATGCTTGATTGTTTACAATGGTGAGGGTCGGTTCGCTCCGTCCCGGCAATGGAACCAAGGTTGTAGCCCGGGAGTTTGAAGACAGTTCCTCCGCATTGTTCACTGTTGGGACATGGAATCCTCTTCCTCTTTCAAAAACATTGATCGTTCCATGGTCGCCAATTACCATCCCACTAGTTGAGAGCCCATGTGGAGGATCGCTTTTAATGCTGGATGCTGTTCTAGACGCCAACCTCATGACACGAGTTACGAGTTGAAATAAACGAATCTGAATAAGGGATTGGAAGGAAATAATCGAGGCATATATATCGAGTAGCCTGCATGGTCAATAAAAAAGGGTTGGTACTTTTCACGAGTATTTCAAGAAACGATTTGGCCATGAAAGGATATACTGTAAAACCTGCGTACAGCGGATGTACTTTTCCGTTTTCACAGGTTTCTGTTTTACAAAGGGTTGAGTTTTAATAAGACAAAATACACTACAAATAAATACTGTTTTTCCTACTTTAAACAACACAGTTAATTGTTTATAAAAACGTTAATTTTTCTCGTGTTCTTCATTAACTTTAATGTTCTCCTCGAGTGTGTCTTATGTTTAGAAGTCATTGTCACTGAATTGCAGTTCGTAATTTTTAGCCTACTTTTCACATTTTGCAAAAATTAGGAAAAAGTAGACTTATGAGATCGATCCGGGAAAATGTGTGTCTGTCTGTCTGTCTGTCTGTCTGTCTGTCCTTCTGTCTGTCTGTCTGGCTGTGTGTGTGTCCCCCCCTATCTACTCCTAAACGGCTGCAGCAATCAAAACCAAATTTAGTATGAGTAAAGATGTGCACCGGAATATCTCATGTCCATATTTGAAAATGATGTGAGTGCTACCAACTGCTGAAAAAACGCACTAGAAATTTAAGTTCCATGTTGGATATCTTGCAAGGTATGCATGGGAGCTATTCCAAAATTGGCACACATGTAGATAAGACTATTTCAGTTTAATTTCCAGGAGGCCAACCATGACAGTGTTGCCAAAATATTGTTAAGCCTTCTGATAGTTCCAATGTTTAAATGCATATAACTTCTACGCTATCAATTGGATTTCAACCAAATTTTGTATGTAATATCTGTACATAAACAGATATGACTGAGCGTATTCTTAATGGCACCAGGGCTGCCAACTGTTAATAATTGCTCTCTCTATTTTTTTCATCCAAATACCTATATATCAGAAAGTATGCAAGCCAAGAGCTTTAAACTATGCACACGTATATTCTGACATTTTAGATTAATTTGGAGTAACTTATATACGTCAGTTCTACCTACATGATTATAAACCTGCTGATAGTACCAATTTTTAAATACATGTAACTTCTATACTATCAGTTCGATTTCAACCAAATTTCGTATGTGCTATGTGTACCATAACATATATTACTTAGTATTGTTAAGAGCAATCAGGGCTGCCAACTGTTAATAAATGCTGTCTATATTTTTTACCCTAATACGAATATATCAGAAAGTATGCAAGCCAACAGCTCTATACTTTGCACACTTATAGCACCTGACATTCCAGATTAATTTGGAGTAATTAATACAAGGCAGTGCTGCCAACATGATTCTATGCCTGCTGATATGTCCAATTTTAAAATACATGTAACTTCTATACTAACAAATATATTTCATCCAAAATTGGCACAACAAGATATCATAATATTTCAGATTATTTCTGACCAGCACACGCATGACATTGTTGGCAACATGCTTTAACGCATGCTGATAGATCCAATGTCTAACTGCATGTAACGTCCATTGGACTTCAACCAAATTTTGTATTCTGTACCTTAAGAGATGCAACTAAGAATATATTCAGTCACCAGGGCTGCCAACTGTAGTGCTCTATTAAGCTACATTATACGAGTTATATTTTGAACTAATTAGATATTTCGATATTACCAACTTAATTTCGTCATTATTCTAGATAGGTTCATATACTGTAGAATAATCATTGGCATGAAAAGTAGGCTGTATAGTTCTTCACGGAACTTCTTGTTATATTATTTATCGTATGGCTTTTATGCCGGGAGTGTCCGAGGGCATGTTCGACTCGCCTGAATCTGTAGCTGCTTCCAGCGTATACACTTAGGTAGAGCTCAAAGTTCCGTTCAATTTCAAGTAGGTTAGTTCCAACTTTCGCTACCAGATATTAGTGATACCTAGTGGTGAACGTTGGAACTTTGATAGAGCGCTCCGACGAAATATAACCTAACAATTTAGCTTCACACAAGTTTAGTCTGTTGCAGGATCTTTTAAATGCCATAAATCTAACACATGGGACCGCCGGCTTTACTTCCCCTCCGAAGGAAGGCATACTGAAGGATTGTTAACGCTCTTAAAAAATCCGACGACTTCAGCCGGGTTTGAACCCACTATCTTGGACACAGCAGTTCAGCACGCTAACAACTACGCCTCCGAAGCTGCTTACAGTTCGTAAAGAAATGCAGTACACCTTTGAAGATCATTCAAGTTGACTGCTTTCTTCTTTTCGTACTTCTACTCTGATTTCTCAGAAGAAAAACTGTGTGTATTACAAGAGGGTTGGAGGAAGAAACGGAACATTCCATTCACTTACAGATGATGCAAAATGTAGCATAAATGGTGCATCCTTGAGGAAAAATTAGAGTTAATGTTTCCTACATCTTTGGTACAAGTACAGTTAGGCTCAACATTTAATGCAGTCCATAGATAAGATGGTTAAGATAATCCGTCTTAGTCAGGTTATTTACGCCAAAAGTTCCGGAATTTCCTTCCTTTTCCGCGTTAGACAGTTTTCCGGTTTACTGTGTCATTTTAAATAGTAAATACCTCCGTTCCGAATTTTGTTTGCCGTTTATCCTTGTTTCCAGTATGTTGTTGTTGTTGTTGTTGTTGTTTGAGTCTTCAGTCTTTTGACTGGATTGATGCAACCCTCCATGGCTCCCTGTCCTGAGCTAATCGTGTCATCTCTAAATAGCTACCACACCCTACATCCGAAGCAATCTGTTTAACATATTCCAAACTTGGTCTACCCCTAGAGTTCTTATCCTCGACCCTTCCTTCCATAACTAACCTTGCTATTCCTGGATGTCTTAAGATGTGTCACTTACAGATGATGTGAAATGTAGCATACCGGCTACATCCTTGAGGAAAATTTACAGTTAATGTTTCCTAGAACTTTGGTGCAAGTACAGTTAAGGTCAACATTTAGTTCAGTCCATAGATAAGATGGATAAGATATGGGTAAGATTATCTTCATTCTCTTCATTAGCAGTCGCCAGAAACATCTCTCCTCTCCCACTCGTCTTAATACCTCTTCATTTGTCACCCTATCTACCCATCTGATCTTCATCATTCTCCAGTAACACCACATTTCAAACGCTTCAATTCTCCTCTTTTCTGCTGCACCAATAGTCCATGTTTGACTTCCATAGAGCGCCACGCCTCAGACAAAGGCTTTAGAAATTGACTTTCTAATACCTAAATCTATACTCGATGTCAACAGATTCCTCTTTAGTAGAAATGCTATCCTTGTCTGAGCCTTATATCCTCTTTGCTTCGTCCATCACTGGTTATTTTGATTCCTAAGTATCAGAAGTCTCCTACTTCCTTCAGCTTTTCACCTGCCAATTTGGTGTCCATAGAGGTTTCTGATTTTTTTCGGCTGTAATGAGTTCGGTTTAGGCAAGTTTTACTGTAATTTGCTGTATACAACTAGAATTATCTTAATGAGGGGTACGTTATGACATGTTCAGGAACCTGTATAATAATGAAGAGGCTGGCGGGGATTTTCTGAATACAAAGTGTTCAGTATTAATGGGTTCTCTTATCTCTGGAATATATGTCGCCTTAATGAACATTCCCACCTGCTTAATTAGAGCTCTGTGATTAAGGGAACATTAGGGCTGGAATAATTAACTTAGCCAGGCCGTAATTTCACAGCCAAACCTATTAAAAAAACTGACGATTATTAAGAATCCGCATATCACCCAGCTTCTAAAACGAATTGATATTAAAGTTATATAACATAAATTTAATATTAGTCGCCTCCGTGTTGTAGTGGTCATCATGCTTAGCCGCCACACCGGAGGTCCGAGGTTCGATTCCCGGCTCTGACACGAAATTTGAAAAGTGGTTCGAGGACTGGAACGGGGTCTACTAAGCCTAGGGTGGTCCAAATGAGTAGAGGGGGTTCAATTCCCACCTCAGCCATCCTCGAAGTGGTTTTCCGTGGTTTCCTACTTCGTCTTCGGGTGAATGCCGGTATGGCACCTAACGTAAGGCCACGGCCGTCTCCTTCCCTCTTCCTTGTCTATCCCTCCCATTCTTCCCATCCCGTCCCAACCCCCATGAGGCCCCCTGTTAGCTTCGCCGGTCAGGCCGCCTGGGCGAGGCGCTAGTCCCACCTCCCCAGTTGTATCCCCCGATCCGATGTCAAGCTCCAGAACACTGCCCGTAGAGGCGGTAAAGATGGGATCCCTCGCTGAATCCGTGGGAAAAGCCTACCTGGAGATAAAACTGACTACAAAAAATTCTTCTTACGAGGGAGCGCTATGAATTCGGACTTAGAGTTTAAAAATAAAAAAAATGTAAAATAGTATCATTTTAAAAATTCAATTTGCATTTCAAAATTTGCTCAAAATATATTGAGACTATGATCAAAAATTAAACAGAATATTCATCAGCAGGTAGTTAGCTTCGGCGGCTTAGTCGGTAGCATGCTGAACTGCTATGCCCAAGGTCGCGGGTTCAAACCCGACGAAGTCGTCGGATTATTAAGAGCGTTAAAAATCCTTCAGTATGCCTTCCTTCGGAGGGGAAGTAATGTGGGCGGTCCCATGTCATAGATTTATGGCATGTCAAAGAACCTTCCACTACAATTGGTAGTGTGTAGCTAAATTTGTAGGTTATTTGGCTAGAAACGCTCTATCAAGTTCCAACGTTCGCCGCTGGGTGACAATGGCATCTGGTAGCCAAATTTGGAACTACTTGAAATTGAACTTGCTCATTCATCTCGTGAGGTAGCAGTCAGGAAGGGCATCCGGCCATAGAAACGGCTTTGTATGCCCCCTAATTCGTTGTGATTGGCTGATTGGCGAATTCAATGAAACATGGTAAGGACTTATTCACTCCGACTGGACTTTCAAACCTTCGAATCAATCCATTAAAATAGGCTCATTTGATTATGTCACTTTAAGAAACCTGATAAGTGGAAAACCAACATGGCGGTCATTCCAAATTCCAATATTAGAATGGTGTTTCTCGGGAATTTAATCATCCGAGTGCAGTCAAACATGACACGATAAATCGTTATGGCGTCTAAATTAAAGATGGCGTCTGTGCGAAATTTTAAAAACATATTTCTATTTCTCGTGTCTTAATCAAGTGGTCGAACTGAAACATTAAAATGATGTACCCTTACTAAATATCATATGTTCAGTATTTTTGGCATTCTCTTCTAATTCCTTATGCAAGGTTTGGAACTGATGTGTAACTATCAGACAGTCTGTTACTTCTTCTCGCAAAATTTTATCTCCCGCAGAGATTTTTGTTGGTTCCTCAGTTTAGGGGCTGCGACAACGTGGTCATGTAACCACGGGTGTGTAGAATCTGATAAACGGCGTTAATTTTGATGACTGTTTTAGTGTGCAATTCAGGTAAGGTCTGCAGACGGTCAATTTTAAGTAGTAGTTCCTAATTTTGTACCATATCCTAACGTGAACGACACCTAGCTGTGAACTTGGCTACTAGATGCCACTGCAACCAGCAACTTGCAACGAACGTTGGAACTTCTCCTCCAAAGGAAAGAATGCTGAGGGTTTTTTAGCGCTCTTAGAAAATCCGACGACTTTGGCCGGCTTTGAACCAGCGACCTTGGGCATATAAGTTCAGCATGCTACCAGTTAGCCACTTCCCACAGTCAGATGGAAAAATGAATGTGATCTCGTGCAATGGCGTTGTCTTGGCAACCTCTGATAGCTCATCCCTCATCAATTTAGAAGCGTTGTCACGGTAACCTCTGATGGCACTTGGCATGTTCTTTAATTCCGAAATCATTTTTCTCATCCCTTGGCGTAATGGTAGGTCAGATCAAAAATTCTTTCAGACAAAGTTTTAGGTAATTATTAGGGGAATATTTTCCATTATGTACGGGTTTGATATTGTGCCTATTAAGAGAGATATGATTAATGTTTCCCGGAAAAAAAACACACTTTTTTCCACCCCTTTGGTCAATGGTTGGTGCTATCAAAAAACCTATTTGACATAAATTTTTGGCACTTATCCGACAAATATTATGAACTTTGAATTGATTCGAAATTTCACGTATTAAGAGAGTTATAGCGACATTTCACTTTTTCGAAAAAAAAAGCCCCCCCCCCCCATTTTCACCCCCTTTAACCGATTTTGCCCATTAACGAACTCGACCGATTTTTTAAGGGGTTACATATTATGTAAAGCATTAAAGTTTTTTTCGTGTAGCCTCCTGAGAGGCCGAGTGCAGGTCTTTCTAGTCGACGTCGGGATGAGAAATGGAATGGATGAAGATGAATGAAACTGGGCAAGGATATGGAAAAAAGCGGCCGTGGCCTGTCAGAAGGTACTGTCCCAGCATTTGCCTGGTGTTGAAAATGGGAAACCACGGAAAACCATTTCAAGGACAGCCGACGGTGGGGCTCGAACCCACGCGTCTACCGAGTCAGCAGAGAGCTTGGCCCCTTGACCTAACGCAGCGCTTTAGCCCGCGTAGCCACTACTGTCGGTAAGCATTAAAGTGATTAGTGCAAAATTACGGCAGTTATCGTGTCCACATCAAACTGATATATATGCATATATATACACACACATATATATAAACTTTTGAACTGACGGTGGTTTGGGGGATGTGAAACACGAAGATATGTCGAAATTTTCCGGAAGTCGAAACATGGCACCCATTGCAATAGTTAGCTTTCTGATGAAATCTACCTAAAATAGGCTACATAATTTAAAATACTACCATCAACGACACCTAGCTGTGAACTTGGCTACTAGATGCCACCGGAACCATCAACTCGCAACGAACGTTGGAACTTCCCCTCCGAAGGAAAGCATACTCAGGTTTTTTTGGCGCTCTTAGTAAATCCGACGACTTCAGCCGGGTTTGAACCCGCGACCTTGGGCATAGAAGTTCAGCATGCTACCAGTTCCGATACCGAAGTCGCTTCCCACAGACATATGAAAACAGAATGTGATCTCGTGCAGTGGCGTTGTCATAGCAACTGCTGATGGCTCAACCCGTATCAATTAAAAGTAAAGTTGTCATGGCAACCACTCTTGGCACTTGGAAATTTCTTATAATTTAAATCATTTTGCTCACTCCGTGGCGTAATGGTGGGTCATATCGAAAATTCATTCAGACAAAAGTTTTAGGTAATTATTGGAGGAATATTGTCCATTTTGTATGGTTTTGATATTGTGCCTATTAAGAGAGATATGATTAATGTTTCCCGAAAAACCCACTTTTTTCCACCCCTTTGGTCAATGGTTGGTGCTATCAAAAAACTTATTTGACATAAATTTTTGGCACTTATACGACACATATTATGAACTTTGAATGGATTCGATATTTCACGTATTAAGAGAGTTATAGCGAAATTTCACTTTTTCGGAAAAAGCCCCCCATTTTCACCCCCTTCGACCGATTTTGCCCATTAACGAACTCGACCGAGATGTTATAGGGATACATGTTATGTAAAAAATTCAAAGTGATTGGTGCACAATTACGGCAGTTATCGTGTCCACAAGAAACTGATATATATATATATATATATACAGGGTGTATTTGATATGATGGAAGTCCTTTACACTGGTGATAGAAGATGGTATTCTAAGCAAATATCTTCATGAAATTAAGTCGGATCTTAATTAGTGTAGGTGGAATTAAATCACAAAAATCGTCGGTCAATGTCTTGGAAACGGTCTTTCACTTCGTTCCCCTCAGCAGCAGAGCTGACTTCTCCCCGTCACCCTCCCCTCCTACGCTGAGGAATGTTGACCAGAGTCTGCAGTTGAGTGACCTCCTCGCCTTGTCTGCCAATGACATTGAAATACACAAACCGAGCCTATGAACAGCTGATTCACACCTTCATGGGGAGTGGCTACATGACTAGTGATGGTGGATCTGTCTAGGATTTTGCCAGCTTCATGAACTATGCATAGAAAATAGAAATCCTAAAGATTTGGTAAATTAATTTAAGGAACTGTTGGTCTATCTTTGTGTGAAGATAGTGAAACAACTGTAATAAACATATTAATAATACTAATAATAGTAATAGTGGGCTTTTAGACACACTAACTTCTTTTATGTTTCTTTTTGGTATGTCGAGTTGCCAGACTTTAATGTACGTAGGATTTCTTGTATGTGCCATGAAATCCATGGAGATGATCTTATTAGATCCCATTCATTTACTACATGACTGAACGTAGATCGCACCCTCGGGAAGGTTAGCACTCTACCACCAGAACTACACATGCTGACTCTTATTATTATTATTATTAGACTATTATTATTATTATTATTATAACACTGTATTATAACAATGTATTTGTATTTTATTTTCATTTTCGTGTATTTTCATATGTATTTACATTGTTGATGGACCAATAAATCAATCCCCCCCCCCCCCTCTCCAGTTAATGGCCACCCGAGGGCTGGAGATGGGATGGGACAATTCACAATATGAACATGTGGTACCATACTAGTATTAAATCTTGGAAGTAGGTTTCCATGGGTTCCCACTTCTACCCCAGGCAAATGTCGGGATTGTTCCTAACTTCAGGCCACGGCCGCCTTCTTCTCAATAATCATAACCGCTGGCAGTGCAGCCCATGAAGGGCCTAGGCCTACCAAGCGACCGCTGTCCAGCCATTTGGCCTGCAGATATTAGGGTGACGCGTGGTCAGTGCATCGGGTCCCCTTGGCCATTAATCTTGATTTTCCTGACTCGGGCACTGCCTCACTGTTAGACAGCTACTCAGTTGCCCTCACGAGGCTTAGTGCACTGCGTTACAGCCCTCACGTCAGTTTCTAATATCCCTGATGGAGCCAGGAATCGAACCCAGGGCCTCCAGGTGAGAGGCAGTTGCACTGCCCCAACACCACAGGGCCGGCACCTTCTTCCGAATCCTCACCTGAATTACAAATACCCACATTACTACAGAAACCACAAAACACAGGTTATCACACAAATTCTACCCACACCCAGCTACATGGGGCTAAATGACCAAAATCGCCAAGCCTCTCAAACAAAACATCAAGTTTTTTACTTCCGTCCTAAATGCCTAGTTCTGAACAGACTGCGGGATGTCGGAATTTTGTCACACTGCATTTCATTAAGAGAATGTTTTTAGTATTTTCAGAAACTAGTCAACAGAAGGTCCGACACGGACGCCAATGATACATCAGGGCTGAGTATCGAAATTATTTTATACATGAACATCAATCAATGAATTCCACACTTACAAAGTAGGCTACACAATACTACCGGTCCTGACGTCCCAAGCCATTGCGTGCGTTGTCAACAACAACAACAAGAACAACGGCAATGCACATTTTCTTACGAGACGGTAGAGCTCATCCTCATAACAGCTGATAGCCTACCACCCCTCAAGTCAACCGGTAAGGTCAATGCTCCGATTACGTAACAACTTCCCCTTCGCGCGTCGTCACATCGGGCTCCGCCTCGTTTCCCCAGCCTGCCGCACCACTTTCTGCCTGATTAGTTTCTGAAATAACTAAAAACATTGACTTTTTAATGATTAATTATCAATTTCAAGATAGGTGACAAATTTTTTACCTAGGAAGCTTAGAATAGTCTCTTCTATCACCAGTGTAACGGACTTCCATCATATCAAATACACCCTGTATATAAACTTTTGAACTGACGGTGGTTTTGGGGTCTGGGGGATGTGAAACGCGAAGATATGTCGAAATTTTCCGGAATTCGAAACATGGTACCCATTGCAATAGTTAGCTTTCTAATGAAATCTACCTAAAAGTAGGTTGGCTCAGGCAAGGAAAGCCTTTCTACAAAAATGGAATCTGTTGACATCGAATATAGATTTAGGTATTAGGAAGTCATTTTTGAAAGCCTTTGTCTGGAGCGTGGCGCTCTATGGAAGTGAAACTTGGACTATTGGTGCAGCAGAAAAGAGGAGAATTGAAGCATTTGAAATGTGGTGTTACAGGAGAATGATGAAGATCAGATGGGTAGATAGGGTAACAAACGAAGAGGTATTAAGGCGAGTGGGAGAGGAGAGGTGTTTCTGACGACTGCTAATGAAGAGAAGAGATAGGTTGGTAGGACACATACTAAGACACCCAGGAATAGCAAGCTTAGTTATGGAAGGAAGGGTCGAGGACAAGAACTGTAGGGGTAGACCAAGGTTAGAATATGTTAAACAGATTGCCTCGGATGTAGGGTGTGGTAGCTATGTAGAGATGAAACTATTATCTCAGGACAGGGAGGCATGGAGAGCTGCATCAAACCAGTCAACAGACTGAAGACTCAAACAAACACACAATAAAGTTATAATTATCGTCGAACATAAACAGTCGTATGCAACTCGCCTATAATGCTAATTAAGACACTCGTATGGAAATTATAAAACTCGCTTAAGCTCGTTTTATAAACATACTCGTGTCTTAATTATTGCCGTTATAGGCTCGTTGCATAATGTACTATTTAATGACATGGCAGACTTGAGAGATAGTTTCTTAAGAACTTGATTTCGTATATAGCTTTCATAGCTGCAGCTGCTCTGAATCTTTTGTGAAGTCGGAAAGATTTAGCCGTTGTCTGAAGGATAAGGTCAATGTATTTGAAGCTATTTACGATGTGTAGTGTCAATTTTTCGAAAAGTACTCTATCATGAGGGGATAACCATCCACCCTTCCTAAATATCACATGTTCAGTTTTTTCGGCATTCACTTCTAATTCATTAGCATTGGCCCATTTTTCCAGTGCAATTACTGCCACTTGTAATTCATTGATGCCATGCGACCCTAGAACCATATCATCAGCGTATAAATATATCCTTACTTCCTTTGATTCTTTTCTAATTATCCGAGCAACATCATTAGTGGCGTCATTAAATAATAATGGGCTGAGGGGGTCACCTTGCAATACTTCATTGGTTTGGACGATCTTGTCAGAAGTCGTCACATTGCCACGGTGCCAGATGACTAAACCCAACCTTGCAGGTTCGCTCCTGGCCATGGTAAGTGATTTTGAAAGGTGGCAAAAATCACGATACGCATGTTATACGATGTTGGCATGATAAAGAACCCATTTGAATTCAGTAGGCCGTGTCCATAATGGCAAAATTAATCTCGGGATTTTCCGCCAACACAAAAAGTTCCTAATTTCTCTACTAGAAAGCGCTATAGTATCAAGGAGCTTATATATCTAACCTCCTAGACTTTCATAGTGCTTCAAGGAACAACAAAATTTGACATGCGAGCTGCGCTTTGGGTGTCAAAAAACAAAGTTTACACCCGGCACCCCAGGCTATACGTAATTACTATTATTATTATTATTATTATTATTATTATTATTATTATTATTATTATTATTGTCTGAGATTCTGACAGTGTTAACCCTGAACATGTTATGGATTAGAACAGTGATCTCTGTGTTTTCTTCCACTAACGACTCAATTTTGAAGAGATGATGTTCCTGTTAAGTCTATCGAAATCTTTTGTAAATTTGGCATGAAACTTTTCCTGAGGATATCTGAGAATATTTTCAATGCCATCCAAAAGATTACTTATTGCTTGGATTGCGTTTTTTCCTCTTCTGAAACCGAACTGTTCATCTGGTAATTTGCTCTCAATTTTTTTAAAACTGAGCCTTTTAGTTACTAACTTTGTAAGTAGTTTCAGTAGAGTGTTTCCCAAGGCCAACCCCCTATAATAGTTAGAGTCATTCGGAGCACCTTTCCCTTTGTAGATCACCTTTAATGTGGACGTTTTCCACGCAGTTGGGATGTCTCCGAATCGCAGGCATAGATTCATGAGGTTTGTGACAAGCAGAAGTAACGTTTCAGCGGATGCTTTAAGTTGTTCACTGAAAATGCCATCAGGGCCTGCAGCTTTCTTATCTTTCAGACTCAAAAGTATGTCATGAACATCTTCAGATGACAATTTGCTGATAATATTGTAGGTTACATTAACTACTTTTACTGGATATGCTCTTGTGGTTCATCGTTGGTTCAGTACATCACTGAAGTGCTCCACCTAGGTAACCATATCTATTTCTCTTTCCATTTGCGATTTCTGAGGTCGCAAGGCTATATAAGGATCTTTCCTGGCTTCATCCACCATCTTACTTGCTTCAAGTTCAACATAATGTTTTTTTTTTGCTTCCTTTATTTTTTCTCCTCATTAAACTGTACTTTGCCAAATCTTCTCGATTGTTACCTATATACGTAGTACAGTCATTAAGTTCTAAGACAAGTTCTCACGAAGTCCCGCTGCGGTAAATGACGTAAGTGTGGCTGTAGCCTTAACTCTCGGATACTCGCGCAGGCTACATATGTATCCCAGTGATTTACACACATCAAAAAAAGTTTTGCATCACCTCGGTTCCCAGATCTCCGGCATATAGACGTTGACTGTGTATATTGTATCAAAGATACAGTCCTTTTGACTGTTCATAGATGTCACTAAAACTGCTCAAAGATGTAAACAACCATGCATGAGCAGGGCCTATTAGACGGAGGGGGTACGACAGCCGATCAGTTCCAGTCATTCCACCAGGACGAAGGTACGCTGCTCATGTTGTCTGTAGTTCTACCATGCCTAGAAGGTCAATACCGCAGTTCGATCGCGTCCGCATTGTTACTTTGTGTCAAGAAGGGCTCTCAACAAGGGAAGTTTCCAGGCGTCTCAGAGTGAACCAAAGCGATGTTGTTCGGACATGGAGGAGGTACAGAGATACAGGAACTGTCGATGACAGGCCTCGCTCAGGCCGCCCAAGGGCTACTACTGTAGTGGATGACCGCTACTTACGGATTGCCGCTCGGAGGAACCCTGACAGCAATGCCACCATGTTGAATAATGCGTTTCGTTCAGCCACAGGACGTCGTGTTTCAACTCAAACTGTGCGCAATAGGCTGCATGATGCGCAACTTCACTCCCGACGTCCATGGCGAGGTCCAGCTTTGCAACCCCGACACCATGCAGCGCGGTACAGATGGGCCCAACAACATGCTGAATGGACCCCACAGAATTGGCATCACGTTCTCTTCACCGATGAGTGTCGCATATGCCTTCAACCAGACAATCGTCGGAGACGTGTTTGGAGGCACCCTGGTCAGGCTGAACGTCTTAGACACACTGTCCAGCGAGTGCAGCAAGGTGGTGGTTCCCTGATGTTTTGGGGTGGCATTATGTGGGGCCGACGTACGCCACTGGTGGTCATGGAAGGCTCCGAAACGGCTTTACGATACCTGAATGACATCCTCCGACCCATAGTGCACCCATATCGGCAGAATATTGGAGAGGCATTTGTCTTCATGGACGACAATTCTCGACCTCATCGTGCACATCTTGTGAATGCGTTCCTTCAAGATAACGACATCGCTCGACTACAGTGGCCAGCATGTTCGCCAGACATGAACCCTATCGAACATGCCTGGGATATGTTGAAAAGGGCTGTTTATGGACGTCTTGACCCACCAACCACTCTGAGAGATTTACGCCGAATTGTCGTTGAGGAGTGGGGCAATTTGGACCAACAGTGTCTTGATGAACTTGTGGATAGTATGCCACGACGAATACAGGCATGCATCAATGCAAGAGGACGTGCTACTGGGTATTAGAGGTAGTGGTGTGTACTGCAATCTGGACCACAAATGCTGAAAGTCTAGCTCTATGATGGTACAACATGCAATGTGTGGGTCTCATGAGCAATAAAACGAGCTGAAATGTTGTTTGTGTTGATCTCTATTCCCTTTGTATTTAAAGGTTCCGGAACTCTTGGAACCGAGGTGATGCAAAACTTTTTTTGATGTGTGTATTTTGTTTTAGCGCAGAGTATTTTCTTTGCTAGGAATATTGAGAATCTCTGTAGCTGCCTGTTGATGCTGTATTTAAGAGACGGGTGTGATTCCAACTGAACTATTTGCACCAAACCGACACCAGATGCTTTAGAAGTCGTCTGGGCTACAATAGTAGACCGCGCGAGCATTGCTGTTTCAGAATTGAGCGTGCAAAGGAAACGTTGCCTCACAGGAGGCGGCCATGGAGATGACTTTCAAATCAGTCAGTGTTTAGATAAAAGTAGTGATATGTTGAGTGTAGTGGAAATAAAGTAGGCTTTTGCTTCTTGTGTGGACGAGGGAGGGAGAAATCAACAAGGAATAGGCCTAGATGCGCAAAGAGCAATAATAATCTTCTCGGATCATTGTGTCCATTTGCATTGAATGCTTGGGTGACAAATTTGTGTGAGCATGCTTATGTATTTCCTGGGCTATAGATTTTAGCCAAAAGGGCAATCATAAAATTCAAGAATTCGGGAAAAAAATAAATGAAAATACTGAAATTGTTCATAATCAGTGCTGATTTTCTAAGGAAATTATGTAACCTAGGACTCTATTTTTGTTTAATTTCAATCCAAATATGCACTAATGTAAGTATATAGGTTTAGATAAAAATAATTTAACAGTTCTAGTTCCATTAGTTTTATTTCTGTTGCAGTTTTACCGAAGATGTACGATAAAATTGAATTTTCTTCTTAGGTTTGTATTTTCTCTCCATATGAAAATAAAAGCCCACATAAAATCCTCAGATTTAGCTTAGAATACTTTTATCATATTATTGAAACTGAACACCAAAAATAACGTGTGCAACTTTATCATATCGATTAATTGTTTTGGCTACGTATGTAGCCCGCGCGAGTAACGCTGTATCTATTACTAGCGCAAGTGTCCGAGGGTTAAACACCTGGTGTATCAACAACTATGATCAGTGATTGTTGACATCTATAAAACCTGTTAAGTCAGGAGGGAGGCAATAAACATATCATTCATACCTCATCATTGACATCAAGAAATGTGTAATCGTCCATCACCACATCATCTGTGTATAGATCGCGTGCTAATTCTTGGCCGGTCTATAGAGCGTCTCTACCTTAAAAGACAGTACGCATTAAATGGAGCGCGCTGATGCCAGATCTGCCGTATATACAAGTTCTGCAAGGCCGGGCACATGATGTAACATAACTCGTATACAAGCGTGCTTTTACGGAAAACTTGGGAAATTTCCAAAATATTTGTTTGTTGTATATAATTGTACCTCATGCCTTGAAGCGAAAGACGGTACAATATTTAGATTATGATACACCGAAGCTCAGCGCGCGATTTTAATGCACACATTATAATAATTTATAATTTTCAATTATTCAATTATTCATGAATATGATAAGGCATTTTTCTCGAATATCATAGGTTGTAATAAACTATAATATGACATAATAATAATAATAATAATATATTTTGGTCCACGTAATTTACCCAATATTGTGTGGTCAAGTGGGGGTATGCAGCCAAAATTAAATTATTCATTTCTTGTTTCTTGAACGAGACGTTGTTCAAATTTATATAGTTCTTCACTTACGCCCATACCATTTCGATGGAATTAAGTTCACTGTGGTGTGGTAAGGTGACAAGCAAGAACATATTTCTCTGCTGCGATAGCCTACATTGTCTATTACTAGGCTAGATCCTTCGGGAACATTGAGCAACAATATTGCTCGGCGAACCTCTTTTCATATACTTCACCTGTCATTTTGTCGTTTTATTTTTACACCATCATAAAGAGCGGGAAATTCTCTATAATACCACGCAAACATTTTCTTAGATTTGTCACTTTCAATTATTGGGAAATGGCAACATCGCCGGGGTAGAAGAGGACGAAGCTAATTGCAGGACATAGGAGTGCGAGTGAGAGGCAAATACTACATTTAACTCCATACTGTCTTTTAAGGTTGAGACGCTCTATAGTGGGCGGGCCTGCACAGTCTGACGGCGAGACAGAAAGGTTTATGTCAGCAGGATGGCAAGCCGCGATGAGTGTTTACAAGTAGGGAGCATCAGATCATCAAGAATGTCCCGGCCAAGACCAGCATGTGAGCGAAGTATCTCGCTCCTAACCTTCCATTTGAAATGTGCACCGGCCAAGAACTAGGGGTCAATCTATACTACAAATTACCACAGATTAATCTCTATTTAGTATAAAACAAAGTCCCTGATTCTTGGATGTTACGGGTAATCTCTAGAACCTCTGCATGGTTTTTGATGCGGTTTTCACCATTCTGTAAAGGATTTCTCGTGGACGGTTTTTGTAGAAAATAAATTATTTACGACCAAAGGAAGCCAAGTAGAAGCGATTTCAGTGAATCGAGTCAAAAAACCTACCGTCCGTGCGCCTTTTAATCTGGGTAAACTGTTACACATATCTATATACTATGAGTGTAAGAATTGTTCAGCATTAAAAAATCTACAAAAGAGTCTGGGACAGAATTTCTCTATCTTTAATACATCGCCCACTATAAGTGTTTTACGTTTTCATTTCTTCCAACATACTCCAGTCAATTACTAGCTTCGGAGACAGTTTAGGAGCTAGCTAGCGAGTGAGCCTAACACCCCGGTTTCAACCATCGTTTTGCAGAATACATAGTCAAGTTTAGATTGGACAGAATGGGGATTTGAGTTTCGTGCACCTAGCCATTCTTAAATTACGTCTGACAAGAATTCGTTGCTATCTCCATAATAATATAAATTATAGTCCATTCAGTAATTTTAACCCATCATGCCGATACAGAAAACGGATATAGGTCGAAGTTCATTGAAATCAAAGAATACGCCTTTAGTCATGGCTTCCTATAAGCAGGCCTTGTCCATAGCGGAGCGTCTATGTGTGGCGAGCAGTAAGCATGGTGATGAATGGTGCTGAACGTGCTAGTCCACATAAAATTGGATATATTCTTTTATCGCTCGCAGTTCTTTCAATTGTGTTTAAGGTAGACCCGAGAGCGAAGGCTAATCATCTGCGAAACGTAAGTACAGCTTCTAAAACAACGTCGTTATTCTATAATATTAAATGATAATAAGTTCTCGAATTCTATCGCACGTGGTTGCTCTTCTGTATTGTTCCGAAGCATCATGCATTTTGAGTTTTAAGCTTCATACACTTGTTAAAATTTAAATACTTTGAAACAACAATCGTACGTTGATGCCAGCAGAGTCTTTATTCTCGTCAATAATCAAAAGGTCTACTTTCGATCGACCATGACCTACGATAGCTATTTTTCTCATGTCTGCGTTGGCATTTAAGCAGTGTAAGTTAAACAGATACACACAAATCACTGATATGGGCGTACTAATTAGTTTCTAAAACAGAGATAGCGATTTATTGCATGACGAAGTTACCTTTGTCTATTTCTGTTTCGTATGATGTCAGAATAAGAACGCCTGCTGGAAATGACAGACATGAATGTCTACCGAACTACCTACGGTAGGCCTACTGTAATTTATTAGCAGAGGCAAGAGATGTCTCAGAAGTCTAATGGTGCTTTATCATCATCATCATCATTATTATTATTATTATTATTATTATTATTTCCAAGTCATATTATTGCTGTTTCTACGGGGTTGGTGTTGAACTAAGATTTTTTTAAAATGTGGCGAATGGTTTTTACGGCTGGGTGCCCTTCCTGATGCTGGCCTCCGAGAATAGTTAATGAGAGATACAATGACTGAAACTGGGAAAAGAATAGGATGGAACCGTCAGTGGCCGGCATTTGCCTGGAGCTAAAAATTTGAAACCACGGAAAACCATTTCAAGAACGGTTGACGATGGGATTCGAACCTACTACTCTTCCGATTCCAGGGATAGTCAGGTCCCAGGGCCTTTCGGCACTACGTCAATAGCTACCCCGGTCGATAGGCCTATTATTATTATTATTATTATTATTATTATTATTATTATTATTATTATGTTATTGAAATAACAAGCAATGTAATTGCGATTATGCAGTCGCTAATATCAGAGAGATGAACAATGTCTTATCGTTCATTGACAAACAGAAGGATGTTTTGTGCTTACTAAGTGAGAAGATGGTGTTTTCTGACACTGTAATGCGTCACGTCATTGAAGATGCCTGTAACTGTGGCAGAGAAAATGGTGATACTGTTAAGCTAATAATTGCAATTGCATCGAACATTCTTCTGAACAATTCCTCCAAAATGATGACAGACGCATCGAGTAGGCCTACTTCAAGTGAAAGTAAGAAAAGAAAATTGTTAACACTTATGTGAAGTATTTATTTGATTCTTGACATGCTTTAGTATAGGTTAAATGTATGTTAACTAATTATTAAATAACTTACATCAGAATCTACAGTACATCTACAGTATACGCACCTTCCCCGTCCATACATATTAGTGAACTTCTTTCCAATAACCCGATTTCAAATGAATATATTGACAGACAGCAATGTCTTCTCTGCCTAGCGCACGGCCGGACCCGGACGTATGACGTCAGAGAAGCGGTGTGGCAATTCGGTGTGGCCAAGGCCTTCTTAGAGGAAGCCATGCTTTAGCCCTTCGCTACTGACGTGGAGTCTCGCAAACTCCGGGAGATAATTAATCATTCGCTTCCGTTCACACTTTCCAATTTACTTCCTTTTCTTTCCTGGTACTTTCGTCTTTCAACATCTTAGGCAATAGTGCAGCTGGTCATTTTTGAGCAATAATGTGAAACCGAGATACCAGAGGATGAGTCTCATAGACTCTATGTCAGTAGAAGCGTCATTACTGTGATTTCCGAAGGTATCAGTAACCATGCGTAGAGCTTGCTTGTTATGCTTCTTATGTTGTGTTGCGAGTAAAAGCGAAATGGATTCGAATCCTGGACCATCTAGGGAGACAGTAAATGTTGCCGATGCTCAATTTGGGAAGACTTTCGCGATGTGTTGAGGACAGTGATACCGATGAAAAACAGTGAGTGATGAAGTTCGTGTCAGTTTCATATCAAGTATGAAAAACAGCATATATATGTATTATACCTCACGGTTTAGTGTGTAGTATGTTGTAATGTATGCACATGGAAGTTTATACTTGATAGGAAAAAAATGTAAAACTTAAGAAGAAAAACCAGTCATAAAAATATGCCATGTATTACAGCCTAAAGAGTATGTCTTGCAGAATCTTATACTAAAACGTTTCATTCAATGTGTGTTAAAACAATTGTTAATACTTTGTTCATTAAAACTTATGCTAGCTGTCTATAATTTGAAAATAATTTTGTGGAGTCCCTCAGACTCAACGTCAGTTACTGATTTCTCACCTCAGTAGCTAAGGGTTAATATTTCTTCTTCTTAAGTATTCAATCCATGGATTGGTCTGCGGCAGTTCTGCAGTCAGCTCTATTTATACCCTTCCTCTTGATCTCTTCATAGTTTCTACATCCTTCATCAGACATGATTTGCTGTACATATTGTAGTCGTGGTCTCCCTCGACATCTTTTGCCTTCAACCATTCCCTCCAATACCGTTTTCAGCAGGCTATCGTGTCTCAAAATATGTCCTATCAGTCTAGTCCTCCTCCTCTTTATGCTTTTCCATAAGGTATAATTTTCCTCCACCTTTTTAAATACTTCAGCAATCGTTATTTTTTATGTCTAGCTAATTTTTAGCATTCTTCTATAACACCATTGTTCAAAATAATTTAACCTCTTTTTTTCTTCTTTTCCAATTGTCCACGTTTCGCAACCATAAAGGGAAATACTCCAAACATACGCTTTTAATAATTTTTTTGGTTTTAAGATAAATGGAATTTGTAGTGAATAAACGTTTCTTTTTGTGAAATGCTAATTTGGCTTGTAAAAACTACATTTGATTTATTTCTTGCTTCTTCCATCTTTATTAATTTTGCTTCCGAGATATTTAAATTCTTGAACATTTTGTAGTGTTTTGTTGCCCACCACTAATTTCATACTTGAGCCTGCTTTTTTATCGCAGCCCATAACTTCCGTCTTTGACTTACTTGTTTTCATCTTGTATTCATTACCCATTATTTCCTCCATTTTCACTATTATTTGTTTGAGATGTTATTCGCTATCTGCAACTATGGCAATGTCATCTGCAAATCTAATCATATTTATATGTTCACCTTGTATCCTTATTCCTAAATTCAAATCCTCTCGAACCTTATTCAATGCATCCTGGATGTAGGCATTAAAAAGCATGGCTGAACTGTTAAATATACCGGGCGAAGCCGGGGTGGGTTGCTAGTTATTTATAAAGCATTGTGAAAGGCGTCAAAGAGCCATTGGCTAATGAACCATGATGTCTGAACTACAAGTGACTTTGTTAACATGGGGTGGCTTGCATGTTACCTACAGTAACTGATACATATTTACCATTGATATCATAGCGCTCCAAAGTTTCGTATGATATCTCTCGTTATTTGTAACATATAGGCCTATGACTGGGTATGCAAATAGCAAATATTTTTCCAGTATATTGAAGAGCATGCATGAGATGTCGGGTGTTTTATGAACTGAAATATATTATTCTGACGTAAATAAGGGAAAATATTCACTACTCCTTGTATAAACTCAGTTTCAAATTGCCTTCTTGTACAGTTGAAATGCAATCTATTTTACAACCCCCAGCATTTTCTTTGAACCTGTAATCGATGGTGAAGCGACAAGCTCGCGAACTGTGTGGGATGTGTGCTAGGGGCTGTTTGTTAGAGAACACGGTTTAAGTGAAGTAAACCATCCCTCAAGTTGAAGACGTAAGCAGTTCAGAGATGATAGCTATGACGGTTAGACTGATATAATGACTACAAAGGCAAACGTCTTGTTTCTCTTCACCACGGTGAGGCATGAACTGAACTGTTCCACAGGTTGGTCTGGCTGTGGAGCTGTGACGGTTAATGTCAAGACTGGAACAAATCATCTGGAATAATTCCCAGAGTGACTTGGTTTACACAGGCTGGCATTAGGTGTCAGTACTTCTTCTTGATTATAATATATTTTCACTAGCGGACCCGAGCGAGAAATCTCGCATGTTCATAAACCACACTTTTCCCAATAGGTTTATAATGAGAGACTTCAGGAGAAAGGTTGTTTCAAATGATTATAGAACACTATTTACATTCTAGTTAGAATTCCAAGTTCTGCGTTCCCTAACTTAAGAAGGCAATCACTGAAAATTAGAACGTCATAACACTCACTAGTTATTCGATATTTATGAAATTATGCGATTTGAGTACTCATTCCTTTGATTTACTGTTTCTGAAATCCATGCAAAATGATAAAGGAAAGACCTCAGAATGTTAAAATGACATGAAACAGGCGTGACAGTGGCTAAAATATGAAGTCGACAGCAATTATGGAGCGGGTTTTCCTACAGCAACAGTATCTGCAAACCGCACTCTTCGTACAATTTTTTTAAAGTCATTTTCTTTAAGAAATTATAGATATTTATGAAATTGGAGTGCAATTCGTCACTGATAAAGTCTATTGTCTTTCATTTGAATGCTCATTTGTCACCATCGGTTGCTTGTGAGCGCCGCAGGACGGACCTATAGACTACTACTGAAATAATATATATGATGATGAGGGAAAAGATTGAGTTTGAGCACCACTATAAAACATCTAGAAGTCAAAATTATCCCAATATTGCGTTATGGCTTAGAACTGACTTGGGAAAGCCTCAGTCCATCAGATCTCTGGACGTTGGAAATAGTGAAATCACGATTTTTAACCTACTTTTCACATTTTGCAAAAATGAGGAAAAAGTAGACTTATGAGATCGGGCAAATGTGTGTCTGTCTGTCTTTCTGTATGTCAGTCTGTCTGTCCTTCTGTCTGTCTGTCTGTCTGTCTGTCCTTCTGTCTGTCTGTCTGTCTGGCTGTGTGTGTGTGTCCCCCTATCAACTACTAAACAGCTGCAGCAATCGAAACAAAATTTGGTAGGAGTAAAAATCTATACCTGAATATCTCACGGCCATATTTGAAAATGATGTCAGTGCTACCAACTGCTGAAAAATCGCAATTGAGATTTGAGCTCCATGTTGGATATCTTGGAAGGTATGAATGGGAGCTATTCCAAAATTGGCACACACATAGACAATATCATTTCAGTTTAATTTCCTGGAGGCCATCCATTGCAGTGTTGCCAAAATGATTATAAGCCTGCTGATAAATCCACATTTTAAATGCATATGACTTCTACACTGTCAATTGGATTTCAACCAAATTTCGCATGTGCTATGTGTACATAAACAGATATGACTGAGGGTATTCTTAAGAGCCACCAGGGCTACCAACTGTTAATAAATCCTCTCAATTTCTTTTATCAAAATACGAATATACCAGAAAGTATGCAAGCCGACAGCTTTAAACTATGCACACGTATAGTACCTGACATTCTATATTAATTTAGAGTAACTTATATACGCCAGTGCTACCAACATGATTCTAAACCTGCTGAGAGGTCCAACATTAAATACATGTAACTTCTATACTATCATTTGGACTTCAACCAAATTTCGTGTGTGCTATGTGTACCATAACAGATATGACTATGCCGATTCTTAAGAGTAACCAGGGCTGCCAAATGTTAATAAATAGTGTCTCTATTTTTTGTTACCCTAATATCAATATATGAGAAAGTATGCAAGCCATTAGCTCTAAACTTTGCACACGTATAGTACCTGGCATTCTAGATTAATCATTGGCATGAATTTTAAAATTTTAAGAAATGTTGGCTCTTTAGTTCGTCACGGAACTTCTTGTTTTAAATTACACTTGGAATATCCAAATTTTCCCCATCAAGGCTCGCATATGATCTAGCACGAGAAACCATTCTAATGGAAGACCTACGTTTAAGATTTTCACTCCCATCAACAACAAACTGGTTCAAGTTAATCGAAGAAAGACAAGCCATCTGGCCGGAATTCTACACCACAAGTACCATGACAGACCACGCATGGAAGCAACCTAGTCAACCATTGAGATACATGGTCACAAATTTAGCTGTACATGGCTATCATGAGATATGTAGAACTAAGACTTCTCATGAACCCAGACGTGAATGTGTATGTGAGATATGCCATGAATACTGTGATCGGTACCATGGCATTAAAGGCTCGGTCAAACAGGACGCGGGCTGCCCGCACCAACGGAGCGACCGCAGCCCGTCGCGGACTGGAGTGGTCAAACTGAATGCGGGCAAGTCAAGACGAACTACTATGAAAGCAATCGCGATCGAGTGCATATAACAATGTTTTCTGTTAATTCAACATGTCCAGCAGTTCCTCGGACGAAGAAGAATTGCTTCTTCTGTTCGCTTTGAGTCAAGCGAGACGAAAAGAAAATGGGTGCATGATCCTAATAATAAAGACAGGAGTTAGGCGAGTATCACAAACTATGCTGAGAGTTGAGGTCGTTTTGAGACCGTTTTTAGCCTACTTTTCACATTTTGCAAAAATGAGGAAAAAGTAGACTTATGAGATCGGGCAAATGTGTGTCTGTCTGTCTGTCTGTCTATCTGGCTGTGTGTGTCCCCCCCCCCCCCCCCCCCCATCAACACCTAAACGGCGGCAGCAATCGAAACAAAATTTGGTAGGAGTAAAGATCAATACCTGAATATATCACGGCCATATTTGAAAATGATGTCAGTGCTACTGTAAAGTTTTGTTACTAACCTTGCAGGAAAATATACATATATAAGAAACTCCAAAGTTGTGCGTCCAAATGTAACGTTTTCGCTCCACGTTGAGCGCACAAATGTAACGTTCCCGGTCCTTCTAAGTGACCAAAGGTTACGTTCCTGGCGGGGCTCCAATATTGCGTTCTCCTGGAGTACAGTAGAAGAATCGCAACAAGAACAAGCACCGCTTTACTCACACCACCAATAGCATACTTACCTCTTACCTGTTCATTACCAATGATTATAATCAGCTCGTGTGGGCGCCAGGACACCTAACACTTACTTTAGATGTGCCAAAGTATTTAATTAAACTAGTGATAGAGCACTCGAAACGTCTTTCTCTCAAGCCGTGGTATAGCTGAGCCATTAACCAATTGTCTTATCGCTACTGGGAGAAGGTATGCATTATGTCTAAAGCTAGCTACTGGAAATAAAAGTCCTACCATTACTTAAGAACAAAATTTAATTGATCAAAATTTAAAGCAGCAAAAGACGTAAAAAGAGAAACAAATGAATTTTAAAAAAATCTGGAAGTTATATTAAATTGGCGAGAGTTACAAAATGGAATATGAATTAAATTTAAACAAAAGCTGGATTCTAATTTGCCATAAACAGAATTACAGAGACTTGATTGGATTTAGTAAAGGAACTCACGGCCGTCTTCTTCATAGTGGTAGTCTGGTTTTCCCTCTGATCTTGCTGGCGGATGTTGTTTGGTTCTGCCTCAATATTGTACAGATCCTTATCTTGATACGGGCAGGGAACCAATTTGTCCCGTCTCCCGACTGACATGTGTGAATGGCTTTGCTCCAAAATTCACTTTTGTGAATATGATCAAGGACACGATCATATTCACGTCAGTAGTATTAATTTTAAAACTTCTTGAACTGATAAGTTGCGATCTCGCAGCGAAGATGTCTGATAGACGTGAAGATTCAGAAAATCTCAGAAGATTGGGGGGGTTGAGAGTAGATGACCATAGGTTTTTATGGAAGATGAACTTCCCCACTCTGCAGTATTTCTCGACCAATCAATTAGGTATCCTGATGACATAGCTCCCCACTCCAGATCCCTAAGTTCTGATCATGCCTCTTCATTAGTTGGGTTAACCACGTGGGGTTGCTTCTGAAGTAATTTTAAATCGGCGTCCTGATGCGGTGTTCTTCCGAGAATTCGTGACGTCAGCGCTAACTGACCAACTTGCTTTGTCTTGAAGCCTCGCGTCCCCGGAATGTTTGTACATATATCTCGAAAGTCAAGTCTATTTTTGGCGGACTACCCGTGGCAAAACTGACGACACGTTGAACGAAATATTTCCCAATCGAGTCTTGTATAAAATATAACCTATAACGAATCTAACTAAAATCTCCATTTTATAACTTCCGCCAAACAATAATTAAACCCCTTATATATATATATAAAGAAATTATGGAATAAATCTAGAATCGATATGATAATTAAAATATACATAATAATAATAATAATAATAATAATAATACTAATAATAAATTAATTTTGCTGCTTATAAAACATATAAATTAAGGGGAAGTATTCGGACTGTTACATCGCCCATAGAATTTTTTGTCAAATCTTAGATTTGGGCGAACAAATTATATACACATTTAACCTAACAATTAACAGCATCATACAAAATTATACCCTTCAACATTAAAAATATACATATATACCCTTCAATATTTACAACACTGAATACTTTGTTGTTGCTTTAAAGCGTCAATGTTCATTTCTTTCTTCCTGATATGTATGATTTCATTCATACTAACACTCGTTTGTTAGGCTGATATTCTGAGAGACTTGTATCGTTTTAATTCAAATCGTTATTTTTCTTGTCTTCAGAATAGTTATAATAAATATTGCCTTCACTAATTCATCACACGACACATCACACGCATGTGATAATCCTGCATACTTGATTCCTCGCAAGTACTCTGTAATGAATTTACAAAATTTTACCTATATCACATAAAACAAGAAAGCATAGTTTTATACATAGGCATAATATTTGAGTGCAAGTTACCCCATTAATTCCAAAATACAAGGTACTAGGTCACCCTTCGCTTATCTGATTCAGATAACTCACTCGTTCCAGTATATGTGTCAACAGTCGGATATGCCTCTTGTAAACTTAGTTACCTATCTCTTTAAAACTACTAATTGTATACCAGGGCATTGACACATGTTGTTCCGTTACACACGAGTCCTTACCTGACTCATTCCACGTATTTTCTTAAAGGGTGTACTCTTCTTTAGGTACGGTACTTAAGGAGTTAGCATATGGGCTTAAGGATGGTTCAATGATTTTATCTCTTAACATGTCGTCAATCTGCAGTTGTACTGCCTCTTGGTATTTAAATGGGATAGGGTATCTATTACCTACAAAGACTTTGCGATCAATTACATTTAATGAGGGTGTGTAGCAATTGGCCTCGCCAATCCGATTCTCAAAAACTCTACTATTTCTTACTAAAACATCCAATAATTGATCCCTCTGATCAATGCCTAAAGAACTTTCTTCCACAGCCTGACATAATGCATCCTCTAGATTGCCATTAGTCAGCCAACTGCCAATAAAATTAAAACCATCGTCACTACTTCCCACCTTATTGTCACCTGACAAAATCACTTTAATAACGCACACTCTTTGAGAATAATCACTCTTACCTGGCTCATTAAATGCAATAATCACAGCTTTCTTCCCCCATTTCATTCTAATACACCTCTCATCGTAACACACCTGAACCTGATTAGCAGACAACCAATCAGTACCCAATATCAAGGAAAACACAAGGTTTGGGATCACCAAACATACCTGCATACCTATTACATTATTAATACAAATTTCCACCAGAACCTGCTTAGAAATGACATGAGACTTTTTACCTACAGCTGTTATTACAAAAGTTGATTTGATAGGGATTTCTTGAAATATTACACCTTCGTCTCTCATCCTATTATAAAATGACAAGCTAATGCAACTCTTGACACACCCTGTATCTATAAGCGTATCTATACGCGCCCTCAACACATTTATGCTAATGACGGAATTTAAATTTTCAATATCACTAGGTTTTGTCACCTTTTCATCATAATCGCACAAGAGATCATCTCTTACATTTAGGTCATAACCACTAAATAGAGTATTGGCTGGGAATATCAACGACTGGAAATCTGACCTCGCATTACATGAATGCCCTACCGTGCCTTCCTAACTTTTTATCAACCTCCTCTTTTTCTTTCTCTCGTTTCACTGTAATTATTTCTTCTCTTCTAAGAACGATAGTTTCTCCCTCCTCAGTACTACTCTTATCAACCACAAAACTACACTTCCCCTCTCCCCTAGTTTCACCTACCGTAGCCACTACTGTAAGCCATTGCATTCTATATTCTTTATCTCTTTCTTTCAATCTTCCTTCCATTTCTTCTAGCATCGTAATCTGTTTCTCTACTTCCTTTCTACTCCTAGGACTTCTAACTTCGATAATCTGCTCGTTACTTACCTCTAAACTCCTCTTTCCTACATCCAGCATTTCTTCATCCTCTACACGATTTTTCTCTAACGTCTTCGTTAACTGCTGCTCTTTTTCTCTACTCTCATCTATTTCCTGCCCCTCCTCAACATCTATTCTATTTTCAACTAATGTCTTCTCTACCGTAATATTCTGCTTTTTCTCCTTCCTTCCCTTCCTGGCCTTCCCCCCTTCCACCTTCTGTTTTTCATGCTTGTCTGAGACCCCTTGTTGCATTCGATCCAACATACGTTTCTCCAGACCAGCTAATTTAATGCTCATTCTTTCACCTACCTTTCTCTGAAAGCTCTTCCTCATCTCCTGCTGTGATTCCTTTATGCTAACATTGAATTCTTCTTTCATCCGTCTATTTTCTTCATCAATGGCTTTCTGCATTTTCATCTCCTGAGTATTTACTACTTTCCTTATCCTCGTTATTTCTACTCTTATCTTTTCATTAATTCTCTTCTCCTCTCTCTTACTATGCTCTTTTATCTCAACCGTTACTTCCTTAACTTTCTCCCCTATCTGCTGGTTAAGCTCCCTAATTTCATTTCCTACCACCTGTAACTTTTGTTCAATTTCTACCCTTATTTGACCTGCTTCCACCTTCATGTACCTCTGAATGTCTTCCTTCACTGTTTCTTTAAATGCTATAATATCTACTTCAAGCTGCTCATACATCTTACCTAACCTCTCTGTCTCTTTGACGACCTTATCTACTTTCTGACTATTATGTTTTAGTCCCTGATTTAATTTCGTCATCTCCTGTTTTAATTCTTTATTTAATTTTTGATTATTACTTTCCATCTCCTGTTTTAATTCTTTATTTAATTTTTGATTATTACTTTCCATTTCATGTTTTAATTCTTTATTTAGTTGCTCAAATTTATTATTATTTTCCTGTCTCATTTGAACTAATATACTCAAAATGCTATCCTGTGCTAACATCTCCGATGAACTACCCTCTACACTAGTCGCATTAGAATTTACCTCCACTAAATTCCTAGCTTCGTCTATCTCCATCTCCAGATTCACGCTACTACCATTCTCTTCACCATCTCCCGTCACCTTGGTGTATTCTTTGAATACACGGTACGAGAGAATAAAGTCTATTGCTCCTTGCATGTTCATTTCTTCCTTTCTCTTTGTCAAACACCAACAGTGATCTTCTGTTTTCTCCTTGATGGGCAAATCTCTTATGTCTTCATAAGTTTGTTTCAGATATATAACTTCTGTGACCCACCTAGCGTCATCTCGCAGCGAATCTCTGAAGCTCCTCAATTCTTCCTGGTGTTAGAGGACTTACTTATTCATTTGGCCACCAGATCCTGTTACCATCGCCAGCTATTTTCTCCTTGAGCAAGAGGACTACGTCTACCTCTTTACTCACCATGCTGCGCTAATATCGCCTACTATCAACTCCTTGAAGACCATTCATCAAGAAGAACATTTATTTTTGACAAGTTGGCAATGTTTATATGTTCTCCTTTTGTTTCCTACCCCCCACTCTTTTTTCCTTCCTTGGACCTTCTGTGCTCCGTTGAGCAGGTCTCACTTCGCAATCGGCAGTTGACTCGGTCAGTCAAAGCTCCTCTAGAGCTAGTCTCCTCAACCCAAGAGGCAAACTCTCTTCTACGCCATGTTGGCAAAGTAGTCATCGTCAAAGGGAACTTCATCTTCTACATGAAATCAAGATAAGTACCATCTTAAAGTTTTAACCTCATCTTCATGGTTTTAACTTTCACGTGCTTTTAAAGATGTTTTATAGACAGTGTGCGATTGCTTATTTTGGGGCAAAAATCATTCTTCGTGGGATTTGCCATGTTGAGCCTTTGGTTGTATAAGCCAACCTTATTAAAAAAGAGCTTTTCTTAGGCTATTCAAATGAGAAATCCTCTCACTACGTGGGATATTATCTAATACCCGCTGTCTATAACTCAACAAGTTAGTTCCTCCGTTGGATTTTCTCAACTCCATTTTTTCTACCAAGGTCGTTCTGGAACCTTCTAGATTCTGTATTTCATCTACAAGTCCTGCCGTTTTGAAATTTTCACTCACTTGTAAGAATGCTATTTAAAATTGAAGAATTTCGTTTCTGAATTAAAAGCTTAATAGCTAACTTTCTTCCACCGCTGGAACCGCTGGAATGTTCTATGGCGCATTTAACTGTAATCCACCATGTTCTCAAGCAATAGACTTTCGTCCATTTAGTGCAACCAGTCATTTTGTTCAAATTGAAATAACTTTCTCTGCCAAAAACTTTCGTGTTTCCATAGTGAACTTTTCATAAGTTTCAACGAACTATAGTGAAAATCAGTGCTTGTTCAACTTTCTACCGCGTCGCGATCGTCCGTTTATATTTAAATAAGGCCATGAACATTTTTCCTCAATTCCCTATTCCTCTTTCCTTAACTTCCTACTAACAATCCGTAATACATTTTTCAATATAGGTCTGTTTCAATAAGGTGTCACTCTGCGAAGTGCCCTTCCATTTTTTTGTTTATCATTAAGTAATTTCTGTATAATTACGTGTTTTATACACGGTTTAAGTTTACATTGTTTTTTCTCTATTATCAGAAAAACAATTCTTTCAACTCTTGTGTGAGTTATTTTTAGGTCTCACGAAATGGTAACTACCCCATTTGGCTCGTGATTCCTAATTAAACATAGGAAGTCTAGAACCTTCCTTTTGATTACTTACTTAGGTTTCACAGTAAGTGACCTGCCCTCCTTTGTATAATTCTCATAAAGTAATCCTGTTTAAATATAAGAAGTTGTAGGAACTTCTATTTTTATGCTTTATGTTTTCCTTATAGTTAGCTTGAAAGTTGTTGTTCTCTCTAGAATATTCTTTCAGAAATTTCTTATAGTACACTCCTTGTACTGTTGTAAATGTTTAAACTTTAATCATTTCATTTAGTCCTTTTTCAAATCTTAAAAAGATTTTAATACCAGGTTTAAAACCTTAAAAATTGTTATTTGCCTGGAGCAATTTCTGAATGTTGTCGGAGGTCTGCGACCTCAAATTGTTAATAAGATTGGAAAATATTTATTTGTTAAAAATATTAATTTCTCCTGAATTGTTAAATAAATTAAGCGTTCTTTTTCTCTTTTTCATTTTTTCTAATACAAAGGTTAAACAAAGTCCTGTCCTCCTTGGCTCTCCCTACTTGATGCCATTAAAACCATTAATAGGGCTTTCACCACTCGTTGCATTTGAGCAAGAACTCTTAGCAGTAACCTCACTAAAGATTCTTTTAGCTTTAATAGCTAATTCTAATTGGCCAGTAAGGCAAGTAAAGCTCGCTACGCCAGCTACCTGCTTGTGGAGATCCTCTCCGAAAACTTATGATCAGTTTTCAAAAAGATAAGTGTTTCTTTTTGTCTAAACTTTTAGCCGGCTTCTCGCCGAGTAAAAGCTTAGCCATTTCCAAAGGCAACCATTGGTTCACTTACAAAGATTACTTTCCAAGTTATAATTTTTCGTCACTATCCTTCCTGGAAGCACTGGGTCTCTTTTTCTAGAAACTCTATAAATTCGAAAATTGGAAATTCCGAACTTGATTTGAATTATTGGCATTCTTCGAATTACTTTGTAAAACCTAATTTCTTTGAGAAGACATACAGTAAATTTGTTCCTCTCAGTCTTGCCAGACCATCACTCTTCCCCATAGTAGTTTTATATATGCTTGAGAGGGATTATACGAAAGCCACTCTCTTGCAAACCGCACAAGTTCTATCTGTGTTTCTCGTCAGCTTAGACCAAGTCCTTACTCATTTTAGGTATCCGAAAGCGGATTTTCGGTGGCAACCACCTTTAAGTGTGTTTAAAACTAAACTTATTAATTTTGTGGGACTCTCCTCCTATTTTCTATCCTTTTTTTTCAATCCAAAACCTACTTCCCTTTTTTTAATCATCTTCCCTTGGTGGGTGGGTTATTCCTCAGCCAATAAACTACCCAAAAATTGGTACCGAAACCCGGGAGAGTCCCTTTGTCATTTTTTCTATTTGACAATACTCTGCAAATTATTAATCTCTGCTTTGAATTTTTCAGCTATAACTACTTCGTGCAAAGCCTGTGAACGGGAAAGAGGCCACTCCTGTCTCCTTTGGCGTGTCCCGTTCTTTCTACTTATTTGCTGCTGCCAGCTTGACAGCATTTCCAAGGTTCCACAGTATCGTGAGTTACATTTCAATCTATTCTTTATAACATGGCTCCTACTGAGAAGGATAAAGATGAAAAACTTACTTCTAAACGAGCATCCTATAAAGGACAAATTACCCGTTTTAGAAAGTACATAAAAGAGTTAGATCCCTCAGAAGCTCAATTAGACTTGTTGAAACATCGTGTACGAGATTATGAACGTTCTTATGAAAATTATTGTAACATCCAAACTGAAATAAAAACTTGCATGCTCAATCAAACCGAAGATCGAGTTGAAGTAGAAAACCAATATTACGAAGGCATAGGTTCTGCTTTCAAAATAATACGCCAACTCGAAGAGGAGCAGAAAAAGGACGCTTCTGTTCTCGGTTCCCTTCACGAACCACAAACTTCTTTCCGTGAGGGTACTCACAAGCCCAAACCAATTTTACCGAAAATTGATTTACCCCATTTTTCTGGAGATGAATCTGCTTGGGATTCTTTCTATGAATTATTTTGCTCCCTTGTTCACGGCAATGAAGACATTCAAGTCATTTACAAGTTTCAGTACTTGAGATCAATCCTCCGAGGTCAAGCTTTGCAGTTGGTCGAAGCACTTCCTCTGCGTGCCGAAAATTATTCCATTGCCTTTAACTTATTAAAGGAAAGATATGGAAATTTACGGTTACGTATTCAACGCCATATAAAGGCTCTATTCAATCTACCTGCGTCACAGCACAATGACGTCACTAGTCTACGTACTCTAGTTGACACTACACAACTTCACGTTAAGGCTCTGTCCCAATTAGATCAACCTACTAATTATTGGGATACTTTCCTAATATATTTAGTGATTGCTAAAGTTGATACTGCTACCCTCAAAGCTTGGGAAATTGAACTTTCTAAAGAAGATGACTACACTTACGAGCATTTAGTTACTTTCATAAACGCTAGATGCCAACTTTTAACCGCTCTAGCTAATCAAAGTGAACCTTCATCTCCTAGTTCCAAATTCGAATTAATGTCCATCAAACCCAAAAGTGAACGCTCAGCGTCCAATACCCAAAAACCCGGGTCCAGCTCATCCAAATTTAAATCAAACACTACTGGTTACCCAACTAGGTCTAGTGAACGTCGTGTTGCTAGCTCTATTGTTTTAAACACTCAAAGCGAACCTCGCAAAAGTTTAAACGAACCTGTAAAGTGCATACTTTGTAAAGATCCCCATGCCCTATACCTCTGTAAATCCTTTAAAGAAATGTCAGTCGACGACAGACGAAAATAAGTTGCTCAAAACAAGCATTGTTTTAACTGCCTAGCGCCCACGCATTCTGCTTCTAATTGCAAGTCCACAAGGCTTTGCTACCATTGTGAAAAGGCTCATCATACTTTGCTACATCGTCATGATCAGGCAAGGTCATCGACAGCATCCACTTCTCCTAAAAATGATAGTGCTAATAGTTCTAATGCCTCATCGTATATTCAAAATGCCAAGTCCATTCGCAGTGCTCAAGTATTGTTGTCTACTGTCCAAATTGAAGTTCAGGATAACTTTGGCAACTGGGTCCGTGCACGCGGTCTTCTAGATTCAGCGGCAACTCATGATTTTGTGTCTAATTCCTTGATTAAAAAACTAGGCTTACCCGTAAACCCTACTTCTATCAATGTGTCGGGTATCAACAGCTCAAAATCGCAAGCTTTACAATTCTCAAAGCTAACTATAAGAGATACTTGTCATAGAAACAACTTTCTTAAACTTAATTGTCTAATTCTCAATAGCATTGGAGAAGACACTCCAAGTCACTCGGTGGATATTTCAGGATTAAACATTCCCTCGCATTTAAGGTTAGCCGATCCTTTGTTTAACATACAAAACCCCATTGACATACTCTTTAGTGCCAATGTCTTTTGGAATTGCCTTCGGAAACAGGTTCGCAAGTTGTCCTCTAACGTGGTCGCCAGAGACACTAATTTTGGATGGATCGTCACAGGGCAACTTCCCCATTATTCTCCCCAACCTGCATCGCAATGTTACTTCTCCAATACTGATCTGGAACAGTTTTGGAGGCTTGAAAATGTTGATTCTCCTAACGTAACCTCTTCAGAAAATGAATTCTGTGAGCAACTTTTTTTGAACACCACCACTCGTTCTTCTGATGGCCGGTTCATTGTTCAAATGCCAAGATTACACAATCCCCCCAAACTTATTAACTCTCAGCCTAAAGCTCGAAAAGCTCTCTTTGCTATCGAGAGAAAATTCCAAAAGGAACCCCTTGTCAAAAAGCAGTACACTGAGTTCATGGATGAGTATGAAAGCTTAGATCATATGGAGGTTGTTAACAAATCCGATGATGAATTGCACCCCCCAATTGAAACGGTTTATTTAAATCATCATCCCGTGTGGAAAAACCCTCTTGTAAAAGATAAAATTCGAGTTGTTTTCAATGGTTCATCACCCGACGTTAATGGCAACAGCCTTAACGACACTCTTTATTCTGGTCCTGCTATTCAATCAGATTTATCTGCTATACTTTTAAACTTTCGATTATTTCCCATAGCTGTCATAGCCGATATAAAACAGATGTACCGTCAAGTGTTAATTCAACCAGAACAACGTGATCTTCAAAGAATCTTGTGGCGTGATGAAATCAATAAGCCCATTAAGGTATTTCGCTTGAAAACGGTTACTTATGGCTTAAAACCCTCGGCTTTCCTTGCTATCCGATCCCTACACTTGCTAGCCTCACAAGATGGTCATTTATTTAACCCCAAAGCCTCTGAAGCACTAACAACATCATTTTATGTTGACGATTACTTGCAGTCCTTCCCCTCTTTAGAGGAAGCTTCTTTTGTGTCTTTAGAACTTCAGGCATTGTTAAGGAATGGAGGTTTTCCTCTTCATAAGTGGAACTCCAACTCCCCTGAGTTTCTTGCTCAGTTTCCCATCAAAGACGTTGATCCTTCTTCTGTCGAAATTTGTGGAAACTACGAATCTATAAAAACTCTAGGAGTTCACTGGTGCACTAGCACTGACACTCTTATCTATAAAGTTTCGCTCGCAGAATAGATTCCTAATACAAAGAGACAAGTTCTCTCTGAAATTGCAAAAATTTTTGATCCACTTCAATTCCTTGCCCCAGTTATCGTTATAGCCAAACTCTTCATGCAAGAGCTGTGGTCGCTTAAATGTGAATGGGATGACACTGTCCCTCTTTCTTTTCTTAATCGCTGGCTCTCGTTTCGCAGTAATTTGTTAGACCTTTCCCTCATTGAAATTCCCAGGAATTTAATTAGCTCTCATTCTAATACACCCTTTTTCCTTCATGTGTTCGCGGATAGTTCCGAAAAAGCTTATGGTTGCTGTGCATATTTAGTTCATCACGATTCACACTATGGATCTCCAGTTTCCAACCTTGTTTGTGCCAAATCGAAGGTCGCTCCTCTTAAAACTATCACTCTGCCTAGGCTCGAACTGTGCGCTGCACTCATGGCTGCAGAACTTGTCAAGAAATTACGGGAAGTATTAAAAGTCGAATTCTCGCAAATTTATCTCTGGAGCGATTCCATGATCGCCCTTTCTTGGATCGCCAAGAACTCTTCTCACTGGCAAACTTTCGTTGCAAACAGGGTTTCCAAAATTCAAACTCTTTCTTCTGGATGTCAATGGAGGCATGTTCCCAGTGCTGATAATCCAGCCGATATTATCTCTCGTGGTTGTTTACCCTCTCAATTGGCAGCTTCCCAATTGTACTGGCATGGGCCCTCGTGGCTAATCGAAGAATCTTCCTCATGGCCTTCTAAACCCCCAGCTACAAACTCCAACTTGCCTGACGCTAAAGTACCTCTACCCATTGCTTCGTGTCTTGTTTCCAACGCTTCTCATCCTTTGTTGTCCCGCTATTCTTCTTTTCATAAATTACTACGGATTGTCGCCTATCTCCTTAGATGGAAATATCTTGTGGTTGACCAACCTCTTCTCCCTAAACCACACCTTACCAATCATGAATTGAATCTCGCTACCGTTAAGGTTTTACAACTGACACAGCAAGAAGCCTTTTCTTCTGATTGTCATTGCTTTCTTCTAAAAGAGATCTTCCCAAATCCAGCCGTCTCCGTGCTTTAGCCCCGTTTCTTGATGACCATGGGTTACTCAGGGTAGGTGGAAGGCTCTCGCAATCTTTACTCTCTGAGGACAAAAAGCATCCCGTTATTTTGCCTTCCAAACATCACGTAACTTCCTTAATTATACGTGACTTTCACTACCGTAATCTTCATGTTGGTACACGTACTCTGCTTTGCCCCTTAAGGGAAAAGTACTGATTATAAATGGAATTCATGAAGTTTCTTCTGTAATTCACAAGTGCATTCCTTGTTTCAAAGCGAAACCTAAAATCAATACTCAATAATGAGCGATCTGCCCTCTTTTCGTTCTTCTCCTATACGCCCATTTGCTTTAACTGGCGTGGACTATATGGGTCCGTTCCAATATCAACGAAACTCTCCTGAAGCTAAACGCAATTTGTTTGGTAAGCTTTATGTTTCTCTCTTTGTTTGCATGGTTACCGGCGCAATCCACTTGGAACTAGTAACGAATGCTTCTACTTCTTATTTTTTATCAGCTGTCTCTCGTTTCACTGCTAGGCGTGGTGTTCCTTCTGAGATGTTCTCTGATAACGCTTCCACCTTTCAGGGCGCAGCTTCCCTGTGGAAGAAAGCTCTCACTTCCTCTCCAGCCATGGAACAAATTTCTAATTTTTCTTATTCAAAAGGTTTCAAATGGCGCTTTATACCTCCTTACGCTCCGCATCATGGTGGTAGGTGGGAATCTTGCGTAAAGCTCACTAAACGTCATTTAAGAAAAGTCTTAGGTAATCGAATTCTGACTTACGAAGAATTCAATTCACTGTCTGTTCTGATTGAAGGTGTTGTTAACTCTCGCCCTTTAACTCCGCTTTCCAATGACCCTGATGACCTACTTCCACTCACCCCTGGTCACTTCCTTATCGGCACTTCTCTTTCTGCCCCTCCTCCTCTTCCCAATTCTTACAGGGATTTTAATCTACCTATTGTTTGGTGTAAACTTGAAGCCCTCCGTAATTCTTTTTGGAAGAGATGGAACTTGGAATATTTAACTTCCTTGCAACGGAGGCAGAAGTGGTTTCTTTCCAGTCCCGACATTAAAGTGGGGGACTTGGTCTTGGTTAGGGATGTTTCTCCCACTCTGGTCTGGACTTCCGGTAGAGTGACCAAGTGTTACCCTGGAAGAGATGGGAGAGTCAGGGTGGTCAGAGTCTTGACCATTAACGGTTCGATTACAAGACCCCTGTCTTTGATCGCTCCTCTTCCATTAAATGTGTAACTGCTTATTTGCTCTCTGTTGGTGTTTTTGGCCCCCCAGTATGGTGTATTCTTTGAATACACGGTACGAGAGAATAAAGTCTATTGCTCCTTGCATGTTCATTTCTTCCTTTCTCTTTGTCAAACACCAACAGTGATCTTCTGTTTTCTCCTTGATGGGCAAATCTCTTATGTCTTCATAAGTTTGTTTCAGATATATAACTTCTGTGACCCACCTAGCGTCATCTCGCAGCGAATCTCTGAAGCTCCTCAATTCTTCCTGGTGTTAGAGGACTTACTTATTCATTTGGCCACCAGATCCTGTTACCATCGCCAGCTATTTTCTCCTTGAGCAAGAGGACTACGTCTACCTCTTTACTCACCATGCTGCGCTAATATCGCCTACTATCAACTCCTTGAAGACCATTCATCAAGAAGAACATTTATTTTTGACAAGTTGGCAATGTTTATATGTTCTCCTTTTGTTTCCTACCCCCCACTCTTTTTTCCTTCCTTGGACCTTCTGTGCTCCGTTGAGCAGGTCTCACTTCGCAATCGGCAGTTGACTCGGTCAGTCAAAGCTCCTCTAGAGCTAGTCTCCTCAACCCAAGAGGCAAACTCTCTTCTACGCCATGTTGGCAAAGTAGTCATCGTCAAAGGGAACTTCATCTTCTACATGAAATCAAGATAAGTACCATCTTAAAGTTTTAACCTCATCTTCATGGTTTTAACTTTCACGTGCTTTTAAAGATGTTTTATAGACAGTGTGCGATTGCTTATTTTGGGGCAAAAATCATTCTTCGTGGGATTTGCCATGTTGAGCCTTTGGTTGTATAAGCCAACCTTATTAAAAAAGAGCTTTTCTTAGGCTATTCAAATGAGAAATCCTCTCACTACGTGGGATATTATCTAATACCCGCTGTCTATAACTCAACAAGTTAGTTCCTCCGTTGGATTTTCTCAACTCCATTTTTTCTACCAAGGTCGTTCTGGAACCTTCTAGATTCTGTATTTCATCTACAAGTCCTGCCGTTTTGAAATTTTTACTCACTTGTAAGAATGCTATTTAAAATTGAAGAATTTCGTTTCTGAATTAAAAGCTTAATAGCTAACTTTCTTCCACCGCTGGAACCGCTAGAATGTTCTATGGCGCATTTAACTGTAATCCACCATGTTCTCAAGCAATAGACTTTCGTCCATTTAGTGCAACCAGTCATTTTGTTCAAATTGAAATAACTTTCTCTGCCAAAAACTTTCGTGTTTCCATAGTGAACTTTTCATAAGTTTCAACGAACTATAGTGAAAATCAGTGCTTGTTCAACTTTCTACCGCGTCGCGATCGTCCGTTTATATTTAAATAAGGCCATGAACATTTTTCCTCAATTCCCTATTCCTCTTTCCTTAACTTCCTACTAACAATCCGTAATAAATTTTTCAATATAGGTCTGTTTCAATAAGGTGTCACTCTGCGAAGTGCCCTTCCATTTTTTTTGTTTATCATTAAGTAATTTCTGTATAATTATGTGTTTTATACACGGTTTAAGTTTACATTGTTTTTTCTCTATTATCAGAAAAACAATTCTTTCAACTCTTGTGTGAGTTATTTTTAGGTCTCACGAAATGGTAACTACCCCATTTGGCTCGTGATTCCTAATTAAACATAGGAAGTCTAGAACCTTCCTTTTGATTACTTACTTAGGTTTCACAGTAAGTGACCTGCCCTCCTTTGTATAATTCTCATAAAGTAATCCTGTTTAAATATAAGAAGTTGTAGGAACTTCTATTTTTATGCTTTATGTTTTCCTTATAGTTAGCTTGAAAGTTGTTGTTCTCTCTAGAATATTCTTTCAGAAATTTCTTATAGTACACTCCTTGTACTCTTGTAAATGTTTAAACTTTAATCATTTCATTTAGTCCTTTTTCAAATCTTAAAAAGATTTTAATACCAGGTTTAAAACCTTAAAAATTGTTATTTGCCTGGAGCAATTTCTGAATGTTGTCGGAGGTCTGCGACCTCAAATTGTTAATAAGATTGGAAAATATTTATTTGTTAAAAATATTAATTTCTCCTGAATTGTTAAATAAATTAAGCGTTCTTTTTCTCTTTTTCATTTTTTCTAATACAAAGGTTAAACAAAGTCCTGTCCTCCTTGGCTCTCCCTACTTGATGCCATTAAAACCATTAATAGGGCTTTCACCACTCGTTGCATTTGAGCAAGAACTCTTAGCAGTAACCTCACTAAAGATTCTTTTAGCTTTAATAGCTAATTCTAATTGGCCAGTAAGGCAAGTAAAGCTCGCTACGCCAGCTACCTGCTTGTGGAGATCCTCTCCGAAAACTTATGGTCAGTTTTCAAAAAGATAAGTGTTTCTTTTTGTCTAAACTTTTAGCCGGCTTCTCGCCGAGTAAAAGCTTAGCCATTTCCAAAGGCAACCATTGGTTCACTTACAAAGATTACTTTCCAAGTTATAATTTTTCGTCACTATCCTTCCTGGAAGCACTGGGTCTCTTTTTCTAGAAACTCTATAATTTCGAAAATTGGAAATTCCTAACTTGATTTGAATTATTGGCATTCTTCGAATTACTTTGTAAAACCTAATTTCTTTGAGAAGACATACAGTAAATTTGTTCCTCTCAGTCTTGCCAGACCATCACTCTTCCCCATAGTAGTTTTATATATGCTTGAGAGGGATTATACGAAAGCCACTCTCTTGCAAACCGCACAAGTTCTATCTGTGTTTCTCGTCAGCTTAGACCAAGTCCTTACTCATTTTAGGTATCCGAAAGCGGATTTTCGGTGGCAACCACCTTTAAGTGTGTTTAAAACTAAACTTATTAATTTTGTGGGACTCTCCTCCTATTTTCTATCCTTTTTTTTCCAATCCAAAACCTACTTCCCTTTTTTTAATCATCTTCCCTTGGTGGGTGGGTTATTCCTCAGCCAATAAACTACCCACACCTCTATACCACTTCGCAGCTTCATCTTATCTTTATCCGCCATACCGACACACACAAAAAAACTTATTATCACCCCCAAAAATACTTGCACTGAAATATATCCTTTTCCCTTCACGACAAACAATTGGTTTTCGGGCCTACGCTTGTGGCGCCAAATGTAACGTTTTGTTACTAACCTTGCAGGAAAATATACATATATAAGAAACTCCACAGTTGTGCGTCCAAATGTAACGTTTTCGCTCCACGTTGAGCGCACAAATGTAACGTTCCCGGTCCTTCTAAGTGACCAAAGGTTACGTTCCTGGCGGGGCTCCAATATTGCGTTCTCCTGGAGTACAGTAGAAGAATCGCAACAAGAACAAGCACCGCTTTACTCACACCACCAATAGCATACTTACCTCTTACCTGTTCATTACCAATGATTATAATCAGCTCGTGTGGGCGCCAGGACACCTAACACTTACTTTAGATGTGCCAAAGTATTTAATTAAACTAGTGATAGAGCACTCGAAACGTCTTTCTCTCAAGCCGTGGTATAGCTGAGCCATTAACCAATTGTCTTATCGCTACTGGGAGAAGGTATGCATTATGTCTAAAGCTAGCTACTGGAAATGAAAGTCCTACCATTACTTAAGAACAAAATTTAATTGATCAAAATGTAAAGCAGCAAAAGACGTAAAAAGAGAAACAAATGAATTTAAAAAAAATCTGGAAGTTATATTAAATTGGCGAGAGTTACAAAATGGAATATGAATTAAATTTAAACAAAAGCTGGATTCTAATTTGCCATAAACAGAATTACAGAGACTTGATTGGATTTAGTAAAGGAACTCACGGCCGTCTTCTTCATAGTGGTAGTCTGGTTTTCCCTCTGATCTTGCTGGCGGATGTTGTTTGGTTCTGCCTCAATATTGTACAGATCCTTATCTTGATACGGGCAGGGAACCAATTTGTCCCGTCTCCCGACTGACATATGTGAATGGCTTTGCTCCAAAATTCACTTTTGTGAATATGATCAAGGACACGATCATATTCACGTCAGTAGTATTAATTTTAAAACTTCTTGAACTGATAAGTTGCGATCTCGCAGCGAAGATGTCTGATAGACGTGAAGATTCAGAACATCTCAGAAGATTGGGGGGGTTGAGAGTAGATGACCATAGGTTTTTATGGAAGATGACCTTCCCCACTCTGCAGTATTTCTCGACCAATCAATTAGGTATCCTGATGACGTAGCTCCCCACTCCAGATCCCTAAGTTCTGATCATGCCTCTTCATTAATTGGGTTAACCACGTGGGGTTGCTTCTGAAGTAATTTTAAATCAGCGTCCTGATGCGGTGTTCTTCCGAGAATTCGTGACGTCAGCGCTAACTGACCAACTTGCTTTGTCTTGAAGCCTCGCGTCCCCGGAATGTTTGTACATATATCTCGAAAGTCAAGTCTATTTTTGGCGGACTACCCGTGGCAAAACTGACGACACGTTGAACGAAATATTTCCCAATCGAGTCTTGTATAAAATATAACCTATAACGAATCTAACTAAAATCTCCATTTTATAACTTCCGCCAAACAATAATTAAACCCCTTATATATATATATAAAGAAATTATGGAATAAATCTAGAATCGATATGATAATTAAAATATACATAATAATAATAATAATAATAATAATACTAATAATAAATTAATTTTGCTGCTTATAAAACATATAAATTAAGGGGAAGTATTCGGACTGTTACACTACCAACTGCTGAAAAATCGCAATTGAAATTTGAGCTCCATGTTGGATATCTTGGAAGGTATGAATGGGTGCTATTTTAAAATTGGCACACGTATTCATTCCATTCCTGACCCGGTCGGAGACTGGAAGCAGGCTGTGGATATTCATTATTCATAGATAATAATAGTGCAGTTTAATTTCCTGGAGGCCATACATGGCAGTGTTTCCAAAATGATAATTAGCCTGCTGACAGGTCCATATTTTAAATGCATATAACTTCTACACTATCAATTGGATTTCAACCAAATTTTGTATGTGCTATGAGTACATAAACAGATATGACTGAGCGTATTCTTAAGAGCCACCATGGCTGCCAATTGTTAATAAATGCTCTCAATTTTTTAAAATCCAAATACCCATATATCAGAAAGTATGCAAGCCGACAGCTTTAAACTATGCACACGTATAGTACCTGACATTCTATATTAATTTGGAGTAACTTATATACGTCAGTGCTACCTACATGATTCTAAGACTGCTGAGAGGTCCAACTTTAAATACATGTAACTTCTATATTAGCATTTGGATTTCAACCAAATTTTGTGTGTGCTATATGTACCATAACAGATATGACTATGCCGATTCTTAAGAGTAACCAGGGCTGCCAAGTGGTAATAAATACTGACTCTATTTTTGTTACCCTAATAGCAATATATCAGAAAGTGTGCAAGCCAATAGCTCTAAACTTTGCACACGTATAGTACCTGGCATTCTAGATTAATTTGGAGTAACTAATATAGGATTAAGCCAGTGCTGCACACATGCTGCCTGCTGATAGGTCCAATTTTAAAATGCACCTAACTTCTATACTAACTTATGGTTTTTATTCAAATTTGACACAACAATAGATCATATTATTTCAGATTATTTCTGGCCAGTACATGTATGTCATTGTTGCCAACATATTTTTACCCGCTCTGTTAGATCCAATGTTTAACTGCATAAAATGTCCATGCTATCCTTTGGACTTCAACCAAATTTTGTATTCTGTACCTTAAGAGATGGAACTAAGAATATATTTAATCACCAGGGCTGCCAACTGTAGTTCTCTATAAGGCTACATTATGCCAGGTATACAGTATTTCGAACTAAATAGAAATTTCGATATTACCAACTTAATTTCGTCATTTTTCTAGATAGATCCATATAGATTAAACTTTGGCATGAATCTTAAATTTTAAGAAAGGTAGGCTATTTAGTTCGTCACGGAACTTCTTGTTTAGTATATTTTCGAATAACTGTACAAAAATTTAACAACTTAAAAACTCTCTTAGAACCTACAATATCAAAACTGGCTTTGAATATTGAATTTATGAATAATAATAATAAGACAATATGTAACTTGCAGCTTTGAAGTAGCGTCTTCGGAATCTCCTTCAACGCTTCTTCTTTCTTCACTACATCTTTGTAGTCAGGATGACGTATATCATACAGAAATACGCACTCGCGCACAAGGTCAATTAACCTCTCTGTTTCGTCGGCCATGCTTCCAGCCCGCGCGGTCTTTGTGGAAAATCCCAACTGCTCACTTGCCCGCCGGGAACTAGATTGGTCCGCCGCGATAGACCGCCTTCTGTTTGACCAGGATGATGCAATATTATACGATACAGAGTTCGCAGCGGTTGGGCGGCCTGGTTCGCGCGGGCAGCCCGCTTCCTGTTTGACCGAACCATTAGTGCTCAAAGTGAGGAATTTCCATTACCCAACTCTGTAAATCTTAGTTACATTTGTATGCACAACTGTGCGCTTTTCTTATTAATAATTAGGGAAGCGATGACTCAAATTCTATGGTCACCTATTTCTTCTTCTTCTGTCGATTTTGGCCCACTGTGGACCGCGTTGAACAATCGGCCGACTTGCCAATCTCTTCTTCTCCTCCCAGAATTTCTTCATGCGTTCGCTGAGTCTCCTTCTTTCTTCCGACCAGATGACCTTGGTTTTATCATTTCAAATGATCTTTCCGACTTCATAGTTATGCTTGAGTCAAAAGTTTTGCGTTACGGAGACGGAGACGGTGACGTCATGCAGACGCGCGGGAAGCATAAATCAATGCGTAATGGACGGCGAGTGCGTGACGTCATGCAGCCACGCGGGGAGGCTAAGTTAACGGATAATGGAGTCTGTTCAATGAGTCCTGGGGCGTCGAGCAACCTGGGGCATCGAGCGAAGCGAAAATAATACAGGTTGACTCCTAGAGGTGTACAAGATGTCAGATAAGAATACAAGGTTACTCCTAAAGAGATATGCAAGATGCCAGATAAGAATACATGGTGACTCTTCAAGAGATATACAGGATTCCAGATAAGAATACAAGGTGACTCTTAAAGAGGTGTACAAGATGGAAGAGAAGAATACAGGGTGACTCCTAAGAGGTGCACAAGATGTCAGACAAGAATACAGGGTGACTCTTACAGAGGTCTACAAGATGTCACACAAGAATACAGGGTGACTTCTAAAGAGATATACAAGATGCCAGATAAGAATACAGGGTGCCTCCTAAAGGGGTGTGCAGGATGTCAGAGAAAAATACAGGGTGACACTTACTGAGGTGTACTGTGCCCAACTCTAGGAATGGGTATTCCAAGATTCAGACACCTAGATATCAAGGGAAAGGCTACAGCCGTTTTTGAAAGTTGAGATATTTGAATATCGCGCTCCATTGCTTCTCGAAGCAATTGGAAAGAATATACCGCTAACAGCATGTCAAGTGACGTAGCGAGTAATAGCAGAGGTCGAGGCTATTTATTGATTAAATAGTTAACCATGGAGTAGAGACTTGAGACTTGGATCAGATTACTGGCACGGCCAAATGAAAGAGAATGCAATTAATATCAAGTAAATCGGACCAGGGATACCAGAGATATGAGGATTTCTAGATTTCAGCGTGATGACGCGTGACCCTGGCTGTTTTGAATAAAAGCCGGCCGGCCGAGGCATCAATAGCTCACTTCGACACAAGCACTTGCCTAGCAAGGTGCTGCTACGCTGAGCCAAGGCACATGGTTGCCGCATCTACGCAGAAGTTATTTTCAAAGTTGTGATAGTCACAAAAGTGCTGTGCTACGAGTGGAACTTAGTAAGTTTCCGGCAAGGAGAATCACTAAGGTGATTGATTTTTTCTACAGACACTGGTGAAATATTTTTATTTTCACATGGACATATGCTAGACTTTGTCTAGAATTAGTACTTTGTCACAGTCCAGTAATAACCTAATACTTGGATAATTAAGTCCAATTCAGTCAGTTTCATATTTGTAACTTAATAACCACTTCGATCTATCAGTACATTGAAGACCAGTCTATCACGGTGGTGTTCATTAGTCTACGCAGGGAAACTACATGTTGCTTCGCGCATGGTAGATGGTGTGAAGCCATGCCCAGGGAACGATCTTCAGAACAGCCGTCGATTGGTTAGACTGTCAGTGTTTTCTTGTACTGAAAAGATTACCGTGAGTTATGTTACAACTGACATATCTGAGAATAGATCACTTAGATCTGACCCCATTTAAGCAAACTGTTATGGAGTTAACAGAAGCCAATATTAAAATGGATCAACAGTTACCTCAAACGTCAAGAGATATTACCACTATGTCTTGTTAGATGGATTGTGGGTATATAATGGCGGCCGATACAAGGATTATACGTGCTTGTCCGATAGGGCATGTCTATGGATAAATCTGGTACAAACCAGGTTTACTACGCTTCAAGACCATCAAGAAATGTAAGCCACATTTGAATTATATTATGCCTAGCTAATTGGAACAAACTATTTTTCTGCAGATGACCAACACATTTACTTTTCTTCGTATTTAAATCTTGCAATGATTTACGCAAGACATATTAGGGTTATTCTGAGTATTTTCAGCACTCAGAACAGTTTAGGATCGATGACCGAGCATTTCGAGCATTTATTTGAATATTTCATATTTTAGGGATATCACGGAAAACCGTCGATGTAATGGTTGAGTTAAATTATTTTTGTTGAGGAATGGATATTCTTTCCATATTCGAAGATTCGAACATGTGGGTTCTCACATAATGAAATAATAATTAAATATATTTAAAATAATATAACTAATAATAATAATAATAATCCACTAATAATAATAATAATAATTTTTATAACTTTTCTAAATAATTTTTGGATCTTATATTTTCTAATAATCATATGTATTGAGAGAGAGCCTATGAAGTAGTTTAATCATTTCTGGTCTGGAACAGGAGATTTTCCGAAGGAGAGTGGTTAGCGCAAGCCCGCATTCAACCAACATTTCAGTTCTGGTTGAACAGTTGATATTTGCAATGAGCAAAGTATATTTTTCAGATAACACGGAGAGGCATGAAACGGGAAGCAAATTATATTTGTATCAAATAGGATATTTTTGTATTTATATAAAATCATGACGTAAATACACTCGAAAGTGAAATAAAGATTTTCATAAGTATGGTAAATTCACGGGTTGAACTGAATGGTAAAATAAAATAAACTTGTAAGTTTATTAATCTTCCAGTGTTGATAACAAGCAGAGGTTTGATTTATTGTATAAATTTTGGGAAGAGAATTTATGTGTGTGGAGTAGTTGAAATGCCATTCCCAGGTGCGCATGTTTAAGTCGCAGGAATGAGGAGATTTTTTCGAGCATCAATCAAATAGCAGGTTCGATGGCTCAGGTTTATAGTAGGAGTATTGGAACTACACATTTCGTCGTATGAATGACCCGAAGGTTATTTCTTAGAAACCATCGGTTCTTATTTCAACCTTGTTTACAAATTCCATTTAGACTTTGATTTTGCTAGAACCCGGATTTGTCATGATAGTAGTTTATTCTTCTTCAGAGGAAGACCTTTGCCGTTGTTGTTGTAATGTTGTGTTCTTACACAAATAATAGAATGGGCCACTGCCAATTAAAAATAATTCTTTAACCACGAATAATTTGAAGGATATTTTCAATCCTAGTGCCATGAACTAAATTAATTTATTATGAAGCTATAATTCTTATTTCCGCATTCTGTCGAAGAATTGCAAGTTGTGAAAGTTGCTAAAAATGGCCATGAATATAAATATTTTTCATAATAATGATTCCAAGTGGAAAATTAAATAGTTGAATGGTTCAACAATTCATTGATCAAGTTGATGATTCAGAAATCATATATTTTGTTAGGAACTTGAAGTTCATAATCGAGTCACTTCTCGAAACATTTAATGTCAGAAGAACAATTAATTTTTGTTGTGCTTCGCACAGTTCTTCGATGCTATGCTCAAGGTCAAATACTTTTCAGATGTTATTAATATGTGTACAAAATTTGTGTTGATTCAGAAATAATAATATTTTTTGACAATATTTTTTGAAACTGGAAAAATAGTTGAAAGTTAAAAATTCTATGAACATTTATTCTACGAGTGTTAATATTATATAAAAATTCAAAAAGTGAACTACGATATTTCCAGTAGAGACAATTAAATTTGAACTGGATTTAATCATAAATAATTTTGGAACACAGTCTACAGGACTAACAATCAGACTTGTGTTTCCAAAAAAATAATTGTCAAATGTGTTTGGAAAAATTCTGTACATTGTGTAAATAGGAGTGTGGGTCGCCACACGTGAGTGATGCTACTTTGAGCATTTTTGCAGTCAATTTTAAATTCAAAATAAAATGAGATAATTTTTACATGATGTGTTATGCCCAGTTGAATCTCCTTCTATCCTTATTGTTGCATTGAGCCAAGAATCAGTAAAGCATTTTTTTTCATTTGATGTCGTTTTTGCGATTAGCTTTAACCCATCTGGCGCTCCGGGATATTTTGACTCTCGTGCTGACTGATTATTGGTAAAATGCATATGTGGCCGTGCGGACACCGGTCTAAACGGGCACAGTACAATATGTTAGATTCAATTCAAATACAGGGTGACCCTTAAAGAGGTTTGCAATACATCAGATTCAAATAATGGGTGACCCTTAAAGAGTTGTAAAAGATGTCAGACTCAAATACAGGGTGACCCTTAAAGAGGTGCCCACGTGGGAAGCCTAAGTTAATGGGTAATGGAGTCTGTTGAAAGAGACCTCCTGAGCCTTTCCAACATGTGTAGCATTTGTAGCATGCGTCATTTGAGATGATAAAACGTCTAGACTTTCAGACTGACTGTATTTTTTTGAGCTAGGGTTTTCGTGAAACCCTTTAAGTGTATCAACCTTCCATCGAAACAGTGATTTGTTGAGAATATCTTCTTGAGTGATGCCAACTTCTTTGAGATCTGCTCGTGTTTCCTCAACCCATTTTTGGTGGACTTGAAATTGCTAATGTAAGTGATCATATCCGTTTGGTTATACTATTGTTGCTCATTCGTGTGAGGTGGGCATAAATTTAATCCTTCTTTTATAATGGACGAAAAGCAGTTGAGTAACAGAATATTCACAATACTTGATGTGCAAACCAAAATCCTCTGATAAGAGAGGATCTGGGATAAATCAGTATGAAGGATGAAGACATTGCTAACTGAATCAAATAATGGCAGCAGATCTATGAGTAACTCTAAGGGTTTCTACTAACAAGGGAAGTACCCCTGCTCGAACGTCGAAAACAGACTGAAAGTGGGTTTGTTTAAAGTATACAGTGGTACCTATGTCAATAGCTTTCAATGCCATTCATCTGTAAAGTACGTGGCATTTGAGTTTGGACTATTGCAATGCGGGAACATTGTTAATAATGGAGTATGTCTACATGTTGCCCTTGTTAAGTGTGCGTACTGTTCCATTCCACTGTGCTTTAATCACTTCAATAAAACTCCACATTTACACTTCGACGTCGAATGAAGGACAACACAGTATCTTCTAGTGTGGGAAAGATGATTATGTCAAGACGGTACTGCATGTGTTAAGATTTCTTGTTGCAAGCAACTGTTCAACCTTTTGCCAGATGATACTGCACCACATATGTTTCTTGTTAATATAATGGTTCGAATTACCTGTTGCAAGGTAGTGTTTGCTGCGAATTGTGTTTCTGCAATCTTTTTGTAATGTTACCACATGCTAAAGATCTAACTAAATGCTAGGAATGGAATTTTCCCTAATATAATGGTCCGAATTGCCTGTTGCACGGTAGTTTCTGCTGCGAATTGTGTTTCTGCAATCTTTGGACGCCGTAACTTCGAACACTTCCAACTTGAACACTAATGCGGGGTTTTACAGGTAAATGCCCGTGGTGGGTAGTATGTTAAGCGCACTGCCAGTTGGTTTAAGCCGTTCGAGCTGGGGTAATTCCCCCGTAAGTAAACTTTAAATGCGATTTACTCATTACATCATTGTAAAATATTTCAATTCATTCAAAGTGATTTAACTTTTGCAACAGAAAAGGTATTTACATGATTATTATTTTAAATTAAAGCTAATACACGCATCTATGTCTCCTGGCATTAAAGGAAAGGGTACCACTGAAATTGTAATTTTAATAATATTTTAAACAAATTTGTTAAACAATATTTGAAGAAACTTACATGTTCATATAATTTTAAACCTCTAATTTTATCCAATTTAAAAAAAATACAGTGTAGATTGTTTATATAAAAGATTCATGAACTTTGGTTAACAAATAGACTATTTTAAGTACCCTTGTGTAAATAGCAGCAATGGCATTTTTATAAACAATTCATATTAAATTATTGTAAATTGAGCTTAAAAATCTGTTAGTTTGATCATGATAAAACAATAGAAAAATTTACATTTCTACAAATATATGAGCACCTTAATTAATTTCACCTCCCATGAATTTGGTGTTACGAAGGGCACCCGGCCTCAAAATCCACTAGAAACATAGACATTCATCCCTCCCTATATTATTCTGCTAAGGCCCCATTCCAGTTTTGTTCCGAAAATAAGGTCCCATTAACACCAACCTACACATATGGGGTACCTACAGGTTCAGCATAACCCAATGCGTAAGCGAAACGCACTCACTTACTCTTTAAATGCCTCACAATTAAATAAAAATGAAAATCCACAGCCTGCTTCCAGTCTCCGACCGGGTCAGGAATTGAATGAATGAAGCCCCCATCTAGCGGCGAGGATATGAACTGTGCCGGCTGCCGAGACCTGACGCACTCCTCTGGGGCAATGATTAAATGAATGACAGATGAAATGAAATGATAGTGGAGAGTGTTGCTGGAATGAAATTTTAACAGGGAAAACCGGAGTACCCGGAGAAAAACCTGTCTGCCTCCGTTTTGTCCAGCACAGATCTCACATGGAGTGACCGGGATTTGAACCACGGACCCAGCGGTGAGAGGCCGGCGTGCTGCCGCCTAAGCCATGGAGGCTCCTCACAATTAAATAAATACCTTAAAACATGTATATTCACAGTGAAATAATCAAAGAATGCAACACGGTAACCATGGTAACAGAATCTCACAGATCCATCTATTTCTGTAAGACGAGCGGCTTCGGTGGCGTAGTCGGTAGCATGCTGAGCTTCTATGCCCAAGATAGCGGGTTCAAACCCGGCCGAAGCCGTCGGATTTTTTAAGAGCGTTAAAAATCCCTCAGTATGCCTTCCTTCGGAGGGGAAGTAAAGCCGGCGGTCCCATGTCATAGATTTATGGCATGTTAAAGATCTTTCCACTAATTACACCTGTGTGAAACTAAATTGGATAGGTTAAGAATGTAAACAACGCTCTTTGGTTGCTACGTTCGTTGCCAAGAGCCGACTGCGGTGGCGTCTAGTAGCTAGTTCTGAACTAGGCCTAGTAGTCGTTGACGGTGGCGTTTGGCGGCAAAAGTAGGAACTATTTGAAAATTCAAAGTTGCAGTCCCTACTTGAATTAAATAAACAGATACACACACTAATACAGTCATCACAATTAACACCGGTTATCAGACAGATTCTACACTCACCCAAAGTACACGGGGCTACATGACCGCGTTGTCGCAGCCCCTAAACTAAGGAACCAACCAACCAACTTTCTGTAAGACGCAATGCAATTCCAATTATTACATTACTGTGAAAGTTTCCAGACGGTTATAAGGTTATCACTGAACCAAATTAAGCTGTGAAATTCATCAATACATACAATATAATGCGCTTAAGGGGGTCAAGGGGCACTCTGGAATTTTTTCACGCAATTTTCACGTGTGAATGTGGTACGAAAGGTCTTTTTCATCCGACTATAAAGGGTCTCCGAAAACCACATTTAAAGGGCCTTAAATTAACAGTGTCTGCACCACATCTGTTTCTTGTTAATATAATGGTCTGAATTGCCTGTTGCACAGCAGTTTCTGCTGCGAATTGTGTTTTGCAATCTTTGGACGCCGTAACTTCCAAACATTGATTGTACACTAATGCGGGGTTTTACAGATAAATGCCCTCGGTGGGTAGTAGAACAGACATATATTCGAATATTAAGCGCACTGCCAGTCGGTTTTAGCCGTTCGAGCTGGGCTACTTCCCTCGTAAGAAGGCAAGCCAAAGCTGAAGCTGCCAGGATACGATACTTAACAATAGTGTTGGTTTTACATCGCTATTAACTACTGCAGGTTTCAGATATGCCGGAATTTTGCCCCGAAGGGGATCTTAAACGTGCCAGTAAATCCACTGACACGGTCCCCTCGCATTTGCGCACCCTCAAATGCTAAGCTGACTGCGCCAGGATACGAACCTGCGACATTGGGAACAGCAAGCGAGAACTTTATCTCTGAGGCATGCAGGCAGTCGGAACGGCACTGGGCTGCAAAGTACGCTTCTATGAACGTGTAACTGTTGTTTAACATGGTCTCTAATGACCGTAAACGAATTTTTTTGTGTACATGTAGCGCGTTTTGTATACTGCGTCATGTAACCATTATAAACGGTGTCCGGCTTGGCTGTATAACTAAACAAAACGTAATACCTTGAAAAGTAATAGAGATAAATACTTTATTAGTGGATTATTTCTACATTAATTTTACATACCTAATACAATTCAATATGTGCACCATTAGAGGCACGACAAGTGTCGCTATTCCACGTGAAGGAAATTGGAGAAAAATTCAAAGTAGGAGTAAGAATCACGCAGAATGAATTTCAATTCGGAGATATTCTGATGACATCGTCATCTTAGCCGACACACCAGAGGATTTGAAATAATTGTTAAATGATATGGATTCAGGTTGGTTGGTCCTTAAGTTTAGGGGCTGCGACAACGCGGTCATGTAGCCCAGTGTATTTTGGGTGTGTGTAGAATCTGTCTGATAACCGGTGATAATTGTCTTGACTGTATTAGAGTGTGTTATCTGTTTTTAAATTTAAGTACTGCAACTTAGAATTTTTCAAATAGTTCCTTCATTTGCCGCCAAGCGCCACCGTCAACGACTACTAGGCCAAGTTCAGAACTTAGCTACTAGACGCCACCGCAGTTGGCTCTTGGCAACGAACGTAGGAACCTAAGAGCGTTGTTTACATTCTTAACCCATCCAATTTAGCTTCACACCGATGCAATTAGTGGAAGGTTCTTTAACATGCCATAAAGCTATGACATGGGACCGCCGGCTTTACTTCCCCTCCGAAGGAAGGCATACGGAGAGATTTTTAACGCTCTTAAATATCCGACGGCTTCGGCCGGGTTTGAACCCGCTATCTTGGGCATAGAAGCTCAGCATGCTACCGACTACGCCACTGATTCTGTATTGAGGAAAGAATTCATGCTGAAAATTAGTAAATGTAAAACAAACAAAAATGGAATGCAATGGAAGGAAACCAGAAACCCCTATGGATATCGAATTTGCAGGTGGAAAGCTAAAGTAAGTAGGTGTCTTGTGTTACTTAGGAAGCAAAAACCACAGTGATGGACGAAGCAAAGAGGATATAAAAAGTAGGTTAGCACTGGTAAGGAAAGAATTTCTACAGAAAAAGAATCTGTTGACAACGAATATGGATTTAGGTATTAGGAAGTCGTTTTTGAAAGCCTTTTTCTGGAATGTGGAACTCTATGGATGTGAGTGAATCTTGGACTGTTGGAGCAGCAGAAAAGAGGAGAATTGAAGCGTTTGAAAGGTGGTGTTACAGGAGAATGGTGAAGATCAGTTGGGTAAATAGGGTTACAAATGAAGAGGCATTAAGGCGAGTGGGAGAGGAGAGATGATTTTGGCGACTGGAAATTAAGAGAAGAGATAGGTTGGTAGGACACTTTCTATGACACCCAGGAATAGCAAACTTAGTTATAGAAAAAAGGGTCGAGGACAAGAACTGTAGGGGTAGGCCAAGGTTAGATTATGTTAAACAGATTACCTCGGATGTAGGGTGTGGTAGCTATGTAGAGATTACGTAAGAGGTTAATGAGATCGGCCGTAGAGGGTAAGAGAAGTAGAGGTGATGGTTAGATTCAGTGTTGATCGTAAACAGTGGTGTGCAGACTAGACTGGACGCTGCGAGACAAATCATTCTCAAATGAAAATGTATGAATGTATTCCCCTAAAAACCAGTCAACTATTCAAGTTCTGACCACAACCAAAGCTTTTTAACTTCGAATATCGCACGCGATCCAGTGTTTTTACATTTACAAAGCATTGGCAGAATCAAATGAAACTCTGCTGGCAAATAAATCGTCAGACAGCCTGTACATAATACTGCGCTTAATCTGAATAACAAAGCGAGTGTTTTTGTTGGTAGGGGAAGTTAAATACCTCCTCACAATATCCGGAGGCCGTTCAGGCGGCCAAACCGGACACTGTATCAATATTTATATCGATATATTGTTTCCCTGCTGAATCAGGAGCCAACAGGTTACAAGCGTGCCAACACGCTACTGCTTTAGTTAGCTCGTAAAAACAAGCAGCACGGTCTACCTGGCATTGTTGCAGCCAACCTTGGGTTCCGGGTTCAATTCCAGGCTCCACCAAGACATTAAATTTTGGTCTGAGGGGTAGAATGGAGTTATGTTATGATGAAGATGATGATAATTGTTGTTTTAAGCGGCCTAACATCTAGGTTATCGGCCCCTAATGGTTTGAGTGATAGTGAAAGATGAGATGAGAATGAAAACTATAACAAATGAAACATCCACAGCCTGCTTCCAGTCGACCGGATCAGGGAATGGAATGAATGAAGCCCCCATCTAGCAGCAAAGATATGAACTGTGCCGACTGCCAAAGTCTGTCGCACCCCCTGGGGCGATTTTTAGCCTATTTTCAATTTTGAAAAAATAGGCTTATGAGAACACCTTTTGTCCGTGTGTGTGTGCGTGTGTGTGTGTGTGTATGAGGTGTGTGTGTGTCCCCCCCTAATAAAATCTAAACGGCTGGAGCGATTTCAATGAGACTCGGTAAGTTCATAGCACTATTCCGGGCGACCCCAACCGAGCCCTTCAAATTATATTACGTCTCACCAATCCAACATGGCGGCTGTGCGAAATATTTCACCAGCATTCAATATCTCCGAAACTATTGCCGATATCACCCTGGAATTTATTACGGTCATAAAGGGAACTAATAGAAATCCACCTATGAGACTTTTGAAAAACTAGTACCTACTGAACCCTTTAGTATTGCAGTGTTTATAAGCAAGAATCTTGATCAAGGGGTCGCGCTCAGTTCATAGTGTGATGTTTACGTTCGCCAAACAACATGCTCTACTGAGGTAAGGGTCATAGGATTAAAACTATAAAAAGAAAGGAAGTGACAAGACGTAAAATAATAACATAATTTAATGACTATTTGTGCAAATAAAATGAAAATAGACAACAACAATAATAAAATTCCTCCCTGAATCTTCCCATGACAGAAATATTTATCAAAATTTGAGGAGTCAGACGGATCTCCCCCTTTATAAAAAAATGTGGATCCAAGTTCCACTAACTTGCATTGGATTTTATGTACGCGTAATGACTAACTACGAGGAATGAGTACTAGGATGACTGTTCGTTTACATCGGGTAACAGCCACGACGCTTACGAACAATCATCTCGTAAATCAACGTTTACGGATATGGGACACAACACTAATAAAACCCTCAAAAATTAATGCTAACACACAATCTAAAAATTAATATATACAGGAATCTCCCTCGAGACCCTCCTTCAATGCGGTGACGCATCTGACAAATGAGCTGCCAACCCGGCCAATTGCTCAATACACAAACAAGGAAAAGACAGCATCGCACGTGACTACACGGGTCACTAATACAGAACATAAACATGGAATTAAACCAACAACAACAAAAGCCTCAACGGCTGAGATTACTTTATATGAACAAAATTGCACGTTAAGCTAACGCCTCGGAGATTATAGTGATTCGTAGGCAACTCCCATTTATTTAAACAATTTTTACCATTGATCAGTTCTTATTCTGTATTTCAAGTAACTTTACGGAGCCAACAAGCACTCCATTAATGACCTTGATGCAATCCTTTCATCCCGCCTTGTCACAACAGCTTCCCCCTACCACAACTCGTCATCGTCCAGCTCCAGTGTGTAAAAATAACCTGACCAACTGTCCCGTTATCTCGTAGAATCAACAGCAACAAATCTCAACCACATAAACATATGGTAAGACCTTAATCGATATAGCCACATATGTCCTCGCAAGGTAACCATATGGACTTGGCACCAAGCTGACAGAAATCAGTCCACGCTGAAATTCCCGCTCGTAATGACCAATAAAATACACACACACACACACACACTGCTGGGAATGACACAACATTTTTCACACAGGTCGGCTGAATCAGATCCTCACAAACTATTTAAGAAAATATTAAAACCTACGAGAGAGCTGACTGCTCCTCGCCACAATTCACATTGCTCCAACGGCAATAAACTCTCTGAATCTGATCAATAATAAACATTACAAGATTAATTTACCCTCCAATCTATTGCATGATTATACTAATTCAGTCCTACTTCTGAAACACAACATATCTCCGAGAGACGCTTCTTAATCGCACTACGTAAACATATGCGAACACGGTCGTTCACATAGCCACGTTAATTAAATCAAACAAACAAGAACTTACAACTAAACAAAATTGTGCGAGCTGTTTCCATGCAAAAGGTGTGTCAGACCAAAACTAAATACACTACGTTAATCAACACAAGCAAGATATTTACAAAAAAAATATGTCCCATATACCATAAGTTAATTTATCAGATAATAAGAATATTATTCATGTACTCATCCTCTGCCAGTCACCGTCAACGAACATCTGCAGCCATTTCCCTACAATGCTGCTTAGCTCGTCTCCCCCATCTCGATGGAGTGTTGACAGTTCCAGACTTCTTCCAGGATAAGCGATGTCATCTCTCGTGCTGATGCAAAACGTTATAGGTTAATTCACACTCGATATCTGTTTACTAAATTCGGCCTTTTTAGGTACTTAATTCCGCAGAACAGTCTTTTGGCGAATTGTCGATGATACTGTCCCTAAAAAAAATAGTACTGTGACTATCTATCACACTGAATTTAACATATTTGTATTAATAAAAATCTGTGTCCTCATGACACGCAAAGTACAAGTGCCTACGTCCTTAGACGCACAAAATGTAGTGATAACCTGTGTCTTCTGACACACACAATATAATAGCAATCTACGTCCTCCGACGCACAAAAGTAATAGCAATGTCTTGGCTCTTCACGCCACTTATAAATGAACTGGCCCTAGGTATCGATAGAGGGGGGAAATTATATAAAAATTTCTCAAAATAATAGTGGTACAGGAATGAAACAAATATCACTAAACTCGTAAAATTGCGCAGGTCAAGAATATGCCCATTAATCCTAGAATCGATCGTAGAGATGTTGTCTAGCCGAACTCCCGTGTTAATGCTAGCTGTCGCGTGCCCAAGCTAGACTTGGCGCATTTGTAAGCATTCATCTCTCATTGGTTCCACTTTTTCAATAACTTGGCGGTTTTTATCAGACCTCGGCCTCGTAGGAGTGTCCAGTATTCTCATCAGCCACTCACGTTACTGCATTATATTTTTTCTAGGCGCGAATATTACAATGCACATACCATAAGCGTGTCTCACCACGCGTCCCTTCTATTTTGAGGTAGCCACCACCTGTCCTTCTGAAACATAGCTAGGGTCTTTCTTTTCACAATGCTAAAGTATTTAGCCTTTTGTCATACTGCTGCAGGTATGTTCCCACTGTCTCCAACAAATGCTTGAAGTTTCCTCATCTTCGTCTGGCTATTTCATGACGCTGGTGGAAATATTAATTAATTGAAGAAATAAAACATCGAATCATTTATCCAACAGAGGATAAAGGGTTCACAACTCCTCCACTCACAAAATTTCGAACATAGGAAAAAGTCGATAATTTTTAAAAGATTTCCGTAGGCCAATTTGTTTTATTTCAGAATCACCCCTTTTCTATTACTTGGTCTAGCCGCTCCTGTCTTGAATGGCATTTACTCGTTTTATTTCCTGCTTGGACCTCATCCTTTCAGCTGCTTGTGTGACGCGCTGATGCGTTAGGCAACACTCTGCCCGTCTCGTTAATGTTTGTCAACACCATCCCCACTTCCTTCTTCTCGTGCCGTACTCGACTGCGCCCCGTCCACTTGGTTGATATAGGACGTCCATATATTTAAACTGCATCATTATTTCGGCGCTCCCATGGTTCGCTTCTTCGATACTTTTTTAAGTTGGCTGCATTGTAGACCGACATTGTTCCTGTGCTTAACTCTTTCACTCTGTATGCATTATTTCCTAGGTTTCTTACAATAGAATAGGGTCCTATGAATTTTTCACAGAATTTGCTGAAGATCTTCTTCTCTGGATCCGATGTAGCGGGTCGTTTCACCAAAACGAGCTGGTTGATTTCAAGATCACGGTGAAATCTCTTATTTCTCAATCGCCGTAATCTGCGATCAGCTTGTTTTCTCATGTAGGCTCTCGTTCTCTCTATTCGCAGGTCAGGTGCTATCATGGGATCTTGAGGGCAGTTAATAATGCTTTTCCACGTTCCCACTGGATACTCGTTTTTGTGTAAGACCATGGGGATCTGTCCTGTTGACTCGTGCCTGGTAGAATTCATACATGTCTCTACACCCTTAATTTTATCCACCCACTTATGATGTTCTTTGGGAATGAAGATTCTCAAGTATGATGTTACACATTTTATTGCTCTCTCACTTGGATTAGCTTGGGCATGTCGGATACTGCTTAAAACGTGTTTTATACCCATGTCCTCCATACCTTTCTTGAATTCGGCGCTTGTAAAATAGCTGCCATGGTCTGACAATATAAATTCTGGTTTTCCAAGGATTGGAATAACTCTATTTCAAATACGACTGAGTACTTGTTTCGATGTGGTTTTCTGAATGGGGCATAGTACGACAAACTTAGAAAACACATCAATGCACACTAGCAAGTGACGGCAACCTCGTCTACCTTTCGGGATTGGGCCGAAACAGTCTAGGGCCAGTAGCTCGCAGGGTTTCGGAGGTAGCAATGGTCTAGGATACTGCCTCATTAAATAGTTATTGGGCTTTGTCCTCTGACAAGGATCACAAGTCGTAATGACGTCACATATAGTTGTTCTCATACGTGGCCATGTAAATGTCTCTCCTATCGTCGCTTTGCACTTGTCTAATCCGACGTGTCCGTAACTTTCGTGAGTAGGCCATGTAAATTTTCGCTGTAAAGATGCTGGGACTAGTATGCGTAACTTGGTGTGGTCATTATCTACCCATTTGTGCAGCAAATTGTTGACATAAACATATCTTCCTTCTTTTGCTTTCGCTTCTCGAAATGCAGGTGTTCCTGTAGGTAGCTGTTTTCTGAAGTATTGAATTAATAGCATCATCCATGGTTCCGCTTCCTGTTCTCGCTGTATCTCACGTAACTCCTCCAAGAATTCCCGGTCCTTCGGTGTTAACTCCAAGTGTTGTACCATCGCTGTTTATTCAACATCAGGCTCTGGGTTCCTGCTGAGTGCATCCGGAATCACGTTCATCTTCCCTGGGCAATGTTCAATCTCAATGCTAAATTGCTGAATATATATAGACCAACGTGTCACACGTTCGCTTGCCATCGACTTCTTAAACAAGAATGTTAGTGCCTTGTGATCTGTCCTGACAACAATGGGGTAGCCATAAATTATTCGTTTCCATTGTTGGAGCGCATGAAGGATGGCCAACGGCTCTAGTTCCGTTACAGTATAATTGCGCTCGTGCTTACGCAATTTTCGGCTGACAAATGCCAAATATGTTTTATGTTGCAGGTTAGCTGGATCTTCTTGGTAGAGCATGGCACCTATACCAATTAGTGAAGCATCCGCTTGGATTATAAATTTGTGGTTGAAATCTGGATATCCTTAATGCAGTTTTCCAGTAGCTGTTTTGTTGCTTGGAACGCCTTCTCACATTCCGCATTCCACAACCATTTATTATTCTTTTTTAGCATTTCCTGCATTGGAGCTACAGTCTCCGTGTAACCTGGACAGTTTTCTTTAAAGAATCCCGTTACGCCTAAGAAAGCCCGAATGTGCTTGACTCTCGTTGGTGTAGGGAAATTCTTTATAGCTTCGATCTTAGCTGGGTTTGGTTTCACTCCCTCCTTGTCAATGATGTGACCAAAATATAAGATCTCGCTCTTGAAGAAATGCGATTTCTTCAGGTTTACTTTGAAATTTGATGCATTAAGGTTGCCTACTACTTTATCTAAATTTTCCATGTGAATTTCAATGTTGTCGGATGCCAGCAGAATGTCATCAATGTAGCGCACCGTCATCTCCTTAACTTCCTCGGTTAGATTCCGATCCAGGGCTCGGATTAAAGCACAGCCCGCTGTTTTGACTCCGAAGGGCATTCGGACGTAGCAAAACGTTTGGTTATCGAATAAGAAGCCAGTTAGAAGCTGTGACTTCTCATCCAATTCAATATGGTGGAACGAACTCGTCAGGTCTACTGATGAATAGATGCTCTTGTTCTTAAAGCCTTTTAGTACGTCTCTGATAATTGGTGCTCTGTCATACTCAGGAAAAATGAGTCTCATGTTGAGATTTCTGGCATCTAAACAAAGTCTAATAGATCCATTTGGTTTTGTGACTGCCAAAATCGCATTTAGATAAGGTGTAGGTGTCTTCCTTATCACTCCAGCTTGTAACATCTCATCTATAATGACCTTGACTTGACCACGATATTTTTCCGGAATTGGGTACAATCTACTTTTGAAAGGTGACCAATCCTCGACTTACATTGAATATTTGAAATTTAATATTTTCCCAGGTACTGTGTCAAATACTGCTTTGTGCTTCCTTAAAATCTCTTCCAATTGTTTTCTATGTTCACTCCCAAGTTGAATGTCATTGAGCCGCTCCTGTAGTAACTCTTCAAATTGTGCATCAATGTTATCTCCTTCTGTTAATAAAGACCATATCTCCTGGGATTCACTCTCCTCATCTAGTTCCACAACAGCTCTTTCTATGATGTTATCTTCTGCCTTTCGTATCTCCTCTTCCGTCTCTTCCGATATTGCTTCCAATGCCCTAGAATTTACATTTCTTCCGGTAGTGATTTCACCCATATGCAATCCCACGTTCTTTAGTTGATCATACTCTCTAAATCTGACTGTATTCTTGTGCAAATCTATCACTGCTTGATAGTCACAAATGAAATTTGCCCCAAGAATTATATTGAAATTCATCTTTGCCATGATAATGAATGTTTGCCCAAAAGTGTGTTCCAATATGTTCAGTTCTAAGTATGCCTGACGTTTACAAGTGACGGTGCGTTCAGGAATAACACCCCTCACTTTGAGTTGTGGTACGGGAATCACAGGAATATTCTGACTCCATCCCAACTCTCGAACCAAGGCCTCCGATACCAGACTGATCTGCGACCCCGTATCCAATAAACATCTTATATTAATTCCACCAATCCTCGCGTAAATAATGGGTAACTCCCTAATTTCATCGTTCCGTGGTTTCATCGTCTCCTCCAGGCACTCCTCTGGCAAAGCAATCCATTCTTGTATGTTCGCTACTATCCATCCATCTTCAACTTCTGACTGTTGCGTTTGTAGACTGTCTCCTTTATCCAAATTTAGATTTTTTTTAGCTCCGCTGCGACTCCCGTTATCATTTTGTCGCCCACGCCCTTGACATTCCTCTTGTCTCAGTAGACTTCCAGCTTCTTCAGTATGTGTGTCTGGATTCTTCATGTTCCCAATGGCTTTCTCCCATCGTCCTTGCTCTCCACCTTGACTAGTGTGTAATTCCTCTAGGTAATTTTTTGATTGAGCGTGCCTATCATCCCAGTCATTTCGATAATTACGTGCCTCTCCTTGATTTTGATCTCTCCTTCCTTTCCATCTTTGATTCCCATTGTAATCACCGTATCTTCCATAAGGCCTCTCATTTCTTCGATTTTCACGCCATTGCTGATACCCTCTCTGTTGATAACTATTGTTGCCTTGATATGACCTATTGTTGTAATTATTCTCGTTACGCTGGTACGGTCTGTTTTCGACCTCTTCCTGATTCCGCCTAGGTGTGGATGTGCTTGTATTTGTACCCTGCGTTTTCGTGTTTGCCTGTTTTGGTTTTATGACCTCTGTCGTATTGACTAACTCCAGTTGTCTTCCTCCTCTATAATGATTATGAGATGTAGTCTCATCTATCTGGCGTAATATCTGTTCTGCATGTAAGGCCGTACTAACGTTCGCTGTGACTAGTACTTGTTGCACGTAGACTGGTAATTGCCGCGCTATAGTCATTACCAGATTCGCTTCATTTAAAGGGTAATCAAGGTCGCGAAATTATAACATTTGCATGTTAAAGAAATCTGAGTATTTCGTTTGCTGGGTAGTTTGATGTTTCCTAGAGTAAAGCTCCATTCTTAGACTCTGTTGTAATGCCGGCAACCAGTACTTGCGCAGAAACGCGATTTTGAAATCTGACATAGTTCCAAATGTATATTTGAAGCTTAGAAACCATGTAAGGACATTTCCTGATAAAAATCTCTCCATCATCCTTAGCCTACGTGCTTCAGGTACCCCAGTATCATTGTAATGATCTTCAATTTCTTTAATAAAGGCTTTAGGTGTCACCCCTGAATTCTCCGTGTATTTCTGCAGTTTATAATCGTTCGAACGAATTACTTGGATAAGTTGTTTGGGCTGATGACCGTCCTGTGGCGTGGAACTCCTTTCAATATTCTTGCGAAACCCCTCCGTGTTTGTCGTTAATGGGCTCTCTTTCTGAGTCTGACTCCCTGCTGTGCTAGTACCCTCCGGGCTATTTGAGTTGTCCTGCTTATTTTCCATTGTTCCTGTTTTAAATATCGAGGATTGTTATATTGACCTCAGTTCAGCTTTAATGATCCTGTCTGTTTGTTCTTTAAGTTTACTCTTAATTTCTTGCTCTAATGCTTGAATACGAGTATGATTTTCGCCTACTGTCTTAAGGATGGTTGATCTTTCCTCTTTAGAATCGATATTCATTTTTCGCCAATATTTTCTTATTTGCTCCTTAATTGTGCTTACTTTCTCCTCAATCTGGCTTTTAGTGTCATCCTGATTGCTTTCTATCTGGCTTTTCCATTCTTCCATGGTATTCTTTAATTGATCCTGATCCGCTTCTGGGCTTTTCCATTGCTCCGCTGATTTTATTTCGAGACGGTCCATATCTTTAATTATGCCGGATATATTTTCATCTACCGCTGATAATTGTTGTTGAATGACCTTGCCGCTTTTTTCCATTTCCTTAAATCGTCCTTCCAACTTATCCTGAGCTATCTTGACCTCGCTCGTACTCATAGTGCATGCTAGCTCAATTTGCTCTAATTTACCTAACACCGTTTCATCCTGAATGCTAAGTTTTTGATCAAATATAATTTCCATTTTCTTAATCGGATCTAATTGTATTTCATTGTTTTTACTAACATCTAGGGCCAGCAATACCATCTGTTGATTAGTATGATCCTTCATCTCTGCGGTTAACGAAGCTAATTGGTTCGTGTTTTTAACGTTCTGCGCCTCTAACTGCGAATGTATAGTGTCATTGATTTCATTTTTTAGTAATCTAGCTTGTTCCGCCTGATATTCATTTTGTTCAATCCTACTGTTGTTTAATTGTGTCCGCAACGATTCACTTTGTTCAGATAGTTTAGTTTTTAGTGATTCACTCTGCTCAGACAATTTGTTTATAGACTCACTTTGCTCTAACTTAGTGTTGTTTAGTGATTCACTTTGTTCGGATAGTTTAGTTTTTAGTGATTCACTCTGCTCAGACAATTTGTTTATAGCTTCACTTTGTTCTAACATACTACTGTTTATTTGTTCAGATAATTTCGGGTTTAATGATTCGCTCTGTTCTGATAGTTTAGTGTTTAATGATTCACTCTGTTCTGATAGTTTTGTGTTTAGTGATTCACTTTGTTCCGCCAATTTAGTGTCCAACAATTTCTGTGTCCTCCTAGCCGCACTCTCAATGATTTCTTGAATCTGTTCTACTGTTGCCATGTTATACACTTTATATGAGACATTAGGGAAATGGCATAAAGCAATGTCCCCTGACACATACATATAATCCCAATGCACATTTAATTTCTTTACCCTACTCAGTTCATTTATAATTTACATTTAATCCCACTATTCGATTGCATCTCTGAGTGGTTCTAATTTTACTAAATTTAATTTAAACCTAAACACATATTTAGTCATTAAATTGTTATCCTGATCTGATATTAACACTGACAAATTAACAAAGTATTAATTGTCATTTAAGGCTACCAGCCTCCTAACATTTTCATGAGTTTGACTTTCTAAACAAATCTAGTTTTAACTTTAATCATTGGGCGCCCGATATCACGTATATTATTTTTACTTTAATTCAATAGATAAAAACGTGAACCGTATTTTACATTGCAAACTCCTGATTTTCATTTATATTTTATACAGTCGGCAGTATCCTCTTCGCCTCAATTAATTTTAATAAAATATCACTTTCCGGTGATTAAAATACTGTCTTATCTGCCTCCACTTGTGGCCTGTCAGTTTTACTCAAATACGCCAACTAAATGTGTTCCAGCAGCGAACCAGCAACAAAAATACACCTTCATTGTTGCGTCAGATTATAAACCCAACTACGCTTACATTGACATGTGCAATTTCTTTGCCGTTACACCACAGTGAACCGCCCCACGCTTGGTCGCGCCAGTTTACCTCCTATGAACCCTTTAGTATTGCAGTGTTTATAAGCAAGAATCTTGATCAAGGGGTCGCGCTCAGTTCATAGTGTGATGTTTACGTTCGCCAAACAACATGCTCTACTGAGGTAAGGGTCATAGGATTAAAACTATAATAAGAAAGGAAGTGACAAGACGTAAAATAATAACATAATTTAATGACTATTTGTGCAAATAAAATGAAAATAGACAACAACAATAATAAAATTCCTCCCTGAATCTTCCCATGACAGAAATATTTATCAAAATTTGAGGAGTCAGACGGATCTCCCCCTTTATAAAAAATGTGGATCCAAGTTCCACTAACTTGCATTGGATTTTATGTTCGCGTAATGACTAACTACGAGGAATGAGTACTAGGATGACTGTTCGTTTACATCGGGTAACAGCCACGACGCTTACGAACAATCATCTCGTAAATCAACGTTTACGGATATGGGACACAACACTAATAATACTCTCAAAAATTAATGCTGACACACAATCTAAAAATTAATATATACAGGAATCTCCCTCGAGACCCTCCTTCAATGCGGTGACGCATCTGACAAATGAGCTGCCAACCCGGCCAATTGCTCAATACACAAACAAGGAAAAGACAGCATCGCACGTGACTACACGGGTCACTAATACAGAACATAAACATGGAATTAAACCAACAACAACAAAAGCCTCAACGGCTGAGATTACTTTATATGAACAAAATTGCACGTTAAGCTAACGCCTCGGAGATTATAGTGATTCGTAGGCAACTCCCATTTATTTAAACAATTTTTACCATTGATCAGTTCTTATTCTGTATTTCAAGTAACTTTACGGAGCCAACAAGCACTCCATTAAGACCTTGATGCAATCCTTTCAGCCCGCCTTGTGACAACAGCTTCCCCCTACCACAACTCGTCATCGTCCAGCTCCAGTGTGTAAAAATAACCTGACCAACTGTCCCGTTATCTCGTAGAATCAACAGCAACAAATCTCAACCACATAAACATATGGTAAGACCTTAATCGATATAGCCACATATGTGCTCGCAAGGTAACCATATGGACTTGGCACCAAGCTGACAGAAATCAGTCCACGCTGAAATTCCCGCTTGTAATGACCAATAAAATACACACACACACACACACTGCTGGGAATGACACAACATTTTTCACACAGGTCGGCTGAATCAGATCCTCACAAACTATTTAAGAAAATATTAAAACCTACGAGAGAGCTGACTGCTCCTCGCCACAATTCACATTGCTCCAACGGCAATAAACTCACTGAATCTGATCAATAATAAACATTACAAGATTAATTTACCCTCCAATCTATTGCATGATTATACTAATTCAGTTCTACTTCTGAAACACAACATATCTCCGAGAGACGCTTCTTAATCGCACTACGTAATCATATGCGAACACGGTCGTTCACATAGCCACGTTAATTAAATCAAACAAACAAGAACTTACAACTAAACAAAATTGTGCGAGCTGTTTCCATGCAAAAGCTGTGTCAGACCAAAACTAAATACACTACGTTAATCAACACAAGCAAGATATTTACAAAAAAAATATGTCCCATATACCATAAGTTAATTTATCAGATAATAAGAATATTATTCATGTACTCATCCTCTGCCAATCACCGTCAACGAACATTTGCAGCCATTTCCCTACAATGCTGCTTAGCTCGTCTTCCCCATCACGATGGAGTGTTGACAGTTCCAAACTTCTTCCAGGATAAGCGATGTCATCTCTCGTGCTGATGCAAAAAAATATAGGTTAATTCACACTCGATATCTGTTTACTAAATTCGCGGTTTTAGGTACTTAATTCCCCAGAACAGTCTGTTGGCGAATTGTCGATGATACTGTCCCTAAAAAAATAGTACTGTGACTATCTATCACACTGAATTTAACATATTTGTATTAATAAAAATCTGTGTCCTCATGACACGCAATGTACAAGTGCCTACGTCCTTAGACGCACAAAATGTAGTGATAACCTGTGTCTTCCGACACACACAATATAATAGCAATCTACGTCCTCCGACGCACAAAAGTAATAGCAATGTCTTGGCTCTTCACGCCACTTATAAATGAACTGGCCCTAGGTATCGATAGAGGGGGAAATTATAAAAATTTCTCAAAATAATAGTGGTACAGGAATGAAACAAATATCACTGAACTCGTAAAATTGCGCAGGTCACGAATATGCCCATTAATCCTAGAATCGATCGTAGAGATGTTGTCTAGCCGAACTCCCGCGTTAATGCTAGCTGTCGCGTGCCCAAGCTAGACTTGGCGCGTTTGTAAGCATTCATCTCTCATTGGTTCCACTTTTTCAATAACTTGGCGGTTTTTATCAGACCTCGGCCTCGTAGGAGTGTCCAGTATTCTCATCAGTCACTCACGTTACTGCATTATATTTTTTCTAGGCGCGAATAGTACAATGCACTTACCATAAGCGTGTCTCACCACGCGTCCCTTCTATTTTGAGGTAGCCACCACCTGTCCTTCTGAAACATAGCTAGGGTCTTTCTTTTCACAATGCTAAAGTATTTAGCCTTTTGTCATACTGCTGCAGGTATGTTCCCACTGTCTCCAACAAATGCTTGAAGTTTCCTCATCTTCGTCTGGCTATTTCATGACGCTGGTGGAAATATTAATTAATTGAAGAAATAAAACATCGAATCCTTTATCCAACAGAGGATAAAGGGTTCACTACAAAACCAACATGGCGGCCACGCGAATTTCCGACTTTTAAATAGACGTTTCTCGCGGTTTAACCAACCAAACGCCATAAAACTTGGTACAGTATATGTTTATACATATTGTAATGCACCGACATCTAACTTCGATCAATTGTTTACATAACCACAAGATGGCGGATGTGCGAAATAATTCACCGGCATTCTATATCTCTGAAACTGTTAGCGGTATCACCCTTACATTTTGTACCGAGATAAAGGGCACTACTAGAAGTTCATTACATAAGACTTTAAAAAACCGGTTGACTACAAAACGAACATGGCGGCAAAGCGAATTTTAAAATTCTAAATAGACCTTTCTCGCGATTTAATGTTCCAAACGCAATGGAATCTGGTACAGCAAATGTTTATACACATCGAAATGCACTGGTATCTAATTTAGTTCAATTGTTCACATAACCTCAAGATGGCGGCTGTGCGAATTTTAAAATTAAGTATTTATTTCTTGTGTCGTAATCATGCGATCGAAGTGAAAGTTTGAATAATGAACCTACGCAATAATTTTCCTTTAATGGTATATGACTCTATGGCCTATACATTTAACAATCCAACATGGCGACCATCCGAAATATCTAGACGGCTCTGAATATCTACGAATCTATTATAGCAATCAAACTGAATTTATTATATGTTAATAGGGGCTATGAACTTAAGTTCACCTATAGGACTTTAAATGACCTGGTGATCACAAATCCAACATGGCGGCAACGCGAATTATAAATATTCACATGGACGTTTCTCGCAATTTAACCATCCGAGTGCAGTGAAACTTGGTACAGTAAATCCTTATACGAATGTTAATCCACTGGCAACTAATTTATTTCAATTGTTACCATAATCACAAGATGGCAGCTGTGCGAAATTTTAAAATCTCCTTGTTACTTCTTGTGTCCTAATCATGCGATTGAAGTTTGAATGCTACACGTACACAATAATCTTCATGTAACAGTACATAACTCTAGGACCTACATATATAAAATTCAACATGGCGACCATCCGAAATATTTAGTCGATTCTCAATATCTACGAATCTATTATAGCAATCAAACTGAAATTTTGTATGTTGATAGAGGCAGTTAACCTAAGTAGGATATACGAAAATAGGCTATATAGTTCTTCACGGAACTACTTGTTTTTTTATAGCGTATGGCTTTTAGTGCCGGGAGTGTCAGAGGACATGTTCGGCTCGCCAGTTTTGTAGCTGCTTCGTGACGGACACCCAATGGGTGAGCTACAATTACCGTTGGGGAGGAAAGTTGGAAGGTAAGGACGAGGAGTTGGAAGGTAGCGGCTGTGGCCTATAGTTAGGGACCAACCCCGGCATTTGCCTGGAAGGAAGATGGGAAACCACAGGAGACCATCTTCAAGGTTGCCGGCGGGGGGATTGGAACCTCCTCGCCTCCCGGATGTGAGCGACTGCCAGCAGTCATGCCGTAACGACCATGGCTAACTCACCCGGTCCCCTGGGGCAATGATTAAATGAATGACATGAAATTAAATGTTAGTGGGGAGTGTTGCTTGAATGAAATTGAGTAAGGGAAAACCGGAGTACCCGGAGATAAACCTGTCTGGCTCCGCTTTGTCCAGCACAAATCTCACATGGAACGACCGGGATTTGAACCAGGGACCCTGCGGTGAGAGTCCGGCGAGCTGCCACCTAAGCCACGGAGGCTCAAAACTATAACACATACTAGAAGAAGAAATGGTAAACAAAGGATAAGGGAAATAAAGGACAGGAAGGAACAACATGCCCTCAACCATTGAAAAATGAGTATTGAGGGACTTGGAAGGAAAGCGAGCCATGAAAGGCGGATAGGAAAGGGAAAGAGGAGAAGGCCCGCCACAAGTTCAGGAAAAAAATGGGGACTAAACGAACCCAGGCCATTAATCCCTCGGGGTCGCCAACTCCCAAACTCACCAGCCGTGAGCCCTTGAGGGTGGATTACTATCCAGGGTGCACCATAAGTGGTGGGGCTACACACACCCTGCCTCCTTGAGGGCTTTGAGCAGAAGGCAGGAGAGACCATGAAAAGAAAAAGAAGGCTGACCCCTCGCAGAATGAGGGTATCAGGAAAGATGAGACAAGGCGGAAAAGTGAATGACTCCCTAGGCCTCGGATACCCTAATACCGTCGGGGTCGGAAGAGAACAAGAGTTGACCATGAGAGGTTGAAAGGAATGAAGACGGAGAGGAGCCCGGTACAAGTAAGTGGAAGCAATGCTGGATTCAGCTGGGGTCCCGTGGTCGGCAACCCACGTCCCACAAGTTGTGAACCCCTGGAGGGAATTACGTTAGGAGGTGAGTTCGATTCCTAACCTAATTAATATTATAGCTTTCAGTCGGTGAACCCAAATAATGCCAATTGTTGGAATATTTGAAGAATAACCTGAAATAAATTACATGTGGCATAGTTGGTAGCAATGCTGAACTGCTATTCCCAAGATCACGGGTTCAAACCAACCCGAAGTCGTTGGATTCTTAAGGGCGTTAAATCCTTCAGTATGCCTTCCATTAAAGGTGAAGTAAAGCCAGAGGGCCCAGGTCATAGAATTATGGCATGTAAAAGGACCTATCACTGCAATTTGTAGAGTGTAGCAAAATGTGTAGGTTATACAATATTTGGCTGGTTAAGAACGCTCTGTCAAGTTCTAACGTTCACCGCTAGGTGTTAGTGACAGCAGCATCTGGTAGTCAAAGTTGGAACTACTGTGGAACGGGGCTAATTCGAAATCTTCTTTAATTCAAATTTTTCTCTTGGTCCCTAGCATTTTATATACAATCAATGCTAAAACATCGTGGTTAATTCGAATTAAATTCTGATTAATTTGAAGTTTTTAGTGTAAAAGCCGATCGGAAGCCAAACAGTTGGGACAATTGGGTCAGGTCCCAAAAAAAACTGTTCCGAGTGCAGCCCAAGCAACAAACCACATCACAGAACTTAGGCGTAATTTTTAAAGTAGAAATGACGTAAGTTGTTCTGTTTTCCGTTCCTTAAAGTTGTTAGATTCTTTTGTGATGGCTGAGAGACTTAATTGTAGGAAACAGGTAAAAATCTCAAACTAGTTTGGAAAACAGTAGAATTCTCTAAGACTTAACTAGATTGCTGGATTACTACTGTCGTTAAATAGGTGAATAGTACATCTTGGTTTTATTCTTCATTTGAAACTTTTGAAGTTATTCACGATACAGTCTTTATAAAGTGCCGTTGTCTGTTAATCTGCTTTGTTGAACGTAAATCATTATGTAAACGTAATACAATATATTTTCTCTAGCCTTTTCAAAGAACTTTCTTAATTAATTTTTTGATAATTCGATTTTTCTTACTGGTCCCTTGAGGTTCGAATTACCCAAGTTTCACTGTATTTTAAATTGAACTTATTGGTGGTTCACGGACGTTCAATTAAAAATACCCTTCTATGACCATTGGTTGCAATTCATAATTAAGATTTATACATTGTTACGGACTATTATTAATAATAATAATATCGTATGTCCTCAGCAGCCGGGTGCAACCATTGTTATTTGAGGCCCAGAGGGCAGCTAGCATGCCAAATTTTGTTGTTCCTTGGAGTTCTAAGAAAGTCAAGGAGGTTAGATATCTAAGCTCCTTGACACTATAGCGCTTTCTAGTAGAGAAAGGAGGAACTTTTGTGTTGGCGGAAAATCCCGAGATTAATGTTGCCATTATGAACACGGCCTACTGAATTAAAATGGGTTCTTTAATATGCCAACAACGTATGACCTGCGTCGCATTTCAAAAACCAGATACAACGGACAGGAGCGGACCTGCAAGCTTGGGGTTGCTGGACCGACACGATAACCACTCACCCACCGTAGCAATCTTACGGATATTGAAGGATAAGAAGAAACTAAGGGCTCGTCAAGCGAAGTTTACTATTGTACTGCAGTTTTAGAGCTTAAAAAACCCTCGTCTCTAGAACCCATGAATAGCCTAGGCCTATAAAGCGACCACTGCCCAGCCATTTGAACGACGTGGTGAGCGTATCGGGTACCCTCGGCCGAGGCGCTGCCTCACTGTTTAACAGCTACTCAATTGTCCTCACGAGGCTGAGCGCACCCCGTTCCAGCCCTGACGTCAGTTTCTAAAATACCTGACGGAGCCGGGAATGGAACCCGAGATCACTGAATGAGAGGCAGGCGCACTACCCGAACTCCAAGGGGTAAGCTTTACGGCTTACTGCTGAAGTGTATTACAGCAATAGTACTGCTCGGATCTAAGCTGCGTGGACCTGAGAGGAATGTGCATCGCAGACTATGAGTAGTGGTGGTGACGAGTGATGAGGTTTCTCGGTCCTTGCGTAGTAATAGAAGCAAATACATTTCTCCGGTGACTCAGTCACTCATTCCCAACGCCACTCTGGTTTCAGAAAAGTTAATAATACAGTTATTGGTTTTACGTCCCTTTTAACTACTGCGGCTTTTAGAGACGCCGGGGAGCCGGAATTTCGCCCCGAAGGGGATCTTTAACGTGCCAGTAAATCTACTGATACGGCTCCCTAGCATTTGCACACCCTCAAGTGCCAGCTGACTGCGCCAGGATACGAACCTGCAACCTTGGGCTCAGCAAGCGAGAACGTTACCGCTGAGCCACGCAGCCAGCCTGGTTTCAGAAAAGACCCATGTTAGCAGTATTGGAATAGACGAGAATGTCATGAAACATGGCGGGCTGTCGACAGGCTTGTCAATTCTCGCCTGCTCCTACCCTGCCTCTGCCCTTCATCACGCAAGTTCACAGAGCTTGGAAACGAGCAGTAGCTACACCTTCATAGATTAATTTTGGGGAGGAAGACTGCTTGTTGACGGCATCAATTCTAGGTTTTGCAACATTTAAATATCTAGTTCTTTCTGTCGGTGCTTAATGTCTTAATATTTATCAGTAAAAATCACCACACTTACTAAGATTTCTGACGGGTTTTCTTGTATTTTGTTTTTACAGGACAGAGACTGCCTGTGGGTGTAGGTTTGGTAGAGATATTTGTCTTGTAGGATTGGTTCTGATGATTCACGCTTCAAGGGCACAGCCGGGGTCGCAGCGATTTAGATTTTATTGGAGACACACACACACACACACACACACTCACGGACAAAAGGTGATCTCATAAGCCAAGTTTTTCACAAATGAAAATAGGCTAACAAATTAGACATCAGTGGATTAAAATTCGTATACGCATTTACCGTACCACGTTTCACTGCGCTCAGATGGTTAAATCGCGATAAGCACCGAATTAAATAATTAAATTTTGCGTCGCCGCCATATTGCATTTGTGCTGACCAGGTTATTGAAAGTTTCACAGGTGAACTTATGTTCTTAACCTCTATCAACATTCACAATTTCAGTTTGATTGGTGGCATAAATTAGTAGATATTGAGAACCATCTAAATATATCGAATGGTTGCCATGTTGGATTTTTATATGAAGGCCATAGACTTGTGTGCTAATAGATGACGAATATTGCGTAGGTTCATTATTCAAAGGATAACTCCGATAACATGATAAGGACGCAAGGAATAAACACTTAATTTGAAACAGTTGCCATCTTGAGGTTATGCTAACAATTGAACAAAATTAGATGTCACTGCATTACAATGTGTATATACATTTGCTGTACCAAGTGTTACAGCGTTCGGATGGTTAAATCGCGAGAAATTTCTAATTAAATATCTCAACTTTACTTGGCCGCCATGTTCGTTCTGCCCCTAACAGGTTTTTGAAAGTCACATAGGTGAACTTGTAGCAGTGTCCTTTATCACGGTACTAAATTTCAGGGTGATATCAGTGATAGTCTGGAGATATAGAATGCCGGTGAAATATTTCACACAGCCGCCATGTTTAAAGGTGAGACGTAATAAACCTTGAAGGCCACGGCCGGGTTCGGATGAAATCGTACTATGACCTTACCAAGTTATATTAAAGTCGCTCCAGCCGTTTAGATTTTATTAGGGGGACACACACACTTACACACGGATAAGAGGTGATCTCATAATCCATCTTCTTCTCGTTGCGTTTCGGCCAATTAGGGACCACATCATTTCAACTGTTTTCTGCGTTGAGCTTTAATATTCGCCCAGTGCTGTCACATCAATTCCTGATGTTGTTGCTTCCTTTCTTCCGTCCACTTGATGCTTATTTTAAGCTTAGGCTTGTCCATCAAACCCCGGTGAGCTGTCAGTTTCATCTTAAGGGACACACGCTACTGCACATCGTCGCATGAGATCCCAATTTCTTGTAAATCTCTGCCTGCCTCAGTGAAACAAGCCCGCTTAGTTTTCTTCTCTAGAAAGTAGGTAAAGATCGTGTTTGTCAATCTCACAGAGTTCATTCGTGTCATGTGGCCATAAAATGAAATTATTCCTTTCCTCATCACATCAGTTATTTTTCCACACGTTCGTAGAACTCGTGGTTGTGCCGTCTCTTGTATTCACCATTTTTCTTTACTGGACCCAAGATTTTTCTCAGGATCTTTCTGTCTTTCGTTTACTTCCAGTTTCTCTATAAGTCCTTCCCTATGCATTGCAAGGCATTCTGCAGCATATAATGCCTCAGGGCGGATGACTGTCTGATAGTGTCTAAAATCTCATAATTCTATTTATTTCATAAATGAAAAAAAGCTAAACATGATACCTCTCAGTTTACAATTATCTGCAAGCGTCGGTGTTCATGAGGGATCGCACATTCTGTTATTCGTTTAAAGTATTTCGTAGGCACCTGTATATACAATAGTAGGCATACTTGTGCACTAACAACGAATATAACCCCGAGCTGTTGGATGTTGATAAGACCCCTACCACAGATGCATAATACATCAACTTCCATCAAAACACGGAACCACGATAATGTAAGTTGGACCAAACTTTATCCACCTGAGGGCGGATGGGGAGGCTGTCTTGTTACGCACATTTCCACTTCATATTTTATGAAGAGAATTAACTTCTTGCTGACAGTAATACAATAATTTCTGAATCTATGAAGCACTTTACTTTATATTTACAATAAAATGTAATTGAGAAAGAATACATTTCAAGGAATGTACGAGAAACTTGACCACCTCGTGGCGCAGTGGCTGGCATTGTTGGTTTCAACCCTGGGGTACCGAGTTCGATCCCCGGCTCTGCTAAGAATTTAAAAGTCTTGGTATGGTCTGGTACGCGGTCTCCCAACCTCGTGGTGAGGAATGGGAACTTGCCGGATGCTATGGCAGGAGGAAGGGGGGAAGGAACTGGCCACCCTACCACACGCAAATTCCGGCTCGGTATGCCTGGTTACTGATCCCTTGATGATGCCAAGGGCTCTAATTCAGGTCGCCTACGTCACTGGAGGGGATATGGCACTCTAATTTTAAAAAACGAGTTACTTATCGTATTCAAAAGCTTTCCTAGCATATTTTTTTGTTGATTCATTAATCAAAGCCGACATTTAACCTCTTCTCTGAAGACTGCCATAGCTTAATTTGATGCCAAAATTATTACTTTCTTGACGTACGGGGTGGATATTATTTGAGATAAACTGAAGACGACCGACCTAAGGACGCTGGAAACGGTTAAAGAGCGCTTTCGAACAACCATTGGAGTATCCAGGTACACACGAACTCGACTACTGTCGACAAAAGTATTATGTGCACTCGAGTTTGAAGGTTGTTTGTGAAGTAACCAATAGAGCTACATAAAATCCAATAACATCATCATTTTCGTCGTTCTATTCTACGTTCGTTCATGTAGGTTTGGAGTTTTTAATTTATATTTTAATATTTTTATCGCCGTTGGAACACAAAAAGTGCACGTTTTTAAGCGTGTTTCAACCATGCGTCACATTTAAGAATTATTATCTCAAAAATCCGTCATCAGTTCGAATCCAAATTTTAACACAATATACATTGGAATGTTGTAAAACTAGTTTATTAATTTCAAAATTTTGTATGTCCAAGAAACAAAGTTGTTATCATTTTTGTAAGGTAACATTTTCTCGGCTCGGGGTGGTTGGAAAATGTAGTTCTTGGTTGCATTGTAATCCTTATACATCGAAAAGTTATGCTGTATAACTGTGAAATACGTAAATTAATTCACTTATTTTATATCGGTTTGTATTTGTACGGGGAAATAACACATGTTTCACCAGCTAGCCGCTCCGGGAAAAGATGTACAGCGTTGCCGAAATGGTGCCCACACGCATCATGTCGCGTCTCGCTCGGAAGTGATGGGCTCCATCTCAGCAACGCTGTACAGCATTTCCCGGAGCGGCTAGCTGGTAAACCATGCCTTAATTCCCCGTACAAATACAAATTGATATAAAATAAGTGAATACATTTACGTATTTCACAGTCATACAGCATAACTTTTTGATGTATAAGGATTACAACGCAACCAAGAACTACATTTTCCAACCATCCCGAGCCGAGAAAAAGTGAACTTACAACAATGATAACAACTTTGTTTCTTGTACACACAAAATTGTGAAATTAATAAACCAGTTATACAACATTCCAATGTATATTGTATTAAACTTTGGATTCGATCTGATGACGGGCTTTTGAGATAGTAATTCTTAAATGTGACGCATGGTTGAAACACGCTTAAAAACGTGAACTTTTTGTGTTCCAACTGGGATAAAAAATATTAAAATATAAATTAAAAAATCCAAACCTACATGAACTAACGTAAAATAGAACGACGAAAATGATGATGGTATTGATTTTATGTAGGTCTATTGTTTACTTCACAAACAACCTTCAAACTCGAGTGCACATAATACTTTGGTCGACAGTAGTATACGAACTTGCTGGAGAACCTTTTCTACTGTAAACTTTGACACATAAACTTCTTTTACCGTCTACGGATAGTTGTTGCACGTGGTTATTGTATGAAAGGTAAACGGAGATTTGGCAAGGCTTCTACTCTACAGAGGCTATGATGATCAAATCATGGGCAGACACAGACCAGGAACTACGACATTTGTGTCTTCGCTGACAGTGCATGGGTGTCACCACTGGCTGTGCAAAATTAAGTCCTTTCATTTTAATTTTTATTTTGATTTTATTTTTAATTTTAACTTTAATTTTAATTTTGAGTTTAAATTTAATTTTGATTTGGAATTTTTATTTTAATTTTAATTTTGAGTTTAAATTTAATTTTGATTTGGAATTTTGATTTTGATTATGATTATGATTTTGATTTTGATTTTGATTTTGATTTTGATTATGATTAGGATTATGATTATGATTTTAATTTTAATATTGATTTTGATTTTGATTGTGATTTTGATTTTGATTATGATTTTTATTTTTATTTCAATTTCGATTTTGATTTTGATGTCTTATTTTTGATATTTTATCCAATAATTTAAGTGGATCCAAAAATGATACGCCATTTGATATTTAGAAATACACTGTTACAAGATATTTCGTTAAAACATCCATCAGTTCTTTTGAAAATGTTTTGACTTGTCAGTGATTTATTGGTATTGATAGTATTTTGTAGAGCAATTTTGTCGTATATATTTTTTTTCTGATGATGCTCGGTTGATGACCGAAATATTTCATCCAATTGAATCCCACTATTTATTAGAAATGTGTGTTAATAAATGCATAAAAAATTCATATAACTTTTCTTATAGGTCATAGGGAGATACCGTTAATTTACTTCGCGTCCAATCTAATTGGGTACTCTTTTGTTGACCGATAGCAATGCAAGTCAGTTGATTGTTTAACCCTTTGTAGGGCGGATCTATTTTTAAACTATTTTATTTGTATTTATTTAAATTACATTTATTTTAGCCAAATTTTAATGTATTAGTTTTATTTTGTTTAATATTTTTAATTTGTATGTTTAAATGTTTTGATAATTTTATTTTTATATTAATTTTATTATCTTAATTTTTTACAATTGTATAAGCTTATTTTATGTTAATAGTAATTTTATAAACTTATTAAATTTTACAATTTATTTATTTTCAATTTCTTTCATATATCTTATTATTTAGGTTTTAATAATTTAAAAAAATATATCAAGCATCTCAGGTCATGAAGATAGAAACATATGGTTTTTTGAAATACACTTCCAAAGGGCTGGCTGCGTGGCTCAGCGGTAACGTTCTCGCTTGCTGGGCCCAAAGTTGCAGGTTCGTATCCTGGCGCAGTCAGCTGGCATTTGAGGGTGCGCAAATGCGAGGGAGCCATGTCAGTAGATTTACTGCACGTTAAAGATCCCCTTCGGGGCAAAATTCCGGCACCCCGGCATCTCTAAAAGCCACAGTAGTTAAAAGGGGCGTAAAACCAATAACATTATTATTATTATTATTACACTTCCAAAGACAATTCGTTGACATATGGCTGTAAGATTCAACCATCAGCATCTTTGACATAGCAGGTGGTTAATATACACACCGCTAATCTTTAAAGGGTTAAAATATTTCAAATATGTTTTTGAAATGAACAAGGGTGTGAGTCAAATCCATCCCTACAGCGGTAAAGCTAGAACACGTATGGAGAAAGACATACTCGACTCTCTTCTATTTAGGAGCGTGCAAAGCCTGAACCATCACTCTCACAGCAGTACGAGAAGACGGTAGTAAAGCCTCTGATTAATCTTCGTACAAGTATGCATGTCAGGGCGGGGCTGGGATTGGTTGAAATTGATGATGGAAGGTGACGTCACGAGAGACGGTGTGTCAGACGGGAATATAACTACATTACTGTGTGGCAGTCAGACAGCCCAGGGCGTGACGTGACGGGCTCGGACAGCAAAGTGGAGAGGCGAGAAGAATAAGGATAAGAAGAGACGAGGTGAGAAAGCAAACACACGCAAATAAAGACTGCTGGCTTGATGGCTCTTCTCACAGGCCTTTATTCACAAGTCTATTTCAACAACTGAACAGCGGGGCCTTAAAGTTACGTAGGGCAAACAAATGGTACATTGCTATTCAATTATTTGTGATTTATTTACTACTAGCAGTAGTACCCGGCTTCGCCCGGTGGAATGATGATAATATTTCAGTCTCCTTAACACTCAACGTCATAAATTATATTTATTTATGTATTCATTTCTTACATTATCAAACCCAGTGACAATGTTTATACTTAAGTCACTATGGGAGGCTCTGTAAAATAATGATCATTCTCGTGATATTTGTCTTCAGTCCGAGTCGAGATATGTCGTTAGCGGTCCCAGAATTCGTGACATCTCAGTCGTAGAAGACTTTATGTGGCGGTTAGAAATATAATGGACTTAAAATCTAGGTCATTTGCCCCCAATGACGTTGAGGGCGTAACATCTAGGTAATTTGCCCTACTGATCAGGATGATATTGAAAATTACTACATAACTGACATATGAAACTTAGAAAATAATAGAAAAAGTTATTTTTAGGACTCATATTTCGGGAAAGACTTGATTATTTTTTGCCACAGAGCTCTCACTTAGATCGCTATCTGGTTAAAAGTTTCGTCTTGTTAAGGTTTAAACTGTACGATAAATGTCTCAAGCAATTCCTCCAAGAAGCTTCCAGATTTCGCAGTCGATATATCGTTAACGTTCCTGAGCATCCAGTTGTCTTTTCTTCTGACGCAAAACATCTTCTACATAGTGATGATGAACATAGAAGCGACTACTGGCACATGTAACTTATCAACGAATGGGAAAAATTGATACTTTAAAGGAATGAGAGGTCATTTGCCCTTTTGATGAGGATGACAATGAAGACTACTACTACTGAACGGGTATATCAAACTTACAAACTAATGGAAATACACATTTTAAAAATCACAGGCGATGAAGACTGTGGTTTTGCTTAGTAGTACTGTATAATGGACGTAACATCTAGGTCATTTGCCCTTTTGATGAGGATGATAATGAAGAAGACTGCTGCTGAACGGGTATATCAAACTTACAAACTAATGGAAATACATATTTTTTAAATCACAGGCTAGGTAGACTCTGGTGTTGCTTAATAGTATAATGGACGTAACATCTAGGTCATTTGCCCCTTTGATGAGGATGATAATGAAGACTACTACTACTGAACGGGTATATCAAACTTACAAAATAATGGAAATACGCATTTTAAAAATCACAGGCGATGAAGACTGTGGTGTTACTTAGTAGTATAATGGACGTAACATCTATGTCATTTGCCCTTTTGATGAGGATGGTAATGAAAACTACAGTTGAATTGACACGACAAACTTACAAACTACCGTGATAGAAATAAATATTTCAAAATTCACAGGCGATGAAGACTTATTGTGTGTGGTGATTAGTGGTATAATGGGCGTAACATCTAGGTCATTTGCCCTTATGATGATAATAATAAGGTAATGAAAAATGACTACTAAACGAACATGGTGTAATTTTAAATCTGATATAGGTAATTCAGATCTCTACCTTCGATGTCTTCCAAAGTCTGAACGTTATTTTCTGGCTTAGGCCTATACTCGATGCGTGTAGTGAAAGAGCTTATCGAGTACAGCTCGGGTCCAAGCTGCACAAACCTGAGAATATCGCAGATGATGTCGAAATATGATGACAGACGTTTGGAGGGGGGGGGGGGGGGGGGGGTTCCGGTCCAATTCACATTGACCGGTGAATCACTCATTCTTTCGTAACTCTACAGTGGTTTGAGCAAAGACCCTGTATGAACATCAGCATAGTCAGCAATACCAGGTAACACGGCGGGGACTCGACATTTCTCTCATGTCACCTCGCGATGAATCAGTAAGCTATTCTCACATCTGCCCCCTCCTCCCCCCTCCACCTACCAGGGTCTCACAACTTGTGGGACGTGGGTTTGCGATCACGGGACCCCAGCTGAGTCCGGCATTGCTTCTACTTACTGGTGCCGGGCTCCTTTCAGTTCTCTTTCCTGTCGGCCTCCCTTGGTCAAACTCTTGTTCTCTTCCGACCCCGATGGTATCAGTGTATCCGAGGCCTAGCGACTCTTTCACTTTCCCGCCTTAATTGGCCCTTGTTTAATCATTCCTGATAGCCTCATTCTTCGAGGCGTCAGCCTTCTTTTTCTTTTCTTAATATCTCATGTCTTCTGCTCAAGACCCTCAAGGAGGCAGGGTGTATGTAGCCCCACCACTTCTGGTGCACCCTAGATAGTGCTACATCCTCAAGGGCTCATGGCTGGTGAATTCGGGAGCTGGCAACCCTGAGGGTTTCCTGAGCTGGGTCCAGTTTTACCCCTTCTTTCCATTGCCTTTGGGACGGACCCTGTCCTCTTTCCGGGAATGGAGTGGTCTGTCCACAATTTCAAGCAGACAGTGTTACTCGCAGGGTACCAAAGGGTAAGTATTTAAATTTTGGTTCTGATCGGTGAAACGGTGTAGATTTGTGCCAAAGGGCCTACATGCAGGGAATGGGGTGGTCTGTCCGAAATTTTAGGTGGACAGTGATATTCACAGGGTTACAAAGGGTAAGTATACACATTTTGGTTCTGATCGGTGAAACGGTGTAGATTTGTGCCAAATGGCCTAAATGCAGGGAATTGAGTGGTCTGTCCGAAATTTCAAGCAGGCAGTGTTACTCGCAGAGTTCCAGACGGTAAATAACAAATTTTGGTTGAGATCTGTGAAACGGTGTAGATTTGTGCCAAAGGGCCTAAATGCAGGGAATGGAGTGGTCTGTTCGCAATTTTAAGTGGACAGTGTTATTCACAGGGTACCAAAGGGTAAGTATACAAATTTTGGTTCTGATCGGTGAAACGGTGTAGATTTGAGCCAAAGGGCCTAAATGCAGAGAATGGGGTGGTCTGTCCGAAATTTCAAGTGGACAGGGTTACCCGCAGGGTTGCAAAGGGTAAGTATACAAATTTTGGTTCGGATCGGTGAAACGGTGTAGAAGTTTGCCAAAGGGCCTAAATGCAGGAAATGGGGTGGTCTGTCCGAAATTTTAAGTGGACAGTGTTATTCACAGGTTTACATAGGGTAAGTATACAAATTTTGGTTGAGATCGGTGAAACGGTGTAGATTTGGACCAAAGGGCCTAAATGCAGGGAAAGGGGTGGTCTGTCGGAAATTTCAAGTGGACAGGGTTACCCGCAGGGTTCCGAAGGGTAAGTATACAAATTTTGGTTCAGATCGGTGAAACGGTGTGGATTTGTATACATAACAGACAGACAGACAGACAGACAGACAGACAGACAAACATTGAGCTTTATATATATAGATTCATTGAATTGTCAGTGATTTATTTTAGTATTCATTGACTTGTCAGTTATTTTATTTGCTAACCATCGAGTTGTCAGTGAATTTTTTTGGTATCCATTGACTTACTGGAAATATCTGTTCCCGAAGGAAACAGGATGTAAAATTGTCCGATTGAGCTATGTACATTAACAAATTCACAAAGAAATTTGATAAAATGGTCCGGCTAGCTCAAAACAGTTGCCAGCGTTTCGCCCCAGTGTACCAATGGGCTCTTCAGTTGGTTATGGTACACCTCACCAAGACGCGTGTTTTGAGCTAGCCGGACCATTTTATCAAATTTCTTTGTGAATTTGTTAATCCATTGACTTGTCAGTGATTTGATTTTCTATCCATTGTCTCGGATGTGTAAGGTTTGTTAGCTATGTAGATATGAAACAGGGAGACACGGAGAACTGCATCAAACCAGTCAAAAGACTGAAGACTCAAATACCAAGAAGTGCTCACAACCTATTGAACACAGGCTGATGACCACGGGACCTCAGCCGAGTCCAGCATTGTTTCTGAGAAAGATCTACGGGCCAGTTCAGAAAGAGGGAATATGGGTAAAGAGACCGACAATAGAACTGTACAAACAGACAGAGACGATTACAAACAACATAAGGGAGAGAAGGGTAAAATTTTATGGACATATACATAGGATGACCGAAGACAGACTGACCAAGAAAATGTTTAATAGTTACGATTAGTACATTAAAAACCAATTGGGTAAACGAAACCGTGGAAAACCTCAAGAAACTAAATGTCTCCACAGAAGACATGGAAGATAGGAGCACTACAGAGAAAAACTTAGGCAACAAAAGTTTGAGCAAACACCCAAAGAGAGACAACCAGGAAAGAAGTGGACGGAAGAGAGATAGAGGAAGCATAGTGTATATATGAGAGGTTTTTGGGAAAAAAGAAGAAAGGGCCAGAATAAAACATGAAAATTGATTGCGTTGTAACGCACTCCTTGTGGGGAATTAACGAATAAATAAATCTCTACTTAGTATAAAACTAAGTCCCCGATTCTTGGATGTTACGGGTAAACTCGAGAACCACTGGATGGATTTTGATGCGGTTTTCACCATTCTGTAAAGACTATCTCGAGGATGATTTCAGTAGAAAATACTGTATTTATGATCAAAGCAAGCCGAGCAGTAACGATTTCAGTGGAAAAGTCGAAAAAAAAAATGGCGTCCGAGCGTTTTGTAAGTTTACGCTGGGCAAACCGTTGAAAATATCTAAATACTATGAGTGTAAGAATTGTTCAGCATGAAAAGTTCTACAAAAAAAAAAGTCCGCGAGAGCATTTATCTATCTTCAATAAATCGCCCACTATAAGTGTTTAAACGTTTCAATTTCTTCCAACCATGTCCATTCAACTACTGAGGCGACAGTTTACGAGCTAGCTAAGGGCGAGTCTATCACCCCAGTTACAGCTTAGCTAGCGGACGAGCTTATTGCCCCAGATACAGCCAGCAGCAAACTGTCGAGTCGTGATGAGTTAAAAACTTTAGAGAAGAGTGGTTTTGTTTGGAGTTTCCCTGGAAGTGCAACTCGGCTTTTCTTCATTTCGCCTGTGAACTTTTCGTTCCGCAAAATTCACAGTCAAGTTAAGATTGGACGGAAGGGGGATTTGCGTTTCATAGACCTCGCCATTCTTAAATTACATCTGACAAGAATTTGTTGCACATGCATCTCCATGATAATTTAATTAATAGTCCATTCAGTGATTTTAACCCATCATGCCGAGACGTAAAACGGATTTTGGTCGTTGTTCATTGACAATGGAAAAATGAGCGCTTATCACGCAATACATTCATAACTGTTCCCGGGCGAAGCCGGGTCGGGTTGCTAGTACATAATAAATTAAAGCCACCGTACCAAAAGTATCGAAGAAGTATTTGCTTGTACTTCGTAGATATGCTAGCGAAACTATCAACAGACAGCGCGCTGAAACCGCATTTATTAGACGTATTTGTAAGCTGAATGGAATTATAGGAAATAAAATAGTTCCTTGAAATGGATTCTACCAAATTGAGGATATTATCCCTCTCTCCCGAAGGCTTTATATCAAATTCCAGCGATGTTTTGTATTCTTTTGAACACTGATAAAGAAAGACATAAGTCAGCATTCTGTAGCAAGCGGATTTATGCCCACCGCGCGATTTACTGCGGAGTTGAAGGAGCAGCATGGAGTTTAGGGGAGATTTGTTCCTTCACAAGGGAAGAAGAGAAGGTAGGGCAAGTCGTCCCTTCCAGTTATCAAGATGTGCCTTAATTAACTCAAGCAACTTCTCTCTTCACCTGGAAGTGAATGACAGTGTGTTCACACATCTTCTTAGTGTGGAAACATTAACACCTAGAGTAAGCTCTCGATTTAGCGAAATAGTTAGGGCGAAGGTTGGTCCGTTTTGTTGTTTGAGTCTGCAGTCATTTGACTGGTTTGATGCAGCACTCCATTCCTCCCTGACCTGAGCCAATCTTTTCATCTGTACATAGCTACCACGCCCTACATCCGAGGCAATCGGTTTAACATATTCTAACCTTGGCCTGCCCCTACAGTTCTTGTCCTCGACCCTTCCTTCCATAACTAAGCTTCATATTCATGGTTGTCTTAGTATGTGTCCTACCAACCTATATCTTCTCTTCATTAGCAGTCGCTAGAGACATCTCTCCTCTCCCACTCGTCTTAATACCTCTTCGTTTGTAACCCTATCTACCCATCTGACCTTCATCATTCTCATGTAACACCACATTTAAAACGTCTCAATTCTCCTCTTTTCTGCTGCACCAATAGTCCAAGTTTCACTTCCATAGAGCACCACGCTCCAGACAATGGCTTTTAAAAATGACCCTCTAACACCTAAATCTATATTCGATGTTAACAGATTCCTTATCTGTAGAAGTGCTTTCCTTGTCTGAGCCAACCTAATTTTATATCCTCTTTGCTTCGTCCATCACTTGTTATTTTGCTTCCTAAGTAACAGAAGTCTCCTCCTTCCTTTAGCTTTTCACCAGCCAATTTTATGAGTATAAATATATAGAATTGTTAAATGGTTCAAGCGAGAATTCATAAATTATAAGATTTAATTCGACTGTCATCTTTAGTCGGTCAACATGAATTAGTCCAAACAAATCTCGATTTACGAAAAGAATAATAGAATATGTGACCACACTCAAGAACTCAACACCTTGGCTAGAAGAACTTCGAAAGGACCTTAAAGGTACAAACATACGAGTAAGTTGGGTCAAAATGGAGGCTATTGTTTTGCTCGCTAGTCCATCAAGACATTGGTATCCTTGTACGAATGTACTGATCAAAGTAATACAAATTCACAGTAGTATCAAATGTGTTATAAAAGCTGTAGAAAATCCTAATGAAATCGTTCATTGCAAGACAAAATATTCTAGGCAATTATAAATAGCTGTTGTTAACGCTGTAGCGCAGTGATAGCGTCCCGGATTCAATGCGTGAAGGTTCGTGGTTCAAATCCAAGTGGGTTCGATTATTCTCACTTAATTTTGAGCCAACTTTTCACATTTTACAAAAATGAGGAAAAAGTACCCTTATGAGATCGATCCCAGCAAATTTGTGTCTGTCTGTCTGTGTGTGTGTGTACCCCTATCAACTCCTAAACGGTTGCAGCAATCGAAATAAAATTAGGTATGAGCAAAGATCTATACATATATATCTCAATGCCGTATTTGAAAATAACGTCAGTGCTACCAACTGCTGAAAACCCGCAATTGAAATTTGAGCTCCATGTTGGATATCATGTAAGGTATGCAGGGGAGCTATTTCAAAATTTGCACACGTATAAATAATAATGCTTCTAAGCAGTGTTGCCAAAATGATTCTAAGCCTGCTGATAGGTCCAATCTTTAAATGAATATAACTTCTACACTATCAATTGGAATTCAACCAAATTTCGTATGTACTATGTGTACTCAAACAGATATGACTGAGCGTATTCTTAAGAGCCACCAGGGCTGGCAACTGTTAATGAATGCTCACAATATTTTTTCCAAATACAAATATATCCTAAAGTATGCAAGCCAACAGCTTTAAACTATGCACACGTATAGTACCTGACATTCTATATTAATTTGGAATAACTAATAAACACCAGTGCTACCAACATGATTCTAAGCCTGAAGATAAGTCTAACTTTAAATGCATGTAACTTCTATACTATCATGGATAAGTTATGCAAATGTCCACTTTACAATACAAAATTATCTTTTTATATATCACTTGATGTCAATATACATTTTGAGACATGTTTCGGCCCTGTGAGCCTTCTTCAGTCAAAACCACTAAAAAATTCTCCTAACACAGTCTAATGTTTGGTCTCTCATAAAAATTTGTAAAACATTTTTACATCGTCAAGATGATTAAAACACATGGATATAAAATGCTTAAAGAATTTAAAAGATTTAAAAATGTTCAAAATTTCGAAACGTGGGCCACATTCTTGTTGATCCATTTTTGAAACAGGGGACCTGGAACAATAAATCATCACTTAGTAGCAGCAAATAAATTAACTCAAATAGGGTGGGATGATTTTCAACGGTGCAGTATAGAAAAAATGGAATTCGTTTTAGATAAGAAACAAAAAGTCCTAGACAAAAAATCTAATGCATTAAGTAATAAAAAAACATGCACATCCGTAGATGAAAATATCGACAGCCCGTGTTTTCAACAACCTGTCATTAACTTAACCGATATAAAACTTTCAACTGATGAGGAATTAATTTTAAATAAAGGTCCCAAGTATAATTGGACCCAAACATATGATGAACGCACAATCACTAATACTATTGCTGAAATAGAAGTAGCCATACAGGATCTAAGCCAGGAAAATAAAAACGTAATAAGGCACGAGACTAGCAGAAAAATAGAAAAGATTCTTAAGAACACAGAACCCATAACGCAATCTGATAAGCAAAGCATCAAACAACTAAAACAAAAAATTAACAGTAACAATATAATAGTCACAAAATCAGACAAAAGTAATACAATAGTCCTTCTAGAAGAAGAACAATACATAGAAAAAACGGATTTTTTTTCGAAAGCACAAAGTTTAAAGTGGTTAACAAAGATCCAACTACGAATATCCAAAAAATGCTAAAACAAGTCATTAAAAATGTAGATGTCCTGTTTGACGGTAAACAACCCCCAAACTTAGTGAACATGAACCCCGGACTCCCCACAGCCAGGGCACTACCCAAAACCCATAAAAAAGAAGTACCTATTAGACCCATAGTTAACTTTAACAACAGCCCAACGTATAAATTAGCAAAGTACATACAGCAGTTTCTAAAATAACATATAAAATTTGAAGCTAATACAGGCTTCATTAATTCCATCGATTTCAGCAAAAAAACAAAAGAACTAAACATAGAAGATGAACACACTATGCATTCGTTTGACGTACAAGACATGTACTCGAATATTCCAAAAAAGAAAGCACAGAAAATAATCCTAAATAACTTACGAAAGTATGGAAAAGTAAGTGCAATAGAAATTAATGAGTTTATGTCACTACTTAATTTTTGTTTAGAAAACACTTTTTTCACCTTTAATAATAAAATATATCAACAAACCAATGGTTTGGCAATGGGATCTCCGGCATCCGGTATTATAACAGACGTTTATTTGGATTTCTTGAAACAAAATAAAATCATTAACCATCTACCAGGTATTGTGTTCTGGGGCAGATATGTGGACGATGTGTTCACTATAATAGACGAAAAAATGGTAAATGCAGACAAATTATTGGATAGGTTAAACAAGTTAGATAATATAAAATTCACGCTAGAATCCCAAAAAGAAAATTGCTTAAATTCCTTAGATCTAAAAATAAAGAAAATACAGAATAAGTTGCATTTTGATATATATCGCAAGCCAACCCAAACAGACATAACAATCAAGAAAGATTCTAATCACCCAGAGAGCCATAAGAAAGCCGCTTTTTACAGCTTAATTAATAGAGCGCTAAATATTCCACTCAGTGAAGAAAGTTTAAGCAAGGAACTAAATATCATAGCCAACATCGCTAAGAAAAATGGATATTCACAAAATTACGTCAACAGAATCAAAAATAAGATTGTTAAGAAATTTGAAACAACTTTAGAAAAAGATCGCAGAAAGAACCAAAAGTTCGCTACTTTCACATATGTAAACCCAAAAGCACATACAATAACAAACTCAATTAGAAAGTTTAATATTAACATTGCACACAAAACACAATATAATAACAGCAACATCTTTTTTAATCACAATAGTGTAAATAAGACCAATAAATTCAGCAAATCGGGAGTGTACAAACTAAAATGTAAGGATTGCGATTCCACCTATTTTGGACAAATAGGTAGAGCGTTCAACGTAAGATACGGGGAACATACCAGTGCGCTGAAATATAACAAGTTCTCGGCCATGGCGAACCACATGGACGAGAAAAAACAAAATTTCAGTTCGATAGATAAGGATTTGGAAATTGTACATATTGTTGATAAAAGTAAAAAACTTAGTGTGTTAGAGAACATAGAAATTTATATCGCCCAAAAAAAAACAGACCCTGTAAATAACTTGAACGAATTAACTTTCAACGACAACATATTATTTAACACGATCTCGAAATTAAGGCGAAGAGATCGACATAAACAGGAAGCGGCTCTCCCTCCTCCATAAGGTAAGGTTCTGACGTACGCTATGCCTCCCCTTACCGCGACCGTTGACCTCACACTTGCAGTATCAAGGCACCAGTGTTTAAAGGCAGAACAACAAGACGGACACATTTGTGGTATCTCTTTCAAGTTGTGAGGTGACAGTTTATGGTCTCCAAACTGCGGTATGTAAACATTGGTCATTTATACGTGGGTTTTGTTATTGTTTACTTTTTATTTTCATTTAGTTTTCCGTTTTACAGGTTGTTGAAAACGTTTGCAAAGCACTAAATAACAAAACATCCGATTACCTGTTTCTATATGACAGATTTAGACACGATCCTTTTTCAAGATGCTCGTACAATGGGGTAAGCTTTTTACCTAACTAAAGTCATCTCTTCATGTTTCCAAGTAGGAACCGTAGATTGTTAGGTAATTTTTTATTGTTCCAGGTCCCCTGTTTGAAAATGGATCAACAAGAATGTGGCCCACGTTTCGAAATGTTGTACATTTCTAAATCTTTTAAATTCTTTAAGCATTTTATATTCATGTGTTTTAATCATCTTGACGATGTAAAAATGTTTTACAAATTTTTATGAGAGACCAAACATTAGACTGTTTTAGGAGAATTTTTTAGTGATTTTGACTGAAGAAGGCTCACAGGGCCGAAACATGTCTCAAAATGTATATTGACATCAAGTGATATATAAAAAGATAATTTTGTATTGTAAAGTGGACATTTGCATAACTTATCAAAATCAATACGGGAAAACTTGGAAAAATGACTAAAGTCATAGATATTCATATCAATTGGATTTCAACCACATTTTGTATGTGCTATGTGTACCATAACAGATATGACTATGCTGATCCTTAAGAGCAACCAGGGCTGCCAAATGTTAATAAATGCTGTCTCTAATTCCGTTACCCTAATATCAATATATCCGACAGTATGCAAGCCAATAGCTCTGAACTTTGCACACGTATAGTACCTGGCATTCGATAATAGATTAATTTGGAGTAACTAATATACGTCAGTGCTGCCAACATGCTTGTAAGCCTGCTGATAGGTCAAATTTTAAAATGCATGTAATTTCTATACTAACTAATGGATTTCAATAAAAATTGGCACAACAATAGATCATATTATTTCACATTATTTCCGACCAACACATGCATGACAATATTGCTAACATGATTTTACGCGCGCTATTCGATCCAGTGTCTAGCTGCATGTAACGTCCATGCTATCTATTGGACCTCAACCAAATTTTGTATTCAGTACCATATGACATGGAACTAAGAATATATTCAGTCACCAGGGCTGCCAAATGTAGTGCTGTATTAGGCTACATTAAGCCAGGTAGCCTATGTATTTCGAACTAATTAGAAATTTTGACATTACCAACTTAATTTCGTAATTATTCTATATAGATCCATATAGATTAATCATTGGCATGAATCTTGAATTTTAAGAAAATTAGTATCTTTAGTTCGTCACGGAACTTTTTTTTCTTTACATTAGTTGATTTTTCAAATGCTCACACGTTATAATGTTAAGCATATATAGTGTGTATTTTGCAATCGAAAATATTATTGCACCACATATTTCAACACTCGACGATTAAATTTCGTTGTCGTTGATCAGCTCTCGTTGATTATTTAGGGGCTTATCGGCATCGTGGTCATGTAGGTACGTGTACTTGGGTGTACGTAGAAGTTTTCTGATAACCTGTGTCACTGTGATGTCTGTACTAGTGTGTGCACCTTTAAACGAGGAAGGAATTGGGTAGGAAGCGGTTGTTGTTTCATTTGAGAGGCTTGGACAGCATGGTCTTTTAGCCCCATGTACTTGGGTGAGTGTTGAATGTTGTCTGATAACCTGTGTTGTTGTGATGGCTGAATTAGTGTGTGTATTTATAATTCAGGTGAGGATGCAATCAATCAACGTATAATATGGCAGTTGTATTTCAACAAGGTACAACCAATATTCAATTATACGTCTTGAAAAGGACAAAGAGTTATAACAATACCCATGCATTTGTTTTTACATTTATTTATTTAATTATTTTTATTTTATTTTTTTAATTTTATGTATTTATTCATTAAGCACAGAGAATTACAATTTCGAGAAATTTCGTCAAGCGACCAACATTACATGCAAGTTAATCAAATCAGTCATCCCTCCCTATATTATTCTGCTAAGGTCCCATTCCAGTTTTGTACTGAAAATAAGGTCCCATTAACACCGACCTACACATATGGGGTACCTACAGGTTCAGCATAACCCAATGCGTAAGCGAAACGCACTCACTTACTCTTTAAATGCCTCACAATTAAATAAATACCTTAAAACATGTATATTTACAATGAAATAATGAAAGAATGCTGCACGGTAACCATGGTAACAGAATCTCACAGGTCCATATATTTCTGTAAGAGGCAATGCAATTCCAATTATTACATTACTGTGAAAGTTTCCAGACGGTTATAAGGTTATCACTGAAACAAATTAAGCTGTAAAATTCATCAATACATACAGTATAATGCGCTTAAGGGGGTCAAGGGGCACTCGAGAATTTTTCACGCAATTTTCACGTGTGAGTGTGGTACGAAAGGTATTTTTCACCCGACTGTAAAGGGTCTCCGAAAACCACATTTAAAGGGCCTTAAATTAATAGTGTCTGTGATATTCCCAGAAAACTAACTTCGCTCTGATATACTTATAAAGGAATGACAAACCCCTAACCACTGCACCAGTAGGTGAATTGACAAAGTCTGATTATTCATACCAAGGATAAATCAGTCATAGCATTCATGATTGATATTTTGCTAAGTGTACTCTTTACAACTATAATATTCGCGGGCGAAGCCGCGACGGTTAATGCTAGTATATAATAACTATCACTACCACTGGGTGTAATTAAGTTTTGCTTGGTTGGTTCCTTAGTTCATTGGCTGCGACAAAGCGGTCATGTAGCCCTGTGTACTTTGGGTGTGTGTAGAATTTGTCTGATAACCGGTGTTAATTGTGATGGCTGTATTAGTGTGTTACCTGTGATTCAGGTAAAAGGACTGCAGACGATTATTTTTTTCGAGTAGTTCCTTCTTTCGCTACCAAATTCTACCGTTCACAACACCTAGCTGCGGACGTGGCTACTAAATGCCATCACAGTCTGCACCTCGTGGCGAACGTTGGAACTAATATAGCGTTATCAAACTAACCTACACATTTTAGCTTCCACAATTGTAGTTAATGTAAGGTTCTTTTACATGCCATAAATCTATGACATGTGACCACCGGCTTTATTTCCCCTCCGAAGGAAAGCATACTGAGGGATTTTTAACGCTCTTAAAAATACTACGATTTTGGCCGGGTTTGAACCCGCGATCTTGGGCATAGATAATCAGCCACCGAAGCTGCCTAATTAAGTGTTGACTTAAAGATATCAATTAATTGCGAAGAGGTTATCGTGACATTGCTTGGTTTACTAGAGGAGACTTGCAGACTGAAAGCTGTAAATAACGATAATTAAATGCGAATGTTTTGTAATGCAGTGTGTAATGTAATGTGTTTAAATGTTTGAAATAAAGCTTCGCCCAGTTTCAATTTAATTCGCCCTGCAACCAAGTGCAGATATGTTATCCCCAATATTTACGTGCGTGTTGGTAAAATAGCCCAGCCAATTAAAAAAAGATTGCGAGTATATTTTTCATATCACAATAAACGCAATCGCGCATCGTGGTAGCCATTTATCAAAGGCTGACCCTCCAATCGCGCTTTCCACAAAGATAATTTAATGTAACACGTTAAATTAAATAGCTGGATGATAGCATATTCATAGTTAGTGCACTTATCATCGCTTAATATTGGATTTATCGAGAGCAATTATTAGTTGTAACACGCACTCAACTTTAATCTGAACTTTAGGAGGGGATAACTGGTGGATGGAAGCGTGCGGCAATGGTTCTATACGCAATTCAATGTAATAGGTGTCGCCATGCTCACACGAAAGCAAGTTGGGTTGCCTAATCAGCCAGAGAAAGGCGCCCCTCAAGTTCAACGCCAGCCAAAGCATCTGATTCTGTTCGAGTGTGATATTCAGCATGGGTGTGTATGTGGTGTTTGGTTGAACAATAAATAATTTTGGGGCGCCCAACGTGAGGGACCACGTTCTGCTCCTTCTTCCAGACATAAACTTTACAAAGCGGATTCGGTGGCGTAGTTGGTAGCATTCTGTGCTTCTATCCCAAGGTTGCGGGTTCAAACCTGGCTGAAGTCGTTTGATTTTTTGTAAGTGCGTTAAAAATCCCTCAGTATGCATTCCTTCGGAGGGGAAGTAAAGCCGGTGGTTCCATGTCATAGATTTATGGCATCATAAAGAACCTTCCACTAATTACACTTGTGTGAAATTAAATTATAGGTTATGTTGGACTAACGCTCTTGGGTTACAGCGTTCATCACCAGAAGCCGACTACGGTGGCATCTAGTAACACAGTTCAGAACTAGTTAGTCGTTGACTGTGGCGTTTGGTAGCATAAGTTGGAACTACATGCAAATCGAATGCCTGCAGTCCTTACTTGAATTACAAACAGATAACACACACTAATACAGCCATCTAAATTAACAGCGGTTATCAGACACATTCTACACACACCCAAAGTACACGGGGCTACATGACAGAGTTGTCGCTGCCCCTAAACTGAGGAACCAACCAAGAACCAACCTAAACTTTACTAAATCAATTGTATAGACAAGTGGTCGTGTTAAGATCTTTTAACCACAAGCAAACTGGTTCACTCACCTCTTTATATCGGTCAACGTTTTCTTCGTAGTGCCCATTCGCAAAGCGCGTATAATGTTGATAGTTGGCCTGATGGTTGGTTTTAGCCTTTTTATTCTCCTAAAATCTCTTCATGAAATCATTGTGTAGTATTTTGCGTTCTGGGGACCACTTCCTATCAGTTTTCTTTTTAGGTTTCTCCAGAAATCTGTGCTTGTCAACTAGGGTAAACTCAAGTTACTCCGTGATATCAAGTAACACCGTGATAAAGCGTATTTCCTCTATCACTACGTAGGTTAATTTCCGAAAGTTCTAAGTTTTTACCAACAGATGGCAGTAGAAACCAGGAATCCAGGAACCCTTGCGTTCTATCTTTGACCAACTCAATGAGGTTTAAGAGATATATTAACAGAGAGTTCACATTTCAACAAGTGATCCACATCCAGTGAAATCTGTGGTGAAGATTTTAATTTCTTATAAACAGCTGTTTCATTATATAAGTTTCATTTTAACACCAGTCAGAGGTAAGATGCAGACCATTCACTTACAAATCTTACATGCATGTAGTGTTACGCATGCAAGGTGTGTCAGATTAGCAATAAGTACGTTTTTCTTAGGTTGGACGCTGAAATGCCACCAAAACGGAATAAAGAGGCTCGCTTCTACACAGCTGATACACTTAAGGATGAAGGAAGAAGGATGGTCAGTATACAAGGCCAGTAGACGTTTTAATAACCCGTCGAGTACACTAAAGCATTATTGCACAAAATATTCAGCCGATCCAGGAAGTGCAACCCTTGCAAACATTGGAAAGCCATTGGTTGTGTCACCTGAATTTTAAGTGAAGATAGTGTGTCAAGATAGACACAATAGATCGGTATTGGGCTAATTCCATTCCTCAGAACAATGACGATGATGGTTGTGGTGCGTGAAGTTGCTCCCCTGGCGGATGACACCAAGAGGAAGAATGGAGCCGAATGGATGGATTATCTGTTTTGTATTGTCTGGTACATATAACGTCTATTGTATGTGTGATTGGTGTGAGGAATCTGATAGTGACTAAGAAGACTTAAAATGTTTATGTTAATGGAATATTTTTAATAAAATGTGTTTTTTTTATTAAAAAAACTGTGTAGTGAAATGTTTCAATATGGGAAATATTGGGAAATAGAAACTTACAGTCTACATACGATTTGAACACTTTTATTACATAAAACATTAGTTTTCACGATTAAAAAGTACACTGAATGGTGAACACCGTGCTATCACGGAGTAACTTGAACACTATCACGGAGTAACTTGAATATCACGGCGTTACCTACTTCTACTACCGTATTTTGTTAGTTAATATCTTGAAATAACTTACGAATATTTGTAAGAAATATCCCAGAAATAGAATTTTGGCAAAGGGAAAAAGAGCATTGATTTTGATTTAAATCTCATAAGTAAATCATTCGTTTTTCAATCTTCTATGCAATATAAAACCGAGTAAAATATTACACACAGATCATGATTCCACTGAAAACTCAACTTTTTATTTCCTGTGGGTTAGATCGTTATTCGGGGTAACCATTCAATTATAGAAAGCGCATATATCAATAGGGGCGTTCAAAAGCTGTTGTTGTTGGGTTGGTTTCATATGAGGGGCTTGGATATCGTGATCTTATAGCCCCGTGTACTTGGATACATGTAGATTTTCTGTGTGATAACCTGTGTTATTTTAATGGCTGTATAAGTGTGCCTATTTGTAATTCAGGTGAGGGATATGGAAGGAGGCGACCGTGGCCGTAAGTTAGGAACCGTCCCGGCATTTGCCTGTAGTAGAAGTGGGAAACCACGGAAAACCACTTCCAGGATCGCTGAGGTAGGAATCGAACCCTCCTCTTCTCATTTTTCTCAAGAAGCTAAGTGTACCCCATTTCAGCCCTCAGACCAGAATAACATTTCTCAAATGTAATAAAACTATACGGCAATATAGGGCTGAGACAAAAGGGAGACGATGGATCTACTATGTTCTTGCTGCCTAGATACTCATACATACACAGGTCTTCTCCCTCTTATCTAAGTCCTGTAAACTCAGTGATCTCCTACACCACAGCCCACTAGATACTGAAATATGCACAGTCTTGTCTAAGTCCTCTAAGCTCAGTGATCTATTACATCACAGCCTACTAGATACTCAAACATGCACAGGTCTTCTCCCTCTTGTTTAAGCCCTCTAAGCTCAGTGATCTATTACACCACTGCCAACTAGATACTCAAACATGCACAGGTCTTCTCCCTCTTGTTTAAGCCCTCTAAGCTCAGTGGTCTATTATATCACCGCCAACTAGATACTCAAACATGCGCAGGTCTTCTCCCTCTTGTTTAAGCCCTCTAAGCTCAGTGATCAGTTACATCACCGCCAACTAGATACTCAAACATGCATAGGTCTTCTCCCTTTTGCCTAAGCCCTCTAAGCTCAGTAATCTATTACATCACAGCAAACTAGATACTCAAACATGCACAGGTCTTCTCCCTTTTGCCTAAGCCCTCTATGCTCAGTAATCTATTACATCACAGCCAACTAGATACTCAAACATGCACAGGTCTTCTCCCTTTTGCCTAAGCCCTCTATGCTCAGTAATCTATTCCCTCTATGCTCAGTAATCTATTACATCACAGCCAACTAGATACTCAAACATCCACAGGTCTCTTCCCTCTTGTTTAAGCCCTCTAAACTCAGTAATCTATTACATCACAGCCAACTAGATACTCAAACATGCACAGGTCTTCTCCCTTTTTCCAAAGCCCTCTAAGCTCAGTAATCTATTACATCACAGCCAACTAGATACTCAAACATCCACAGGTCTCTTCCGTCTTGTCCCAGCCCTCTAATGCCACACAGTTTATACCCTTACCTTTGTTTATTTCCCATGAAAGTTGACAAAGCTGAAAGGGAACATTAAAAATTAAATATAGGTTAAAGAACAAACGAAATTTATTTGTAGATTAAATGTATACAGATAACTGTCTCTAATCTTGTGTATAATTGTGTCAAGATGAGCGTGGAATCTGAGTAACACAGTAATAAGATGCAGGTGTGGCTCGCAGACGGTATTCCACGACGAAGCGCAATTACGACCACGTCCCTGCAATCAACATTCACATATATAAAGTATGTACACCTGCTTGAAATATTAATAAGACTCTACTCTTTCCCATTTACGGTCTAAATTGAATAAGGAAATTACTCCCATTCTTCTCTCTCCAGAGGAACATCAACTTTGCTTGTTTTTCCCAGCTCTGCTAGACGATGATGTTCATTGCCCAACATGCGGTATATCGTGCGGCATACAATTCTTTATCAAGAGCAGACGGGAGATGTAATTTAATCTGTGATTTCGTAAGATGTGGGATGTTGCCACGATAGTTTAGTGTCCAAGAAAAACAACTGTATGCTAATATTATACAGCGTGAACAAATAGTTTGATGCTTTTCAGTTGGTCAACACAATTGTACCCAAATGGGATGGGTTATTCCCTAATCCTAAAAAAAAGTGACAGTCAGTCTGAAAGACTAGACTTTGTATCATTTTAAATGCTACAAATGCTGAAAAATGCTAGAAAGGCTGGAGGCTTCTCGCTTCGCTCGAAGCCAAAGACTCTTGACATGTCAGAAAATTATCTGCATAATCCTTATCTTGCTTATCTTGTTTCAAATTACTCGCGAACGGCAAGTGCAAACCAAGGGCAAAGTAAGGTCAAGCGCGCGGGATGCCGTCACGCTCACCAGAGCGCGTGGGGACGAGCCCCATCCATCCAGTCTAAAGACACTTATAGTGGGCGATGTATTGAAGATAGAGATATGCTCTCGCGGACTTTTTTGTAGAACTTTCCATGCTGACCAATTCTTACGCTCATAGTATATTGATATTTTTAACGGTTTGCCCAGCCTAAGCTTAAGAAGCGCACGGACGCCAAGTTTGTTTTCGACTTTTTTACTAAAATCGTTACTGCTTGGCTTCCTTTGTTCATACATAAATTATTTTCTACAGAATCTTTCCTAGCGATATCTTTTACAGAATGGTGAAAACCGCATCAAAATCCATCCAGTGGTTCTCTAGATTACCCGTGACATCCAAGAATCGGGGATTTTTGTTTTATACTATCGAAGTAGAGATTGTCGGGAACACATGCACTAAGCAGTACTATGACGTCACACACCTCAGTGCATCTGGGTACATTTCGTCCCGTCACCGTAACGTAACGCCAGACCCCAGCGTAACGACGAAGTCGACAAGATCATTTAAAATGATAAAATTACATGATATTAATAAATGGACTTGGATGACCAGTTTCGATCGCCAAGCGATCATCATCAGATCCATTACACTCAGGTTATAAATCCTATGGGTGAATATATTTACAATATGTACACTTATTTAGTTGCAGTATTAGTTGAGATAATGCAACTCGTCAATATTTGTTAGTTGTGATCTATGTGATGTTTTGTTAAGATACTGGAAGCGGTGATTGACCTCCGGAATTTGTCTGTTTGGAGTGAATATGTGGTTGTTGTAAATGGTCATTACAGATTGTAGAGGCTATTTACCTGGTTAAGTCTTGCGCGGTCCTGGAGAGTTCACCCCTCTTCACTCTACTAGAAAACACACCCCGTCGGAAACTAGACAGAACATAACGATGTAGGCAAACTAGATACGGGATTAATAAGGGAAACATATTATTGGATCAGGATGTACGATGCATCGTTTCCTTCAATAAACCTAGGCCGGTATTAACTGCAGTATTAAGGGTTTCGGGACATTCTCATTAGTCCGTTTGCGCTTAAAGAGGCATTTTTATCTTATGCGTGGAGAGTTTGAAACCAGGTCTTTAATAGTTGCAGATTATCCTGAATACAGTAACATACACCACATTAAAGAGACTAGCCTTGGCAACTTACAGGTACATTTGTGCGAGGAACACATGGCACTTAGGAATGCGAGAGGGGGAACAGCTCAACGAGATATGGGACCCTCATACTTAGGAATTTCCCTGCAGTTGAATGCAGACAGTGACCAAGTTAACTGCTCTCAACAGGACTGCGCAAGACTCAACCAGATAAGTAGCCTGTACAACACAATCTGTATTGACCATCTACAACAACCACTTTTGTTTGCTAAGGCAACACTGAAAAATCGCTTCAAACACCTTAATGTTATACAGGGTGTTTCACCAAAACGGTGCAGGTAGGGCTTCCTGAGTGGAAATCGAGCAAAAGAGTTCATATCAACATAGTGTGCAACGACAGTAGAGTCCGGCACACAGTGCATGGTCTGAAATTCAGCCATCTGACAACAGGTGTTCAAAGTGGCTTCTATGGAAGCAGAACACAGAGCACATGTGACGCAGAGATACCTTGTATTCGACCATGGCCTACTCGAATACCCCACTATGACACTAGCCACGCAGTGAAATTTAAAATAGGACGCCGTGGAAGTCAGCGCAGGTGCGATGCTATCCTTACCTAATTGGTCACGCAACTGTTTCTTGAGCTCTGATTGGTGGGAGAAACTGTTTCATAATGAAAACTGTACTATAATGAGTCTCATTATAGTACAGTTTTCTGACATATAATAGTTACAGATGGCTCACAAGACAAAGAAAATAGAAAATAGAACTTCCCAGTTGGCCAAAACAAACTTTGATGCTGAGATAAGAGCAATTTCACATGCACTCCATCAGTCATTAGGCAGAAACATTGATTATCAAAAATGTGTTATCATTACAGATTCAAAAGCAGCCATCCAAGCCGTCTCGTCAAATTACAAGCCTCAACATAAAGAACTGAAAGAATTTTTTTGTATGATAGTAACCCTTCAAAGACTCCACAAACAGATCTCATTTCAGTGGATCTCTTCTCATGTTGGAATAGCATGTAATGAAGAGGCAGACAGATTAGCAAAAAAAGGTACCAAACTACAACAACCTATCAGTCAGACTGATTTTATGTCAGCAGAAAGGATCTTGAAAAATACTATCAAAAACAGGTATGAAGAAATGGCAAAGAAAACAGCAGAAACCAACTTATGGGAGGACACTGATGCTAAATGGGATCTATATAAATTAATACCAAGAAGAGAAGCTGTAGCCTTCTTCAGACTTAACACTGGCCACGACTGCCTTGCAGCTCATCTGACACGAATCAACATCCTGAGATCTGAAGAATGCACACTTTGTCACGAAACTGGAAGTATAATGGATAAGGAGCACCTGCTACATTGCAACAAACTTGATGTGACTGCTAGAACTTCTGAAAACCTCACACAACTCTATTGGAACGCAAGAAAGCTGATGGATTGGAATCCGGGCTAGCCATAGGAAACAACAACAACAACAACATATTTACATTTCGCCATGGTCTAACATCTATATATATAATACGCTAAGGCTAAGGTGAATGTTTCACAAAACTCAAGCTCCTAAACCAGAGGGAGTTAGAAGGTGTGGTTTGTACCAAAATGTTCCAAATCGTCTCAATAGTACAGGAAAAGTCTTGCATTTCTTGAAAAGTCAACGGAAAAATATTTATTTGTTTATAAAAGTGCTTTTAAACAAATAAACAAGACGATAGCCCCTGGCAGAACTGTGTCACGTACATCCCACATAGCACCAGGGCCGGGCGTGTAGTCTGTACACATGGGGCGCACACAACCCATTGTGCAACCAGCAGCGGTGATGAATTGCACTCTGATTTCATAAATATCGAGAATTTGTTTAAAAAGTGCGTTTAAACAAATAAACATAACAGTAAAGCTTGGCGGGTGGTTTATACACGTGCGAGAGTACTCACACGAGTTCGCTAGTAAAAATATATTCCGTATCCAAATGCACTTCAATAAATAAAATTTACAACACAATTCCTTTCCTTTTTTTAAATTCTTTCTTTATTTATGTATTTACTTCTTTCTTTGATTGTCATTGCAAAGCATGCCGGGTACAGCTAGTATAAAGATGGCCAGTTATCATGCTCGGGTAATACAGTGCTTTAGTGTCAACCATGACATCATCCTGGGAATGAGCCTTATGTTTTTATAAATGCTGCCTTGAGACGTGAAGTCTAGTTCATTGTGAGGTCAACAACAAGTAGCATCCAGCAAAGTGATGAGACATGAAGTAAACCATTATGGTCAAAACGTACTTCGTCATGAATCGCCACAACATTATGAAACGCAGAAATGTAATTCTGATGAGTTCGGTACAGTTTAGAATCGGTTTGCTGTGAGCATTGAGATACTCTTCCCACTGACCCAGCAGGTTGAAGATACCCATGTGGTAAAACACCGTGTCCTGCTGTAAATGCTCGAGTATGCGTTACGACCTTTGCGGTATGAGGACGTGCGTTATCATGAAACAACAGCACCCTTTATCTATTAATCCATGACAGCCATCAAACTGTATGTTGATAGAGGTTATAAACATAAGTTCGCCTATGGGACTTTCAATAACCTGGTGAGCACAAATCCAACATGGTGGCGACGCGAAATATAAATATTCAAATGGACGTTTCGTGCGATTTAAACAACCGAGTGCAGTGAAATTGGTACGGTAAATGCTTATACAAATTTTAAACCACTGGTATCTAATTTATTTCAATTGTATTCATAACCACAAGATGAAGACTGTGCGAAATTTCAAAATCTCGTTATTATTTCATGTGTACTAATCATGCGATTGAAGTTTGAATAATACACCAATACAATAATTTTCATGTAATAGTACTTTTTGGTAGAAGCAATTAACGTAAGTAGGATATATGAAAATGGGCTATAAGGTGCGTTCAAAAAGTAACGAGCCGGAGGCATAATTACAGAAACCAGTACCTGTATGTTAGAAGTATTCACCCTGGCTGTTGAGGCACTTGTCCCACTGTGACACGAGGCGGTGAATGGCTGTCTCATAAAATTCCCAGGGCTGAGATGTGAATCAGTCCCGCACGTACAGCTGGACGTCGGCGTCCGAGGTGAATCGGTGGCACCGCAGAGCCCTTTTTAGGGGACCAAACATACGTAATCACTTGGAGAGGGGTCTGGACTGTAAGGAGGATGGCCGAGAATCTCCCATTTGAATTTCTGCAGGAGTGCCACGACTGTGTTGGCCGTATGAGGTCGTGCATTGTCGTGGAGCGACCACGTCGGCTATGGCGTTCACTGTCACTCGGCGGTCGTGGGTAATGAGTGCATCAACCAGCTGGACGTATTCATCAGTAATGCAGGGGGGTGCCCCAGACCGGGCTACATCGGCTAACGACACCCGTTCATCCCTGAAGCGCTTGTGCCACGCCTTGACCCTTGCAAGGGACATGCAGTGTTCCCCGTACACTTGTGACATTCGGCGATGAATGTCCGTTCCCCCTACTCCTTCCGCTGTCAGAGACCGAACAACACCTCTTTGCTCTTCGGTTGACGCCTCCATGTCACTGTTTGCAATGCGACTGGCAGCGTTGGACGATTGAGGCATGCTGCTGGTCGCTTTGTATCGTCACGTGACGTGCACGCGTGCCCTCTAGTGACGGGTTGTGACCTTCCACGCTCTGGTTGGAACCACACCTCGTTACACACGCCACGATTAGCCGATGTAGTCACCGGTTTGCGCAGTCCAGCCTCCGACTCGTTATCTTTTGAACGCACCTTATATATAGTTCTTCACAGAAAGACTTGTTTGTCCCTCGTATTAGTCTGCAGTCACATCGAGGGAAAATTAATAGTGTTCAGTATCGTTTGCAGGATAGTGCATTAGTACCATACGGGATGCAAGCAGAGAAATATCTACCTTCCTGACAACACGCGTTAGTTGGGTTGCAGCAAACGATATTGGAAGGTGCTACTGAATCACCCGGATACCCGCATCAGAGTCGCCTTATACAGGGTCATTATCTTTGTGCTCCTCGGTAAACACGGCAGGCTAAGCCGGCTTTGACTGGCGCTGGTTGCGGGTGCACGTACATGGTGCAGTCGGTGATGGCGCGCACTTTTACCAAACATGTTCAATATGTGTACTTACAGTGCTCATAGGCGATGCTGAAAATGCCCTCCCTCTCTTGTAACACTCACCTGACATCTTCTGATGAAAGAATGGACAAAAATATCATCTAATTTTTGTTCTGTAAGAACACAAACGTGGTCTGTTAACTTTTTGTTAATTAAGGAGTCTTGTTTTCTTGAATCGTTTAGCGGGCCTCCAAATTTTAATAGCATTAAGCATTCCTCCTGGAAACTTGATTCGAAATTTTCGTCTTGTTCAGCTTTTCATATACGAATTATGGATATACACACGTTCGCGTAGCCGACCCCTTGGTGTTGGGGAAGCACGCCTGCCTCTCACCTGGAGGCCCCGGGTTCGATTCCCAGCTCCGTCAGGGATTTTAGAAACTGACGTGAGGGTTGGACGGGGTGCACTCAGCCTCGTGAGGTCAATTGAGTAGCTGTCTGACAGTGAGGCAGCGCCCCGATCACGAAAAGCAAGATTAGTTAGTTATTGTTGTTTTAAGGGGCGTAACTAGGAGGTCATCTGTCCCTAAAACCAGGATTATCGTCCGAGGGGACCCGAAGCGCTGATCATGCGTCTCCCCAATATCTGCAGGCCAAATTGCTGGGCAGCAGTCGCTTGGTAGGCCTAGGACCTAGTGCCAGGGGTTATGTTTTTTATTAACTTACACGCTCGCGCAATGCGAATTGGTGTCTAGGCATGACCAACAATCACAGTAATCACAATACTCACTAAACGTGCAACACTAACGTCTAAGCTTTGCAGATACACGTCCATATGAACTAACGATATGAGTCAGCGGAGCGGCTAGCCAAATGACGCCGTAGTTAGCCGCGATTACCAGGGCGCACAAAGATAACGAAGCTTGTAGTTTAAGGTGACTGTTAATCTCACGATCATGAGCCACAGGACCTCCTTTTTACGTGGAATCCGAACCACAAGACATGGCATTTCACTTCGAAAATCTCACATGCATTGACTGGGAATCGAACCCGGTCCGCCTTGGTGAAAGGCATACCGCTAGACCGCTGAGCCACCACGCCCCTGGCACATAGATAATGACCCTGAACATGGCAAAGTTTTATTCGGAACGCCCCTTGTACTGTTCGGTTCCAAGCTCTGCGGGACGAGGGGAGAGGCAGTGTAGGAGCAGGCGAGAATTGAGAAGCCTGTCGACAGCCCGCTGTGTTACCTTCTCATCTATTCCAATACTGCTAACATGGATCTTTTCTGAAACCAGTGTGGCGTTGGGAATGAGTGACTGAGTCACCGACTAATGTATTTGCTTCTGTTACTAAGCAAGGACCGAGAAACCTCATCACTCGTCACCACCACTTCTAATAGTCTGCGATGCACATTCCTCTTAGGTCCACGCAGCTTAGACTCCAGCAGTACAAATGGCACGTGGCCATCGGAGAGGCCATGTCTTGATCTATTTGTGTCACCATATTATGCTAGACAGCTCTGTGTGCTGCAAGTAAGACCAAACTTCCCTCGTGTCTCATGTTACTTACTAGAGTTTCCGACTTGCCTCTGTAATTCAATAGGACAAAGAAATTGTAAGTCATCGTCAGAACTTTATTGAAAACAGTTACTTTCTGGTGTCATCGCTGTGACTTACAGTTGCTTAAGTTTTATTTCATTAGTAGGGCGTTAATTTTCCAGAGGGCTCGCGTCTACGTGCCGTAACTTACAAGTGAGTGAGCTAGTCGTGTCGGGCCTGCTGATGAGACTCGCAGGTGCATCGTCTTATCACTTTACAAGTACTGCACTCGCTCCTCCGTCATATCCGAGTTGGAGACAACAGGCCAATCCTCAAGTGTATCCGCGCCTACTCTCACTGAACATAACATCACACCAAATTATCTTAATATCAGTGATTTACTGCTGGTTCCACAAACAGATTGATTGGTTGTCATAGCAGCTTGAAGACGTTACACAATTCAGATGTCACCATATCAGGTCTTTCAACACATTTCTGTTGAGTGTTCCTTCATCGTTGTAAAGAGGTTGGTTGGTTCCTTAGTTTAGGGGCTGCGACAACGCGGTCATGTAGCCCCGTGTGCTTTGGGTGTGTGTAGAATCTGTCTGATAACCGGTGTTAATTGTGATGGCTGCATTAGTGTGTGTATCTGTTTTAATTCAAGTAAGTACTGCAGACATTCAATTCGTCCAAGTAGTTACTACTTTTGCCGCCAAACGCCACCGTAAACAACCACATATTTCAGAACTTAGTTACCAGATGCCACCGCAGTCGACTCTTGACGATGAACGTACGAACCTAAGAACGTTAGTCAAATGTTTAACCTATATATAATTTAGCTCCACACAGGTGTAATTAGTGGAAGATTCTTTAACATGCCATAAATCTATGGCATGGTACCGCCGGCTTTACTTTACTTCCCCTCCGAAGGAAGGCATACTGAGGGACTTTTAACGTTCTTAAAAAATCCGACGACTTCAGCTCAGAATGCTACCAACTACGCCACCGAAGCCGCTTTGTAAAGTTTATGTCTGGAAGAAGGAGCAGAACGTGGACCCTCAGGGTGGGCGCCCCAGAAGTATTTATTGTTCAACCAAACACCACATACACACCCTTGCCGAATATCAAACTCGAACAGGAATCAGATGCACATTGGCTAGCTTGAGAGCCTTTGGCGCAGAGCTTGAGGTAAAGAGGAACCATTGTATACCTCAGTCTTTTTATGATGGATTGACTTCCACAAATGAAATGAAATAGCCAGCCAGATACAGTTCGAGGTTTTCTCTTTTGCCCTCAAAAAATAATTTTGAATATACAGTTCCCTGCAAATATCTTCCAGCATGACATTCTACTTTCTGCGATCCAGCCAGATTTCCTTCAACACCAAACATATAGATGGCATGCAGAAATAAATATATTCTTACGTTTTTTTAGTTGTTTTTTTAGCGTATGGCTTTTAGTGCCGGGAGTGTCCGAGGACATGTTCGGCTCGCCAGTTTTGTAGCTGCTTCGAGACGGACACCCAATGGGTGAGCTACAAGTACCGTTGGGGAGGAAAGTTGGATTGGAAGGTCGAGGAGTTGGAAGATAGCGGCTGTGACCTATAGTTAGGGACCAACCCCGGCATTTGCCTGGAAGGAAGATGGGAAACCACAGAAGACCATCTTCAACGTTGCCGGCGGGGGGATTCGAACCTCCTCGCCTCCCGGATGTGAGCGACTGCCAACAGTCATGCCGTAACGACCACGGATAACTCACCCGGTATTCTTACGTTATCAATAAGGCGCATTCCATAACTCGGCTCGGCATTTATATATCCAAAGTTTAAATCTCGGTATTTGCAGTAGTCATCCGAGTAGGGAGTTTTCTCTCCAACTCACTAGAGATAAATATCATGATGGTCTTTTTTCAAGTCTAGGGTCACCTACCTCAATCCTAGACTTAGATAAGCTTACTATTAAAAGAGCGTCTTCGGTGGCGTAGTAGGTAGCACGCTGAGCTTCAATGCCCAATGTCGCGGGTTCTAACCCGGCTGAAGCCGTCAGATTTTCTAACAGCGTTAAAAATCCCTCAGTATGCCCTCCTACCGAGGGGAATTCTAGCCGGCGGTCCCATGTCATAGATTTATGGCATGAAAAAGAACCTTCCACTAATTACACTTGTGTGAAGCCAAAATTTGTAGGTCAGAATTGATAACGCTCTATTAGCTCCAACGTTCGCCACCAGGTGGTGACTGCGATGCCATCTAGTAGCCATGTCTGCAAGCTATTTGTCGACGGTAGCATTTGGTAGCAAAAGTAGGAACACTTTGAAAATTATTGTCTGCAGTATTTACTTGAATTAAAGGAGATAATACACACTAATACAGTCATCAATATTAACACCGGTTATCAGACAGATTCTACACACACCCAAAGTACACGGGGCTACATGACCACGTTGTCACTGCCCCTAAACTATGGAACCAACCAACTACGTATGCCATTCTTTTAAATATGATTTAGTATGATTCTTCAACAAATTAAATTGAAGCCAACGTACAGTATATTAAAGATCTGTTTTAACTATCTCTATAAGATATTTCATAGAATAATATGAGAATCCCAATATATTTAGTATCTAGGCTAATTTTCATCTACTTCTTCATTCCGATAAGGCCAGCTATGGACCACACGCCAATTTCAATTCTTCATTCTTTGTTGTTTTCTCACCCGTTCTTCCCAATATTTCTTCATCCTCAGTCTATGGTGCTTCTCTCTGTCCTCAGACCACTTCATCCTAGGTTTCCTTTCCACTCTTCCTTCCATACTTAACACCACCTTTCGAAAAATCCCTCTGTTTTCACAGAGTCTTCTTTGTAGGTCAATTAAAAAATTGTCTGTCAGGTAGTCAGTCCGAAAGCTGGTTGGATCCTCAAAAAGTACCGCCGTTAGGTTATGTGGGTAGATACCAACAAAAAACCAAGCCAGCGCTATATTGAGGCGTACTAGGCAAGAAGGAGTGAGATAGTTTTCCATTGCTTTCCTCACTGAGCCAGAACAGCTGTACTAACCCTATGAGTAGAACCTTTCACAGCATCCACAGGCACTGACTGTGCCCTGAATGTCATTAGTAAGCACCACCCATACCTCAGTAGCTTCCATATAATCACAGCCATGAGTGAGAATGAGACATAGGTGATACTCTAGCCATGTGCCAACAGACAAATGCAAATGTACTGCATTCATCAAGAGATGGTAAACAGGCCAATTATAAGATTAATATATATATTCTTTCATGTTTTAACTCTCTTCATTGGAAATTGTATTGTCTAACTTAATATTTTATTTACATTATTTTGTTATATTCTAATAATAAAAAGAAGTTAGTTCTTCCATATTTTGATTTTAAAATCTCAACGGTATGCAGACGATGCATACTAAGCTTGTGATGAACCAAACCTGATGCACCTAGATGAAACCCTGCAACAGGCTCGCCAACACCTCCAAGATTGCTGGAGTATAATTGATTGTTCGTGAAATAAAGAAAGAATATTCCACAATAACTCTAGTTTCATTTTAAACCAAGATCGATTCTGAAGAACTTGTAAGAGCCATTTAAAGTGCGATAGTAGCAAACTTTTGATGGAATGCTGTTGAGTTATTGAACGTCTGTGGTTACTCTCTCCACCCAAGAACTAGGGACTATCCTTCCACTCTTCCGTGAAAGTGTTTCGATTTCAGTGGCTAAATTATTTAGGAAGCACAGTAAGTCCGAGCTCTTGAGTCATCCCACAGAGCGCACGCATATCACGTCGCTGCTACACCGAGTGTGTGGCAGTTAGAGATATCCGCATGGCCAAATAACTGTGTTCTTGCTATGGACGATTTATTCAGACTTGGCATTTCCTTTAAAACAAGGGACTCGTGAGAGAATTCGCGCATTTTAACATCTAGTCGTTGTGCAGCACAACAGCAAGGCTCGTCGCGATACATTTCTGGCAGGAGCTGGCAGTCTTCTTTAATTAATTAATAATAATAATAATAATAATAATAATAATAATAATAATAATAATAATACAACAAGAAATGCATTTCGACAAACGCCAAATTACGACATTATAAAACAGTTATTCTTCCAGAAGCAACATATGCGGCTGAAAAAATAGTAATCGATGGCCATTCCAAGATTAGGGAACTGGAAAAGCAGGAACGAAAAATTCTCCGGATGATCTACGGAGCAATCAACAGAAACGGCATTTGGATGAAGAGACCTAGTAATGAACTCTATCAAAACACCATTACGATAACAGACGAAATTAGAAAACGCAGAGCCAAATTTTACACTCACATCCAGAGGATGGCCACCTCCAGATTGCCCAAGAAACTATTCAGTATCATAACACAGAGCAAATGCGAAAAGAATGGCTTAAAGAGGTACGGAGAGACTTATAGTAATCAGGATAGAAAATTTTCGAAGACCGAACTGACTCCCAGACGAAAATCGCGAATGTTAAGTTTGGACCAAAATCATTACGACAACCTGGGAAACATTGGACGGATGAGAGGAAGAGGGATTCTGCGAGAATGAAGTGATTTTGGGAGGAGCGGAGGGGACACGCCTCCAAATGATATCATGTGATCCAAGTTTAATCGCTCTCCTGTAGGGTAATTTTCGATTAAATGAATAAATAATAATAATAATAATAATAATCTTGTTCAAAACAGATATTCAACACGAAGTACATAATCCGTCAGAGGCTAATGAACTCTTAAGACATATTAGTAACATTTATAGATTTTAAAAAGGCTTTTGATTCTGTTGATAGGGAATCTCTACAGTATATAATGTAATCCGAGAATTTGGAGTTAAATCAATATTGGCTAACCTGATCCGTGATATCCTGACAGACACTATATCAAAAATAAAATTTCAGTGTGAAATAGCTAAGCCATTCAAAATAAATACAGGTGTCAGACAAGGAGATGGCTCATCTCCATTATTGTGTAATCTAGTGCTAGAGAAAGTAATCCGAGTTTGGGAAAAACAATCAAGGGATTACTATCGGCAAGAGGCTATTCATTCCCTCGAAAAACTTCATGAAATTGCACGTAAAACTGGACTTCAAATTTCATAAGTGAAAACCGGATACATGAAAGAATCTCTTCAACACATAGACAAACAACCTCTGATCGGTGGCTTTGGTAGCATAGCTGGTAGTAGCTGAGCTTGTATGCCTAAGGTCGCGGGTTCAAACCCGACCGAAGTAGTTGGAATTTTTAATAGCGTTGAAAATCCCACAGTAAGCCTTCCTTCTGAGGGAAAGTAAAGGCGGCGGTCTCATGCCATATAATTATGGCATAATAAAGAACGTTCCACTAATTACACTTGTGTGAAGCTAACTTATAGGTTATATTTGACTGAAACTCTTATGTAGGTTCCAACGTTCGTCGCCAGGAGCCGACTGCGGTGGCATCTAGTTACAAAGTTCAGAACTAGTTGGTCGTTGACGGTGGCGTTTGGTAGCAAAAGTTGGAACTACTTGTAAAATCGAATGACTGCAGTCCTTACTTGAATTAGAAAAACAGATAACACACACTAATACGGTCATCACAATTAACACCGGTTATCAGACAGATTCTACACACACCCAATGTACACGGGGCTACATGACCACGTTGTCTCAGCCCCTAAACTGAGGAACAATCCAACCAACATTCCTAGAAAGTTTCAGACAATATTAGATTAAGACGATTACAATTCTATGGATATATTCGAAGAATGGACAATCAATGACTTACTTAAAGAATATTTAATCATGCCTCCTCATTAAAAGCCAAGAATAATTGCAGTGTCAGAGATATTGAAATTGACCTTCAAGGTATCCACGTGAAAGACGAAATTTTATGGGACAGGTCTAGATTCAAATCGTTGGTGAAGAAACGACGCGTGGGTGTGTAAATTGCGTTAAGTCAAGAAATGGTGTGAACTGAGTTAATACTAGCATCGAAGAAAGGAGGGCGACCTGCTTGCTCGTATATAGCGCGTGATGTTATATTGTGGACGGTTACGAAATTATTGAGTTGTGTAGTACGTGTTATGTCCACTTCGGCGAGACTTCGGGTGTGCAAAGTGCGTTATGTCCTTCCCGTCATAACTTACCACACTGAACACTATCCAACACTTCATTCTGTGCGTGCAAAGAGCGTTATGTCAGTTTGGTAGCGACTAAGTGCATTACTCGTTCGCGCTCCTCTTGAAGTTGCCCAACAATATAATTAATGAATTCTTACACTAAGGATCACCCACTATCACTGTGTGATTATGAAACTAAATTCCCGCCAACTGGAAGGTTACGTAGTCCATTGTCAAACGTCATTTCCCAGCTGTTCTGCTTGTTGGCTATAGTGACAGGCCTCGTTGCGGTACCTTTTGCTTTGATGACAGCAGATTTTCACAGTGTATGTTATGAGCTTAGTTAAAAAGCAGTATGTGTTCCAGAACGGAAAATAATTTGTATTTGCTTTAATAAGCATTGATCATAAGTTCATAGTCCTTGGCCATGCCAGCCAACAAGAGACTTATTTAAATATTCTAGCAGTTACACTACTTTCGACACGATTGGTTCTATGGCTTCAAAACGTGGTTTTCAGGTCCATTTGTCTGTTATTTATAAAAATCTGCACCATTTCACCAAACTAAACTAAACTAAAGTTAACGTCCCGAGTTTTTTTCTTGCTTTGCTAGGCTTAAAATGAGCCTGGATTGGTTCTTCTACTACAAATTTTATCCTTCGTCTATGTGAAATGGATAGGGATGTCCAAATTTCAGGTACACAGTGTTATCTGCTACGTTTCGAATGGAAGGTACGTACAATTTGGTTCAGTTCGGTGAAACGGTGTAGATTAGTGCCAAGGGGCCTAAAAGCAGTGAATGGAGAGGACTGTCCAAACTTTCAAGTGGATATTGTTACTCGTCGGGTTACAAAGGGTAAGTACATAACATTTGGTTCTGATCGGTGAAACGGTTTAGATTTGTGTCAAAGGACCTAAATACAGGGAATGGAGAGATCTGTCCGAAATTTCAAGTGGACATTGTTACTCGTCGAGTTCCAAAGAGAAAGTACTACGTAAAATTTGGTCCATATCGGTGAAACGGTGTAGATTTCAATAAATGACAGACTGACAGACAAACGAAAATTGAGCTTTATATTAGCCTATATAGGCTAGATGTGTGGGTGCAAAGTGTGTTAAGTCATAATTTATGAGACATCTTGTGTTGTTAGCTACGTGAATTTACATGGAATTTATTATAACAAGTTACCCCATTGTTGTGAACAGTATTAGGCTCCTGAAGACATAGTTCAAATTAGTTATATTCCACAACTTGATTTTGGGTTTCGAATTGAACTTCATAACTTTATTTTCTCAAAACTAAATAATTGTGACATAACGCACTTTACACACCCACCCGTCAAACATCACTTTGCTGCAAACCCCCGGATGAGAACCACCAAGGCATGGACCGCAAAAAGGAAGAAAAATGATAGTGAGATAATGACGAGATTTTGGGAAGAGGAGAACGCTAATTCAAATTGATCTGTGAAATAGGTTCAATCGTGCTCCTTAGTTCGGCAAAATGTCGTAAAAAGTAATACTACTACTAATTATAATAACAATTGAATATAAAACAAGAAATTTCGTGACGAACTAAAGAGCCTACTTTTCTTAACATTTAAGATTCATGCCAATCTTTATGGACCTATCTAGAATAATGACGAAATTAAGTTGGTAATATCGAATTTTTTTAAGTAGTTCGAAATATACCAGGCATAAAGCAGCCTAATAGAGCACTACAGTTGGCAGCCCTGGTGACTGAATATATTCTTAGTTTCATCTCTTAGGGCAAAGAATACAAAATTTGGTTGAAATCCAATGGATAGCAAGGACTTACATGCAGTTAGACATTGGATCTATCAGCGTGCCAAAAACCATGTTGGCGACAATGTGATGCAAGTGTTGGTCAGAAATAAGCTGAAATATTATGATCTATTGTTGTGCCAATTTCAGGAAGAGAAGAGTAGAAAGATAATTCAAATGAACCGTGAAGTAGGTTCAATCGTTGTGCATAACGTCGTTTAAAAAAAAAAAAATATGGGTTTTACGCCCCTTTTAACTACTGGGGCTTTTAGAGACGCCGGGATGCCGGAACTTTCCCCCGACCAGGATCTTTAACGTGCCGGTAAATCTACTGAAACGTCTCCTTCACATTTACCCACCCTCAAATGCCAACTGACTGCGTCGGGATTCGATCCCGCTATCAAGGGATCAGCAGGCGAGAACGTTACCATTGAGCCATGCAGCCATTCTCTTGTTTATTGGTTTAAACATTATTGTTTATAAACAAACTGTCGATTTTTTATTAAATGAGTAAGCGATTTTTCAATCGTCCGGGGAATTATCTTTCTTCTGAATGTCCATTTGGGACGACCAGTTATTTGTGGGCGCCCCAGGTGTATATACCACACGCCCAGCTTCTCTGAGTAGTTGGTAGCATGCTGAGCTTCTATGCCCAAGATCGCGGGTTCAAACCCGACCGAAGTCATCGGAATTTTTAAGAGGGTTAAAATCCCTCAGTATGCCTTCCTTCGGAGGGGAAGTAAAGCTGTCGAGCCCTTGTCATAGATTTATGGCATGTAAAAGAACCATCCACTAACTACAATCGTGTGAAGATACATTTGTAGGTTAGATTTGAATAACGCTCTATTAATTCAAACGTTTGGCGCCAGTTTCTGGTTGCGGTGGCATCTAGTAGCCAAGTTCACACCTAGTGTCGTTGACGGTAGCAATTGGTAGCGAAAGTAGGAACTACTTGAAATTGATCGCCTGCAGTCCTTACCTGAATTACAGATCCACACTAATACAGTCATCACAATAACACCAGTTATCAGACAGATTCTACACACAACCAAAGTACACGGGGCTACATGACTGCGTTGTCGCAAGGAAACAAGCAATTACAAATACACACATTAATACTGCGTTGACAGCCAAAACAATAACACAGGTTATAAAACAAATGTTGCACATACCCGATAGCACACGGAGCTCAAATCCTGTAAATGAAACAACAACAATTTGAATCAAAGAACATATGACTATGCGTATTCGTAAGAACCAGCAGGGCTGCCAACTGTTAATAAATAATACATACTCTCTCTATTTGTTTAATCCAAATATCAATATATCAGAAAGTATGCAAATAACAGCTCTAAACTTTGCACACGTGTAGCACCTGACATTCAAGAGTAATTTGGAGTAACTAACATACGTCAGTGCTGCCAACATGGTTCTAAGCCTGCTGATGGGTCCAATTTTAATATACATGTAACTTCTTCACTAGCAAATGGATTTCGTCCAAAATAGGCACAACAATAGATCATAATATTTCAGATTATTTCTGACCAACACATACATGACATTGTTGCCACTCGCGCTGATAGATCCAGTGTCTAACTGTATGTAACGCCCATGCTATCCATTGGACTTCCACCAAATTTTGTATTCTGTGCCTGGAGAGATGGAACTAAGAATATAAATTCAGACACCGGAGCTGCCAACTGTAGTGCACTATTTGGCTACATTATTCCAGGTATATTTCGATATTACCAACTTAATTTCGTTATTGTTCTAGATAGATCCATATAGGTAAATCATTGGCATGAATCTTAATTTTAAGAAAATTTGGCTCTCTAGTTCGTCACGGAACTTTCTGTTGCAAACTATGAAAATTAGGATAAAAACGGTAATTCTTCAGGATTGATGAACCTGGATCCTACACTTGCACGACTTAGCCAACATTGTCATTTTCATGATTTTCATACCTTATATGGTAATCCGGGATCTTTAAACGGAAGTAAGATATTGTGGAGCCACTTCCCCTACTGTCGACCAAAGTATTATGTGCACTCGAGTTTGAAGGTTGTTTGTGAAGTAACCAATATACCTACAATCAATCCAATAACATCATCATTTTCGTCGTTCTATTTTACGTTAGGTCATGTAGGTTTGGAATTTTTAATTTATATTTTAATATTTTTATCACAGTTGGAACACAAAAAGTGCACGTTTTTAAGCGTGTTTCAACCATGCGTCACATTTAAGAATTATTATCTCAAAAATCCGTCATCAGATCAAATCCAAATTTTAACACAATATACATTGGAATATTATATAACTGGTTTATTAATTTCAAAATTGTGTGTGTCCAAGAAACAAAGTTATTATCATTTTTGTAAGGTAACTTTTTCTCGGCTCGGGGTGGTTGGGAAATGTAGTTCTTGGTTGCGTTGTAATCGTTATACATCACAAAGTTATGCTGTATGACTGTGAAATACGTAAATTAATTCACTTATTTTATATCGGTTTGTATTTGTACGAGGAAATAACACACGGTTCACTAGCTTGCCGCTCCAGGGAAAGCTGTACAGCGTTGCTGAGATGGAGCCCATCACTTCCGAGCGAGACGCGCCATGATGCGTGTGGGCACAATTTCGGAAACGCTGTACAGCTTTCCCAGCAGCGGCTAGCTAGTGAACCGTGTGTTATTTCCTCGTACAAATACAAACCGATATAAAATAAGTGAATTAATTTACGTATTTCACAGTCATACAGCATAACTTTGTGATGAATAACGATTACAACGCAACCAAGAACTACATTTTCCAACCACTCCGAGCCGAGAAAAAGTTACCTTACAACAATGATAACAACTTTGTTTCTTGGACACACAAAATTGTGAAATTAATAAATCTGTTACACAACATTCCAATGTATATTGTGTTAAAATTTGGATTCGATCTGATGACGGGTTTTTGAGATAATAATTCTTAAATGTGACGCATGGTTGAAACACGCTTAAAAACGTGCACCTTTTGTGTTCCAACTGCGATAAAAATATTAAAATATAAATTAAAAATCCAAACCTACATGACCTAACGTAAAATGGAACGTCGAAAATGTTGATGGTATTGGATTTTATGTACGTCTATTGGTTATTTAACAAACAACCTTCAAAATCGAGTACACATAATACTTTGGTCGACAGTAGACATGTGCACACGAGCCCCCTTAAAATAGCTCTTAACTACTTACAGGTGGAATATCGACAGTAAATATTATGTTAAATTGAAGCAGACAAATAAAGCCTCCATTTACAATGAAAATCTAAAATTGAATATTGGGTCAAGAATGCCTAGATGCATACCTCACGAGGGGTTGTAACCGAAAATGCATAGCTGGATTTAAAAGTTCGCTGAGTCCACAATATAAGACATAGAACATTGAAAGTTTGTCCAGTTGTATAATGGTGTTTGTCTATTACGTGGCAAGCAACAGCAATCTTGGGTGGCAAAATGGCACCAGTAGAGACACTGCAAAAACTTTGTTACATCCTCCTATTTAGGCACACTTTACAACATAACTATAAAAGATCCTGTCCTGAGTTTTAACTAGTTTAAATATATGTCATACTATCCGTATAATTATCCAAATACCATGAAAGATAGTTTTTTATGGTCGATTGAATTTTATTTCTATAAACCTCAGTGAAAATATGAATGTAAATGTATGAAAATTCTACAAATGGTTAAATAGATGCTCAATTCTACATAAATAGGTGTAAAATCAATTTCGCCTGTGAACATTTCGTTCCGCAAAATACACAGTCTAGTTAATATAGGACGGAAGGGGTATTTGGGTTTCATGAACCTCGCCATTCTTAAATTATGTCTGACAAGAATTCGTTGCACACGCATCTCCATGATAATATAATTAATAGTCCAGTCAGTGATTTTAACCCATCATGCCGAGACGTAAAACGTAGTTCATTGACATTGAATAAAAAGCGCTTATCACATAATGCACTCATAACTGTTCCCGGGTGAAGCCATGTTGAGTTGATAGTATAAAATATAGGGAACCAGCAGATAAATTTATTCGAACCAGGGTGCATTGAGCGATTCCAGTTTGAGTACAATGTTATGTTTTGCTAGAGCGAGGTCACATGTACAGAGAAACGATTTCGTGTTGGGAGTGGAAATGTTAATGTTTGTGAAATATTCACGAGGTGTGCCACTAAAAATACTTGTGTTCACCAGAGCATTGGAGTTAGATTTATTGCAGTGGATCATGTGTGTGTTTTAAACCTCGTCAAGTTAAGTGGTTCAGCTGGTGACCGACTTATTTTTGCGTGTTTAAATCCGCATGGTCCGATGGAATGTTAATTGTTTTCCGAGTTGCCCAATTACCTGATTAATTTATAAATTAATTGATAACTTTCAGTCAGGCAACATAGGTTATATTAATGACCAATTATATTAGGTGAGAAATATAAGACTCGACCTGAACAATTAGCCTACATGTGTAATAATATTATTCTTATTATTATAAAGGCGGCTTCGATGGCGTAGTTGGTAGCATGCATAGCTTCTATGCCCTAGGTCGTGGGTTCAAATCCGGTCGATGTCGTCGGATTTTTTCATCATCATCATCATCATTTCCCCTTATCCAGCCCCTGCCGGGTCGGGGTATTTATGGCACTTCACCACCTTCCTCTTTCTTTCCGCCATTCGTCTTCCACGATCTTGTCCCAGTCTAAATGTGTTTTCCTTATGCTGTTCTTCACTGAAACAATCCACCTTGTTCTAGGTCTTCCCCTTGCTCTCTTACCCTTGCACTTGGCCTCCAGCATCTGTCTTGGTATTCTAATTTCCTCCATCTTCTTTACATGTCCAAACCACTTTTGTTAATTCTTCTCAATTCTCTCATTTAGTTTTCCCGTCCCAACTTCCGCCCTAAAATCTTCAGTTCTCACTCTGTCTTTCCTTGTCTTACCTATCATAGTTCTTAGGAATTTCATTTCACTGGCTTGGATTCTACTCTCTTGCCTGCTTGTCAAGGTCCAAGTCTCAGCTGCATAAGTAAATATGGGTACATAGTACTCTTTATACATTATCTCTTTGCATTTCCTTGGTACTTCCATATCCCAAACAAGTTTTCTTACACTTTGATAGAATGCAATTGCTCTGCTGTACCCTCCTGCCAATCTCCATGTCCAACCTACCAGTTTGCATCAATTCACTTCCTAGGTATTTGAACATGTCCACAATTTCCAAACCCCCACTTCGAATTTTCACAGTGCCCTTTCCTTGTCTTTCCCCTCTTGTCATCAGCATGGCCTTGCTTTTCTCTATACTGAATTTCAAGCCGTACTTCTGAATATTTTCGTTCAGAGCGTTGAAAATCCCTCAGTATGCCTTCCTTCAGAGGGGAAGTAAAGCCGGCGGTCCCATGTCATAGATATATGGCATGAAAAAGCACCTTCCACTAACAACCCTTGTGTGAAGCCAAAATTTGTAGGTTCGAATAGATAACGCTCTATTAGTTCCATCGTTCGCCGCCAGGTGCTGACTGCGATGCCATCTAATAGCCAAATCCTCAAGCTAGGTGTCGTAGACGGTAACATTTGGTAGCAAAAGTAGAAACTACTGTACTTGAAATTACTGTCTGCAGTCCTTACCTGAATTACAGATAACACACACTAATACAGCCATTACAATTAACACCGGTTATCAGACAGATTCTACACACACCCAAAGTACACGGGGCTACATGACCGCGTTGTCACAGCCCCTAAACTGAGGAACCGACCAACCAACATTATACACACATCAAAAAAAGTTTTGCATCACCTCGGTTCCCAGATCTCCGGCATATAGACGTTGACTGTGTATATTGTATCAAAGATACAGTCCCTTTGACTGTTCATAGATGTCACTAAAACTGCTCAAAGATGTAAACAACCATGCATGAGCAGGGCCTATTAGACGGAGGGGGTACGACAGCCGATCAGTTCCAGTCATTCCACCAGGACGAAGGTACGCTGCTCATGTTGTCTGTAGTTCTACCATGCCTAGAAGGTCAATACCGCAGTTCGATCGCGTCCGCATTGTTACTTTGTGTCAAGAAGGGCTCTCAACAAGGGAAGTTTCCAGGCGTCTCAGAGTGAACCAAAGCGATGTTGTTCGGACATGGAGGAGGTACAGAGATACAGGAACTGTCGATGACAGGCCTCGCTCAGGCCGCCCAAGGGCTACTGCTGTAGTGGATGACCGCTACTTACGGATTGCCGCTCGGAGGAACCCTGACAGCAATGCCACCATGTTGAATAATGCGTTTCGTTCAGCCACAGGACGTCGTGTTTCAACTCAAACTGTGCGCAATAGGCTGCATGATGCGCAACTTCACTCCCGACGTCCATGGCGAGGTCCAGCTTTGCAACCCCGACACCATGCAGCGCGGTACAGATGGGCCCAACAACATGCTGAATGGACCCCACAGAATTGGCATCACGTTCTCTTCACCGATGAGTGTCGCATATGCCTTCAACCAGACAATCGTCGGAGACGTGTTTGGAGGCACCCTGGTCAGGCTGAACGTCTTAGACACACTGTCCAGCGAGTGCAGCAAGGTGGTGGTTCCCTGATGTTTTGGGGTGGCATTATGTGGGGCCGACGTACGCCACTGGTGGTCATGGAAGGCTCCGAAACGGCTTTACGATACCTGAATGACATCCTCCGACCCATAGTGCACCCATATCGACAGAATATTGGAGAGGCATTTGTCTTCATGGACGACAATTCTCGACCTCATCGTGCACATCTTGTGAATGCGTTCCTTCAAGATAACGACATCGCTCGACTACAGTGGCCAGCATGTTCGCCAGACATGAACCCTATCGAACATGCCTGGGATATGTTGAAAAGGGCTGTTTATGGACGTCTTGACCCACCAACCACTCTGAGAGATTTACGCCGAATTGTCGTTGAGGAGTGGGACAATTTGGACCAACAGTGTCTTGATGAACTTGTGGATAGTATGCCACGACGAATACAGGCATGCATCAATGCAAGAGGACGTGCTACTGGGTATTAGAGGTAGTGGTGTGTACTGCAATCTGGACCACAAATGCTGAAAGTCTAGCTGTATGATGGTACAACATGCAATGTGTGGGTCTCATGAGCAATAAAACGAGCTGAAATGTTGTTTGTGTTGATCTCTATTCTCTTTGTATTTAAAGGTTCCGGAACTCTTGGAACCGAGGTGATGCAAAACTTTTTTTGATGTGTGTATAATAGAATATTATAGAATGAAGCCTTCATCAGCTTATATTAGTAGAATGAAAATGAAAATCCACAGCCTGCTTCCAGTCGACCGACCGGGTCAGGGAATGAAATGAATGAAGCCCCCATCTAGCGGCGAGGATATGAACTGTGCCGGCTGCCGAAGCCTGTCACACTCCCCTGGGGCAATGGTAAAATGAATGATAGATGAAATGAAATGATAGGGGAGAGTGTTGCTGGAATTAAATTGTGTGTAGGGAAAACCGGAGTACCTTGAGAAAAACCTGCCTCCGCTTTGTCCAGCACAAATCTCACATGGAGTGACCAGGATTTGAACCACGGACCCAGCGGTGAGTGGCCGGCGTGCTGCCGCCTAAGCCACGGAGGCTCAATTAGTAAAATATCATCCTACATTAGATAGCCACTAGGAATCTAAATTTCCCCATTCATAATGGTGTTTGAAGCCATTTTCAGCCTATTTTCAATTTTGAAAAAAAAAAAAAAAAAAAAAAAAAGGCTTATGAGATCACCTTTTGTCCGTGTGTGTGGGCGTGTGTGTGTGTGTGTGTGTGTGTGAGGAGTGTGTGTGTGTGTCTCTAATAACTTCTAAACGGCTGGAGCGATTTCAATGAAAGTCGGTAAGTTCATAGCACAATTCCGGAAGACCCCGACCGTGCCCTTCAAATGTTGTTACGTCTCACCAATCCAACATGGCGGCTGTGCGAAATATTTCACCAGCATTCAATATCTCCGAAACTCGTGTACCTACAAAACCAACATGGCGGCCACGCGTATTTGCGACTTTTAAATAGACGTTTCTCGCAATTTAAGCAATCAAACGCAATAAAACTTGGTACAGTATATGTTTATACACATTGTAATGCACCGACATCTAACTTGGTGCAATTGTTTACATAACCACAAGATGGCGGATGTTCGAAATATTTCACCGGCATTCTATATCTCTGAAACTATTAACGGTATCACCATAAAATGTTGTACGGAGGTAAAGGGCACTACTGGAAGTTCATCTATAAGACTTTAAAAAATCGTTTAACTACAAAACGAACATGGAGACCATACGAAATATTTAGTCGGTTCTCAATACCTACGAATCTATTACAGCAATCGAACTCAAATTCTGTATGTTGATAGAGGCAATTAACATAAATAGGATTTATGAAAATACGCTGTATAGTTCTTCACGGAAATACTTGTTCAGTGTTGCCATAGTAAACAAAAGTTTTATGGTTTTTAGTCGGTCAACACGATTGTACCCAAATAAGATCGGTGATTCCCTAATCCTGAAAAAAATGTATGATATTAATAAATACACTTGGATGATCTCACGTAAATTTTTTTCAGAATTAGGGAGTACCATTCTTATTTGGGTACAATCGTGTTGACCGACTGGAATGCATCATACCTTTCATACACTTATGAACCACAATTATTCATTCAAAAGTGTACATGTTTCGGCACAGAATGGAGCCCTCATCGGCTTATATTATTAAAATATTATCCTAAAATAGATAGCCACTAATGTAATTGGTATTCTGCCCGAAGACAGTTCCGAGCTATCCTCAGCCCGAGTTTACGTGCGATAGGGTGGCCAGCGTCTCTCCGCTCCTCCTTTTGTTGGCTAACAGCGCGCAGTACCTAGAACCGGTATAGCATCCAAGTTAGGACCATGCCCAATGTTGCTTAACTGTGGAGTTCCGGTGTTTCAACATGGCCAGGCCGTTGGCAGATAGCCACTAGGGATCTAAAATCATCCCGTCAGCAGTTTTTAAATTTGTGTATATTTCCCGCCATAATAACGATAGAGACTTGTGTGAGGTGTAAAATTATTCGGCGTGTTACTCTCTTTACCGTAGGCTATTGATCCTTCCAAATTTTGTCAAAGGGCCTAAAGCACATTTTGAAAATTTTGGTTTTTACCCTGTTTTAAAATTTCATTTAATGATTTAATGTATAATGTATTGAGCCCAAATCCAGTTGCCTAGATTGAAGGGTACAAGCCGTGAGCCTAGATTTGAGGAAACAGGCCACGATGGTAAGTCCAGAAGGGGATGTTTGAATAGCGCGCGCGGAACCTTCTTAGAAGCTTTTCGAAGGTTTTCACAGCCAAGAAGTGGGTAAGTGACGTAGGACGAGAGCATCATAGTCGAGGCTATATGCACTAAATATTTTCCGATGAGATGGAAACATGAAACCTATATCAGATTACTGGCACGGACAAGGGAAGAAGAATGAGCTTTGTTGCAAAGAAATTGAACGAGCGGAAGCTGAGTTATGAGCTGTTTTAGTTTCAGCATTTTCTCTGCATTGACCTCGAACCGGCCAGCCGAGAAGTATATAAGGCGTGTATCCCAGGCACATGTATGTTCACTTCGTCATCAGCACTCCGTTGCCTTGGACGTGCTGCTCTACGTAAGCGCTCTAGCCGCTTAACTCTCGACAATCTACAAACATCGTTACTATCGCCAAGCACATGGTTGCTTTAATCTTCGATTTACAGCACAAGCTGTGGACTTTGAAATTTTCTGCAGTACATGGTTACTAAAAGTGTTAAACATTTCAAGTGAGTTTCGAACTTTTCTACGTTATCACCGAGGTGAAATAAGTCTGTGGCACTTGGTAATTTCTTACCGCTACAACTTGGACATATGATAGACTTTGCCTATATTTCTTTCTATAGTCCACAATCACTTATAGCTGGATTATTTATATCCAACAGCCTAGGGACAAGTTTTAGACTTGTTCGTTGGACCAGCCAAGATAAATCAGTAATCTTAATACCATTCTTGCATATTACAATTTAAAAGCCGATAATGGGAATACAGGTTTGCCTTGTGTGACCTGAAGAGTGAGAAGCTCTGCCCAACCAACTCGACAGAATTCGTAATTGTGCTGAATAAGATTGTGAGCGTACTAGAATACTGATTATATCACAGTTGGGTCATGGTAATTATTTTCAACATGGATCGTTTAGATCAGACCCCTGTCAACTTCACTTCAGCTTTTGAAGCTGCCAACATTTTTCTGCAAGATATTATGAACGCCACTATGTCTGTGTAGACAGCTTGTGGGTATAAAATGGAAGCCGATACGAGATTATAAGTACGCGTCCTAATGGGACGGACAGCAGGAAGACTGAATAATCTGGTTCAGTCCTGACTTCTAACATCAAGACCTACAAGAATGTAAGCCGCAATTTATATTATTTCTATGCGTAGTTAGTTGGATTTTCTCATATTTTCTACAGTCTTGCCAACACATATTTTTTTCTAGTCATCGATATGTTTATTTGCTGTTGCAAATATTTTTCTTTCGAAATTTGAGCTTGGATCTGAGTTGTTTTTACTCAGACTTCAATGATTCGACTTTTATGGACGAGCAGAACGAGCATTTATTTTATTTTGATATTTTTTTCTTATTGCTGTCATTAGCCGCCGTAATTTGAGATTTAAGAATTAATCTAAGGTGAGGAATGGATAGTTATCCATTATTTGGAAATCGAGGGTGATATTCCCCGAACAGTTTAATAACTTTAAACCCATTTTTGGTTGAGAATATAATAATAATAATAATAATAATAATAATAATGTGATTTAATAATAATAATAATTTTTCTATTTCCTGAGATAATAATAATAAACATTGGTGATTTCTAATAATCATTTTCTGGTTGTATGATTAATACAGTTGACATTTGAAGTCATATTCTAAATCGGATATTTGTTAATTCCGAAGCTTAGTGGTTAACGCATGCCCACTTATAATTAACAGATTAATTCAGTGAAATTATTTCACGTTTGCATGACATATTAAAGCTTTGAGAAGACACGGAAATAAGTGAAACGGGAAGCTAAGCATGTATAAAACAGGGTTTTTGCTAGAGTTTATATAAAATAAAATCATTAGGGAGCAACGTCTTTCAAAACGTTTTGCTAATATTAACAAAATGTGGATGCTTCAAACTGATGGTAAAATTATTGTTAATATTGTCGTAAACTCATTGGTGAGGTTTACTGATTTCTGAATCTTCCAATTGTCGTAACAAGCAAAGGCTTGATTATTTTGTATAATTTGGGAAGATGTCATTGTGTGTGTGCAGAAAGTTATATGCCATTCTGAGTGCGCAATCTAAGTCGCAGGAATGAGATTGTTGTAAAATGGAGCAGCAATTATATTATAGGTTGGGTGTCTCTGATGTAGTAGAGGAGTCGTTTTAGCCACACTTTCGTTGTAATATAACCAAAGGTTATCTTGTTGAACCATCATTATTAATTTACAGTTGATCCACGTGTTTAAAAATAGTTCTAGTAATTGGTTACCCGAAAATTGTTATTGTTCTACTAGTTCCTTTCATTCAGGAAAACTTTACCGTTGTCTAAATGCTGATTATAATTCTGTGATTTTTATCACGTGTGAATCGTATGGGCCGATGCTGTTATTTGAAATTGTTACTTATTAACAACCACTATGAGCTGAAAGGATTTTGAGATCCTATAAAATTAAATACACATTTTTGCAAATAAGTTGATGCTTAACATGTTTGACATTTTGTCAAAATTATTTTTGATAATAATAATAATTTGTTTCATTATAAATATTCTGAATGATATTTCAAATTTCCTAATTAATATTTTCAAGGGATAATTAATTGATTTATTGATTGAATCCATGTGGAATGAAATTTATATTTTTGATAATTTTATTTTTGACTGAGTCAAATTTTTGAATAGACTTTGGATTGAGATCTATGATTACATAGATATTTTCTGTTCTTCGAATCTAAAAATGCTCAAAGTCCATGTAAATTATATTGTATTCTATTTATTATGATCAACTTTGTACCAACCCTGATATTACTGCATCCTGAAAGTGTTAGTCAAAAATTGCTACGATATTTTTGAGAAAAGAACGGTGAAAGGTGATGAATTTTTCAACAAGTGATAATTTTTCTTATTGATCTTCAACGTGTGAATGCTAAATGATATAGGGATCAGAATAGGCGATTGACTTTGCGCTGATAAAACCCTATCCCTGTATATACTGTAATTATGTTGAACGATGTCAACAGGACTGATATTTTGACCTCTCGTCTCAACTCTTTTAGTGTTCATGTGTTGGCGACATTGTATTTTGTGTATATAAACTATGCTTCTCCAGTCATCTTTTTTGCCATTTTGGGCATATTTTTCCTGTCATTTTAAAATTTTAAAATAAAATGAGGTAATTTTATGGTATGCAAACCCGTGTCATAAATCTCCTTCTATCCTTATTGTTGCATCGAGCCGAAAATCAGTTCAGCATTTTTTTGTTGGGTCTTTGTATTCGACTTTAACCCATCTGGCGCCCCGGGATATTTTGATTCTCGTGCTGACTATATTTTGGTGAAATGCATATGTGGTCGTCCGGACTTCGGTCTAAACGGGCACATTATATAATATTTATTTATAACTAGCTGACCCGGCAGACGTTGTCCTGCCAATCAAAGAAAGTGTTGGGGTTTTGACTTTGTTAGTTGCAGTGCTTTTGGATTCCCAATATTTTCTTCTGTTTCCGTTAACCACCTCTAAACTATTATAAAAAAATAATTTACTATCTCAGAAACATTCACGGGAGCGTGATCAACAACTCACGAAAGTTACATCGCAATGAAATGAATGGTATATGAAAGCATACGGGACTGCTGAAACGATTAGAGCGCCGTCACCCATTTGTTGAATATGCTCGTACGCTACCTATTATAAAATGGATTTACTAACTCGAAAACCTTTCCTTGCGTGTACACAACAGCTCATCAAAGTTTCATCGCAATCGGATAAATGGCATATGAACGCATACGGGATTTTATTTAAACGATTCGCGCCGTCACTCATTTGTTGAATCTTCTTGTGCGCCACCCATTGAAAAACGGACTTACTAATTCATGAACCTTCGCAGGACTGTACTCAGCTCTCCAAAGTTTTATCACACTCAGATGAATGCTATGATCGCATACGGGACTTTATTGAAACGATTCACGCGCTGTCGCTTATTAGTTAAATGTACCCGTTTGCTACCGATTGTAAAATGGATTTACTAAAACAGAAACCTTCCCTGGAGTGTACACAACAACTCACCAAAGTTTCACCTGTATCGGACGATTGTATATGAACGCATACGGGTCTTTGTTGAAACACTTCGCGAGTCGTCGCTCATTTGTTGAATCTACTCGTGCGCTACCTATTGCCAGAAACCTTCTCTGAGTGTATACAACATCTCACCCAAGTTTCATCGCATTGGGGTGAATGGTATATGAACGCATGTGGGACTTTGCTGAAAGAAACGCACGCAATTTTGATGAATTTACTCGCGCGCCATCTATTGTTAATTGGATCTACTAGGCCTATACATTTTCCTGGCGTATGCACAACAACTCACCGAAATTTGATTGCAATTGGATGAATTGTATATGAACGCATCACCAACACTCATTTGTTTAAACTACTGGTGTGCTATCTATTGTTAATTGGATTAACTATGCCTATAACCATCCTGGAAGTGTGCCAAGCAACCCGCCAACATTTGGTCGCAATCGGATGAATTGTAGGCTATATGAACGCATCGCCAACACTCATTTTTTTTAAATACTCGCGCGCTGTCCATTGTAAATTGGATTGACTATGCCTATAATGATTTCGGAAGTGTTCCCAACAACTCACCAAAGTTTCATAGCAATCGGATGAATGGTATATTAACGCATACGGGACTTAGTTGAAACGATTCGCGTGCCGTCGCTCATTTGTTGAATCTACTTGTGCGATACCTATTGTAAAGGTGATATACTAAGCCAGAAACCTTCCCTGATGAGTACACAACATCTTACCCAAGTTCCTCGCTATCGGACGAATGGTATATGAACGCATACGGGACTATGTTGAAACACTTCGCGCGTCGTCACTCATGTGTTTAATCTACTTGTGCGATACCTATTGTTAAGTGGATTTACTAACCCAGAAACCTTCCCTGAAATGTACACTACATCTCACCCAAGTTTAGTCGCTATCGGACGAATGGTATATGAACGCATACGGGACTTTGTTGAAACGCTTCGCGCGTCGTCACTCATTTGTTGAATCTACTCGAGCGCTACCTATTATCACATGGATTTACTAAGCCAGAAACCTTGCCTGTAGTGTACACAACCTCTCACCCAAGTTTCATCACTATCGGACGAATGGTATGTGAACGCATACTGGTCTTTGTTGAAACGCTTCGCCCGTCGTCGCTCATTTGTTGAATCTACTTGTGCGATACCTATTGTTAAGTGTATTTACTAAGCCAGAAACCTTCCCTGTAGTGTACACAACATCTCACCCAAGTTTCATGGCTAACAGATGGACGGTATATGAACGCATACGGGACTTTGTTGAAACGTTTCGCGCGTCGTCGCTCATTTGTTGAATCTACTCGTGCGCTACCTATTATAGCATGGATTTACTAAGCCAGAAACCTTGCCTGTAGTGTACACAACCTCTCACCTAAGTTTGATCGCTATCGGACGAATGGTATGTTAACGCATACAGGACTTTGTTGAAACGGTTCGCCCGTCGTCGATCATTTGTTGAATCTACCCGTGCGCTATCTATTGTTAAGTGGATTTACTAAGCCAGAAACCTTACCTGAAGTGTACAGAACATCTCACCCAAGTTTCATCGCAATGGGATGAATGGTATATGAACGCATGTGGGACTTTCTTGAAACAAATGTACGCAATTTTATTGAAGCTACTCGCGCGCCATCTATTGTAAATTGGATTTACTACGCCTATAACTTTTCCGGGACTGTGCACAACAACTTACCAAAATTTGTTCGCAATCGGACGAATTGTGTATGAACGCATCGCCGTTACGCATTTGTTTAAACTACTCGCGCGCTATCTATTGTGAAATGGATTAACTATGCCTATGATCATCCCGGAAGTGTTTACAACAACTCACCAAACTTTGATCGCAATCGGATGAATGGTTTATGAACGCATAAAAGACGAACACACAAACATTCCTTTTTATATATATATACGATTTAATTTTTATTTTTAGATTTTGCCCGAAGATCCTAACTGCATGGGAGGGGCTCATTTTATTTATATGCATTTATATTCATTTCACGAGGCCATTGGGGTTCATAATTACTTAACAGGGGATGTAACCGAAAATGCAGATCTAGCTTTAAGTCCATTGAGTTCACAATATACGACATAGAACATTGAAACTTAGTATAGTTGTCTAATGGTGTTTGGTCTATTACGTGGCAAGCAACAGCTTTCTTAGGGTGTAAAATGGCACAAGTACAGTCACTGCAAAAGATTTGTTTCATCCTCTTATTTAGGTACATTTTGGCAACAAAACTGTAGAAGAACCTGGCCTGAGTTTTTAACTATTTTAAATATATGTCACTAACTCTAATTGTATGTACAATAATCCAAATACCATGAAAAATTGTTTTTTCATGGTCGTTTGAATTTTGGATTCTATAAACCTCAGTAAAGATATGAATGTAAACGCATGCAAATTCTACAAATGGCTAAATAGAAGCATAATTCTACATAAATATGTGTATAATCACTCAATAAAAATTCTCTGAAAATGTCAGTTATGTAGAATTCAGGGTTTCAGAGAAAAGTGTGCCTATGTGGTGGAAGAATTGATATTGAGAAAACAACATTTGTAATTTGGATATGTTCTTTTACTCACATTGAAGTAACTTTGTCCATAGGCATCTAGCATCAGATATAAAATTATTTTAAAAATACAGTAGTTCCAGTTGATAATAGGCCTGAAATTTTTACACAAAGTATAAAAGGGGCCATTCGTACAAAAACACATATTTCAAAATGTTGATATTTTGACCCCTCATCGGTTACATCCCCCCTTAAATACGCTTTACGGCTCTCGGTTTCACCTTGGAGAAACATGGAAGACAGATCAAGAAGCGTGGAATACTGATCGTTGTTCCTTGAGATTTCCTGGAACATAATTATAAAGGAACGGAAATACAGAAGACCTTATTCGTGGCAAAAGCTTAAAATGATATGAACAATGTATTCAGGAGAATTTGCAGTTGTGTGTATACACTGTTTACCTAGCTAAATAGGGCGCGCTGTCCCCGTTGGTTTCGTAGCAAAAGCGGTTGCGTTGCTGTTCGGTATGCAGGGCTGGAAAGAGTTGAATCCCACATAGATATTTTTAAATTTCCGTATTCTCCTTTCTCGTTATTAGTAACATGTATGATATTTTATAATTTTATTGTTATAAACATATTTTATATTCATATGGATGAACGTTTGTCTGAAACTCCAAAAGAAACTTATTGTCCGCAATTGAAAGATGCCCGAGGTAGAATTCAGCCTTTTTCCTCCACTTTAACGATGCTTTAGAGAGTCGTGGAGTCAGATTTGGCAATTTATCATAATTACTTGTTAGTGGTAAGTTAACAGCGTTTCTGTTTTATACAATGCTCGTGCAAAGTTAAATAACCTTTAATGACGAATGAAGAGATAATAAAATTGTCGTTGGTGAAAAGAGCCTTAAGGGCGATAACTCTAAATGTTAGTGACTATGCCACAAAGTAATCCAATGAATAATGAACCCTAAGGAGATGTGGTGAAGCAAGAAAGGAAAATCATAAGAATTCTTTTTGGACCAGTCTGTACAGGGGGTATCAGGATGAAAAGAAAATCCCAAGATTTATACCAGCACTCGGAGAAAATCTCAGACACATTTAGGAAATGACGATTGCAATTTTACGGGCATATCCTCAGGATGGGCTATCAGAGACTGACCAAAAGGATTCTGAAACACCGGATCCCATGAGAACTCCACAGTTAAGCAACATTGGGCGCAGTCAGAACTTGGATGGTATGCCGGTTCTAGGCACTGCGCGCTGTTGGCGAACATGAGGAGGAGCGGAAAGGCTCTGGCCACCCTACCGCAAGTAAACTCCGGCTGGGGGTAGCCTCTTCGGAGGCCCGGACCTGCCTTCGGGCAGAATACCAATTAAAACCTTGCCCTGTCTATGAAAGTTAAAAACACCTGGCTGCGTGAAGTTGGAAAATATCGTCAGGAAATAAGCATCACAGGTGACATTGTACTAGACAGAGCTAAGTTCAGAGAATTAGTCGATAATCACCGCTTTGCAGACCATCCAAGCATTAGCACCAACAAAACCTGGTCAGAAGAGCGCAAGAGAAGCCACAGCGAGAAGATGAAGAGATTTTGGGAGAAGAGAAAGGCAATGCCCTCAGCTAAATCGCCCTCCTTAGTCGGGCATGACGAAGAAACAAGAAGAACTGAAAGGAGAGCTACCGTCGTTCGGTTTCGAGCAGTGTTCCTTACTCTAGAGCAGACAGTGACGTCCCTACGACAGGTGAGCTACCACAGCACTGCTGGTGTGATGCGAGCAAAAACCACACTAGTCCCACGAGGGAGAACTGGCTCACTGTTTGGATCGATCTCCCAGGTAGGTTTTATTAGCGGAACGAAATTATCAAGCTCGGCTGCATTGGGTAATAACAAGTCTTAATGCTGGTTTATAGCAACCGGCAATAAAGGGAGTTAACTCTCAAGATTTGTTCATACAATGTGTGTTGTGACTGTTATAGTCTGATGATGAAGTTGTTTATGAACTATTCCCTGGGGAACACGATTTTTGGTGTCTTAAGTTATCAGTTCATTCTTAGATCATCTGCAATTTATTTATTTATCCGAGTGCAAAACACATACAAATATACATTAAATTGCACTAAATGTAATGTCTCCAGTGTTCAACTGTTAGAATGTCACTGTCATTAGCTTCTATCAAGTCCTGCATATCACAAGGTCTTGATAACGTGCTGCAATTCAGAAGGTGCTCAGGGTCTTGTTTTACACCACATTTACAAAGTTCTTCAGTACTGTATCCCCACTTCTTCAAATTGCTTTTGCGCCGACTCGCACCAGTTCTCAGTCTGTTTAGCGTCTTCCAAGATCCGTATTGTAAATGGTAGCCTGCTGCCGGCTTCTCCTTCATTTCCCAAGATCCCCCGGTGATTTTGTTTTTTAAAGTTCAATTCATTTAATTTTTATGATTTTTATTTCTGTATTTATATTTTATTTTTACACTTTAATTGTTAATGATTTTAGTTTTAGATGTTCTAAATTGTTATCCAACACATCACGTCAATGTACGTAAGTATATTTGAATTTTAGAACTACTAGCACTTCGCCATGAAAATTCTCCGCAATTTGGCTTAATGATATAACTATCAGCATCTTTGGTTGGTTGGTTGGTTCTTAAGTTTAGGGGCAGCGACAACGCAGTCATATAGCCCCGTGTACTTTGGGTGTGTGTAGAATCTATCTGATAACCGGTGTTAATTGTGATGACTGTATTAGTGTGTGTTATCTGTTTTTTAATTTAAGTAATGGACTAAGAATTTTTCAAATAGTTCCTACTTTTGCCGCCAAGCGCCACCGTCAACGAATACTAGGCCAAGTTCAGAACTTATCTACTAGACGGCACGGCAGTCGGCTCTTGGCAACGAACGTAGAAACCTAAGAGCGTTGTTTACATTATTAACCTATCCAATTTAGCTTCACACAGGTGCAATTAGTGGAAGGTTCTTTAACATGCCATAAATCCATGAAATGGGACCACCGGCTTTACTTCCCCTCCGAAGGAAGGCATACTGAGGGATTTTTAACGCTCTTAAAAAATCCGACGGCTTCTTTAGCGCATAAACTGTCCTTATGACAGGTGGTTACTATAGATACTCTTATCCCATTAAGGGTTAAAGCAACAATGACTAACTAACTAACTAACATAAATTGTTAGTATTGTTAATTTAGAGATTGGGGCAGATGACTTTATAGTTCCGCCTTAAAAAAACAGTAACTAACTAATTTATTAATTAGCATCATGGAAGAATAGTACCGTGGACGATGGGATACGCATATGATGGTGGTCCATGGTTGGAGCATCCATCGAGACTGTCAGAATATCACAGAAACGAGGATTTAGCGATGGATTAACCCCCTCAATGCTTAACCCGTATATTTACGTTTCTGTGAAGTGCTCACTTTTTAATGCCTGTGAAGATACGTACGTCGTGATATGGCACCATGTCACCTAGTCTCTCGTCCCTGCAAGAGACAGTTGAGTGCTTGCACTGGCAGCAGACGTACGGTCGTTGTTGGGACGGTGATTTGAATGCGCCAGTTGGACCTCACGATAATCCCACGTTTCTCAACCGGATAATAACGGGAGACGAAACCTGGTGTTTCCTTTGCGATCCGCAACTGAATCGACAATCAGCCACCTGGAAAACGCCATCCTCAGCACGGCAGAAAAAACCGCGACAAGACAGATCAAAAGGCAAGGTGATACTGGAACAGTCTTTTGATTCAAATGGAATCGTTCACATGGAATTCCTATCAGACGGTGCAAGGGTAATCAAAACCTGCTACAAGGAGATCCTTGGTCGTTAACGCGATGCAATTCGCCGTAAGCGACCTTGACTTTGGCTGTTGCTACACGACAACGCCCCTACACATCGCTCTGTCCTTGTCCAATAGGAATGGTGACAGGCAACAGGTGACAGTTTTGCCCCCCACCACCCTCCGTACTCACCTGATCTCGCACGATGTGATTTTTTTCTATTTCCTCGCCTGAAGGCACTCCTACGTGGGCGCAGATTTTGGGCGTCCGAAGAGGTCATGACAGCCACAAGAGAAGCCATACGGGACCTTCCTGCCATCTGCTTTCAGCGGTACTTCCAGCAGCTATACCAACGTTGGCAAAAGTGCATAACGCCCAACGGCGACTATTTTGAGGGTGGATGCGGTTCTGTGTAGGTGTACGCCGCGTAATGCGGCAGCGTGTGCAACATACAGGGTCATGATGTGGCCTATCCTCCAGGCGTCACGTCTCAGAACTTAATGACTGTACTATGTACACAACAAACAATAAACATCTTAAAAACCAATCAACTAGGCACCTGATAAATTTAAGGTTTTAAATCCAAATTGTCCAGCCAATTTTGACAGGTTGTGTGGTGGATCGGTAATATATAATCTGCTGTGCCCAAGGTTGCAGAATTGAATCCTGGGGCAGTTAGTTGACATTTGAGGGTACGCATGTACGGGAGAGTCCTGTCAGTGGACTTGCTGGCACGCTAATGATTCCCTTTGAGGCTAAATTCCTGCACCTCTGTATTTCTAAAAGCCACAGTAGTTAAAGGACGTAAAACCGATAACATTATCACATTCCAAAGAGGTGGAAATAGCTCTGAATGAGAATTCAAGGATTGTGTCTGGATGTCTTAGACCAACACCACTTCAGAATAACTACCCTCTTATTGGAATATCTCCACCTCATGTCCGAAGTATGGTAGCTGTAGCATCTGAGAAGAAATGGCAAGAAACCGATTCAATGCATCTACTTTTCGGCCAACAACCAGCCCGACAGAGACTTAAGTCCAGAAACTCCTTCTTGAGGGGGGGGGGGGGGGGGGTAACAACACTCGAAGGTTCACAAGAAGCTGCCCGTGTGAAGATATGGAAGACTGAAATCAAAGACCCAATTATTCCTCTATCAGAAAAAATGGCATCTGGTCACAACTTGGCATATGGAATTTGAAAATCATTGAACAGGCTTCAAGAACAATCTCAAGAGGGAACATGCTCGTCAACAATGATGAGTTCCGCGATTGCAGCATGTTAAAAGATCCAGAACACCTGCTGATCTGCCCCTTGATGGAGGACATGTGTTCAAAAGACGATCTTATGGCTGCAAATACTAATGCTGTAACTATTGCTACTTACTGGCAAAATGTAATTTGATTCTGACACGAAAAATAAATTAAATAAATAAATCACTACTTGTTAGTATTGCTTCATTAGGCTGAATGTTCCCCGTTCCAAATCTCAGATCACAATTACATCAGCCATAACTGCCATGAAACGAATTCAGACCTCCATGGGAATCGCTAACAATACTAGTCATTACGCCACAAGGTGAGCATAATGATATTAATTTTACACGGATCACCTGATTTATTTTGAAGGAAATATCAGAACTTTTACAACGCACTGAGAGATTCAGTGAAGAGGCAGGCCTTACAATAAACCGAACCTAGTGTTACTTGATGTTAGGGGGCAGACAGCGTGCATTACCTCGTCACTTCCAGTAAAAGCGGGATATCGATCTCAAGGAAGAAATATTTTACCTGGGAGTTGACATTTCCCCCGAGGGAAACTGTGAAGGAGAAATTAAGAGAAGAATAGGTATGGCTAAGAAAGCATTGTCTAGTCTAACAAGAATCTGGAAATTTCATCCTATTACCAAGGAAACAAAGAAGCGACTGGTTCAAGCTTTGGTATTTCCTACCGTCACGTATGGCTCTGAGTCCTGGACCATAAATGCTGATGCAGTAGGAGAATTGAAGCCTTCCAGATGACGTGTTATCGAAGAATGCGACGAATATCGTGGGTAGCAAGAAGAACAAATGAATCTATTCTCAAGGAGCTAAGCATTGCTCCTAAAGCACGCTTACTCCTAAACATCCAAAGGCGAATGTTGAAATTTTTCGGCCATGTCATCCGGCCAGATGGCATTGAGTAGTGCATCATCCAGGGTAAAGTTGACGGGAAACGGCTGAGGGGACCGGTACCTTGACCAGATAAAGCGTCTGACTAATCTGCCACTTCAGAAATTAATGCTCACAGCAGAAGACCGCAGTGTATTGCGGGGTATTGTTAACAGCATTGCGTGTAGGGTCACGACGTTCAAAATCGAACTACGACCAAGAAGAAGAAGAAGATCAATATTGTAATCAGGAATAGAATTTGGGTAGGAAACGAGCGTGGTCTTAATTTGGAAACAATCCCAGCATTAGCCTGGAAAAGAATAGGAGAAAACACAGGAAACCACTTCTAGAACAGCCGAGGTGGGAATCTATTCCGCCTCTTCTCAGTTGTGCCTCACGAGGCTGAGCATGACATTACTTGGCAGAGCCAGGAATCGTACCTGGACTAGCCACTACGCCATGAGGCAAACAAATGAAAAGTTTAATAGCGTCATTACTATTAAAAATACAAGGAGGTCAGCGCCTCCCTCCACCCTCCAATTTGTACTGAGATAGCAATCGCAAAGGCAACTCAATTCGTACAGGACTAATTAACTCCCACTTTTATTGCTCAATTGTGAAATGTCGTGATGCAGAAAACAAGAGTACGAAACAGCAGCTTGCAAGAATGGAAGAAACTGAATGAATATCTGCAAACTATAGCCGAGGTGTGAACTTTAATGTTCACATTTCTTTGTGTGTTGAGAGTATGTCCGCAACAATTAATATAGACTGAATCAACTCTATAAACAAATTAGTTGTACAGTTTGTTTTCAAAATTTTAGTTCATTTTTAGCCTATTTTCATTTATGGAAAAAAATAGGCTTATGAGATCACCGTTTGTCCGTGTATGTGTGTGTGTCCCTAATAAAATCTAAACGATTGAGCGATAACAATGAAATCCGGTAAGGTTATAGTACTAATGGGTCTGACGCCTACCGTGCCCATCAAATGTTATTACGTACCATTAATCCAACATGGCGGCTGTGCGGAATATTTCACCGGCATTCTATATCTGCGAAGCTATTACTGATATCAACCTGAAATTTTGTACGGTGATAAAAGGCACTACTAGCAACTTTCAAAAACCTGTTAACTACAAAACGAACATGGCAGCGAGGCGAAGTTGAAACATTTAAATAGACATCTCTCCCAATTTAACCATCCTTGCATAGTTTAAACATGGTACAGCAAATGATTATACACATTGTAATGCACCGACATTTTATTTAGTTCAATTGTATACATAACCTCAAGATGGCAGCTGTGCGATATTGTAAAATTAAGTTTTATTTCTAATGTCCTAATCATGCGATCGATATCAACGTATAAAAGAGATGTTCAGGAAAGAACATATAGCCTACTTTCTCCTAAATGTATGGATATAATTATAACTCTCTGTCCTTATCACCTCCTATTTTCCTCCTATTCGAAGTGCAAATTGGCACACAGGATTTGAGCAGTGGCGTTCAAACCATAGTTTATAATTTGCTCCAGTATTTTAAAATGTCATCAGCAAACACTCCAAACAACGTAGGAATTCAGTATATTAACACCGACTACTAACAATAATTCAAAGTTCGTTGGCCTAAACGTATCACTGACAGAAACACATTTAATACACCTACTGCACACCTCATTTTCATTCGCACTTATTCTTGGCAGTGCGATGTATCGGTAAGAAGAGGCCATTTTCAATAACACCGCTGGCATGTGTTCACTAACTGGCCGGTATAGATCGCAGCTCGCATCTGGTAGGCAGTGGATGGCTCCCGCATAGTGTAGTTCAACTAGTTGCTATTAGATGTCACTCCAGCAGATCCATTGAAGAACTTTGTTTTAATTAATTATATATTTTTCATTGCTAAATACACAAAATAACACTCAATTGTATAACGCCCCAGTACTCAAAAAACAATAAATATAAAAAAATCAAGCAAAGAATACAACTCTGTTAGGATTAGAACCCCACCCGGCCGGGTGAGAGACCAACGCTGTAACCACAGGCCTAAATATTTCATCCTAAGTTCCATGTTATCAACCGGTTTAGATACAATGCCTTAGAAAATAATGGCTTTGTTTAAACGATTTTTTCACCGGAGTATATTTCAAACAAAGTTCATTTCGGACAGAGTTCATATTACTTCTATCAGTAGGCTATATTGCATGCAACGTACTCAAATTAGTGAAATATAGGTTAGAAGTAGAGATCAGCTGCCATCTTGACTGTAACAGAGACGGCTCGGCTTTTTAAAGGCACTTTTGCACTATAATATTGCAATATAAACTATTAATTTCGAACGGGCCACGCCCTTTAGAACAGTTTAAACTTTTGTCGGTTCGATAATCGGAACTGGTGTGTCCCATGTTATCGATTATAAAGTTTGCATAATTCACACTGCCGCCATCCTGAAATGGTACGGCCGATGCCCTTGCCATTTGGGCATAAGACGCGTGCCATATAAAAGTATGATGTTACCATATTTGGTAAAGATCCGATGATTAGTTTGGTCGCAATTCAATTTTACGTTTTGACCATTTGAGTGGCCGGCATTACGTTTTGGTAAAGATAGCGGCAATATAAAACATGACACTGAGGTGTCCATTGCTAGTGCTACTTCGTACCAAATTTCGTTCAATTCGGATTCACCGTGTTTGAATCGATGGGGGAGGGAAAGACATGCAGAGTACACACAGAGACAGACACACAATATTCGTCCCGGTGTAGATCTCATAAGTCTACTTTCATTTTTTGCAAAAATCCAAAGTAGGCTAATAATAATAATTTCCATCTAATAGTACATATATAAAAATCCAACATGGCGACCATCCGAAACATTTAGACGGTTCTCAATATCTACTAATCTATGCCAGAAAAAAATGAAATTTTGTATATTGATGAAGTCTATTAACATAAGTAAATGGAAATAGGCTATTTATTTCTTCACGGAACTACTTGTTTTAAGTTATCGTGGCATTGTATAGGTAACTAGCAACCCGCCCCGGCTTCACCCGGTATCTTAAACGGTTTACCCAGCATGAGCTTAAAAGGCGCAAGGACGGCAGGTTCCAGACGCAATTCAGAAAAGCCGAGGTGAACAGCGAACACACATGCTCGACACGACCTAACAGTTTGATGCAGGCTGAAGCTGGGGTGATGGGCTTGGTCGCTAGTTTGTCAAGTCGCTCCGAAGCTAGTATTTTAAATTTACACTGAATGGAGATTGTTGGAAGAAATGAAAACGTAAAAGCACTTATAGTGCGCGATGTATTAAAGATAGAGATATGCTGTCACGGAATTTTGTGGAGAATTATCCATGCTGAACAATTCTTACACTCATAGTATAAAGATATTTTTAACGGTGTACCCAGTGTAAGCTTAAAGGGCGCACGGATGGCAGATTTTTCTTCGACTCGATTCACTGAAATCGTTTCTGCTCGGCTTTCTTTGGTCATAAATGTTCTTCTACAGAAACCTAACTGGATATATATCTTACAGAATGGTGAAAACTGCATCAAAATCCATCCAGTGGTTCTCGAGATTACCCGTTACATCGAGATTTGGTTTTATAGTATGTAGAGATTATTTTAAACATTTTTAGGGCTTCAAAATCGCGCCCTCGTCATTGCACACCTCGTCCGGTTGGATCAGTGGTTCTTAACCACGGGTGTTCCGCGAGTGCCTCCGGAGTGGTTCGCGGGAGAAAAGGGTCCACCAGCAAGTATAAAAAAGTGGCCAATAAATGAGGATTTCGAAATCGATGTGCGTTGAACGAGAATCGTCCGAATGTATTCGTGGCGATGACTATCAGGGTTTGAATTGAAATATATTTAAAATAAGTGTTATACGTTGTATTGGGTGGTGGGGGTGGGTGGAGGCCGAGTGGTCCGCAGACTTCTAGGGGTTCAGAACCGATACAATGTCTCAGCCGGAAATTCTAAATGTTTAGACAGAAAACGTATTCTACTTTATGTATAGAGATAAGGAAGACATGCACAGTGTAAACTTGGGTTGAAGTTATTAAAATCATATCAGGCTGATAATCAAATCAATTTCCTAAAAGTCACTGTTCCGACCACACTTTAGGGATGCACCATGCAGCTTTATTTCACCAGAGCGCGCCTGCTTCGCCTAACTAATGATCCAGACCACTTACTTTATTAGGGCACAAATTGTCTTTATTTATAAGTGCAATAAAGTGGCTTTAGCGTTCTGGTTGATGTGTCGTCACTTGGAAACATTGAAAGGAAACTTATGAATCTATTGCAGGAACATAATATAATATAAGTAAAATATATCCTGCCATTTCCTTGCCTAATAACAGTCGTAGCAAGGTTATACGTCAGTATTGATTAACCTGTCTCCCCGGCCATTTGTCTGACCATTTACCGTAGCTCCTGTTTCAATGTAACGATGATCGGTGTAGGTTATGGATTGAGAAGATAGATTCTACAACACAATATTAGTGTTTCTAGCGATGTCGCTTTCTGTTTTAGAGGAAAAAACAAGTATTTCTGTGACGAACTAAAGAGCCCATTTTTCTTAAAATGTAAGATTCATACCAATGATTAATCTATACAGACCAATAATGGCGAAATTAAGTTGGTAATACTGTACCGGTATTGGCATTGTTCGCAATATACCTTAACTGTATATCTGCGAGTGTAAGCAGAAATCCATTTGTTAGTATGGACGTTATATGAACCTATCAGCACGCGTAGAATCACGTTGGCAACACTGTCGTATATCGATTACTTACAATTATACTGCTATTTCAGGTACTGTACTTGTGCAAAGTTTAGAACTGTTGGCCTGCCTACTTTCTGATATATTGAAACTAGAATTAAAATTTATAGACAGCATTTATCAACAGTTAGCAGCCCTGGCTTCGGTGGCGTAGTTGGTAGCATGCTGAACTGCTATTCCCAAGATAACGGGTTCAAACCCGGTCGAAGTCGTCGGATTCTTTAAGAGCGTTAAAAATCCTTCAGTATGCCTTCCTTCGGAGGGGAAGTAAAGCCGGCGGTCCCATGTCATAGATTTATGACATGTAAAAGATCCTTTCACAGACTAAACTTGTGTAAAGCAAAATTTGTTAGGTTAGATTTCGTCATAACGCTCTATCAAAGTTCCAACGTTCACCACTAGGTATCATTGATATCTGGTGGCGAAAGTTGGAACTACTTGAAATTGAACGGAACTTGTAGCTCACCCTTTAGGGTATCCGCTGGAAGCAGCTACAGACTCAGGCGAGCCGAACATGTCCTCGGACACTCCCGGCACTAAAAGCCATACGATAAATAAATAAATAAATAAGTCCTGGTGACTCTAATTAATACGCATAATCATATATGTTACGGTACACAAAGCACATACAAAATTAGGTTGAAATCCTATTGATATTATAGCTGGGTGATCTTATCTGTTGACATCGAATATAGACTTAGGTATTAGAAGACCTTTGTCTGGATCGTGGCGCTCTATGGAAGTGAAACTTAGATTGTTAAACCGAGGAAAATTGAAGTGCTTGAAATGTGGTGTTTCAGGAGAATGATGCAGATCAGATGGCTAGATAAGGTTACAATTGAAAGGTATTAAGATTAGTGGGAGAGCAGAGATATTTCTGGCGACTGCTAATGAAGAGGAGAGATAGGTTGGTAGGACACATACTAAGACACCCAGGAATACCAAGCTTAGTTATGGAAGGAAGGTTTGAGTACAAGAACTGAAGGGGTGGACCAAGGTTAAAATATGTTAAACAGTTTGCCTCGGTGTGAAAGCTATGTAGAGATGAAGTGATTAGCTTGGAACATGGAGGCATGGATGGCTACATCAGTCAAAAGACTGGAGACTCAATCAACAAACAGTATGGATGTTACATGCATTAAGAAATTGGACCTATCACCAGGCGCAGAATCATGTTGGCAACACTGTGATGTATGGGCCTCTGAAAATTAATCTGAAATATTATTATGTGTTCCAATTTTGGGACAGTCCAATGCGTACCTTAAGAGACATACAACATAGAGCTCAAATTTCAATTGGGAATGTTCAACAGTTGAGAACGCTTACGTCATTTTGAAATATGGTCGTGAGATGTTCTGGTATAGATCTTTTCTCATACCAAATTTGATTTTCATAGCTGAAGCCATTTAGTAGTTGATAGTAGTTGATAAGGAGATGGCAGAGAGACAGACAGACAAACACACACACTTACTTCAGGCCGAGTGATCTCATGACACTGCTTGTGATTAAAGTGAAAAGTGGGCTTTAAGAACTTTTTCATTTAAACAATTAAGAATACGTGCAGATTTATTTATTTAATCACGCCACATAACATTTACGTAATATCCACATAAACAATCCAGTATTTGATACTACGATGGCAGATCAAAAAAATAAGTTGCACTTCCCAGTTATGGCCATTTATTACACCACCTATACAACAGAAACGCCTATAACGACAAACAATGTAACGTCACTTTTCCACATAGTTTCCAAGAGACTCCAAACATTTCTGAGAATGCACAACCAACTTGTCGATGCCGGATGCATAGAAAGTTCCTCCAGCGTTCTGCAACCACACGGAGACAGCGGCCTTCACCTCCTCATCGGTCTGGAAACGTCGACCACCGAGCTCCGTTTTGAGCTTACCGAACAGATGGCGCTAGGTCGGGACTGTAGGGTGGATTTTGCCAGACCTCCCTCTTGAAAGGCTGCAGCAATTTGGCGGGCCTTGTGAGGTGTTGCGTTATTGTGCAAAAAAATCACACCGGCGCTCAATTTCCCCCGGCGCTTCTCTTTAATCGTGTAATTCTTCATTTTGGCCCATATGAATCGGATTGTCGCACGCACCTCATATTTGGAGTGAACGTCCAGTCGATGCGCCATTGCATTTGGCCGCTATTTACACCATACAAGACGAGACACCACAGCAACCTGCCTAACAGATGTGTGGGCAGTGTCTGTCCCTTTCTCCGCTGTGCCCACGTTTGCGTCACACCGCGCGTTGCTGCAGCGCGCTAGTGCAATTAACTTTTTGATCCACCTTCGTACAAGAACACATACATTTCTTCGTACAGTGGCTACTTTTATGGGTTCTAAAAATTTATACAAAGTATAAATGCAATGTGACCAGTTTCCAGTCAGTGGCTTGCATCAAGCCCTCGAGAGAGTAGGCTTTTGGGCACAGGAACTGGTCCGTGACATTCCTTTACTTACTATCGGAACATATCCGGTGCCCAATCAACTTTTCTCGTAATAATAGCCCACACCTATTAGTACATATTTTGTTTTGAAGCCATTTCGGTGATCTATTCTACAATTTTAACGTTCTGATATGTATTATAGATTAACGTTGTGTTTCACTCTACCGTCTGCAAGATATACAAGAAACCTGATGGTATATTGGCTTTAACCGCCAGTGAATTAAAACTCAGTAATTTTTCTAGGTTTTTACCATGTCTTGTGCGGGGTTCCGCCTATGACACCAAGCTCACTTATCAGCAGGCTCTTGGTATCCCCGCTCCGACCCCCATAGGAGTAGCGAACTGCGCGAAACCCCACACAAGACACGACACAAACCTAGAGAAATTTCTGAGTTTTAATTCACTGGCCGTGAAAGCCAATATACTATAATTTTGGAAGCCTTCATAGGGAGGTAATGGCTACTTGACCTTTTAGCTCTCGCAGTAAAGAGGCGCACGTGCGCTTCATAAAAAGGGAGATAGTGCGCAGTTCGCTACTCCTGTGGGGGTCCGGGTGGGGACACCAATCGCCCGCTGATGAGCCAGCTTAATGTCCTAGGCGAAACCTCACACAATACACTGCACCAACCTAGAATAATTGCTGAGTTTTAACAAGAAATCTGTTGCGTGATTTTTGGCTGAGATTTGTTTTTTCATGTAATTAATAAATGCGACGAGAGAGATCCTTTACGACCCGACATCGAACAACTTAGCGTTCCCTAGATGTTTTACGCCCATCAAATTTTAAGATTTCCTCGGCTGAAAGTCAAATCAGCATTTTCTTTATAAAACGAGGAGGGCATCTACCGCCGTTCACTTTTTGCAAAGATACGAGTACATAAGAGATCTACCTAACATTCCCATTTCCCCGTTTACAGTTTTAATTATTCAATTAATATTATAAAGAGAACATTCCAATACATATTGGTCGGAAAATGTCTTCTTATTTATAGTCTTATTTTGTACGAAGATCATATCTTGTACTCTGAGCACTTTGGCACGAAACAAATGACCATGCTGGGGTTCAATCCTCAAACCCTCCGGAATATGTGACTTTCTAGTAGAAGCGTTATGTTCACCGCTGGTCCAGGGGCTATGGACGGATGTAGGTTCATTAGGAATTAAACAGCAATTAACAAACGTGGTGAAATCCCATATAGTATATTATCATCTCTAACGCAGCGCATAGGGTAAACTATGCCATGATGCACTCGAGGCATTTGCAAGGGGGCTACCTTGAAACTTTGCTAGATATCAGTGACACAGGTGACACCTCTAAAAAGAAATATATCAGGAAGCAAGATGTTCAGCGAAGAACATATAGCCTACTTTCTCCTAAATTAATGGGTATAGCAATTTAAAATAACACACAATAAGCTGTTAAACGCTTTAAAATAAAAATGTATCGTATTATCAAGTTGTCATTCGTCAAATCCAATGCGTATAGAATGCCAACGGAGTCCCATATAGAACAGTGATAACATCTGGGGAAAGGTTTCTCATAAAATATCCCTAACAGGGCGAGTGCATTCTAGCGTGGGTTCTAGTTGGGTAATCTGTGGTTCTTTTAATTAAATTTATATTTTCCATTGCAAAATGCGCGATAAAACACTTCATTTTATTACCTGAGAGTTGGTTGGTTGGTTCTTAAGTTTAGGGGCTGCGACAACGCGGTCATGTAGCCCCGTGTACTTTGGGTGTGTGTAGAATCTGTCTGATAACCAGTGTTAATTGTGATGACTGTATTAGTGTGTGTTATCTGTTTTTTTTAAATTTAAGTAGAGACTGCAACTTAGAATTTTTGAAATAGTTCCTACTTTTGACGCCATGTGCCACCGCCAACGACCACTAGGCCAAGTTCAGAACTTAGCTACTAGACGCCAACGCAGTCGGCTCTTGGCAACGAACATAGAAACCTAAGAGCGTTGTTTACATTCTTAACCTATCCAATTTAGCTTCACACAGGTGTAATTAGTGGAAGGTTATTTAATATACCATAAATCTATGACATGGGACCGCCGGCTTTACTTCCCCCGCCGAAGGAAGGCATACTGAGGGATTTTTAACGCTCTTAAAAAATCCGACGGCTTTGGCCAGGTTTGAACCCGCTATCTTGGGCACAGCAGTTCAGCATGCTACCGACTACGCCACTGAATCCGCTACCTGAGAGTAATTACAAAACAATAAATATTAAAAAATGCAGGCAAAAAATAAACATCTCTGATAGGTCTCAAAGACTAATGCTCTACCACAGAGCCAAACATGTCCAATGAAATTTACCGCTATCAATCGACTTACATAGGTCTTAGCGCATCTCTCTTCGTGAGCGTGTGCAAGAGACTGGCAGCGCCTAATTCCACCGTTCTGCCTCGCTATTGACGTCCGAAACGGGGGAGGAGCTTACGGTCAGCTGTTTGCAATATGGCGGCGATATAGTGACGTGAAGTAATTGGGTGTGCGTTTGTTATGGCTTCTAATTTATGATGGCAAAATACTACATATTTCCTTTCATTGATAGAAATATTTTTTATAATCAATATAAATGCAGTGCCTAATTACTACCAGTTAAAAATATTACCCAGATGTAGATAGTTAATTTACTGTCTGCTGTTACATATATGAAGCCTGTACTTGGGAGCCTAGCGGTATCGATGTTTTTATTATTTTCACAATATATATCTCAAATCATACTTCAATATTGCAAATATTGACCTACATACTTGCTGTTCAAAGGCAAGAATATTAATTTATTAATCTCTTGCCACAGGCAAGTTAAAATGGAAACATCCTCTTTATCAATATATTTAATTAAATATTTAAAGTACAGATATTTAACAAAGCTGGAGTCTCCATTTGAACTTGTCATAAGCAAACGGAACAGATCAAAAACTACACTAAAAGCCAAACCAAATTCACTCCTCAGCTCGACATAAACCATAATACCAATATACAAAACATACTCTCCTTACTGTTGTACAACTTTCAAACCAACTATTCGCACTCAAAACTGTAAAACCCTGAAATGAGAACTAATTAAAGTTAGAATAGCCTAGGCCGATCCGGTCTCCTGCTACATTACCGCATATGTATACTTAACATCACTATAACTTCAAAATTACTGCTAAGTGACCTATCTGTCTGAGTAGTATAGGTGTTGCCGGCCGGCCTGCCTGCCTGGGATGATGGGTCACCAAACCGATACTTAAAACTAAGATTTTACATTTTAATTACGTAACTAAATTCAACAGTAGGGAGATCATAGCGAAAAACACAATTTAAGCCAAATCATACTTCAATGACCTACATACTTGCTGTTCAAAGGCAAGAATATAAATTCTCTAGCAAAATAAGGCTAGAAACAGCATTTTTCTTAAGTTTTCTAACCATTCGGCTATTGTCAATCGGAAGAACCCCTAAAATAAGTTTACGAAGAGCGGATTACATTCTTTGTACGGCACAGAAGTAATAGGCTATAAGTTTATCAGTATTTTTGATATAGCTAAATCCATGTGAATAAAAATTAGAGACAATAACTATCAATAATCAACAGTACCGGTGGAAAGAAGTCGTCTTCACAAAAATGCAGGCTGCACACTGTCATGTAACATGTAACACGTTTTCCAATTGACAGCGCCGATGCCCATCTTTCTCTCCGAAATTTTTGTACAGGAAAGTAGTGAAGACATTTCGTAGCCGTTTTATACGATTTGCAACCGTATACAGAGCAGTACCTCCTCGAATTTGACAAATTTCTTTCTGTTTCCATCACGACGGCATTGCTGCACCATCTAAATAAATCTCACCAGTCACAATGTTACAGCTTCAACATTCCACCGCGTGGCTGCGCCATCCAACTTTTCTGACGTCAATAGAACGGAGCCTCGGATGCGCCATGTGTCGGCCGGGGCACTCTGACTAGCCACCTCTTGAGCAAGGTGCTAGCAGCAGCGAAGCGCCCAACTAGTCTAACACATTAACACTTTTTAACGTACTTAACAATCATCATTAGGCCTACTTACAAGAATGTCAGAGTAGTTGCCGTAATGCTTCCCTTCATTGTCTAAATCAGGGGTTCCCAACCTGAGGGAGGGGGGTATTTTTCAGGGGGGAGGGCCTGGCATGAAGTGATTTCCACTTTTTAAGTCGAATATTACAATTTTGTATAATAAACATTTTTCGAATCTCTCCAAGTGATTGTCGCGCCAAGTCAATCGTTCAAAAGCACTGGTAATTGCCGACTGTCGGCACAAACCTCTGCGGAGTCGCGAGGTTGGAGGTGAAATAAGGAATTTGCTGTGTTGTAAGGAGCAAAATGAAGCCTGAGAGCAGTTGCGCAAACAAGACCAAACTTTGTGGACCTACATGCGTGAAAGTAAACTAGGTATGACCATACGCGACATGCTTCAACCCATCAACGATGTAGTAGTGGCTTTCATTTTCCAGTATTATTGTTACATGCAAGATGTATAATTTTTATAATTATTCCATTATGTAGTGTCATTAGTAGGGCTCGGATTTTAAGGTAAATAAATATTTTAAACATTTTGTCTATAAATACAAAAATTCCTGCTTTTCACTTAATCGCACATAAAACGACACAATATGTACATTTCTTAAAATCAGTATGCTAGATCTTTAAGTTTATTACATTTTTGTTCTGTGTTACTTCAACGGGGAAGAACCTGTGAGCTATTTAATCTTCATGCAGAGCGTATGTCAGCTTGCAGCTGTGTTTTTCTTATCTTATCGCCCCGTCCCACTCACTGTGGAAGCCGCCAATGCCTAAAGTAAAAGCAACTACAAGTTATCGTCTGCAGCAGTATGTTGCAGAATTTAAGGATAATTTTACTTCTGATGGTGGTGTTCTGTTCTGCCAACCATGTGGCAAAGCAATCAAGGCTGAACAGCGATCTCAAGTTACAGAACACCTCTAGGAGCCGCAGTTTCACGCCTTCAGAAGATGTGTTTTGCGATAATCGTAACGAAATAAGTATCGCCTAGTGTACCGAAAAGATAGGAACTAGAGCGCAGAATTATAAGAAGTGAGAATTTAATCCAAAACGTTGTCTACAGGAGACAAGCGAACAGTAATAAGCAATAAGCTACGAAACTAAGGAATAGCAGTAAATGCTAGGGAATCATAGGTCACCGATAAAGTATTCGAGAGGCCGTAAACAGGACAGACTTTATCTAGACAAACTAAATAGTGTCTAGAAAGAAACGACTTCGAGCTAGTAAAAATAGAAGCCGATAGTCAGAAAACCGGATCTGAAGAATTACCGTTCCAGGGAGGGGGAGATTGATCGAGACTTTCATCATCTGGCTAGATTAGGGAGCCGACGTCTAAGAGTGTCGCCCTTGGAAACGGGGAAGAAAAAAAATCACGTGTGTAAGGCAAAAATCAAAGCCTCAGTGATTAAAAGCAGTGTAATGTAAATATAGTAAAATTTGTTTTAGTGTAATAATTTTTAGTTAAATAATTTGTGTATGATAAAAGAATACAAAATTGTATTCAATATGTTACCAGTGTTTAAGGTAAATAATGTGTATGTGTATCAAGAAGTGTCATTGTGTGAAATGGGATTAATCAAGATGGCTTAAACACATTGAGTGGGCAAAAATGAAACATCGCTGGAGAATTCGGTCGGTGACCGTAATATAATGTGAGTAACCATTTCATTATGTTATGTGTTGGGAAGATTTGCGTGCAATCCACCTGAGAACGAAAGAATAGGGATGTTTTTGAATAACAAATAACAAAATAATAGCGCGATCTGAACGATTAAAATTGAGAAAGTATAAAATAATTATGTGAAATAAATAAATCCCTTGGGGGAAATGTATGAAATAAAATATCAATGTATTTGATAAGTGATTTAAATATGTGAAAGCAAGCGTAATAATAATAATAATAATGACAATTATATAAATGAATGAAGATTATGATGATTTATATAGGAAAGTAGTAGCTTATTAGCTCCTTTAAAATAATTAATACATGTTGTGAACACATGTTCTTAAGATAAAGCGATTATTGTCACGGGGGAGGAGTAATATAGAATTGAGATGTACAATCAAATGTTGATTTTGAATTATCAGTTCATTGAAGGCAACTTGGCATTAAAGTAATAGCGCAATGTAGCGCATTGAAGTAATTTGTCACGCTAGGAAAGCGTTGAACCTAAATATACTCGGTAACACTAATTATGAGGGGCAGTTGGTCATGGTAATTGAGCTATGGTAAGTCCTCTAAATAGTGATGTGATCACGAGGCCATGTGTATATTGTATTATAAAAGGGTGCGAAATATTTATTGTATTAGGAGCGCAGGTTCAAGGTTAAAAAGGCCGCCCTAAGTCGCGAATGTTATAAGTCCTCCAGTATGGGATATGGTTCCCGAGGCAGTTGAAAGAATCAAACCCAGATTCGTCTATGTTGAAGCCCTTAAATATTTGTTGTTGTATTGAATTATTCTTACCCGCCAATGAGGACACTTCATAATTAATAAATGCCGAGTTTAAGAGAATAGGTCTAGTGAACCCAAATATGTTGTTAAAATAATTAGAATGAAAGCCTTGCTTGTTCAAAGAACTGCATTTAAGACACAGCTGTATAACGCTGAGGGTAGCCCGTCTCTAGTGAGTGAGACATTGAAGTTCCTGCTCTCGTGACAATAAATCACGCTAAGTGGCCAGGCCAGACCCTTACTATTGATGTGTTGTGGTAGGTCTGAAGAGCCGTCTGTTTGAAGTTATAATACACAGAGTGTTTAGAGTTTTTGTTTTAACGACCCGGTCTTCGAACCGAGGATCTTTTATATGAAAATTACCGCTTGCAAGTTCAGCTCGTTGCTTTCTTATGAGATAATGATGGTCTTTTAAGGGACACTGGGACTGAAATTTTCAAATTCTATATAAACTGAGGTACAGCTTTGAAATTTTATATGGTTATGAACAGTCATATTATAAACCACTGTGGGAAACGTGAGCATTGTAAGTTGATTAGTTCTCTAGATATTAATTATTTTGTACATTTATTGTGCTATTTATTCAAGTTTTATAAAGGTCAGCCGCGTTAAAAAAAACAAGATAGTGTAACTTTTAGGTAATATTCTGTTGCACTATAACAATTGGAAGAAACCTACGGATCCGATTTTGAATTGCATTAATGAGTGTCAAGAAATTAATTTTTTTTTCATATCCAAGTTTTTTTCTACAAAAAAATCGTATTTTTTCCAGTTTTTTTTTTGCAGCCAAACCAAAAGTGCAATCTAAAAAACGATCCGCAGGTTTATAGTCATTGCAATGAAGATAATAAATTCCCATTTTGAAAGCAATATCATAAGATTTATGACGCGTGTAACATTTTGAATGCCTGAAAAAGTGAATCCGAGAAAACAGCAATTTTCTAAAATGATGCACAATTTACAAGGTTTCAGCTTACCAATGACATTAGGACTGTCCTACAGCATAGGTGACACCCTCCTTCTTCTGTTTTGCAGCCTCCTCCTTCATTTCTATCAGTTTCACCTTCCGTCGACATGCCTTTCGCTTCTCCAATTATGACCGCGGACTTACATACTTCCTGCGACTGTCACATCTTTCAAGTGTTTGTGCTGTGACATGAGATACTGAAGTTAGTCTTATTCCTGATTTCAACTCTGTTGTTGCACTACACCCCATGTTGAATTCTGCTACAGAATTCCAAACAGCAATTTCAAGTATCTTCCGTGAAATAAAAATCTCTTTTGGGCACTTCCTCCAGATAACAGAATTCAGAGACTCATTCTGATTTTCAGTAGCACCACGGATGCATCTGGATAGTAGCTCATCTGATGCCAGCTTTTGATAAACAGGCACAATCTTGACAACTAAGGGTTCTTAAAGTTCTACAGCCATTTTGTCATGACTATGTGGTGGTTTACCAGCTGCGATACTTCGATTGTAGAAACACCAAGACTCAGAACCTTCAGGACACATACTGTGCTGGGGCGTTTAAAGGGCACACCGTGCATTTTAAAGCTACGCCAGGGCTTTAAAAATGGCGGAATTCGCATAAAACACTGCTATATGATCCGCAGGGGATAGGGGTGTATTAATATGGAAAAAACCGAAAATCGACATTTTCCACAAATTTCACTAAAATTTCAGTCCCAGTGTCCCGACAAATAAAAATAAATCCCTAATGTTATAATTATAATGTAGTGATTCACGAGTTTAGTGAAGACAATTAGATTCCGGGAGTGATCTTAATTTTGGACGTGTTCAAGTAGTCTTCTGTAGCTCGGGAGTACGCAAATGTTTCCCAATCACGGTAGTGAATTGTTGACTTGAGAGAGATGGTAACCTGAGAACATTGTGAAAGCCCAAAATTTAAGTAAAGGAGTAACAGTACTTTAATAAGAATTATATATTTGTTTGATTATAAGATACTCATATAATAGGAAGTGATGTGTTGAAAAGAATAACACAGTGTATATAAAAAGTATCGAGCTATTTGGAGCTGTTGATTTTATGGAATTTTAGAAGGACACTACATGGAAGTGAAAAGAAATATGAATTTATTGGTTTATGAAAACCATTTACTATGATTTAATCTTTGTTTTATTATGTATTCCTTGTTCACTTTGAACAAGTTAGAATTTATGGGTCAGTATTTTATTTGTTTAATTTGTTGTAGCGCCATATATTTGAGTAATTAAATGTTTTATAGTAGGAGTTGATTTTGTTCATTATTTTGGAAGTGTATCCTCTATTTAATCCAAAATGTGTAAGTCACAGAGTGGGAGAACATACCATAACCCCGAAAATCCCGATTTGAGCATTGCTGGCATACTGTGATTTGCATATTTCATGCTGAAAGGGCACAATACTATCATTTGGATTTCAACCAAATTTCGTGTGTGCTATATGTACCATAACAGATATGACCATGCCAATTCTTAAGAGTAACAAGGGCTTCCAACTGTTAATAAATGCTGTCTCTATTTTTGTTACCCTAATATCAATATATCAGAAACTATGCAAGCCAATAGCTCTAAATTTTGCACACGTATAGTACCTGGCATACGTGATTAATTTGGAGTAACTAATATAGGCCTACGCCAGTGCTGCCAACATGATTCTAAGCCTGCTGATTGGTCCAATTTTAAAATGCATGTAACTTCTATACTAACTAATGGATTTCATTCAAAATTGACACAGCAATAGATCATATTATTTCAGATTATTTCTGACCAATACATGTATGTCATTGTTGCCATCATGGTTTTACGCGCACTGTTAAATCCAATGTTTAACTGCATGTAACGTGCATGATATCCATTGGACTTAACCAAATTTTGTATGCTGTACCTTAAGAGATGGAACTAAGAATATATTCAGTGACCTGGGCTGCCAATTGTAGTTCTCTATTAGGCTACATTATGCCAGGTATACAGTATTTCGAACTAATTAGAAATTTCGATATTACCAACTTAATTTCGTCATTATTCATTGATAGATCCATATAGATTAATCATTGGCATGAATCTTAAATTTTAAGAAAAGTAGGCTCTTTAGTTCGTCACGGAACTTCTTGTTGTCCTATCACATATAGTTTTTATTTATATCATTTTAGTATTTGTGTTTAAAATTCCATGAACTAACTATGTATCAAATAAAACAGAACACAAATATTTAAGTCAACAGCCGCTCCGAGCTAATACATTTTGTATTAATATTCCAATCTAGATGACAAAGGTTAACTCACATCGTAAATCCATGACGTGTAAATCCGTGATGCTTCTTATAGCCCTGCACACTGATGTCCAGACATGTTTCGAGATGTCCGAACTAAGTGACTTACCCCCACCAAACAGTTTAGCTTAAGCCTCAAATATCCCGGCATCGACTAGCGAGTCCACAACAAGGGACTGTACTGAAGGTGATGACGGGGTTGCTGGGGCTCATCTCTTCATAGTACAAAACAAATTTCCGATTCTTGGATGTTCCAGGCAATCTCGTGAACTACTGGATGGATTTTGATGCAGTTTTCACCATTCTGTAAATGATTTCTCGAGGATGTTTCAGTAGAAAATAATTTATATATGACCAAAGGAAGCCGAGCAATAAAGATTTCAGTTAATCGACTTGAAAGAAAAACCTACCGTCCGTGCGCCTTTTAAGCTTACGATGGGTAAAGCGTTAAAGATACCGGGTGAAGCCGGGGGGGGGGGGGGACTTGCTAGTGATAGACGTCACGAGGTGAAATAAATCAAGATGGATTTCTTACTGTTTTCATGCAACTACTTATCACGATGAGTGTCAGCAGAAGAACGATTCTATAACGTATTTATGAAAATTAACTATAATGGTTAATATCACAGAAATAAATGAGAGTTCTGCTACTTGGGAAGCTAAATAACCAGTGATGGACGAAGTAAAGCGGATATAAAAAGTAAGTTGGCCCAGGCAAGGAAAGCATTTCTACAAAAGAAAAATCTGACATCATATATTGATTTAGGTATTAGACATTCATTTTTGAAAGCTTTTGTCTGGAGCGTAGTGCTCTATGGAAGTGAAACTTGGACTGTTGGAGCAGCAGAAATTAGCAGAATAGTAACATTTGAAATGTGGTGTTTCGGGAGAATTATGAACAGATTGGTAGATGGAGTAACAATTGAAGACGTACTAAGACGAGTAGGCAAGGAGAGATGTTTCTGGCGACCGCCAATCAAGATAAAAAATAGGTTGGTAGGACACATACCAAGACACTCAGGAATAGCAAATTTAGTTATGGAAGGGATGGTCGAGAAGACATTCGTATGGAAATTATAAAGCTCGCTTCGCTCGTTTTATAAACATACTCGTCTCTCAATTATTGCAGGCTTGTTGCACAATGTACTATTATGCAATTACTAAGAATATTTTCTTGTTATTCATTTCTGCTTGTGTAAACAACAAAACAAAGATACAATTTTACTGTGTGGAAATAAATTGTCCAAATGAAATCGCAGGTTATCATTATTGTTACCTAAACATGAGAGTTCTAGCTACCAGACTACACATACAAGTACCCAAGGCTGATGACCATGTAGTTTAGGCGCAGCATCAAAAAGGTCATGTAAATGCCACCGCAACCAGCACCAGACGGCGAACGAATATAACCTACAAATTTGGCTTCATAAAAATTGTAATTTGTGGAAGGTACTTTTACATGCCATAAATCTATGACATGAACCCGCTGGCTCTACTTCCCCTCCGTAGGAATGCATACTGAGATATTTTTAACGCTCTTACAAAATTCGACGACTTTGGATGGGTTTGAACCCGCCATCTTTGGCATAGAAGCTCAGCTAGCGAAGCCACCTGAATCAATATTAACAACTCCTTTGTGCGGTTCCTGGTTGAAAAGATTGATAGGTTCTTGTTTATTTCCAAATAGAGTCTATATAATCAATTCCTAAGCATAGGCTGACTTAATACCTTGAAATAAGTTTATATCGATTTTAGATTAACAGGGAGATAATCTATTGGTAGGAATAAGTTCAATTTTGCTGTCATGTTCCTTGAAAGTAATCAGTTGAGGAAGCTGAAGTTAAATAAGCTATATTTTCAAGTCGTTATCGAAGTTACTATGAAAGGGGGAATTAATATTTCCGTAGTTGCTTCAGAGAAATGAGCCTTCCAAGTGAAAGTTGCTGGATAGATGATTTTTAATGTGAATTATAATAACTAAAGAATGGCAGGGAAGACAGGATACTAGGCCCATGGAGTGGAGATCATGTTTTGACATGGCCTCCTATCTCATATCGTATTATCTATCTACCTCATAGATTCCCAGCTCTACACCACCAGGCACAATAATGTCTACACCCACACATTGTCTAACTATCCTCAGCCACATCCCTGCACCAGATCTTCGACGTAGTACCGCTCTTCTCAGGGAGTTCAAGAAAATAATGGATAACCCACAACTACCGATACACTGTGACATTGCTGATGTTCACCTGAATCGTCTACGATCTCGAAATCCATCAACAAGGGCTGCAATAGACTTGGAGAATACCAACTTCAACATAACTAAAGAATGGCATGGAAGACAGGATACTAGGCCTGGATCAACATTAACACTCATTGGATCATCGCTGCCACCTGGATTTGAATTTCCTCAGAAAACATGATCAACTCTCAACAGGATTCGTACGGGTCATGGCAACTGACAGACTTCCATTATAAATGGAAAATAATTTCTTCAGCGAACTGTGATTGTGGTGTCCCTAAGGAAACCATCCAGCATATCATCACCAAGTGTCCAAAAAGAGAGTACAGTGGCAGCGTCACTGATTTCGCTCATGGATCAATTACTTACATAACAATTTAGATATAAATATATTGTTTCTCTTCGTTTCCTGAACTAATTATCGGCTGTGTACATATTGTATCTGTAAAGCCATACACTAAATAATAAAATGTAAATTATAGAGACACATTTCACAATAATAATAATAATAGTAATAATAATAATAATGATATCGTATGGCCTCGGTGCCGGGTGCAAGCTTTGTTATTTGACACCCAGAGGGCAGCTTGCGTGTCGAATTTTGTTCTTCTTTGAAGCACTGTGAAAGTCAAGGAGGTTAGATATGTAAGCTTCTTGACACTATAGCGCTTTCTAGTAGAGAAATAAGAAACTTTTTGTGTTGGCGTAAAATCCCGAGATTAATTTTGCCATTATGAACACGGCCTACTGATTCAAAAGGTTATTTAACATGCCAACAGCGTATAACATGCGTGTCGTGATTCTTGCCGCCTTTCAAAAATCACTTACTACGGCCAGGAGCGAACCTGCAAGCTTGGGGGGTTAGTAATCCGACACGATAACCACTCACCCACAATACAACCAGTTGATGTGATTAAGCCATTTATTCTCAATAAATCGCCATCGTAGTTGTTCATTTCTATAATAACTTATATGATTGTCATACCTTGTTTCATCTTGTGGGGGACATTACCCATTATTGGTCACTACTGCACCGGGATACGTGAATATGTGTTTTTAGCCTATTTTGTCGGTGTGTTTGTCTGTGTGTGTGTGTGTGTCCCCTAAAAACTTCTAAATGGCTGAAGCGATTTCAATGAAACCCAATAAGTTCATAGCACTATTCTGGACGACCCCGACCGTGCCCTTCAAATTTTGTTACGTCTCACCAATCCTAAATTGGTGCGAAATTTTTCACCAGCATTCAATGTCTCCGAAACTATTACCGATATAACCCTGTAATAATTTACGGTGATAAGTGGATATACTAGAAGTTCACATAATGTGACTTTTGAAAACCTGGTAACTACAAAGCCAACATGGCGGCCGAGCGAAATTGCGACATTTAAATAGACGTCTCTCGCGATTTAACCAACCAAACGCAATAAAACTCGGTACAGTATATGTTTATACACATTGTAATCCACCGACATCTAACTTCGTTCAATTGTTTACATAACCTCAAGATGGCGGACGTGCGAAATATTTCAACGGCGTACTATATCTCTGAAACTATTAGCTGTATCACCCTGTCATGTTGTACGGAGATAAAGGGCACTACTGGAAGTTAATTTATAATACTTTGATAAACCGGTTTGCTACAAAACGAATATGGCGGCCAAGCAAATTTGAAAATTTTAAATAGACCTTTCTCGCTATTTAATGATCCAAACGCTATTGTTTACATAACCTCAAGATGGCAGCTTTGCGAATGTTAAAAATAAGTTTTTACTTATTTTGTCCTAATCATGCGATCGAAGTGAAAGTTTGAATAATGAACCTACGCAATAATTTTCCTTTAATGGTACATGACTATATGGCCTATACATATAACAATCCAACATGGCGACCATCCAAAATATTTAGATGAATCTCAATATCTACACTTTATTACAGCAATCAAACTGAACTTTTAATGTTCATAGGGGCTGTTAACTTAAGTTTACCTATCAGGCTTTCAATAACCTGGTGATATAAATATTCGCAATTTAACCATCCGAGTGCAGTGACACTTGGTACAGTAAATCCTTATACAAATGCCAATCCACTGGCATCTACTTTTTTCAATTGTTTCCATAACCACAAGATGGCAGCTGTGCGAAATTTTAAAATCTCCTTGTTACTTCTTGTGTCCCAATCATGCGATTGAAGTTTGAATGCTACACGTACACAATAATCTTCATGTAACAGTACATAACTCTAAGATTTACATATATACAAATCCAACATGGCGACCTTCCGAAATATTTGGACGGTTCTCAATATCTACGAATCTATTACAGCAATCAAACTGTAATTTTGTTTGCTGATATAGGCAATTAACATAAGTAGGATATATGAAAATAGGCTGTATAGTTCTTCACGGAACTACTTGTTATTTGTTGCTCAATTAACGACAGCCATGTTTGACAGTGCATGAGGTCACTTCAACTGTAAACGAACGGTCAGTAATGTGTCTTGTTGCGTCTTCACTTATTGTTGTTTGATTCTTCAGTCTATTGACTATTTTGATGTAGCTCTCCATATCTCCCTGTCCTGAGCAAATCGTTTCATCTCTAAATGTCTACCACAACCTACATCCGAGGCAAATTTTTTAACATATTCTAACCTTGGTCTACCCCTACAGTTCTTGTCCTTGACCCTTCCTTCCTTAACTAAGCTTGCTATTCCCGGGTGTCTTAGTATGTGTCCTACCAACCTATCTCTTCACTTCATTAGCAGTCGCCATAAACATCTCTCCTCTCCAACTAATCGTAGTACCTCTTCGTTTGCAACCCTATATACCCATCTGATCTTCATCATTCTCCTGTAACACCTCATTTCAAACGCTTCAATTCTCCTCTTTTCTGCTGCACCATTAGTCCAAGTTTTACTTCCAGTGAGCGCCATGCTTCAGACAGAGGCTTTCAAAAATGACTTCCTAATACCTAAATCTATATTCGATGTCAACAGATTCCTTTTTTGTAGATTTTTTTTTTCCTGAGCCAGCCTACTTTGTTTCGTCCATCACTGGTTATTTTGCTTCCTAAGTAATAGAAGCATTTCTACAGTGCACTTTTTCAATTTGAAGGTAGGTTTGATGTGTTTGTACTGTAAAAAAACTAATGTACAATTTTACGGGTTGATTGTAATATATTGGGTATAAAATGACGTTCTTATAAAGAGTGATAGGCCTAATGTAATATTTTCCGTGGATCTAAACAAACAATGTTGATTCTTGATCTGTTTATGATTCTAAAAGAACTCGAAATATTTAAATTCTTACTAATTACTCTCTTTTATATGTAATACAATGAAAGTCTCCGTGGCTTAGACGGCAGCACCGCTGGGTCAGTGGTTCAAAACCCGGTCAATTCATGTGAGATTTGTGCTGGACAAGGTGGAGGCAGCAGGTTTTTTCTCCGGGCACTCTGGTTTTCCCTGTCACAAATATAATGTCAGCTACACTGTCCACTGTTGATTCATTTCATCTGGCATTCATTTCATTATTGCCCCAGGGGAGTGCGACAGGCTTCGGCAGCCAGCACAGTTCATATCCTCGCCGCTAGATGGGGGCTTCATTAATTCCATTCCCTGACCCGGACGGTCGACTGGAAGCAAGTTGTGGATTTACATTTTCATGTGTAATACAAAACAATTCTATGCTGCAATAGTCAAATTTACCCAGCCATAATGTGTGGTCTATCTATCTATCTATCGTATGGCTTTTAGTGCCGGGAGTGTCCGAGGACATGTTCGGTTCGCTTGAGTCTGTAGCTGCTTCCAGAGGACACTCTTAGATGAGCTACAAGTTCCGTTCAATTTCAGGAAGTTCCAACTTTCGCTACCAGATATCAATGATACCTAGTGGTGAACGTTGGAACTTTGATAGAGCGTTTCGACGAAATCTAACCTAACAAATTTAGCTTCACACAAGTTTAGTCTGTGGAAGGATCTATTACATGCCATAAATCTATGACATGAGACCGCCGGCTTTACTTCCCTCCGAAGGAAGGCATACTGAAGGAATTTTAACGCTCTTAAAAAATCCGACGACTTCGGCCGGGTTTGAACCCACTATCTTGGGTGAAAGAGCGTTAAGGAAAAATAAGGGAGCTCATTCCAATACAACGTGTAAGTTAAACTCTGATTTGCATGCGCATCAAACAAGAGGAGCTAACAAAATTTATTGCAACCTCATTCACTCGAACAAGTATGGTAACAATTATTAGTGGCATTATTCTGTTAATTACTTCAATAGTCTCCCTGAGTTCCTACGATACGCTCCTTCTCTACCAGAATGTAAAATAAATCTTATCAATTACTTGAAATTATGAATGTTTATACAGTTTTGTATTTTTAGCCTACTTTTCACATTTTGCAAAAAATGAGGAAAAAGTAGACTTATGAGAACGATCCGGGAAAATGTGTGTCTGTCTGTCTGTCCTTCTGTCTGTCTGTCTGTCTGTCTGGCTGTGTGTGTGTGTCCCCCTATCAACTCCTAAACGGCTGCAGCAATCAAAACCAAATTTAGTATGAGTAACGATGTGCACCGGAATATCTCACGTCGATATTTGAAAATGATGTCAGTGCTACCAACTCCAGAAAAAACGCACTAGAAATTTGAGGTCAATGTTGGATATCTTGCAAGGTATGCATGGGAGCTATTCCAAAAATTGGCACACATGTAGATAAGACTATTTTAGTTTAATTTCCTGGAGGCCAACCATGACAGTGTTGCCATAATAATTTTAAGGCTTCTGATAGGTCCAATGTTTAAATGCATATAACTTCTACACTATCAATTGGATTTCAACCAAATTTTGTATGTAATATCTGTACATAAACAGATATGACTGAGAGTATTCTTAAGAGCCACCAGGGCTGCTAACTGTTAATAATTGCTCTTTCTATTTTTTCAAATCCAAATACATCAGAAAGTATGCAAGCCAACAGCTTTAAACTATGCACACGTATATTCTGACATTTTAGATTAATTTGGAGTAACTTATATACGTCAGTTCTACCAACATGATTATAAGCCTGCTGATAGTACCAGTTTTTAAATACATGTAACTTCTATACTATCAGTTGGATTTCAACCAAATTTCGTATGTGCTATGTGTACCCTAACAGCTATGACTATAAGTATCGTTAAGAGCAATCAGGGCTGCTAACTGTTAATAAATGCTGTCTATATTTTTTTACCCTAATATCAATATATCAGTATGCAAGCCAACCGCCATGTTCGTTTTGTAGTTTAGAGGTTTATGAAAGTTACATAGATAAACTTCTACCAGTATCCTTTATCAGAGTGATATCTGTAATAGTTTCGGAGATATAGAATGTCAGTGAAATAATTCGTACACCCGCCATTTTGAGCTTCTGTAAACAATTGAACTAAATTAGACTCCAGTGCATTACAATGTGTATGAACATTTGCTGTACCAAGTTTCATAACGTTTGGATGGTTAAGTCGCGAGGAAAGTCTATTTAAATGTCTCAAATTCACTTGTCCGCCATGTTGGTTTTGTAGTCACCAGGTTTTTTAAAGTCTCATAGGTGAACTTGTAGTAGTGCCATTTATCACCGTACACAATTTCAGGGCGATATCGGTAACGATTTCGGAGATACTGAATGCTGGTGAAATATTTCGCACAGACGCCATGTTGGATTGGTGAGACACGATAAAATTTGAATGGCCCGGTCAAGGTCGACCAGAATAGTGCTATGATCTTACCGAATGTCATTGTAATCGCTCCAGCCGTTTAGAAGTTATTAAGGGGGACTCACACACCATCACACACACACGCACACGCTCTCACACACGGACAAAGGTGATCTCATAAGCCTATTTTTTCATAAAATGAAAATTGGCCAAAAATATACGAAGCTGAAAGTTCGCAAGAGCGACAGTTTAAACAAATCAGTCCGAGAAGACGTTGTCATGCTCAAATATCGTAGTTGCACACACCCAACCATTTTATGAATTTATTTATTTAAAACGGGCACCTGAGCCGTGGCTCATGATGGGGCAGTACATATAAATTATACTTGGTGACAGAGAAAAGAGTTAGATGCTTTTACAAGTTATAATGTATATGAACAAAATTAACATTTTGTATATAAACAAGAGGTTCCGTGAACAACTATACAGCCTATTTTTCATGCCAATGATTATTCTACAGAATATGAACCTATCTAGAATAATGACAAAATTAAGTTGGTAATATCGAAATATCTAATTAGTTCAAAATATACCTGGTATAATGTAGCCTAATAGAGCACTACAGTTGGCAGCCCTGGTGACTGAATATATTCTTAGTTCCATCTCTTAAGGTACAGAATACAAAATTTGGTTGATGTCCAATGGACGTTACATGCAGTTAGACACTGGATCTATCAGCTCGCGTAAAAGCATGTTGCCAACAATACCATGCGTGTGCTGGTCAGAAATAATCTGAAATATTATGATATCTTGTTGTGCCAATTTTGGATGAAATCCATTTGTTAGTATAGAAGTTACATGTATTTTAAAATTGGTCATATCAGCAGGCATAGAATCATGTTGGCAGCACTGCCTTGTATTAATTACTCCAAATTAATCTACAATGTCAGGTGCTATACGTGTGCAAAGTATAGAGCTGTTGGTTTGCATACTTTCTGGTATATAGATATTAGTGTAAAATAAATATAGACAGCATTTATTAACAGTTGGCAGCCCTGATTGCTCTTAACAATACTTATAGTCATATCTGTTATGGTACACATAGCACATACGAAATTTGGTTGAAATCCAACTGATAGTATTGAAGTTACATGTATTTAAAACTTGGTCGTATCAGCAGGCTTATAATCATGTTGGTAGAACTGACGTATATAAGTTACTCGAAATTAATCTAAAATGTCAGAATATACGTGTGCATAGTTTAAAGCTGTTGGCATGCATACTTTCTGATATATTGGTATTTGGATAAAACAAATAAGAGAGCAATTATTAACAGTTGGCAGATCTGGTGGCTCTTAAGAATACGCTCAGTCATATCTGTTTATGTATAGATATTACATACAAAATTTGGTTGAAATCCAATTGATAGTGTAGATGTTATATGCATTTAAACATTGGACTTATCAGAAGGCTTAAAATTATTTTGGCAACACTGTCATGGTTGGCCTCCTGGAAATTAAACTGAAATAGTATTATATACATGTGAGCCAATTTTGGAATAGCTCCCATGCATACCTTGCAAGATATCCATCATGGAGCTCAAATTTCTAGTGCGTTTTTTCAGCAGTTGGTAGCACTGACATCATTTTCAAATATGGACGTGAGATATTCCGGTGCACATCTTTACTTATACGAAATTTGGTTTTGATTGCTGCAGCCGTTTAGGAGTTGATGGGGGTGGGGGGACACACACACACACACACTGCCAGACAGACAGACACACAGACAGACTCACATTTTCCCGGATCGATCTCATAAGTCTACTTTTTCCTCACTTTTGCAAAATGTGAAAAGTAGGCTAAAAATAACAAGTAGTTCCGTGAAGAACTATACAGCCTATTTTCATATAACCTACTTATGTTAATTGCCACTATCAACATACAAAATTTCAGTTTGATTGCTGTAATAGATTCGTAGCTATTGAGAACCGTCTAAATATTTCGGGTGGTCGCCATGTTGGACTTTTATATTAGGTAGGGCTTAGAGTTATGTACTGTTACATGAAGATTATTGCGTACGTCTAGTAGCCTATTCAAACTTCAATCGCATGATTAGTACACAAGAATTAAAAACGAGATCTTAAAATTTCGCACAAATGCCATCTTGTGGTTATGGAAACAATTGAAAAACATTAGATGCCAGTGGATTAACATTCGTATCAGGATTTACTGTACCAAGTGTCACTGCACTCAGATGGTTAAATTGCGAGAAACGACCATGTGAATATTTATAATTCGCTCCGCCGCCATGTTGGATTTGTGATCACCAGGTTATTGAAAGTCCTATAGGTGATCTTATGTCCATAGCCCCTATGAACATTAAAAAATTCAGTTTGATTGCTGTAATAGATTCGTAGATATTGAGAACCGTCTAAATATTTCGGATGGTCGCCATGTTGGATTGTTATATGTACAGGCCTTAGAGTCATGTACCTTTAAAGGAAAATTATTGCGTAGGTTCATTATTCAAACTTTCATTTCGATCGCATGATTAAGATACAAGAACTTAATTTAAAAATTCGCACAGCCGCCATCTTGAGGTTATGTAAATAATTGAACTATATTACATACCAGTGCATTACAATGTGTATAAACATTTGCTGTGCCAAGTTTCATTGCGTCTGTATCATTAAATCGCGAGAAAAGTCTATTTAAAACTTTCATCCTCGCTTGGCCGCCATGTTCGTTTTGTAGTTAACCGGTTTTTGAAAGTCACATACATGAACTTCCAGTAGTGCCCTTTATCTCCGTGCAAAATTTCATGGTGATATCGGTAATAGTTTCAGAGATATAGAATACCGGTTAAATAATTCGCACAGCCGCCTTATTGAGGTTATGTAAACAATTGAACGAAGTTAGATGTCGGTGCATTACAATGTGTATAGACATATACTGTACCAAGTTTCATTGCGTTTGGTTGGTTAACTCGCGAGAAACGTCTATTTAAATGTCGCAAATTCGCTTGGCCGCCATATTGGTTTTTTGTTTACCAGGTTTTCAAAGGTCACATAAGTGATCTTCTTGTAGTTCCCTCTGTCACCATACAAAATTCCAGAGTGATATCGGTAATAGTTTCGGAGATATTGAATGCTGGTGAAATATTTCGCACAGCTGCCATGTTGAATTGGTGAGACGTATCAAAATTTGAAGGGCACGGTCGGGGTCGCCCGAAATAGTTCTATGAACTTACCAAGTTTCATTGAAATCGCTACAGTCGTTTAGATTTTATTATGGTGGGGACACACACACTCCTCACACACACACACACACACGCACACACACACGGACAAAAGGTGATTTCAAAATTGAAAATAGGCTAATAATCCAACCTGGCGACCATCTGAAATATTTAGACGGTTCTCAATATCTACGAATCTATCACAACATTCAAACTGAAATTTTGTATGTTGATAGAGGCAATTAACATGAGTAGGATATATGAAAATAGGCAGTAGAGTTCTTCACGGAACTACTTGTTTAATTATAGATTTAGCCGAAGGGAAAGTTCACAGGCGAAATGAAGAAACGCTGATTTGCACTTCCAGGGAAACTTCAAACACAACCACTCTTCTCTGAAGTTTTAACTCAACACGACTCAACAGTTTGCTGCTGGCTGTATCTGCGGTAATAATAATATTCGCCCGCCAGCTAGGCTGTAACTGGCGTGATAGACTAATCCCAAGTCAGCTCGTAAACTGTCGCCTCAGTATTTGAATGGAGATTGTTGGAAGAAATGAAAACATAAAAACACTTATAGCGGGGGATGTATTGAAGATAGAGATATGCTCTCACGGACCTTTTTGTAGAAATTTTCATACAGAACAATTCTTACACTCATAGTATATAGATATTTTTAACGGTTTGCCCAGCGTAAGGTTAAAAAGCGCACGGATACCAACCATGTTTTTTTCTATGTTTTCACTGAAATCGTTTCTGCTTGGCTTCCTTTGATAATAAATTAATTAATTTCTATAGAGATCTTCCTCGAGATGTCCTTTACAGAACGGTGACAACCGCATCAAAATCCATCCAGAGGTTCACCCGTGACATCCAAAAACGATAGTAGCGACACTCGAGCGCAGCAACAGAAGAGAGAGCGTTGTAGCAGAAGAGAGATAAACGATATTATCACCTTTCACTGTAACACTTTTTCACTGTATTCCAAAAGACTCCAACAATTTACTGTACTCCAACAATTTACTTGACGTTATCACGTCAAACAAGAAGTTCCGTGAAGAACTATACAGCCTACTTTTCATGCCAATGATTATTCTACAGTATATGAACCTATCTAGAATAATGACGAATTTAAGTTGGTAATATCGAAATATCTAATTAGTTCAAAATATAGGCCTACTTTGTATAATGTAGCCTAATAGAGCACTACAGTTGGCAGCCCTCGTGACTGAATATATTCTTAGTTCCACCTCTTAAGGTACAGAATACAAAATTTGGTTGAAGTCCAATGGACGTTACATGCAGTTAGACACTGGATCTATCAGAACGCGTAAAAGCATATTGCCAACAATACCATTCGTATGCTGGTCAGAAATAATCTGAATTATTATATCTTTTTGTGCCAATTTTGGATGAAATCCATTTGTTAGTATAGAAGTTACATGTATTTTAAAATTGGACATATGAGCAGGAATAGAATCATGTTGGCAGCACCGCCTTGTATTAATTACTCCAAATTAATCTAGAATGTCAGGTGCTATACGTGTGCAAAGTATAGAGCTGTTGGCTTGTATACTTTCTGATATATTGATATTAGGATAAAAAGAATATAGACAGCATTTATTAACAGTTGGCAGCCCTGATTGCTCTTAACAATACTTATAGTCATATCTGTTATGGTACACATTACACATACGATATTTGGTTGAAATCCAACTGATAGTATAGAAGTTACGTGTATTTAAAAATTGGTACTATCAGCAGACTTATAATCATTTTGGTAGAACTGACGTATATAAGTTACTCCAAATTAATCTAAAATGTCAGAATATACGTGTGCATAGTTTAAAGCTGTGGGCTTGCATACTTTCTGATATATTGGTATTTGGATTTTAAAAAATAAAGAGAGCAATTATTAACAGTTGGCAGCCCTGGTGGCTCTTAAGAATACACTCAGTCATATCTGTTTATGTACAGATATTTCATACAAAATTTGGTTAAATCCAGTTGATAGTGTAGAAGTTATATGCATTTAATCATTGGACCTATCAGAAGGCTTAAAATTATTTTGGCAACACTGTCATAGTTGGCCTCCTGGAAATTAAACTGAAATAGTATTATCTACATGTGTGCCAATTTTGGAATAGCTCCCATGCATACCTTGCAAGATATCCAACATGGAGCTGAAATTTCTAGTGCGTTTTTTCAGCAGTTGGTAGCACTGACATCATTTTCAAATATGGACGTGAGCTATTCCGGTGCACATCTTTACTCATACTAAATTTGGTTTTGATTGCTGCAGCCGTTTAGGAATTGATAGGGGGACACACACACACAGACAGACAGACAGACAGACAGACACACATTTTCCCGGATCGATCTCATAAGACTACTTCTTCCTCATTTTTGCAAAATGTGAAAAGTAGTCTAAAAATAAAAAGCTCATATGCAACACATTCGTATCAGTGAAATTGCCTCATCGTTAAAAAACACCTCCGGGTTGAAGTTCCAATATGTTTTTGTCTCTGAAATCTCAGGCTTTAAAAAGGGTCCCTATACCAATTACATTTAAACCATATGTTCTTGTTGCTAATCTGAATAAGGGGATTCCTTGTTGGTACTGTATCATTTCGTGAGAAAGTTCCATTCAACTTGTAAACACACCAACCCACAAACCACATACACAAACTAATTCAAATGCAATGCTGTTCAAAACATCCAACCACACATTCTTCTTCTTCTTCTTATTATTATTATTATTATTATTATTATTATTATTATTATTATTATTATTATTATTCTTCAAGTGCCGTGTTCGGTCCCCCGAATGTAGTTGTCTCTGTCCACCGCAAGCCGGAACAAATCATCAACGATCGAATCCGTGACCACTCCTTGATATTCTGAAGCCAGGACATCTGTCTTCTGCCAAGCCCTAGTCTGCCATCTAGTTTGCCTTGTAGTATTACTCGAAGCAACTGATATTTTCGGCCGTTGTGTACATGACCCAAATAGGCAGTTTTTCGTTACTTAATGGTAGACAACAGCTGAGGATCACATTTTGCACTTCTGAGGACATCTCAGTAACTCTATCAGTCCAAGGTGTTTTAAGCATTCGTCTATTATTATTATTATTGAAAAAGCGCACAATGTCCAAAATACAAAACTTTGTAACCAGCTGCACATTATTCTAATCCCAATTGGGTTATTGATGTATGTCTTTTTCGGCAATATTTTGTATGATATCGTGAACAGCATTCACTGCATAGATCATACACACATTCTTCAGTTGGTTGGTGGAATCTCTTGTTTTTGCAGAACTTGTAGCGAAAGCAATGTGTAGCGTATCGTATCATTACGTAGTTTGCCTATTTCCATTCGTCAGTCATTATGGCGTCAGTTGAGAAAAAATCATCCCAGATAGCGTTTTGTTTTTCTTTTAGTATTTGAAGGGCATTCTCCTAGGCCTCGCTGCACCATAATAACATCTGCAGTCTAATGTCTTGTACGAAGAAAATTTCTTTTGTGAAGACACAAGTAAGTCTTGACAGCACTGTCTTTCCGATACCCAAGACTCTTTTCATATAGCGGGCTTTGACAGTCTCTAATGTTAATAGGTCGTTCTCTTTTAGTTTGTCCCAAATTATGTGGATTCCATAAGTCGCTATTGGTGCTATGGCCGTTTTAAAATGTCATAGCCGTTTTTGTCGAGAGTTTTTGGGGCTGCTGAATGTTGTGAATTGCTTTTATCGCTGCTGTTGCACTTTCTTTCACATGAATGTTGAATGATGTCAGTGTTGTTTGGAGAGTAACTCCAAGATATTTGAATTTTGAAACTACTTCGTCTATGAATCCACAATTCGAAGGCATCTAATCGTTTCATGGTGTTGACCTTCCAAGTTCAAACCTCCATACTATACAAGAATGTCGACCACGCATTATTGCACCAAAATATGGGTGGAATCGTCCGTTGAATCAATTAAATGTTAAGTGAATATAATTTGATTTGGAATATATTATTAGAGGTAAGACAAATCTAGTACATAATAATATATTTTGAATTTGGTAGAAACATAGATATATCTATAGCTTTTTCTTTGTATTCATAAATCATCTTAACCAAAGCCATTCTAATGGCAGGCGGTTAGGAAGTGTAAAAGGGAGTAATACACCAATTGTGTTCATTCAAACAACAAGTAGAAGTGAAAATAAACTAAGGTCATATTTGTGCACTTGCTATATTCGTTCAGTGTCCTTCAACGTAATCAATATTCTGAACCTAACTTAATAAACGCCAACAACTAATACATTCTCTTTGCTATCCATAAATGTATGTCATTTTTACATAAAATTCCTTCATTGAGACTAGGAGGTGTTGAGTTATTCGTGTAGTGTGTTGGAATTAATAAACATCTCTCCCTGCTCAACGAGTTAATTTATAGATAACGATAAGTGAGGAAAAATAAATAACATACTTTATGACTCACCTGAAGCTAGGTTGGTCATAATGACATTCACGTTCTTAAATTTCTATGAATGACCAGCGTACAATAACTTATGAATTGTTTGTATGGGTTTCTGCTTGGAGCTGGAGGAGTAAGGTATACATTCACAATATTTTCAGAAACTTAAGATTCAGGTTGTTCAAAATCACCTTTATATTTTTTTCTAAATCACCTGCCTGTCTCAGCCAATTTTTGCACAATTTATTTCATTCAACAAACAATTTCCACCTTTTCATAGTAGTTCATTGTTAACTAAATTAAGTACAGCAGCCGGTTGTGGGTTTTTCTCTCTTATTCTCACATCGACTTTCCGACTAGACTATTAATCATGTTTGTGTAAGTACTGAATTATAATATGTTATTTTCTATATCTAATTTCAATGAATAATACGTCTTTCTTCATAAACCCTACAATATTAACATACGTAAAATGTACGTGTATGAATAATTTAACTGCTTAGAATTCCCTCTATATCTGTCCCCAGCCTACCATAATCCAGCATTGCTTCTACTGGTCTATGACGGTGATGTCAATGCTTTTGTTATTAATGCCAATCAGTTCTAGAGGCATAGTCATGGGGCAAGAATTGCCTGGAAACTATCCTATAATTTAATAAAATATTGGTTTCTCCATGGCAATAACAAACAGGTGGGGAATGTGATGTAGATATGTCACATCACTTCAGAGGGATTATAAAACAACCTCATAAAAACCAGAGACAGTATAAGAGGCTGGTGAGATTACGTACTCCTATTTACGTCAAAGGAAACGACCTCTGTGTTTATTGTATTCAAGATGGAACTTAGCGTAGCCTATTATACTTCAAAGACAAGAGAGGATTCAGTGTATATAAATAGTGTTACATACGAAATATATATTAATTTCAACCATTTAACTAATTGGTGCCTTAGCACGAAGTTCGTAATGTACGTAAATTTAACATATTATTGGTATTAAGCATCAATTGAATCATGTTAATATTCTAGGGTTAATGAAATATGAAATATTCTTCTCCAAACACACTCTATATAACACGAACAAGAAAAATTATTTCGTAGTAGCCCAAATACTCAAATAGACGAGAGAGAGAATAAGAAACTCAATATTCTTGATGAGTATTTTACATGAATAACATGGAGACAAACGCTATTAGATATTTTTACGTAATGAAGCGCAAAGAAAATTTCTTAACGGGCAAAAGATAATCAGGAAAAAACGTTTGTGAAACTTGTGATTCTTCGTTACAATAGCTTGAGCATTATGTGAAGGAACCACAGTAGTTGTTTATTCAATTTACGAATGACATCTTGGTATTTTGGGAGGAACCAATGAAGGCCTACACAGTATGAAACTGACAGAGATTGACTTCTATTTTGGACAATATTATGGTTTCTCTGATACATCTTTATAATAAACTATTTATTACTTTAAGTCAGTATTTAGTGCATTGAAACTGTACCGGTTTGTGTCACATTGTGTCCTTCCACAGCGTGGTATAGGATAACAGTAACATACAACTTAATAAATTGTTTGTCATAATAGAGGATACTATAAATATTTTTGTACCAAAAGCTCACAGAGAAAAATTCAAAAATTTGATTTGTTACAAACATTTTTTTTATAAAGCATACAGAATGTCTTGAAAAAAAAACAGCGTAGAATTGAAGAGATGTGTATGTGAATATATGTATACTGAATATGCTAGATTATAAATGATGGTTGGTGTGTATTTGCCATGTAGAGACAACTTTGGAAATAGGTGTGACGAAATTATTATGAATTGGTAAGAAATGTATCGGTTGTGTAGTTGCCATGAATGTAAAGAATGAAAAGGCAGAATTTTTAAAAAATTATGGAGTTTATTAATAATATTCATAACCTTCTAAACGAAAGGGCAGCAAATACAAGTCAGGATCCACGAGTATATTTTGGTATGTCTCACCTCGTAATTTTATGATTGATGGTGATAATCTGATACAGTTTTGTATCCCGATACTCCATACTTTGACGCTTGCCTTCGAGGTTGTACCTCAGGTACCAGGTCCCGTCACCCGTGACGATGGTTTTCAGGACCATTCGATTCCACGGAGCATTCACCCTTCTGACTGCCACCCGTCGAACAGGTGTGCACGTTAGGTTGCATTAATTCACCCTGCTCACTGCCGCCCGTCTATCAGGTGAGTAAGGCAGGTTGCATAAATTCACGCTTCTGTCTTGCTTAGAGTTTTGACGACTATGCCAGGACGACTATGCTTAACCATCCACGGGGATTACTTCGAAGGATAGTAATGGAAGTTTCAGGTAAGCCAACCATCCGTTCGTAATATAGCCCATTCACCGAACTTTCAGACAGAGGGTGTAAATTGTTATTGGAAAGTTCTTTTTTATTTTATGTACTTTTAGGGACTTTTCAACAACATTCTATATTGAATTACCGATTCTTAATGATAACACTGTGTGACAAATATTAACTTTTTGTTTGCCCGTGTGCTTGAAAGTGTTATTTCCTGATTGTGTATCCCCTAAAAGTATGGAAAATGGCCATCATATTCCATAAAATTTGCTTTGCTTATGTGGGAAAGAAACACACTTCTAAATATATGCTGGTGTTTGTTTTAGAATGCCCCATGCATTTTAATTGCATTCCAAATAGTCTACAGTAATATTTCTCTTTCTTTGACAATGATTGAAAGAAGTGGCAAAATAATTGGAAATACATTAATGCCACAAATATCAATGCACTGCTCACAAAAGAAAAGTTTGACAGGAATAATTATGATTTTCTAACCTTTGCCAACCAATTTGAAAATAGCATTTACTTTCCAAGGACAAAAATAATTGTGCGTAATTAGTATAGAATGACACAAAAATGTCCATGATATCTCGATTCCTTATTGACGTATTAATTATAAAAACTATTTCTCAACTTTTCATAATAACTTCGTCACACATATTTCCAAAGTTTCTCTCTACAATATCTCTCTACTGGCAAATACATATCAAACATCATTTCTATAACCTAACTTATTCAACATACATATTTTCTCATACACATCTCTACAATTCTACGCTGTTTTTCAAACTTTTTATTGTACTTTATTAACTAAACTAATGTGACAGATCTTTTATTTTGAAAATCTTCTCTGTGAACTTTTGGTACATAAATATTAATTATAGCATCCTCTATTATGTTAAATTTTTTATTAAGTTTTATGTTACCACACAGTTACTTATTCTATACCAGGCTGACGAAGCTCACAGTGTGATATAAACCGCTACAGTTTCAATGTACTAAATATTGACTTTAGGTAATAAATAGTTTTATAGTGTAATTAGTATTATCATGTTTCAGCTATAGAGGCTTCTTTATAAACCAAAAATATTTGATTCACGCTGGAAGACGACGACACAACTAAATAAACTTGCAATGTTATTTCCAATTGTTTCCTGAGATTAATTGCAATACATGTTGATGAGGACCACAATGTGCTCCAAACTAGTTCATCAAACATCGTTTAGTCATTTATTTCATTGACTTTTGGTGGATTAATTTTAATTGAAGTTAGTTAGTTTGTTAGTTATTGTTGTTTTAAGGGGCAGAACTACCAGGTCATCTTCCCCTACTTTTAATTTAATCACTGTGTTATGTACATGGGGTTCCTTATCTCTGAATGGTAGTTAACTGAAAAATGGGCCAAGAAATCTTCTTTCAATCGCGTATATTTTCAAACCAGGAAAACAAAATTTTAATAATAAAATTTGATAATTTCCTGCAATTTCAGACACACTGGAAACAAAAGAGAAGATACTCTTATGTAAACATTTGTAAAACAGAATATATTCATGATTCTTGTACGGTGAATGGGAACGCTAAAGGTGTTCGTAAATTCAATTGGTGGTGTAATCTTATTCTTAAGGGAACCGGGTAATGTAGATCAGCCAAGAATGCAACTATTTAATAAAATCTTTTTTATTAGATAACCATGACAACTAGAAACTTGAGATTTTTGCAAATTATCAACAGCATCCATGGCAGTGTTAAGATTGTAAATTAGAGAAATTAAAAACATATTTGAAAATTAATGAACATTTGAAAATTCTGAAAATTTTAAAAGAGTTTTTGTATTGTGGTACCTTTTTATCAGATGTTAAAATAGATAATTGGGTGTAATCTATCATTCTTAATCTAATGTTATTGATAGAGCTTGTGAAGCAATTCGATTTTATGAATTATTGATTTCCTAAATATCTTTTAGCCTTTATTTGAGTTTTTTTTAATTTTGCAGATTTTTTATCTTTTTTCCGATTACTTCCATTGTGCTTCGCAGATTTTGGTTTGTAAGCCTCTATAACTTCAGAAAATTACAACTTGACAGCCATGTGGTTCCTGAGAATATAGTCCAAAATATCAAAAATTTTTAATCTTGAGAAAATTAAGGTTAAACATTCAGTCGTTTCATGTAATTGAAGTATGCATGGTTACATTAAAATAACAATAATTACCTCAAATATGGTTCCTATACTTACGTGTTATATATTGGTGTAATCGGGAAAGAATGGAAAATTTTTGAACTTAACAACAAAAAATTCTATTTTCGCTCATTTCACACTACCTGGCTCCCTTAAATGGACAACTGTGTGTTTCCGGAATAAACATTTCTATACGAAATAATTAGTTTTAAACAGATAGTCTATATTTGTTTCGATACATATGATTTGTTGTTTGCAATCCTAGTACCTCTCAACACTCATGTCATAAATGACCATTCCCTTCCTTTCAAAATAGTATAATGATGGAAAATACTATTGACGCAGCATCCACGTGTGTCTTGCAAATTGCGCATAGTCCTAGTGATTGTAAATATTCTGAAGACTTACCAGAAGCCAGGAGCAGGACAAGCGCCAGGCAGGCGAGTCTTTGCTGCATGATAGTAACTCCCTAGCATTAAACACAGGGTCATACCACTCCGAGCATCACACAAACGGGACAATTTTAATATTTCATATAAGTTCGTATATATTTATTTTTTGGCACGGAATTTTAGTTCTGGGTAGGTTTATTTATTTATGTGAATGGTGTCTGTTGGACTAAGAACATGTTGTAGCGAAACAGCGCGGCGGCGTAAGGTGACGGCATGTAGAGCTCGAGACAGGACGCTAGACCGCGACGCGACGTCCGCAGCGGCCCGACTCTCGCGCAAACTGAGTTGTCACGAGGAGTTCTCTGTTCGACCCAATCCCCTCACCGCGCTAGCTCGCGCCTTCCCCCACCCCTCACACAAGCGTTACGTCAGGCGCGTTCGATTCTCGTACACTTCTCTCTCCTTCCACCCCACTGAGTTATATACACCCCTCATCCATCCAAAAACCTTCCCCCTCCCCCACTACCTACACAACTTTCACCTCTACGCAAATCTTCCTCCTATACACCTCCAACCCTTCTTTCATCCAGCCTAAAATCTCTCCACTCTGCTCATTCTACCCCTGATAATCCCAAATATACCACCCCACACACACACCAAGAGAAAGAAGAAGTTGCGAGTAAAAAAACAGGAGCATGGTGCGCAAGTGGGCGCCGAGAATGTGGTACTTGTGATTGGTGGAGAATGTAGCGACAAGTGATCATGGCTGGACCAATCAGGGGCTAGGTGTCATGTGCGCCAGGTCTTGACTGCTCGAGTTCCACATTCTCAGGGGGACCCTCGCCAGGTGAGCGTCAGAGCCAGCCACAGTCATCGAGGACGACTTCACGAAGACGTTGTGTAGGTCACTTAACAGGCGAGCAGAGACTACACTACTATGTCAGGTCGTAAATATAAAAATGCTGCAGGGTGCCAGGAAAAGTTCCCCGCAGCGGCTACGTGCAGCTGCGAGTGGTTGCGTCATCAGTTTAGTTGGCAGCACGGTGCCCTTGATAGGGAGAAGGCCACATGTGTGGGCTGTGGGCTGTCGAAATCGTCAGTGTGTATAGGTAGATTATTGGAAGAGTGCAGCAGTATGTTATGAATGGCTGTGGTGAGTATAAAGTTTACTGGTATATTGGCTTTCACGGCCGGTGAATTAAAACTCAGCAATTCTTCTAGGTTTGTGCCGTGTCTTCTGTGGGGTTTCGCCTAGGACACCAAGCTGGTTCATCAGCGGGCTCTTGGTGTCCCCGCCCGGACCCCCACAGGAGTATAGAAACTGCGCGCTACCTCTCTTTATATAGAGTGCAACTGCACTACTTGACTGTGAGAACTAAAAGCTCAAGCAACCTCAACCTCCTTATGAAGGCTTCCAAAACGATGGTATATTGGCTTTCACTGCCGGTGAATTAAAACTCAGCAATTCTTCTAGGTTTGTGCCGTGTCTTGTGTGGGGTTTTGCCTAAGACACCACGCTGGTTCATCAGCGGGCTCTTGGTATCCCCGCCCCGACCGCCACACGAGTATCGAACTGCGCGCTACCTCCCTTTATATAGAGTGCAACTGCACTACTTGACTGCGAGAACTAAAAGCTCAAGCAGCCTCAACCTCCTTATGAAAGCTTCCAAAACGATGGTATATTGGCTTTCACTGCCGGTGAATTAAAACTCAGCAATTCTTCTAGGTTTGTGCCGTGTCTTGTGTGGGGTTTCGCCTAGGACACCAAGCTGGTTCATCAGCGGGCTCTTGGTGTCCCCGCCCGGACCCCCACAGGAGTAACGAACTGCGCGCTACCTCCCTTTATATAGAGTGCAACTGCACTACTTGACTGTGAGAACTAAAAGCTCAAGCAGCCTCAACCTCCTTATGAAGGCTTCCAAAACGATGGTATATTGGCTTTCACTGCCGGTGAATTAAAACTCAGCAATTCTTCTAGGTTTGTGCCGTGTCTTGTGTGGGGTTTCGCCTAAGACACCACGCTGGTTCATCAGCGGGCTCTTGGTATCCCCGCCCCGATCGCCACATGAGTAACGAACTGCGCGCTACCTCCCTTTATATAGAGTGCAACTGCACTACTTGACTGCGAGAACTAAAAGCTCAAGCAGCCTCAACCTCCCTATGAAGGCTTCCAAAAAGATGGTATATTGGCTTTCACGGCCGGTAAATTAAAACTCAGCAATTCTTCTAGGTTTGTGCCGTCTCTTGTGTGGGGTTTCGCCTAAGACACCACGCTGGTTCATCAGCGGGCTCTTGGTATCCCCGCCCCGATCGCCACATGAGTAACGAACTGCGCGCTACCTCCCTTTATATAGAGTGCAACTGCACTACTTGACAGTGAGAACTAAGCTCAAGCAGCCTCAACCTCCCTATGAAGGCTTCCTGTGGGGGTCCGGGCGGGGACACCAAGAGCCCACTGATGAACCAGCTTGGTGTCCTAGGCGAAACCCCACACAAGACACGGCACAAACCTAGAAGAATTGCTGAGTTATAAAGTTTACTGTTTGTTCTGATACGAGCGACAGCCGTGCTGCCAACGTAACTGATGACGCTATCTCTCGCAGTAGCTTGTGGGCATTGCGGGGAACATTTACTGGCACCCTGTAGCAGAAGTACCCGCTCTTCGAACCGTCTTTGGTATGTATAACCAGACGTTATCAATTGAGCTACTGTTGCAATGGTTAGGGGCTTGTCATTCCTTCATACGGTTATCAGAGAGAAGTTAGTTTTCTGGGAATATCACAGGCACTGTTAATTTAAGGTCCTTAAAATGTGATTTTCGGAGACCCTTTATAGCCCCCGAATTTTGCCTCTATCTATCGTATGGCTTTTAGTGTCGGGATTGTCCTAGGACATGTTCGGCTCGCCTGAGTCTGTAGCTGCTTCCAGCGGACACCCTTATTATGATGAGCTACAAATTCCGTTCAATTTCAAGTAGTTTCAACTTTCGCTACTAGATATCAATGATACCTAGTGGTGAACGTTGGAATTTTGATAGAGCGTTCCGATGAAATCCAACCTAACAATTTAGCTTTACACAAGTTTATTCTATGAAAAGATCTTTTACATGCCATAAATCTATGACATGGGACCGCCGGCTTTACTTTCCATCCGAAGGAAGGCATACTGAAAGATTTGTAACGCTCTTAAAAAGTCTGACGACTTCGGCCGAGTTTGAACCCGCGATCTTGGGCACAGCAGTTCAGCATGCTACCGACTACGCCACCGAAGCCGCTCCCGAATTTTGTGTCTCACGTTGAGAAGTGCAACATATGCTTTGGTCATTCTTCTGGGATAATTTTTATATTTCGCCTATTTTAGCATGTAGGCTATTTTGAAAAGTTCTTACCTTTTATTTGTGTATTGACTCTAAGAAGCGTCTAAAATCGACAAAGGAGCGATAGAATGTTTTAATTGACATAGTCATCATGTTGCCCCGTATACTTAGGTGTGTTTGGGATCAGTCTGATATCCTGTATCATTGCGATGGCTGCAGCAGTATGTGCATTTTCAATTGGGGCCATGATTTGGAAGGTGACAACCGTCGCCTTAAGCTAGGAACGATCCCAGCAGTTACCTGGATTAGGAGTGGGGGAAATCATGAAAATCAAACTTCCAGGATGGCTGAGGTTGGAATCGAACTCATCTCGTCTCAGGTTTGCCTCTGTTGTTGTTGATGATGTTGATTCTATTTTAGGGGCTTTGCGACATCGTGTAGCCTCGTGCACTTGGGTGTGTGTTGAATTTGTGGGATAACCTGTGTCACGTTGATGTCTGTACTAGTGGGTGTATTTGAAATTGTCGTAGGATACTGGCATATACTGGAAATGAAGTCTCAATACGTACTGAGCCTGAGTTAAGACTAATTGAGCTGAGGTCAAGCTTGTGACTTTGTAGCCGCGTCAGAAATGCCACAGCATAGCCGCCTTAGTACTTTACATTGATTCAAATGTAGGTGGCCATGCTTGGTCGATATGGCGACAAAGACGCAGAAGAGAGCGTTTTCTCGGCACAGCGACAAAGATGCTCTGCGTAGTTTCTTATCGATGTGGCCATGCTAGCGCGACACTGGGCGCATATACAGGGTGTATCTTAATTATACCGACAAAAAAAAATCAGGGACGCTCTGCGTGTTACGTGAAAGACGATGCCGCAATCGGATTGGCGGAGAAAATTTTTCCCTCCGAGAAAATGAGGATACTTTGTTACTTCCGGGCGCACGATTCAAATCTACGAACTCGCCGTATTTGCTGAGCTAGAGAGCAAGCCGCTGGCCACTGCTGTGCTTCAGGCAGGGGAAGGGAGTGTGATAGAAGGAGACAGAGATATGCTGGCGGGCATGCGCAAGTTTCCTCGATCGCCTCAGCTTCATACTGCTTTATCGCTTCCCTCTCTGGGAGCATTGGGTTGGTCTGACGGAGATCCAACAGTGCCCAGAAATAAAATTATGATACCAAATCCAAATCCTTCCAGCATTCTTGAATGCATCATAAAAAATAACCTTTCTTAAGTGAAAATTACTATGTTATTTTTTCTTTTGGCTTACTCTGCCTTGCCAAACTGCCACCCTTCCCCATAGATCCGAAATACAGGTTCGGGAGGGAAAGTGCAATTGTCGAGAGCTTTCAGGCAACTTCATTTCACGCTATGCTCTCCGCTTGCCTAAGACAAGCCCCCGCTAAAGTTAGGTTCCTCTTAAGATTTGTACAGTGAATTTTCGTTAAATCTTATTAATTTGCTTCATTTTTTGTGGTGGATTCTCTTCCTATCTACCTATACTTTTCTCCAAACCGAAACCCATCTTCTTTTCCCTTTTATCACCATCTCTTAGGTAGTGTTAATCCCTAGCTAAAACCTACCCACTAGCCTTGAACCTCACCCTGCAAAAGAAACATGCCCATAGCTTTTTGAACACTCAAGTTATTCCTATATTATTTATGGTCGGGTCAGATTTACCCATGGCGCCAGTCCTCGTGACAATTTTCGGCTTACGTTAGTCAGGACAATCGGTAAAAAAATATAGGGGGCAATATCCACCTATTTTGGTGCAACACAATCACATAGCTCACGATCTTGTTGATCCATGTTTAGGGTCTAGGGACACCATGGTCATCAGCTCCTTTGTTGAGCACAATTGAGAAGGCCAATATTATACTGTTACGAAAATAAATGTCATTTTTTTGGATGTTAAATTTGAAAATAACAAGAAGTTCCGTGACGAACTAAAGAGCCTACTTTTCATGCCAATGATTATTCTACAGTATATGAACCTATCTAGAATAATGACGAAATTAAGTTGCTAATATCGAAATATGAAATTAGTTCAAAATATACCTGGTATAATGTAGCCTAATAGAGCACTACAGTTGGCAGCCCTGGCGACTGAATATATTCTTAGTTCCATCTCTTAAGGTACAGAATACAAAATTTGGTTGAAGTCCAATGGACGTTACATGCAGTTAGACACTGGATCTATCAGCACGCGTAAAAGCATGCGTGTGCTGGTCAGAAATAATCTGAAATATTATGATATCTTGTGCCAATGTTTGGTGAAATCCATTTGTTAGTATATGAGTTACATGTATTTTAAAATTGGACATATCAGCAGGCATAGAATCATGTTGGCAGCACTGCCTTGTATTAATTACTCCAAATTAATCTAGAATGTCAGGTGCTATACGTGTGCAAAGTATAGAGCTGTTGGCTTGCATACTTTCTGATATATTGATATTAGGGTAAAAAAATATAGACAGCATTTATTAACAGTTGGCAGCCCTGATTGCTCTTAACAATACTTACAGTCATATCTGTTATGGTACACATAGCACATACGAAATTTGGTTGAAATCGAACTGATAGTACCAATTTTTAAATACATGTAACTTCTATACTATCAGCAGGCTTATAATCATGTTGGTAGAACTGACGTATATAAGTTACTCCAAAATAATCTAAAATGTCTGACTATACGTGTGCATAGTTTAAAGCTGTTGGCTTGCATACTTTCTGATATATTGGTATTTGGATAAAAAAAAAATAGAGAGAGCAATTATTAACAGTTGGCAGCCCTGGTGGCTCTTAAGAATACGCTCAGTCATATCTGTATATGTACAGATATTACATACAAAATTTGGTTGAAAACCAATTGATAGTGTAGAAGTTATATGCATTTAAACATTGGACCTATCAGAAGGCTATAAATTATTTTGGCAACACTGTCATTGTTGGCCTCCTGGAAATTAAACTGAAATAGTATTGTCTGCATGTGTACCAATTTTGGAATAGCTCCCATGCATATCTTGCGAGATATCCAACATGGAGCTCATATTTCTAGTGCGTATTTTCAGTTGTTGGTAGCACTGATATCATTTTCAAAAATGGGCGTGAGATATTCCGGTGCACATCTTTACTCATACTAAATTTGGTTTTGATTGCTGCAGCCGTTTAGGAGTTGATAGGGGGTGGGCGGGACACACACACAGCCAGACAGACAGACAGACAGACAGGCACACATTTTCCCGGATCGATCTCATAAGTCTACTTTTTCCTCATTTTTGCAAAATGTGAAATGTAGGCTAAAAATAAAAATAAACCTCATTTTATATTGGGAATAGTTCATAGGAAGACACCAGGTGTAAAAATACATCATTAAAATCCGTATGACTACGACAAGAAGGGAGTGACACACTATGGGTCAAAATGACCCGGCACGAGTCCTCGTGTTATATTTTTCACCCCAATTCTCAAGGGTTAATCTAGAGGACTTATATCATTATACCAACAGAATTTCCCAAAACCAAACCAAACTAATGAACAATTTATTTCAGGCACCAGTAAAATATTTGTTAATCCCCACTTAATATAATTGGGTACACTCCCGTTGACCAACTGAAAGGCGATTTGCTATTATAATGCTAAATATAGTACTGCACATAAATGTAAACGCGTCCAATTCCTAACGACAGCACAAAGTCAAAAGCAGTGCTCAGCTCAAGAATACCTCCCCTCCCTCTCAACTATTATGTTTAATGAAATTCCTCCGCCTTCAAAGATACAGTAAAGATATTGTCTCTGCGAGAGTCACCTTACTAGTGTAAATTGTCAAAGGTTTTTCACTCGATGAAACAAACGCGCTGTATACCTTCTAACATAGCAGCAAGTCCTATCATATTCCTGGAACGTGTAGGGCGATAATACACAAATGGTAGGAATATAGCAGCATAGAACGTGATCCCCTTGTGAAATGTGAAGCCATAACAAATGTAAAATAACTTGAAAGTTTCCTAATAGTACATTATGCAACAACCGTATAATGGCAATAATTAAGACACGAGTAGACCTATGTTTATAAAACGAGCAAAACGAATTTTATAATTTCCATACGAGTGTCTTAATTACCATTATAGGCAAGTTGCACTATTTTATGTTCGAACATAAATATACATAAATATCTGTCGAGATTTCACCAGTTCTATGTACTGAACAGAGCGCATGGGACGCAGAGAAAACCTTGTATTTTACCATGGCCTCCTCAAATACCCCGCAGTGAAATTTAAAATAGAAGGCCGTGGAAGTGAGCGCAGGTGCGATGCTATCCTTAACTAATCGGTCACAGAAATGTTTCTTGAGCTCTGATTGGTGGGAGAAATTGATTCAAAATGAAAAGTAGTGTTATAATGACCCTCATTATGATACAGTTTTCTGACATATCATAATTACATTTCGACATAGTCGAACATAAAATAGATTATACCCTATTTTTAGCCTACTTTTCACATTTCGCAAAAATGAGGAAAAAGTAGACTTATGAGATCAATCCGGGAAAATGAGTGTCTGTCTGTCTGTATGTCTGTCCTTCTGTCTGTCTGTCAGTGTGTGTGTGTGTGTGTGTGTCCCCCCCCCCTATCAACTCCTAAATGGCTGAAGCAATCAAAACCAAATTTAGTATGAGTAAAGATGTGCAACGGAATACCTCACGTCCATATTTGAAAATGATGTCAGTGCTACCAACTGCTGAAAAAACGCACTAGAAATTTGAGCTCTATGTTGGATATCTTGCAAGGTATGCATGGGAGCTATTCCAAAATTGGCACACATGCAGATAATACTATTTCAGTTTAATTTCCAGGAGGCCAACCATGACAATGTTGCCAAAATAATTTTAAGCCTTCTGATAGGTCCAATGTTTAAATGCATATAACATCTACACTATCAATTGGATTTCAACCAAATTTTGTATGTAATATCTGTACATAAACAGATATGACTGAGCGTATTCTTAAGAGCCACCAGGGCTGCCAACTGTTAATAACTGCTCTCTCTATTTTTTTTTATCCAAATACCAATATATCAGAAAGTATGCAAGCCAACAGCTTTAAACTATGCACACGTATATTCTGACATTTTAGATTAATTTGGAGTAACTTATATATGTCAGTTCTACCAACATGATTATAAGCCTGCTGATAGTACCAATTTTTTAATACATGTAACTTCTATACTATCAGTTGGATTTCAACCAAATTTCGTATGTGCTATGTGTACCATAACAGATATGACTATAGGTATTGTTAAGAGCTATCAGGGCTGCCAACTGTTCATAAATGCTGTCTATATTTTTTTACCCTAATATCAATATATCAGAAAGTATGCAAGCCAACAGCTCTGTATTTTGCACACGTATAGCACCTGACATTCTAGATTAATTTGGAGTAATTAATACAAGCAGTGCTGCCAACATGATTCTATGCCTGTTGATATATCCAATTTTAAAATACATGTATCTTCTATACTAACAAATGGATTTTATCCAAAATTGGCACAACAAGATATCATAATATTTCAGATTATTTCTAACCAGCACACTCATGACATTATTGCCAACATGCTTTTACGCGTGCTGATAGATTCAATGTCTAACTGCATGTATGGTCCATTGGACTTCAACCAAATTTTGTATTCTGTACCTTAAGAGATGGAACTAAGAATATATTCAGTCACCAGGGCTGCCAACTGTAGTGCTCTATTAGGCTACATTATACCAGGTATATTTTGAGCTAATTAGATATTTCGATATTACCATCTTAATTTCGTAATTATTCTAGATAGGTTCATATACTCTAGAATAATCATTGGCATGAAAAGTAGGCTGTATAGTTCTTCACGGAACTTCTTGTTATTTATGAATGAAAAATATGCTTATGAGATCACCTTTTGTCTGTGTGTGGGTGTCCCCCTAATAAAAGCTTAACGGCACAAGCGATTTCAATAAAACCCGATGAAGACATAGTACTAATTTGTTTGACCCCGACCGTGCCCTTCAAATGTTATTACGGCTCAACAGTCAAACATGGTGGATGTACGAAATATTTCACCGGAACCCTATATCTCCAAAACTATTACCACTATCACCCTGACATTTGGTACGGTGATAAAGAGTACTACTAGAACTTCATCAATGTGACGTACAAAACACCACTAAGTACAAAACAAACATGGCGGCCAAGCGAAGTTGAAACATTTAAATAGACTTTTCTCGCGATTTAACAATCCAAGCGCAGAGGAACATGGTACAGCAAATCTTTATACACATTGTAATGCACTGTCATCTTATTTAGTTATATTGTTTACCTTATATCATGATGGCGGCTGTGTGAAATTTTAAAATTAAGTTTTTATTTCTTGTGTCCCAATCATGCGATCGAAGTCAACGTTTAATAAAGAGCCTACGTCATCTAATGAGTGCATAACTCTATGGGCTACATATTATATAAAAATCCAACATGGCGACCAACCGAAATATTTGGACGGTTCTCAATATCTACTAATCTAGGACAGCAATCAAACTGAAATTTTGTGTGTTGATAAAGGCAATTAACATAAGTTCACCTATGGAACTGTAACGGTAAATTCGTTACTATATTTGGCAAGTAAGGGTTACTTGTTTTTTTTTTTTTGGCAGGTAAGGGTAAATTCATTTGTATATTTTGCAAGTAAGGGTAACTTAATTAGTATACTTTGCAAGTAAAGGTAAGTTCACTAGTATTTTTGTCAAGTGCCGGTAACTTCATAAGTATTTTTGGCCAGTGAGTATAACTTCATTAGTACTTTTTGCAAGTGAGGGTAAATTCATTAGTATTTTTGGCAAGTAAGGGTAAATTCATTAGTATTTTTGGCAAGTAAGGGTAAATTCATTAGTATTTTTGGCAAGTAAGGGTAAATTCATAATTTTTTTTTGCAAGTGAGGGTAAATTCATTAGTATTTTTTGCAAGTGAGGATAAATTCATTAGTATTTTTGGCAAGTAAGGGTAAATTCATTAGTATTTTTGGCAAGTAAGGGTAAATTCATTAGTATTTTTTGCAAGTGAGGGTAAATTCATTAGTATTTTTTGCAAGCGAGGATAACTTCGTTAGTATTTTTGCAAATAATATGAACTTTCTTCTTTTCCTTTTTCTTCTTCTTCTTCTTCTTCTTCTTAGCGTGCCTGTCCGTTTCTGACGCTGGCGATCAGGATGGCTATTCTGGCTTTATCTGTGGCAATTCGGAACAATTCTTCAGAGCTTTTGTTGAACCAGGTTCTAAGATTGTTGAGTCAGGAAATTTTCCTTCTGCCGGGCGATCTCTTTCCTTCTATTTTTCCTTGTAGAAGTTAAAGCAGCTCATACCTTTTTTGACCAAGGTACTGTAGTTTCCGACACTTAATGATGTTGATCAATTATGGTATTTTTTCAACTCTGATTTGAAACTTTATGAATCCATGATATTCTCAGTATTCTTCTGTAAAGCCATGGTTCAAATGCTTCAAGTCTAACAGTGGTAGTCTTTGTAAGGGTCCATGTTTCAACACCATACAAGAGAACTGATAACACATAGCACCTGAGGAGCCGTAGTTTGGTGTTCATGGTAAGATCGTGGCTTTTGAAAATTGAGCTGAAAATTGAGTTGAAAACACTCCTCGCCTTTCCAATGCGATATTTTATCTCTTGAGAACTGTCCCATGATTCGGTAATGATGGTACCCAGATATGGATATTGGGAAACTCGCTCTATGCTATTACCTTTAATATACAAATTCACCCCTCTTATGTACGTTAACTTTATTAGTATTTTTTGGCAAGTGAGGGTTACTTAATAAAGTCACTTTTGATAGGTCGTTTACCCAACTCGGGTACGAAAGTTGCAGTGAGATCACATTCGCGGTGTTTTCTTGTCAGTCAATACTGCGGAGTAGCCTATGGTTTCTTTCCCTGCGAGTAAAACAATAATTTCTGAAGTTAGAAGCTGGAGTTAAGAACTTCATATCTGAGAGCATATGAACTCCCGGATGATCTACCTAGGGGGAGGGGGAGGGGGGAAGCACTCAGAGCAGTAATAGAGAAGATTTAAATTCGAGTAAAAGAGCGAAACTTTTCTATTAATGCTGTCTCTTTATATTTTAAGGCAGGTGGGTTGACGAACAGTCGAGCGCGAGGAAATGGAATATTCTTGTCGTAATGAAATTATGAGTGGCGTGCAGAGAGCTCCAGGCCACACTTATTTTCCTAGACCGAGCTCAACAATCTCAGCAGTGAATTTATATTACGGCCAAAATAAATGTCGGGTCATGTTTGTGATATTCGCACAATCTCAGGGCTGCGATGCGGATAAACTCTTCCTTAAAATGTTGGGATCAGCCCGGGGTTTAAATTTTAAAAGATAACAGTATTAATTTCATGTTTTTTATAAGGCATGCAGAAGACTTAAGTTTGAATCCCGCGGGCGGTCATATTTTCAGTTCTGCAACTTGAGATATGATACTATGAAGGATTGTAAATGTATTTGCCGTATTAGCAAAGTATTTTCTGATATCCGTATTGATTTAGTTCTCAAAAATTGTTAATTATGCATAACTAAAACATATACCTTCAAATACCAAAAGTTTATAGCCCTCGCCAGCCATTTTGAATATTTTTAAGACGCGTTTAACTATGCTGATGATAGTTCTAACAAGTAGTTCCGTGACTAACTAAAGAACCTACTTTTCTTAAATATTAAGATTCATGCCAATGATTAATCTATAGAGACCTACCTACAATAATGACGAAATTAATTTGGTAACACTGACATTTTAATTAGTTCAAAATATACCTGAAATAGTGTATCCTAATAGAGCACTACAGTTGGCAGCCCTGGTGACTCTGAAGATATTCTTAGTTCCATCTCTTAGCGTCCAGAATGCACTTACAACATTTAGTTGAAGTCCAATGGATAGTATGGACGTGACATGCAGTTAGACATTGGATCTAACAGCGCACGTAAAATCATGTTGGTAACAATGTCATGTATGTTTTGCTCATAATTAATCTGAATTATTATGATGCATTATTGTGCCAATTATGGTTGAAATCCTTTTGATAGTATATAAGTTACATATATTTAGAAATTCGACCTATCAGGGTGTCAGGTGCTAAACGTTTGCAAAGTTTCGAGCTGTTGGCTTGCATACTTTCTGATATATCGATATTAGGATAAACGTAGAGAGAGCACTTATTACCAGTTGGCAGCCCTGGTGGCTCCTAAGAACACGCATAGTCATATCTATTATGGCACACATAGCACATACGAAATTTGGTTAAAATCCAACTGATAGTAAAGAAATTACATACATTTAAAAATTGGACCTATCATGTTCGCAACAGTATTATGTACGGGCTCCGGGATATTAATTTGGAATGTTATTAACCACATGTGTGTTAATTTTGGAATAGTTCGCATGCATAACTCCTGTGATATACATCATAGTGTTCAAATTTCAATTGTGATTTTTCAGCAGTTGATAACACTGACGTCATTTTAAAATATGGGCATGAGATATCCAGGTTTAGATCTTTACTAGGTTTCGATAGCTGCAGTCGTTTAGGAATTGATAGGGGAGGGGGGCGGGTGAGGGGGGAAGGGGTCGTCACACCCACACACACACACAGACAGACACACATATCAGCCAGAATGACCTCATAAGACTACTTTTTCATAATTTTTGCCAAATGTGAAAAGTCGACTAAAAATTGCACAATACTCTTCGCATGTTTCATTGGTTTATACGAGGGCTGTTATTTTTTCAATTTCCGATGGACTGTATAAAAATAACAGATTGACATACCAAACTGATTTTACTACTAAATGTTTGCTTGTTTTATTCTTATGTCTCAACATAATCGCCGAAACGATTGAAACATTTGTCGTATCGTTACACCAGCTTTCCAATGCCCTCGGCAAAATATTCTGCCGCCACTGAGGTGGCTACGTCTGGACAGTCTCCTGAAGTGTTTACTTTTTGGAGAGGCGTTGCCGCCCAACCATACCATCAACTCTCGAAAGAGGTGAAAATCATTCACGACCGCACTGTGCCAAAGTTACCATAGACTTTTTCAAAGAATTCAAGCGTAAAATTTTGGACCATTTGCTGTTTAGTCCAGCACTGAATGATCTTCACCGTTTTCGAAAATTGAAGGTATGGTTGGGCGGCAACGCCTCGCCAAAAGGTTAAACACTTCAGAAGACTCTACAGATGTATCCACCTCAGTGGCGGCAGGTTTTTTTTTCCGAGGGCATTGGAAAGCTTGTGTAACGATACGACAAATGTTTCAATCGTTTTGGTTGATGATGATTATAATTGTTGTTTAAGGGGCCTAACATCTAGGTTATCGGCCCCAATAATTTTGGTGATTATGTTGAGACATAAGAATAAAACAAGCAAACAATATAATAGTAAAATCAGTTTGGTATGTCAATCTGATATTTTTATACAGTCATTCGAAACTTGAAGGAAAAAATAACAGCCCTCATATAGGCCTAGTAGAATAGGAGATAAAAATTGTTTAAGATTGTTAACTTTTGAAGGAGGTTAATTGTAGCGACCCGCTTAACAGAGACGAGCATTGAACTTCACTACTCTGAAGTAGCCTACAGTAGGCTATAATTATGTAGGTGCCTCTACGCTACAGTATTGTCAACATCACCTAATATTCAGAGAAGATTCACATCAGTGTTTGTTGGATATTCTGTATCACATAAATGTTTCTTATCAGCGCTGTGATGAAAATAATTTAAACTTTACCTGGGTGTGTAGAGATAGGCATATTGCGCGAGCTAAGCAAGAAGGCGATTATAAGCGAGCTGGTTATCAGCTGCTAGTGGATGGTTGCTCAGTGTACACGGTAGACTTATCGTGATCCTGCCTCTCTTCTCAAATCTCGGGCATTGCCCTTCCACACCTCAAGGAACACTCAGGACATTAAACTCTCCGAATTCCATGTAACGTAATGTTTTAAGTTGAATAGGTGACAGGACCTTAACCCTTTATTGTTTTTCTAATCCTTACTTAATTTTTTATTTAAATTTTCATTTCAGCTGTAATTTTAGTGTTTCATTTTATTTTTTGTGTGTTTTATTTTAATTTGTATATTTAGTTTTTATTTTATTGTTCAATTGCAATATTTGTGAATAAATTTACTGGTTGAAATTTTATCCGGCACCATAAAACTAGACAGATATAATATTATTTGCTTATCAGAAATATTACATCTACACGAAAGTTTGTTGTAAATAGGCTGAAAGTTTCAACTATTAGCATCTTTGATAATAGCCTAGAAACTCTTTTTATTGTAGGTGGTTCTGGAAGGAAGGGTCGAGGACAAGAACTGTAGGGATAGACCAAGTTTAGAATATGTTAAACAGATTGCCTTGGATGTAGGGTGTGATAGCTAAGTAGATATGTAACGCTTAGCTGAGGACAGGGAGGCATGGAGGGCTGCATCAAACCAGTCAAAAGACTGAAGGCTCAAGAAACAATATAGTATTGACAATGCGGATATTGTCTTCTTAAATACGGTACGAATTTTCATGACATTGCCCAGTAGTTTTGTCACCAATCCATAACAAAACAGACAAAAATTAAATTGGGAGAATACCTGATCATTATACACATCCCCCGTGTCACTTATCCCCTGAAGAGCCTTGGCTCACCAAGCAACCACTGCTCAGTCCTATAGGCCTACAGATTGTGGGGTGACGCGTTGTCCATTAATCTTGGTTTCCTCGACTGAGGCGCTGACTTTCTACACAGAAATCTACTTAATTGTACTCATGAGAATGGGGGCGCCCCGTTCCAGCCACATCATATGTTTCTAAAATCACTGACGGAGCTGGGAATCGAATAGGGGTCTCCAGGTGAGAAGCAGATGTGCTACCCCGACACTTCAGGGCCGCATTATACTCATCAACCAGGGTAAGAACAGGATGTAGAAAGTTTACCCTTTTTTCTACAGATTTATTAAAATCCCCAAGGTATAGCCCGGAACACAACCGACACCCTTACCTCTTATTCATGTCGCTGGACAATTTCATCTAGGACGTTCGCTGTGAAAGCAGGGGGCTAGCTGTTACTCCTCATCACACTCTTGGGGTGCGGTACAGCATTCATAGGAGTAAAATGATAATATAGATAAAGTGGACAAACCCACGGATATCCGCAACATTTTTCGCGATGTGGATATACTTTGCATGTCTGTGCGGATGGCGGATAAGCTGCGGATAATTTTGGAGTTAATTTGCGGATAGGTTTTAGAATACAATCCGAACTTGTTGAATATCATTACTAGGACCTGGCTGTATATGACATATCATAGCCTATTTGTTCTGTTATGTTCTTTCCAAGACAAAGGTAATATGATGATTTAAGCTAATCTCATTCTAATCAACACTACGACCTGTAAAGGGTTGCAATTCTGGCTGTGTAACATTCATTTTAAACATAGCACATGACATACAAAGCCAAGAGGAACGACTTTCTCCTCAAATGCCTAAATGTGTTGCTATAATACTTTATGCTTTATTTAACTAAAACTATTAATGCAATGCCAGTAGATTCGGATGACTCATGTGCGGATACGGATAATAGTGGTGCGGATGTGGGTCGGATGCGGGGCGGATGCGGGGCGGATGCGGACAACGTTTTGTTCATCCCCGCAGGGCTCTAAATATATAAGGTGTGTTCAAAAAGTAACGAGCCGGAGGCTGGAATGCGCAAACCGGTGACGACATCGGCTAATCGTGCCGTGTGTAATGAGGTGTGGTTCTGACCAGAGCGTGGAAAGTCACAGCCCGTCGCTAGAGGGCACGCGTGCAGGTCATGTGACGATACAAAGTGAGCAGCAGCATGCATCAATCGTCCAACGCTGCCAGTAATGCTGACGTTCTTCTATGACCAAGATGGCCGCCTTCTGATACACTTCATACTGCACGGGACAACAGTGAATGCCCAGCATTACTCCCAAACCTTGACCATCCTTCGCCAAGCGATCAAAACAAAACGACCAGGCATTCTCACCCTTGGGTCACTCTGCTCCACGACAATGCACGACTTCATACGGACAACACAGTCGCGGCACTCCTGCAGAAATTCAAATGAGAGGTTCTCGGCCACCCTCCATACAGTCCAGATCTCTCTCCCCGTGACTACGCCATGTTTGGTCCCCTGAAAAGTGCACTGTGGGGCCAACGATTCACCTCGGACGTCGACATCCAGCTGTACGTGCGGAACTGGTTCACATCGCAGCCCAGGGAATTTTATGAGACAGCCATTCACCGCCTCGTGTCACAGTGGGACAAGTGCCTCATCAGCCAGGGCCAATAATTTTAACATACAGGTTCTGGTTTCTGTAATTATGCCTCCAGCTCGTTACTTTTTGAACGCACCTTATAGATACTGTATCTTCAACGTTGCGGTAAACAATTGCCGTATTTCATGTTGATGATTAATGTGGTGGATTTACGACATTCTGGTCTTATAGCCCCGTGTACATGGGTGTCAGTTATTTGTCTGATAACCTGCGTTATTGTGATGGCTGCATTAGTGTGTGTATTCGTAATTCAGTTGAGGATTGGGAAGGGGGTGGCCTTGGCCTTAAGTTAGCATTACCCTGGAGCAGAAATGAGGAGAAACCACGGTCAATGCACCTCCAAAATGCCTGAGGTAGAAATCAAACCTACCTCTTCCCAGTTTTGCCACACCAGGCTGAGTGTACCCCGTTCTAGCATTCAATTCAGAAAATTATGAGGGATGTTCAAATGAAAAGGTACCAAACGGTACTGTGGGTACAATTTATTCGTTATTCGAAAGTAATCAACACAGGCCTGTGCACAGGTGACCCATTGCTTCACTAGGCACAGGATTCCCTGTTCCCAGAAGTTTTGTGGCTGTGACAGGAGCCAATCCTGTACGGTGCCCTTTAGTTCGTCGTCCGATTGTAAACGTTTCCCCTTGAGATGCTTTTTTAACGGACCAAACAGATGGAAGTCGAAGGGTGACAAGTCCAGTATGTAGGGTGGATGCACAAGTTGCTCCCACTTGAACGTGGCCAATACAACTTATGTGACGTTAGAGACGCGTGGGCGAGCGTTATTATGGAGCTGAATCACTCCCTTCGTGAGCAGCCCAGGCCGTTTGTTCTTGATGGAATCTCTGCTCCTCACTTGTCGAATGGTGCAATGTGAACGATATCCCTGCTGCTGCTTCAACTTCAACTGGACGGGACGGAACGTCAGTCAGCTTTTCTTCTGCGTCATGTGTGTGTGCGCTGGCGCATGCGCAGTATCACGTCGGATACTACATCTCCTAGATGTCGGACTATGTTATCCCAAAGTGTCATATTCAAATATCAACCAGTTTCGGTTTTACGACCATTCGTACATTTTCTTTTGAACACCCCTCGTACATTCCTTGACAATGGCGGGAATCGAACCCAGATCTCCGCGGTGTCAACAAAGAATGCTAGCCACTACACCAAGGGGTAGTCAATATTTGCGGTGTGAACACTAGGGCTCGACTGTCGTGAGAACTCCACCATGCTCTGCTACCACCGCGGTCTGCTACCACCGACAGTGGACAGTACACCCACGGATCTGTACGTCTCACTGGGCGTGATAAATCGTTGGTCTAACATCAGACGGCGCAGTGTTCTCCAAGCACACAATTGGTGACAAGATCACAAGGCACGTCCACGAAAGAACATCCACATCCCCTCCTATTTAATCATCTTGGCAGTCCACACATTTGTGCCTATTACACACGTCTGGGTTCTGTATACCTGATTTTGATTTGTCATGCCTAACTAATGAAGGAAACAAGTACAGTAAAACTTGGATAATTCGAACCTCAAGGGACCAGTAAAAAAAATGAATTATCCAAAAATTCGAATTATGAAAGTTCTTTGAAAGGGGTAGAGAAAATATTCAAATTCAAATTTTCCGGTTGCCTCAACATTTTTCGGCCTTTGCCACTCTCATTTTCATAACCGAGAATTTTGTCTTTATTTTTTAGGTATGTTGACAACGTATTTGGAGGAATCCCGAAAGCCTTTGCAATTTCAGATTTTTTCCTTCATTCCCGTTTCCACTTCTTTAATCACAGCTATTTTCTCCGCCAAAGTCAAAGTTTTGTATGAAACCCGAGGCTTTGATGACGACGTCTTGGTTCTGTACACACACTATACAACACAGGCAAAACCAAACTTCTAAACTACAACCACAAGTCTAATCAGACCACTCAGCACGCACTACCTGACAGGTGTAAGGGATGACACTGTTATGAGTTATGAGATGTGGAGCGTTGCAAAACAATGGGAGGGGGAGGGGTTGGGCATTGACCTTGGAAGGAGCGTCGCAGGGGTATTGTTAGTCATGTAGGCAAACCATCGAGTAGGGGCCGCATGCCAATGATACGTTGTTTTTCAGGAATTTCTGACCCAACTGTTTGGCTTCCGATCGGCTTTTAACACGTAAAAACTTCGAATTATCCAAAATATAATTCGAATTAACCAGGATTTGTTAGCATTGAATGTATATAAAATTCGAATTAAAGAAGATTTCGAATTATAGAAGTTGAAATTAGCCAAGTTCCACTGTTGTTCCGTGAAGAACTATACAGCCAATTTACATATACCCTACTTATGATAATTGCCTCTATCTACATACAACATTTCAGTTTCGTAGATATTGAGAACCGTCTATACGTTGTGCCCGATAATCTGGCTTTGGATTGGGTGGCCCGACACACACGTCAATCCTCACTCAAAATTCGGTACAACTGGAAAAGAAAAAAAAGATCTTGAATGTCCGAATCAATTTTGGCCTTAAAAAAACTATGTCGGGAACGAGATTCAAGTAATCCCGGGGTCTTTATAAAGATGGATACAACTGGGGTAAAATCTCAAAATTGATCCGGTGGACACACAAGTATGACAACGAACAAGAATGACAAAAAACTCCGCGGTTAAAATAAAACTCATCCACCATTTATTACAGAACCACACCACTAAATACATAAAATCAAACACAGAAGCCTACCTTCGCTCGGAGACTTCTCAAAATTACTCTTGATGTGCAAATAAAGAAATGACGCAGAAGCAAAATTCAAATTAATGAGGACAAAAATCTCCGAGCGTCCTAATCTTTGGATACAAAATAACTTACGGAGATCAGAGCTATATCACCCTAGTATTACAACCATTACTTCAAAATGCTATGTCACCTCTCCGTTGAATAGTCCATAAATGAGCAGGTGCATAAATCTGAGAAAATATTCAAAGAAAAAAAATTGTTGCCTCATTCGATCTCCTTCTAACTAAATGTAATCACCAAAATAGATTTTTTTTAATATATGGATGTCAGTGGCGTTAAAGAATTTATTTTCAGACCTTTTATTCATGGAATAAATACTTTCATTATTATTTTCACTGGTTTTCGTTCAGCTGTGCCTCACTCAGAAAAATGACTGGTTGTTGGCTTTTACATTTATTACATTACATTGTAACATCTTTATGATCCCAGATATTTATTTATTTATTTGTTAATCACTCCATGCGCTTCACATATTTATAAATACACCATAAACATTTAAGTAGATGGCCTCTGCCTATCTGTATTATTTTTCAACTGACAATTGCCTCAAAATTTTCATATACTTGAACCTATCACGTAACATTAATTATAATCATTTATTTTATTCACCTTCCTATAGCGAGAACATTTAGTTTCATCATAACTTCGTATTAGGCAACCCTACTATTTTATCAATGCAGTTTCATTATTTACACAACCTTGTATCAGTTACCTACCAAACGCATCTCCTCATGTTAGCATGTAAAGGGAAACCTCAGTGACGTGTGAGTGTTTAGTATAAATATCATGATGTGCGCACAAAAAGTGGCCCCTTAAGTGTAAATGAATCCCCTCTAAGTTAAGCCTGTTCAAACCATTAATTGTCATCCAGGTTGCACCAATTCAAAGAACACAGCGACGTAACACGCTGAAAGGACCCAATACTCAGATTATATTTTAATGCATCCATATATATATATATATATATATATATATATTATTTTAAATCCTACATATGTCTAATAATCTCTCAAACGAAAACTTAAAATTTACTGCCCTAATAATCTTGTCATGATATCGCATTTTATCTTTTTGATTAACTTCTATTTCGATTTAAGCCCATCTGTCCAAATCTTAGTAACCACTACCCATTAACCACTACTTAAGAATTAACATGGTTTTCAGTACCTTTCGACCACCTCAGTCTTGGTTCCGCTGACACGTTTCCTGGAGGTTTGGGTCCACGTTCTTCCCATTGAACATCCTCCCCTCTCGTCCTGGATCCAGCTCGCGACCCTCTGGGTGTCCATGGTCCTGGCTCGCCTTCGTTTCCACGTCATCATAACAGCTTCCACATTCCTATATTTAGCTGGTCATCTCTTCGCTCGTGAAGTTCTTGTCACAAAACTCGCACTGGTCTGTACTTATAGCCTTATGTCCATCCAATACATCGCTGCAATCTTCAAGTCGAATATGCCAAGTAATATCAACTTATGGCCGTGATAATATCTCTATAACGGCACAGGTTATATCGTACGCATCTACACCAGCCTGCACTCATAAGAGATTACGTCCGTCCTGGGCCTTGAATGTCGCTCTATATTTGGACTACACTCAGTTTATCTCTCATAGTTCACTGACCCTGGATACTCATTTGTCTGCTCGTCAAACAAAAGCACATCGCTTCGTTCATATGTTCTGGGCGTCAATTATATCGCGCACGGCCCATGCAGTCCCGTACCTAGTAAAAGCTTGAGACACCACGTGTGTCTGCTCGCACTTCGTCGTACTAATGACTAGTGTCCCACAACATAATGCATTATGATCTGCGTTATAATATCACCTCGCCACATTCGGCTTTAGTATTCGTTATTACAGAGCTGTCTACGCATGATATAATACTGAGTCTTTCAGCTATGTCCCAAAAACTGTCGGAATACCGCACTGGTTCCAAGTTGCCACGTCACGACTGCTACTACACACTTCTTTCTAACTTCAGCGTGCGGCGACACAAAAATAAAGTGAACTGCGGTGTATGGCGATGCAAAATAAAGTGAACTTCGTTGTACGGTGATAGAAAAGAAAGTGAACTTCGTTGTACGGCGATGCAAAATAAAATGACCCGCTTCTCCAGCGTGACCTTCCCACCTTGACTTTTCCTGGAGCTCATCAGCGCCCTCTACGCTTCTGGAACCTTCGCCTAGTCATGCTGTCGACTATGTCCATGACGTAAAAACATCAACCTCAGGTTACTTCCGCTTGCTTTCTTCCTCCGGCTGTGCGACGTTGCCAGAGCTCTCAAAACCATGTGGTATCGGTTACAACGTATATTTCGGATAGTCACCATGTTGGAATTTTATAAAAAAAAATGCACCAGAGTTATGGACTATTAAATTAAGATTATTGTATAGGTGTATTGTTCAAACTTCAATCGCATGATTAGGACACGAGAAATATAAACGAGATTTTAAAATTTCGCACAGCCACCATCTTCTGGTTGTAACAATAATTGAAATTAATTAGATGCCAGTGGATTTAAATTTGTATGATCATATACCGTAACAAATTTCACTGCACTCGGATGGTTAAATCACGAGAAAAGTCCATTTGAATATTTGAAATTCACGTCGCCGCCATGCTGGACTTGTGTTCACCTGATTATTGAGCGTCCCATAGATGTTATAGCCTCTAACAACATATAAAATTTCAGTTTGATTGCTGTCGTAAATTATTAGATATTGAGAACCATCTAAATATTTCGGATGGTCGCCATGTTGGATTTTAATACATGTAGGCCATAGATGTATGTACTATTATATGAGGATTATTGTGCTGGTTCATTAATCAAAGATTAATTTCATTCGCATGATTAGGACATAAAAAATGAAATAAAATTTAAAATTTTGCACAGCTGCCATCTTGAGGTTATGTAAACAATTGAACGATAATAAATGTCATTGCATTGCAATTTGTATAGTTATTTTCTGTACCAAGATTCACTGCATTCGGATGGTCAAATCACGAGAAAAGTCTATTTAAACGTTTCAAATTTGCTTGGCCGCCATGTCCGTTTTGTGGTTAACAAGATTTTGAAAGTTACATATGTGAACTTCTTGTAGTGCCTTTTATCAGCGTACAAAGTTTCAAGGAAATGTCGGTAATTGTTTCGGAAATATACAATGTCGGTGAAATGTATCCCACAGCCGCCATGTTGGATTTTTTAGGCATAATAAAATTCGGGGTCGGCCAAAATAGTACTATGACCTCACCGTATTTCGTTGACATCGGTTTAGCCGTTTAGACGTTATTTGGGGGGAAACATACACACATACACACACACACGGACAAAAGGTGATCTCAAAAGCCTATTTTCTCACAAATGAAATTGGCTAGGTTCCGGACACGAGGAAAGAATTTCTGAAGGCAGGTGAATGATGTACAGGAATTGCAATTATAGATCAAGATCTCTTGTGACGTTCGTGAAATGAAGAGAGAAAAGGAAGATAGAGTAACGGAATTAATTTAATCACTTAGAAATCTTCTGGTTACATAGTTGTTGTTGCTTTAAGGGGCGGAAGATTGAGGTCATCTGTCCATACCTTAGTAGCTTAAATGAGGGATTCATTCCAGAATAAGTCCAAAAAATAAATTGTACAGAAACTAAGAAATAGAATATAGCTTCATTTGTTCTGAATGAAAGATATATTGATTTTAGACCTACTATTTTCTAACATTGCATAAAAGGAAGTATATTTTATGAGGATAGTTAAGAAAACTTCAAAAATCCTTTGGACTAGTCTTGTTTTTTCCGAAACCTTAGTTGAGTACGAAAATTAAAAATATTGCAATCCTCTAATACGATCATGTATTATGTAAATCTTCACAAAGTACAAATCATTATTGAATGACAAACATTCCAGGTGGTTAATTATCATTAAAAAAAGCATTGCAAAGGCGTTGTCTTAGTTTGTATAAGCCCCTATATTTCACATTCGTATATACGCCGACCTGTCTGCTTTTTGGAGACAGCAATAATATCTAACTTATACCTGGAGCTGGCCTTGAAGAGGAATTTGGTTGGTTAGTTGGTTCCTTAGTTTAGGGGCTGCGACACCGTGGTCATGTAGCCCTGTGTACTTAGGGTGTGTGTAGAATCTGTGTGATAACTGGTGTTAATTTTGATGGCTGTATTAGTGTGTGCGTTATCTGTTTTCAATTCAAGTAAGGACTGCAGACGATAATTTCAAGTAGCTCTTACCTTCGCTACAAAATGCTACCGTCCACGATACCTAGCTTTGAGCTTGACTACTACTAGATGCCATCGAAAACAGCGCCCGTTGACGAACGTTGGAACTAAAGAGCATTAATCAACCTACACATTTTGCATCACACAAGTATAGTTAGTGGAAGGATCTTAAACATGCTACACATCTATGACATGGGACCGACGGCTTTACTTCCCCTCCGAAGGAAAGCATACTGAGAGATGCTACCAACTACGCCACCGAAGCCACCCTTGAAGAGGATGAAGCTGTATTTATCTCAGTAAGTCAATTTGTAGAGTTGTCTGTCTTTGGGAAAGAACCCTTCGTAAATTCTGTTGTTTATTTATTTCTCGTGTCGGAAACATACAAATGTACAGTTGTTATACATATAACAGTAGAATATAGCACGTGCCCAATACTGAGCAACATCCAAGACGCTTGGAGTAGCTAACATGAGATCTTCCTCTGCACAAGATGAAGGGCACAGAGGGCAATGAAGCATGTGTCTTGTGGTTTGTTCTTGTCCATATTCGCAAGACGTCTCACATATACTGAGGCCCCATCTCCTCAGATTGTCTCGGGATCTTCCAACTCCTGATCGTAGCCTGTTTAGGGATTTCCACACCAACCAGCTTTCGTTGTGTCCGGGTGGTAGTTCTTCAGCTACTGGCATCCAACCGCAGGGATGAGGGGTCGACTTCTTCCATATATCCAGCCTTGCCTTCTCCGGTGAGACAGTAAGCATCTCAGATGTCCTCAGGAAGCTCTTTCGGGACCTCAGCCGTTGCTGAGGAGGATTATATCCATGCAGTGGGTGGGCGCTGTTCTCTCAGCCTGTCCCTGTCGGCAGCCACCTCTCTGCGTACACAAGGTGGTGCTATTCCAGACAGGTAGTAGAGCTTATCTGTAAGGGCAGGCTTTAAGCAACCTGTTATCAACCTACAGGTTTCGTTCAGAGCTGTATCTACCTGTCTGGCATGAGATGACCTGTACCATACTGGGGAAGCAAATTCAGCAGTAGAAAAGCACAATGCCATTCCAGAAGTGCGAATAGTCTCTGGATGTGAGCCCCATTGTGTCCCTACTAGTTTACGAATCAGGTTGTTTCGTGTGGAGATTTTCATTTTGTTATTCTTACAGCGGGCTTTGAATGTAAGAGCTCTATCAAGGGTTACTCCCAAGTATTTGGGGGTGTGACAATGCTGCAATCGAATACCTGTCCATTCTATGCGTAACTCATGATGAGCTTCCCTGTTCCTTAAGTGGAAGGCGCATGCTTGTGTCTTAGATGGATTTGGTCTGAGTTGGTTCCAACTGTAAGGGCAGATGTCAGATCTCTTTCCACTGATTCAAAACTTTCACTCTGCGCAGCAAGGCCTAGGTCGTCTGCATACAAGAAGCTTCTTGTGTCTGGGGACAGTGGCTGATCGTTGGTATAGATGTTGAAGAGAATTGGAGCCAGGACGCTTCCCTGAGGTAGGCCATTTTTCTGTACTCTCCAACGGCTGCGTTGCCCCTGGAAGTCCACAAAAAACCCTACGGTTTTGAAGGAGAGTGCTGATAAGTCGAACTAGATGGAAATCCTTGGTCATACCCCACAACTTGGCATGGAGCAACCGATGATGGACAGTGTCGTACGATGCTGAAAGATCCACAAAGACCACGCCTGTCACCTGCCAAGTTTCAAACGCATGAGTGATATATACATTTCCACTGAATCTAAATTAGATCTGAAGATGTTCGCTTGACGAACGAAACTATTCAACCAAATAAAGCCCTCCCCCCATTTCTGTGAGAAGTATTTCATTAACTGTACATAAATAAAACAGGCACTAAGAAATACATTGTTACTTCTCGCCAAATCTAAGAAAAATGCTGGGATAATACCTTATTCAGAGTCCCGGGGCAACTACTGTTTGTGATCCCTGTCCACAGCCCACACACACTAAATCAATCTTCATAGAAACATAGGTTATCAGACAAGTTAAACCAGGGCGTATATAAGGGGGTAGCTGTGAGGGCACCAACCCCCCCCCCCCGAAAACCAACAATAACAAGAAGTTCAGTGACGAACTAAAGAGCCTACTTTTCTTAAAATTTAATATTCATACAAATGATTTATCTATATGGATCTATCTATAATAATGACGCATTTAAGTTGGTAATATCGAAATTTATAATTAGTTCGAAATACTGTATACCTGGCATAATGTAGCCTAATAGAGAACTACAGTTGGCAGCCCTGGTGACTGAATATGTTCTTAGTTCCATGTCTTAAGGTACAGAATACAAAATTTGGTTGAAGTCCAATGGATAGCATGGACGTTACATGCAGTTAAACATTGGATCTAACAGCGCGCGTAAAATCACGTTGGCAACAATGACATACAGGTATTGGACAGAAATAAGCTGAAATAATATGATCTATTGTTGTGTCTATTTTGAATGAAATCCATTAATTAGTATAGAAGTTACATGCATTTTAAAATTGGACTTATCAGCAGGCTTAGAATCATGTTGGCAGCACTGGAGTAGGCCTATATTAGTTACTCCAAATTAATCTGGAATGCCAGGTACTATACGTGTGCAAAGTTTAGAGCTATTGGCTTGCATACTTTCTGATATATTGATATTTGGGTAACAAAAATAGAGACAGTATTTTTATTAACAGTTGGCAGCCCTGGTTGCTCTTAAGAAACGGCATAGTCATATTCGTTATGGTACACATAGAACACACGAAATTTGGTTGAAAGCCAAATGATAGTATATAAGTTACATGTATTTAAAGTTGGACCTCTCAGCAGGCTTAGAATAATGTTGGTAGCAATGACGTATATAAGTTTCTCCAAATTAATATAGAATGTTAGGTACTATATGTTTGCATAGTTTAAAGCTGTCGGCTTGCATACTTTCTGATATAGAGAGAGCATTTATTGGCAGCCCTGGTGGCTCTTAAGAATACGCTCAGTCATATCTGTTTATGTACACATAGCACATACGAAATTTGGGTGAAATCCAATTGATAGTGTAGAAGTTATATGCATTTTAAATTTGGACCTATCAGCAGGCTTATAATCATTTTGGCTACACTACCAAGTATGGCCTCCTGGAAATTAAACCTAATATTATTATCTATACGTGTGCCAATTTTGAAATAGCTCCCATTCATAGCTTCCAAGATATCCAACATGAAGCTCAAATTTCAATTGCGATATTTCAGCAGTTGGTAGCACTGACATCATTTTCAAATATGGCCGTGAGATATTCAGGTACAGAGCTTTACTCCTACCAAATTTTGTTTCGATTGCTACAGCCGTTTAGGAGTTGATACGGGGGGGGGGGACACACACACAGCCAGCCAGCCAGCCAGATAGAAGGACAGACAGATGGACAGACAGACAGACACACATTTGCCCGATCTCATAAGTCTACTTTTTCCTCATTTTTGCAAAATGTGAAAAGTAGGCTAAAAATTAATAAAGTGTTGTTTTGGTAAAAGCAAAACATATTTGTAAATTTGGTTGTACCCTAATCTAAACTTATTGGCTAAGTTATAAACAATATTAAGATTGAAATTAGACTACCTCGTGGTGTAGTGGCTAGCACTCTTGACTGACGCCCCGGAGGTCCAAATTCGATTATCGGCTCTGCCAAGAAATTTTAATTCTTGTCTGAGGGCTGGAACGGGGTACACTCAGCCTTGTGGGGCAAGACTGAGAATTCCACCGTACGGTACTTTTGAGAAATACATTATCAATTTGTAACATAATAGAAAAAGACAATTGAGTAGCTGTCTGACAGTGAGGCAGCGCCCCAATCACGAAAACCAAGATAAACGGCCGAGGGGACCCGATGCGCTGATCACACGTCACCCCAATATCTGCAGGCCATATGGCTGGGCAGCGGTCGCTTGGTAGGCCCAGGCCCTTCACGGGCTGTAGTGCCAGGGGTTATTTTTTTATCACTAATTGTAAAAAATAAACATAGAATTTTACAATTAACTCTTATCTAAAATAATTACACAAAGTTATATGCTCTAAGATATTTTACAGTGGCAATCCCCTGAGAATATTCACAATTTTCCAGGAGAGTCAGCCCCCCCACCGAAAAAAATGTATATACGCCCCTGAGTTCAACACACACCTAAGTACACGGGGCTGATGCTCATAGTCCACAAAACGAATTAAAAGCAGTAGCATGAGATCAGATTACTCAGTGTAGTGAGAATCGAACGTGCCAAGAAAACCTAACTAAGTCGCATGACTTGTCCCAGACCAGTTCGTGCTGGTAAATGCACAATATCGTGTAAAACATAATGTTACTTCCATTACATGACCTCTAGCATGAATTACCCAGCATGCACATTCTTCAGTTTATACACTTCTTCTTATAGCGGCATAAGAAGTGTTTCTATGAATTATTTAAGGTTTAGTCCAGGAAAGTTACATTTCAGAGTGCGGTCCAGTGACTTGAATCAGTGGATGGTGCTTAGATGGAAAATACCAACGTATAAATGACGCTCTATGGAAGTGAAACTTGGACTATTGGTGCAGCAAAAAAGAGGAGAATTGAAGCGTTTGAAATGTGGTGTTACAGGAGAATGATGAAGATCAGATGGGTAGATAGGGTTACAAACGAAGAGGTACTAAGACGAGTGGGAGAGGAGAGATGTTTCTGGCGACTGCTAATGAAGAGAAGAGATAGGTTGGTAGGTCACATACTAAGACACCCAGGAATAACATTCATTCATTCATTCATTCGTTTATTTGCAATTGGGGGTGTGTCCCCCGGTGGCAAATTAGATATACATAACAAATAAATAATTATACATAACAATTCAATAACAATTATTCAACAATTAAACTGGAGTATTTACACAAATAGTCAGTCTTTTCTTAAACACACCTATATGTTTGGGAAAAGGCTCTAAGACTGCGGCAGGTAGAGAGTTCCAATTATCAATGGCACGGTTTACGAAATAATATTTACCATAATTTGTTCGCTGTGGTCGGCCCTTAACTTTGAAAGGATGATCGCTCCTACCCATGTAAGTAGGCTTTTCCATACGTTTGCTAAGCTCACCCCATGCTGGTTGATTTGTATACGTGTTGTACATAGCGCAGAGTCTAGATTTCATCCTCCTAGCCTCATGTGATTCCCACCCAAGTTTCTTTAACATACGGCTCACACTGCTCCTGGGAATAAAGTCACTGAGCACAAATCTAGCGGCCTTTCTTTGTACCATTTCCAACTCATTTATGAGCCCTACTTGATATGGATCCAAAACCGCCGAGGCGTATTCCAGAATAGGTCTTACAAGCGACAAATATCCTAATTCTTTAGCTGAGGTACTACTTCCTTTTACTACCCTCATTACAAAGTGCAGGGATTTGTAAGCTTTAGAAACTACACATCCTATATGACTACTCCATTTCATATCATTTCTTACGTGAACGCCCAAATATTTGCAAGAATCTTCTTCTACAAGTATTTCCGAGCCAATGTTATATTGAAAATCTTGCCTTCGCACTTTCCCTATTTTTAGCCTACTATTCACATTTTGCAAAATTGAGGAAAAAGTAGACTTATGAGATCGGGTAAATGTGTGTCTGTCTGTCTGTCTGTCTGTCCTTCTGTCTGTCTGTCTGTCTGTCTGTTCTTCTGTCTGTCTGGCTGTGTGTGTGTCCCCCCTATCAACTCCTAAACGGCTGCAGCAATCGAAACAAAATTTGGTAGGAGTAAAGATCTATACCTGAATATCTCACGCCCATATTTGAAAATGATGTCAGTGCTACCAACTGCTGAAATATCGCAATTGAAATTTGAGCTCCATGTTGGATATCTTGGAAAGTATGAATAGGAGCTATTTCAAAATTGGCACACGTATAGATAATAATGTTGCAGTTTAATTTCCAGGAGGCCATACATCGCAGTGTTGCCAAAATGAATATACGCCTGCTGATAGGTCCAAATTTAAAATGCATATAACTTCTACACTATCAATTGGATTTCAACCAAATTTCGTATGTGCTATGTGTACATAAACAGATATGACTGAACGTATTTTTAAGATCCAACATGGCTACCAACTGCTAATAAATGCTTTCAATTTATTTTATCCAAATACCAATATATCAGAAAGTATGCAAGCCGACAGCTCTAAACTATGCACGCGTATAGTACCTGACATTCTACATTAATTTGGAGTAACTTATGTACATCAGTGCTACCAACATTATTCTAAGCCTGCTGAGAGGTCCAACTTTAAATACATGTAACTTCTATACTATCATTTGGATTTCAACCAAATTTCGTGTGTGCTATGTGTACCGTAACAGATATGTATATGCCGATTCTTAAGAGTAACCAGGGCTGCCAACTGTTAATAAATACTGTCTCTATTTTTGTTACCCTAATATCAATATATCAGAAAGTATGCAAGCCAATAGCTCTAAACTTTGCACACGTATAGTACCTGGCATTCTTGATTAATTTGGAGTAACTAATATACGTCAGTGCTACCAACATGATTCTAAGCCTGCTGATAGATCCAATTTTGAAATACATATAACTTCTATACTAACTAATGGATTTCATTCAAAATTGACACAACAATAGATCATATTATTTCAGATTATTTCTGACCAATACGTGTATGTCATTGTTGCCAACATGATTTTATTCGCGCTGTTAGATCCAATGTTTAACTGCATGTAACGTCCATGCTATCCATTGGACTTCAACCAAATTTTGTATTCTGTACCTTAAGAGATGGAACTAAGAATATATTCAGTCACCAGGGCTGCCAACTGTAGTTCTCTATTAGGCTACATTATGCCAGGTATACAATATGTCGAACTAATTAGAAATTTCGAACTAATTAGAAATTTAGATATTACCAACTTAATTTCGGCATTATTCCAGATAGATCCATATAGATTAATCATTGGCATAGATCTTAAATTTTACGAAAAGTAGGCTCTTTAGTTCGTCACGGAACTTCTTGTTATTAGACTACATTTTCTTGTGTTTATTTTCATTTTATTTTCAATCGCCCACTTATAGACCAGGTTCAGGTCATCTTGATGTACTGCATTGTCTTGTGAGTCATGTATCTTTCGATATATTACACAATCATCCGCAAACAATCGACAGTCACTGTGAATCCCATTTGGTAAGTCATTTATAAACGCCAAAAATAACAAAGTTCCAATTACGCTGCCCTGAGGGATACCCGACGTTACGGTAATTTCATCCGAGAATCGGCCTTCAACTTTCACTTTCTGGGAACGACCCGTCAAAAATTCTTGGATCCATAAAATTACTCTTCCATCAATCTTCGTCGAAGCTAATTTATGGAGTAGCATGTCATGCGGCACAACATCAAATGCCTTCGAAAATTCTATAACTACGGCGTCGACTGAAACTCCATCGTCTAACGATTCGCTAATATCTTGAAAAAGTGATAGCATCTGACTCTCGCATGAGTAACCTTTCCGAAATCCATATTGCCTATCATTAAACCATGATAATATTTCCCACTGTTCCCTCAAGTAGTCGCAAATGAGATGCCCCATCTGTGTACAAACGATGGACGTAAGACTAACCGGCCTGTAGTTGCCCAATTCAAGTCTGCTCCCTCCCTTAAATATTGGGACTACCGTAGCTCTTTTCCAGTCATCCGGGATTTGCGCATTAATTATGGGCACATTAAACATCACCTCTAAGTATCGTGCCACGGCCCTACCTCCTAGTTTAAGTACTTCACTAACAATTTTATCAGGACCCTTCGATATATTGTAACGTAATTTTTGTATTAGCTTTACAATTGCTGACTGGTTTATTTGGAGAAGTGGAGCCCCTGATTCACCGTTAAGGTCCAACACACAACTATTGGATTTATTGAACACACTACCATAAAAGACATTTAATCCATTAGCAATGGCCTGCTTGTCAGTAATTAATTTACCGCCACCGGTCATTATCATCGACAAATTATTTGAATTTCCCTTTCTTCTCCTAACATAACTGTAAATTTTTTCCACCCATCGCCCAAGCTTGGTTATGGAAGGAAGGGTCGAGGACAAGAACTGTAGGGGTAGACCAAGGTTGAAGTATGTTAAACAGATTGCCTCTGATGTAGGGTGTGGTAGCTATGTAGAGATGAAACGATTAGCTCAGGACAGGGAGGCATGGAAAGCTGCATCAAACCAGTCAAAAGACTGAAGACTCAAACAACAACAACTGACGCTACTAACATAGTATGCATAGATGAACAAACAACACGTAATTAAGCGCTTGAGTTCTTAAAGCAACGAATAGTTGACGAACACTGGGTGTCACAGTAACCATAGTGTCAGGGAATTGATGACGCTCATTCCAGATAGACCCACAAGCAAGAAACATAACCATCCTAAACCAAGCTTGACTTGACCTACTACAGGCACTATGACCTGCTTCATGATTACTAAAAGTAGTGATGTGGTGGGATAACCTGCTGAAACTCCAATATCGGTCTTCAAGATGTGTTTTTTCCTCAACATGTGTTTATTTCCATAATTTCAGTTTATCGATGTAATAACCATTACTGTTAATTCTTTTTATTTATTTATGTAAGTTAATTATTAATTTATTTGTTCTTCTTCTTGTTTATCGTTTGGGCCTACTCAGGACCTCAGGGCTCATATCTTCACGTCGCTTGGGCACTCTTTTTTTTTCTCCTCTTCCAGTAGTCCTTCATCTTCTAACTATGAGCCAGCATTCTTTCCTCCTTCCATAAAGGTCTGCTGTTCCCTGTGTTCTTCCCACTAGTAGTTGACATGGCAAAAACTTCCCGCCAAATGGCTTACCGGAACTGTGGGCGGTCATGTGGTATCCCCAATTGCTCCAGATCCGACTTCACCACTTGTTCCTGGGGGCTTTTACTCTACCTGCCACTGTGAAGATCTTGCGAGTGAGTCTGCAAGGGTTCATCTGAGTTAAGTGCCCATATAAGTCAAGAAAGAGCTTCCTCCAAACAACGATATCCATTCCTTCCTCAGCTGATGCTCGCCGAATTGAACTTTGGAAAACAAAATCACCGGGAGGAGGTTGGGAAATGAAGAAGAAGCCGGTAGCAGGCTACCATTTACAAGACGCTAAACAGACTGGGAATTGTTGTGAGTCAGCGCAAAAGCAATTTGAAGAAGTGGGGATACAGTACTGAAGAACTTTGCAAATGTGGTGAAAAACAACACGCTGAGCACCGTCTGAATTGCAGCATGTTACCAAGACCATGTGCTATGCAGGACTTAATAGAAGCTAAGAACTATGCTATTCTAACAGTTACAACACTGGAGAAATTAAAATGTGTGCAATTTATATGTATATTTGTATGCATTTTGGACTCGGATGAATAAATAAGGTGACCATAGAATATCAGGCGACTTCTCTGAACTCGTGACGATGCCTTCCTAATCATTGTGCCGAATGCTCTAGGTCCTCTTCTCGTGTTGCGTCCCAGTATTCTCCGCGGGATCTCGATCTCCTTTGTTCGGGTTTCCACAGAGGGCCTTTCCTGGACATCAAAAAGTACTCAGAGGCGTAGAGAACAGATGGTTTCACTACTGAATTGTAGTGTCTGAGTTTAAGGTTCTTGGAGAGGCACTTTGATCTGTAAATGCTTCTGCAAGAATGTAGGCCCCCTCAATTTGGTGCGCCTGGTGTCTATGGCTAGGTTCTCACTCTGGTTTGCTGAGATCCACTCTCCTTGATACTTGACCGCCGGGATTTTTCTCATAGTGGTGTCTTCCAGAGGAATTCCTTAATTAGATCCAAGTTAGCGGTCGCCTGTCACCATCCCCAGTTGTATAAGGTGCGTTCAAAAAGTAACGAGCCGGATGCTGTAATGCGCAAACCGGTTACGACATCGGCTAATGGTGGCGTGTGTAACGAGGTGTGGTTCCGACCAGTGCGTGGAAGGTCACATCCCGTCGCTAGAGGGTGCGCGTGCACGCCACGTGACGATACAAAGCGAGCAGCAGCATGCATCAATAGTCCAACGCTGCCAGTCGCATTGCAAACAGTGACATGGATGCGTCAAACGAAGCGCAAAGAGATGTTGTGAAATTTCTGACAGCGAAAGGAGTAGGGGGAATGGACATTCATCGCGGAATGTCACAAGTGTACGGCGAACACTGCATGTCCCTTGCAAGGGGCAAGGCGTGGCACAAGCGCTTCAGGGAAGGACGGGTGTCGTTAGCCGATGATACCCGGTCTGGGGTACCCCCCTGCATTACCGATGAAAACATCCAGCTGGTTGATGCACTCATTACCCAGGGCTGCCGAGTGGCAGTGAACGCCATAGCCGCCGTGGTCGGATTGAGCGTCGGAAGTGTGCACACCATCATGAAGGAACGACTGCACTTGCGCAAAGTGTGTGCCCAATGGGTGCCCCACAGTCTTCAACCACACTAGGAAGCATGTCGAATGGCCTACTGTCTTGATCTTGGTTGGACGATTGATGCATGCTGCTGCTCGCTTTTTATCGTCACGTGACGTGCACGCTTGCCCTCTAGCGACGGGCTGTGACCTTCCACGCTCTGGTCGGAACCACACCTCGTTACACACGCCACGATTAGCCGATGTCGTCACTGGTTTGCGCATTCCAGCCTCCGGCTCGTTACTCTTTGAACGCACCTTATATATGCTGACACATTGTGTTCAGCTCCCAGACACTGTTCTTGCGACGGTAGAGGAATGATCCCTCGCAAAGTGCATGGGCCATGCTGGGGAGATTAGTAATAAGAAAATGACCAATACTGTAAAACTAACAAATTTTACCCGGTTTTTGTTGTTTTCTACCACTTTGTGTGAATGAAAGTTTATTGTTTGTTCAGTCATGCTGATCAGAGCCCCGTCAAAATATAGCCTCGTAGCATAGTGGCTAGCATTTTTGGCAGTCACCGCAGAGGTCCGGGTATGATTCGCGGCTCTGCTAAGAAATTTCATTCTGAACTGGAGGTTGGAGTGGTGCTCATATAGTGTCGTGATACATAACAGAGATGAGGGTGGTTGGCTCATTACCAACCTCAGCCATCCTAAGAAGTAGTGTTCCGTGCATTTCCTCAGCTACTCCAAGTGAATTAAGGCCACAACCACTTCCTTCCCGGTTACTAGCCCAATATATAAATGCACACACTGGTACTGCCATCATACAGTGACACACACACACATTCAAGTACACGGAGCTACATGACCACGATTTGGCGAAGCCTCTAAATGAATCAACAAGAAGGAATACGATAGAAAGCATCGTCGATCGTCTCATTAGAAGAGTTAACAAATCTTCTATGATAACAAAAAAAAAAACACAAGTAAACAAACAAAACGTTTTGCGTTGAGTATTATTTTATGCATATATTCTGACTGTGCCGGCCCCGTGGTGTAGGGGTAGCGCGCCTGCCTCTCACCCGGAGGCCCCGGGTTCGATCCCCGGCTCCGTCAGGGATTTTAAAACTGACGTGAGGGTTGGAACGGGGTGCACTCAGCCTCGTGAGGACAATTGAGTAGCTGTCTGACAGTGAGACAGTGCCCCGGTCACGAAAACCAAGATTAACTGTCGAGGGGACCCGACGCGCTGACCACGCGTCACCCCAAAATCTGCAGGCCAATTGGCTGGGCAGCGGTCGCTTGGTAGGCCTAGGCCCTTCAAGGGCTGTAGTGCCACGGGGTTAGTTTATATATTCTGACTGTCTACATCGAACAGTAACTATTGATAATTGATGTTAGTCATCAATTCAGTCTACATTATGAAGACACTGTAGGTGGGGAGTAGTATGGTGAGGTCGTCGGCAAAGGCTAGGCATGAAACATTAAGGTTGTCTTCATTGAACCAAAGTTTCATCCCAGCCCTGGTAGTAGTCGTGCCTGGTAGTAGTTCTTCAGGAAGCAGGTGAAGAGGATGCAAGAGAGTCCATCTTCATGTCTGACTCCTGCCTTGATGGGGAAGCTCTATGAAAGTTGACCTCTGAACATGACCTTAGAAGTGTTGTCATGCAAGGTGGCCTGGACTAGTTTACATATTTATTTATTTATTTATTTAATCTTAGTCCAACTTGCATTTTAGGAATTTTAAATCCTTTATGTTCGACAATGTCGATGTGTAAATATTGTAAGTCAGAAAACTGCATCATAATGGGGGTCATTAACGTACTGCTTTTCATTATAACACAGTTGCTCCACCCAATCAGAATATTTTCATTCATTGATCAATTAGGTAAGGATAGCTTCTCCTCACGAGCACTCAAAATCCAACATGTCGTCATGAATTACATGATTTGAAAGTTGACAATGTAGCCTATATTGGATCAACCATTGTAGGTACAATGCATAAACAAACTGGGCACTGTACCTTAATATCCCCAACTCCAATTTCTACACATATTGCCTTACATCCCTAAGATTTCGCTGACAATCTTAGTGAATGCTGGTGTTCACATTAACACACCAGAACGCCAAGGAGGAAGCAGGCGTGTGCCATTAATTCCATGGAAATTATAATCCAGCTCTCTGTTCAGTAAATAGATTTCTTATGCGAAACTTTCCTACCAGATGTCTTAACTGTTCTATTTGGGACTCAATTAATTTTCCTTTCATTGACATTCCATAAGCATCGAATTTGAAGAATAACTATATGATATTACGATACATTTTAATTTCAAAGCTTTTGTCACAGCCTGTTTTGGGTCATTTGACCAAAGTAACAAAATGATCCAACATAGTACCTGAGCGCTAGCTGTTGGTGCTACTTCCGGATAAACAATGTTTCAAAGCTTTGGCATTCGTTATTGGGTAGAGATCAAATGCTGAGCCCACACAATTCCCTAGAACACGAATTCAACCGACAGAATCTCATAGATATTTATGAATATTTATGTTAGAACATATAATACAGTTATAATTATCGTCGAACATAAACAGTCGTATGGAACTCGCCTATAATGGTAATTAGGGCACTCGTATGAAAATTATAAAACTCGCATCGCTCCTTTTATAAACATACTCATGTCTTATTGCCATAATAGGCTCGTTGCATAATGTTCAAATAAATGTACAAATAAATGCGTTATGAGAGGCAGATGACTTTGATATTCCAAATAATAAACCATCTGTCCAACCACAAGTTTTGGAAACACTGCATGACGCTGCGTGAAGTTACTCGCCTGCTCAGTCCAAAGTTGCAGGATCGAATTCCTGTGTAATTATTTGATATTTGAGAGTCCTTACCTGTGAAAAGCCTCTGTCAGTAGATGTGTCGGTACGTTAATGATCCTCTTCTGGGCAATATTTAGGCATAATAATAATAATATCGTATGGCCTCGGTGCCGGGTGCAAGCTTTGTTATTTGACACCCAAAGGGCAGCTTGCATGTCGAATTTCGTCGTTCCTTTGTACGCTATGAAAGTCAAGGAGGTAGATATCTAAGCTCCTTAGTAGGGGAGTGAGGGGGGTTCCAACGCACTCCAGAACCCTCCTTGCCCCACTACTAAGCCTCAGCCATGTTAAATATCTCTCGAACGCGTGGTCCGATTTTGACAAATGAGGTATCGTTGGACTCGGGCTGACGTCCTCTTTGCGATGGACCACTCGTTATATTTTTCAAATTTTTGTTGAAAATTTTTGTTTTCGAAACTAGGTGATAGTTTGAAAACTAAACATGATAGAACGTTGTGCCATGGCTCAAACGAATGGTCTTTATGCCCTTTATTTTCTATAATGAAATTTTTTACTTTTATGTTTTTTTTGAAAACACTCGAATTTTGAAAATCCTATATTTTGGAAACTAGGAACTCTACAAAAACGTTTATTTGACATAAATGAAAGGTCCCTATGCCCTCTACCCCCAAAATAAATTTCAAGTCGCTAGAGCAAAAATTTGTGTTTTGTAAGTGTAGTAGTGGGGTAGTGACAGAGCTGTCTACTAACTTATTGAACCCTCCTCGTATTTGCCCCGAAGCTGATATCTCGCTAACCAATGGTCGGATGTGAACATACGGGGTGTCCTAGCACTCGTTGTGATGCCCCCTACTTTCCTATAGGCTCTTAATTTAATGAAAAGACCAAAACTAAAAGGTCATGTGCTTTTAATATCTCGCGAACCAATCATGCTAGAGGCATGTTCGACAGGTCCAAGGACTCGGGGTGACGTCCTCTCTGCTATGGACCACTCGTTATAATTTTTAATAAAATTGGAAACTCGATTTTGGGGTAAACACGTGTTTTTGTGATTTTGCCGATATCTCACGAAGCAATAACGCTAGAGGCATGTACGATGGGTTCAAGGATTCGGGCAGACGTCCTCTTTGCTATAGACCACTCGTTGTAATTTTTTAAAATTTTGGAAACGCGATTTTGGGGTAAACACGTGTTTTTTGTGATTTTTGCCGATATTTCACGAACCAATAACGCTAAGGGCGTGTACGAGGTGTCCTAGGACTCGGGCTAACGTCCCCTTTCAAATGTGGTAGATATTGTTTCCACAAAATAATTCACAAAGGGCCTAACGCCATACATGTTGAGAAAAAAATTCTTTACCGTTACCTGTTTATAATGTTTATGAAGCGTGGTGGTTGAGAGAGACGATACGGCTGGGTGTGTGTGTTTCAACGAACCTGTCGCTGACCACGGTGGCTGTGTTCAATAGATCAATCGCTATTTCGACGAGTCGGTGTATGTCAGAGCGAGCGTGCGTTTTCTGATATTTTACCTTTAACGTGTAAACGGTGATGAGAACTTGGTTCTATGTTGATCGAAGCGAGTACAGAAAACACACTTGCAAACGAGCAGGAGGTGAATGTCATTTGAGCTTATTGAAAGGCTCCGATCTGACTTGACAACAAGTGCAATGGAAAAAATGACCAAGACGCTTGAAGGTGAAATAATCTGACCATTGTGCTGGCAGGGAAATGCGAAAGGCGTGCACACATGTGTGAAACCACAGGCACGCTAAACCAGTGACATCCTGTCTTGCTTCGTACGTGACAAAATGCAAGTCCATGTGAAATTTGATCTACCGCAGGTGTTCACCTTGGACGTTATCTGTCCACGTGCATGATAACTGTTAACAAGTCACATTCTGTTTTGCTTCGTACGTGACAAAATGCAAGTTCATGTGAAATTTGATCCGGCACAGGTGTTCGCCTGGAACGTTAGCTGTCCACGTGACCGATAACAGAATGTTCAAAGCGTGGGAAAAAATTATTATACATGCAACGTAGCATATATAAAGACATGTCGTTATCATTTCCACTCTCACTTGGGTGGACTACCTTTGAACACACTGCGTTGCATGAAACCCCTGGTCTTGTTTAACAGTTTTGGTGTTGGTGGAAAATACTTAACCTTGTTGTGGGGTAGGTATTTATTTATATATTTATTCATTTATACATTTATTGATTAATATATATATTTACAAGCAATTATTTATTGATTAGGTAATTAATGATTTTATTTATTTGTTTGCAGATAACCGGCATACCTTACATGTCTGAGGGAGAAGAAACCATTGCACTTTTGAGCCCACTAGAAGGGAAGAGCAACAAGTCACTGCAAGTAAAGGTGAGACGATTTTTTTAAACTAATTTGTTTCATTTTTTTTGTTTTATGTTTTATTTTATGAAATGTATGTATTAACCTGAATTTAGGTATTTATAGCGGTTTATTTTATTTATTTTTAGAAACTTGGAAAGAATAGCCTTACCGCCGTAGCAGTCGCTGAAAAAAACCAGAAACGCAATAAAGCGAAACCACTGCCAAAGAGTGAACTGTTTAAAACTCAGGTAAGTCCAATTTAAAAATGCTATTCCATTTTACCACTACTGAAAACTCGTAGACAAAAAAAAATCATTACCTGTACATGACTGGGACAATGATTGCTTTCTTGATTAATGGCTATGTTGTTGTTGTTGACTGGGAAAAGTACAAGGCCATGTTGGATTTTCTAAAAATAAAAATAATAAATTTAATTTATGGGTGGTTCCCTATGGACTCAACGAATATCCACAGGTTTGAACATGAAAATGTGAACAAAATGACATGACATTCATTTTTGTTTATATATTGGTTAAAGGGAGGGTGGGGGAATGTAAATGACTGTAGCTTTATAAAAAAGAAAATAAGTACATGGGTTACTGTTAGTGCCAACATACAGTTTATTTTTAATGGTGTTTTGATATATTAGTGCCAATTAACGTTAACGTTTTATTTACAAGTATTGATTGATTGATTGATTGATTGAGTGATGGGTTATTTTGTTTGCTTTTAGGTGTCGTCATGTGCCATTAACGTAATGAACAGACAGTGAACAAGCATGCATTATGCTTTAAAGTACTCTGTGCTCTTGTGCAATGTTAATAAATTACAATAAGAAAAAGTTATATTATAACACATGGCATTAGTACCAAATACAACAAGTGAGCAAGTTGATTTACCACGTGGGTTAAATTTAAAATCAGAACATGATCGATGGTTAACATTTGAATCCTGGCCTGTAGGCTTTTTGTCGACGCATGAACTTGCAAAAGCCGTTTTTTTTACTTGAACCGAGAAGATGTGGTGCGCTGTGTGTTTTGTCGTATTGAACTTTCACACTGGGAAGAAGGGGATGATCCCTTTAGAGACCATTTGCGATGGTCTCCTCACTGTCCTTACATGCTTGGAAAGCAAGTGGGTAACCTACCCCTGCATTCATTTTACCGAACCACAAGGCCTTTGGCCGCTACTTACGTTGCTGAATCACAAATAAATAATAATAATGATGTATTACCCGCCAACGGTAGTGTCGATATATGTGGTCCATATGCCATAGACAGTGTTGAATTGGCGTGTGCTTTTGAAAAATTGGGAGTTTGCAAGACTAAAACACTAGCACACCCAGAGTACAGCTCTGTTGAAAAACGTTTCGAATCTTATAAAAATGTTTGGCCATTAATATTAAAACACATTACCAAACAGCTAAGTGAAGCTGGATTTTTTTATACTGGTGAAGGGGATAAAACAATATGTTTTTATTGTGGATTTGCTTTAAAGGATTGGCAAATGACTGATGACCCTTTTGTGCAACACGCTCGTTGGTTACCAAACTGTAAATACATGGTGTTGCTTAAAGGTCAGGAATTTGTGAACACTATTCGTAAAGAAAACGTGATTGCAGCACAAGACATAAAAGTGCCTTTAGAGTTAGAGCACGCGGAGCAAATACATAAGGCTGAAAGAAAAGACTTGTCTCACGAACAGATACAAAAGTGTGACCAACAATTATGTAAAATTTGTTATCAAGATGAACTAGGTGCTGTATTTTTACCCTGTGGACACATGATAGCCTGTGTCAAGTGTGCATTAGAACTTAACACTTGTGCTATATGCAGAAAAGTAGTATCCGCTACAGTTAGGGCATTTCTTGCATAACTAGTATAATTTATTCGCCATGCATAGTGCAAAATCCCTAAATGCACAATATTATTAAAGCTGTTTTAGAGTGTAATAGATATGCTTTTGTTTTGTTTATAGACTACTACAATGAATGTTTTGAATGCTGTGGGACAATCATGTGGCTTAGAGACAAAGAAGCTCAGCGAATTGCCAACGCATATTCCATTCCGCATTATCAAGATTCGGAAATTGAAAACAGCATATGGTGATCGTGTACTTTGTGTATGTGAAAACTTTGAGACATTTCTGCCTATACGGTTTAATGATATGTCGGAGAGTGTTTTTGATGAAGTCAATAATGCTGTGCAACCTGTACACTTAATTTATGAAGGTTTTAAAAACAATAGGTGCATGGTTCGTTTTAATTAAATAAATAAATAATGTGAAATAATAATGGAAAATATAAGTAATGACAATATACTGAAAAAGAAAGAAAATATGTGTATAGAATAGTAATGTTTTAGTGTTTAGTGTTGTCTTTAAAAATATTATGATGAAACCAAAAAAAATGTATATAAAGTTTGTAAATAAATGCAAAATGATGTTACAATGCTGTTTTATTTTATACAAAGTTAGTATATTTAACATTGCAGAGTACACATGATTATGACAATAAATGCACACTGAATACAAGCCTTTCTCACTTTACAATAGTCTGTTATAGTTTTAAACACAAGGCTTGTTGTAGATCATTTTATAGCAACGTCCATTCAATGTTGTTTTCGAAAAGTGGGTAAGCCGCAATGGTTGTATTGCCATAAAAACCTTATGGTTATTACTATTTAGTCACTTTGATCCCCTTGCATATCAAGAGCAGATGACCTAGTTGTTCCACTCTTTAAAACGACAACAACAACACTACCTCTTGCATAGTTTGTGATGTTGATGGCTCTTGCGACGTGGAAGATGGATTAAAAATAACTTTGAGAACAGGGGTTAAACGTTGATCATTAAACAATGCACTATTTTGAGTAGCAATATGGTTTTCTTGATTTTTTGTCGATGGCAACTGTGTTTCAAGCGGTACACTACATTGATGATCACTGACACTTAAAACCTCACTATTTTTACTTTTTAGGTCACCACGACAATGTTTGGAACGTTGCTTTGAACAACGCCAAATAACAGTTCCATTTTTATTGGTTCGTTTCACAATATATGAATATCCTTTATAGTATGCGTAAGGCTTACCATACCTAGTCACTGATACTTCCATATCAACTGTCAAGCATAGACTAAGCTCTAGTAAAGTCAACTTGGTAATAAGAATACTAGTTTAATGTGAGAGCAAATATGGATCCAAAGAGTTCAGGTAAAAGTGAAAGCAAATAAGCAAATATTAGAAACAAGAGTTGGGGTAAAAGTGGTCGCAAAGTGGTAGACCCATTACACAATAATTTCAGCACGACGAAGCTCTTGTTCAATTTCTTTGATTTCCCAATCGTGACCGATATGCCCAGCTTGTCGTAAAGCATGCAATTGTCGAAGCCGTTGAATTAGCTTACTGGGTTTGTTCCAGTATACAAATTTAACAAATGGATTTTTAGGTGTAAACAAAGCATTACCATTATCATGATCATTATCATCATCATCATCATTATCATCATCATGATCACCATTATCATCATGACCATCATCACTGTTACTATATAGTCCTTTTTGATCCTCTTGCAATACCACTTTATTTATAGTCTGAGTTGATTTTGATAGTGTTGAAGGTTTCTTGGACGTTGACAACTGTCCTAACATGACGTTTTGAGGACATGATAAGTCCTTTTGAACAAACACTGCACTATCTTTAGCAGCAATATCGTTTTCTTGAATTTGCTTTTTAGCATTGTGATAATTGTTTGTAAACAGTAAGCGTGGTTCGTTTCGAGCACTACATTGATGAACACTCACACTTAAAACCATTCCATTTTTACTTTTCAGATTGCCTCGACATTTTGTTGACCTCTCTTTTGAGCATCGCCAGAATATTATTCCATTCACATTCTGACGATTATAGTTATAGGAGTAGCCTTGATAGAGTGCACGTAGCCTACCTTTGTTGGTTGTAATAAGTTCCATAGTAGTAACTGACCTGTCAGTACGATGTTCACACTACAAAGGTTACAACTGTTTTGTTGATGGAGTGACCTACCATAAGCTTATATATTGGCTTATGTGTTGGCTTTTTGTGTTGGCTTTTTGTGTTGGCTTTTCGTGTTGGCTTTTGTGTTGGCTTATGTGTTGGCTTTTTGTGTTGGCTTTTTGTGTTGGCTTTTCGTGTTGGCTTATGTGTTGGCTTTTTGTGTTGGCTTTTTGTGTTGGCTTTTTGTGTTGGCTTTTCGTGTTGGCTTTTGTGTTGGCTTTTCGTGTCGGCTTTTTGTGTTGGCTTTTCGTGTTGGCATTTCGTGTTGGCTTTTGTGTTGGCTTTTTGTGTTGGCATTTCGAGTTGGCTTTTCGTGTTGGCTTTTTTGTATTGGCCTTTCGTGTTGGCTTTTTGTATTGGCTTTTCGTGTTGGCTTTTTGTGTGGGCTTTAGTATTGGCTTTTGTATTGGCTTATTTGACAAGTTATTTGTGTCAATGTATTTAGTGGATTTTTTTCTTGGTGTTGGAAAGTAGTTGAAAGAGAGGGAATATTTAAAGACTTAACCTCAGCACACTAACCTAACCTAACCTAACCTAACTTTACCTAAACTAACCTAACCTTTCAACTCGCAGATGTTAATTAAATTCTGTGCATAGTCGAGTTGGAACCCAAGACCTCAGGGGTAAAAAAAAACAATTATTTTTGACGGCTTATTTTGGTAACTTATTTAATGGCTAACCTAACTTTACCTAACCTAACCTAACCTCAGCTCACTTTGGATATTACTAGTAAGTGTTCATATCCTCTGCTAGGTAGCATGCTAGTAGTACAGGTAGTGCTCATATTTACCACTAGGTAGCGGAAACATATCCATTAATGTATTTAAAGGAAACAGTTTTTTGTTGGCTTTCTCAAATTGTTGTTGTTGTTGTTTTCTGCCAACAGGTGCTTACTGCGTATGACAAGGCTGTACACTCGTGGGTTAGACAGCCTTTCTTGCTAAGGGTCTCCTATATACCCTAAATATGGCTATACATGTTAGTTCTGAACATTTAGTGGTTAATTGTATATTGAGTTTAAATAGAGAACTTATACAAGCACGTCTTGCATGTGGTTTAACTTCACAAGTGTCATATGCAACATGCAAAGTATGTTTCCGCTACCTAGTGGTAAATATGAGCACTACCTGTACTACTAGCATGCTACCTAGCAGAGGATATGAACACTTACTAGTAATATCCAAAGTGAGCTGAGGTTAGGTTAGGTTAGGTAAAGTTAGGTTAGCCATTAAATAAGTTACCAAAATAAGCCGTCAAAAATAATTGTTTTTTTTTACCCCTGAGGTCTTGGGTTCCAACTCGACTATGCACAGAATTTAATTAACATCTGCGAGTTGAAAGGTTAGGTTAGTTTAGGTAAAGTTAGGTTAGGTTAGGTTAGGTTAGTGAGCTGAGGTTAAGTCTTTAAATATTCCCTCTCTTTCAACTACTTTCCAACACCAAGAAAAAAATCCACTAAATACATTGACACAAATAACTTGTCAAATAAGCCAATACAAAAGCCAATACTAAAGCCCACACAAAAAGCCAACACGAAAAGCCAATACAAAAAGCCAACACGAAAGGCCAATACAAAAAAGCCAACACGAAAAGCCAACTCGAAATGCCAACACAAAAAGCCAACACAAAAGCCAACACGAAATGCCAACACGAAAAGCCAACACAAAAAGCCGACACGAAAAGCCAACACAAAAGCCAACACGAAAAGCCAACACAAAAAGCCAACACAAAAAGCCAACACAAAAAGCCAACACATAAGCCAACACGAAAAGCCAACACAAAAAGCCAACACAAAAAGCCAACACATAAGCCAACACAAAAGCCAACACGAAAAGCCAACACAAAAAGCCAACACAAAAAGCCAACACATAAGCCAATATATAAGCTTATGGTAGGTCACTCCATCAACAAAACAGTTGTAACCTTTGTAGTGTGAACATCGTACTGACAGGTCAGTTACTACTATGGAACTTATTACAACCAACAAAGGTAGGCTACGTGCACTCTATCAAGGCTACTCCTATAACTATAATCGTCAGAATGTGAATGGAATAATATTCTGGCGATGCTCAAAAGAGAGGTCAACAAAATGTCGAGGCAATCTGAAAAGTAAAAATGGAATGGTTTTAAGTGTGAGTGTTCATCAATGTAGTGCTCGAAACGAACCACGCTTACTGTTTACAAACAATTATCACAATGCTAAAAAGCAAATTCAAGAAAACGATATTGCTGCTAAAGATAGTGCAGTGTTTGTTCAAAAGGACTTATCATGTCCTCAAAACGTCATGTTAGGACAGTTGTCAACGTCCAAGAAACCTTCAACACTATCAAAATCAACTCAGACTATAAATAAAGTGGTATTGCAAGAGGATCAAAAAGGACTATATAGTAACAGTGATGATGGTCATGATGATAATGGTGATCATGATGATGATAATGATGATGATGATGATAATGATCATGATAATGGTAATGCTTTGTTTACACCTAAAAATCCATTTGTTAAATTTGTATACTGGAACAAACCCAGTAAGCTAATTCAACGGCTTCGACAATTGCATGCTTTACGACAAGCTGGGCATATCGGTCACGATTGGGAAATCAAAGAAATTGAACAAGAGCTTCGTCGTGCTGAAATTATTGTGTAATGGGTCTACCACTTTGCGACCACTTTTACCCCAACTCTTGTTTCTAATATTTGCTTATTTGCTTTCACTTTTACCTGAACTCTTTGGATCCATATTTGCTCTCACATTAAACTAGTATTCTTATTACCAAGTTGACTTTACTAGAGCTTAGTCTATGCTTGACAGTTGATATGGAAGTATCAGTGACTAGGTATGGTAAGCCTTACGCATACTATAAAGGATATTCATATATTGTGAAACGAACCAATAAAAATGGAACTGTTATTTGGCGTTGTTCAAAGCAACGTTCCAAACATTGTCGTGGTGACCTAAAAAGTAAAAATAGTGAGGTTTTAAGTGTCAGTGATCATCAATGTAGTGTACCGCTTGAAACACAGTTGCCATCGACAAAAAATCAAGAAAACCATATTGCTACTCAAAATAGTGCATTGTTTAATGATCAACGTTTAACCCCTGTTCTCAAAGTTATTTTTAATCCATCTTCCACGTCGCAAGAGCCATCAACATCACAAACTATGCAAGAGGTAGTGTTGTTGTTGTCGTTTTAAAGAGTGGAACAACTAGGTCATCTGCTCTTGATATGCAAGGGGATCAAAGTGACTAAATAGTAATAACCATAAGGTTTTTATGGCAATACAACCATTGCGGCTTACCCACTTTTCGAAAACAACATTGAATGGACGTTGCTATAAAATGATCTACAACAAGCCTTGTGTTTAAAACTATAACAGACTATTGTAAAGTGAGAAAGGCTTGTATTCAGTGTGCATTTATTGTCATAATCATGTGTACTCTGCAATGTTAAATATACTAACTTTGTATAAAATAAAACAGCATTGTAACATCATTTTGCATTTATTTACAAACTTTATATACATTTTTTTTGGTTTCATCATAATATTTTTAAAGACAACACTAAACACTAAAACATTACTATTCTATACACATATTTTCTTTCTTTTTCAGTATATTGTCATTACTTATATTTTCCATTATTATTTCACATTATTTATTTATTTAATTAAAACGAACCATGCACCTATTGTTTTTAAAACCTTCATAAATTAAGTGTACAGGTTGCACAGCATTATTGACTTCATCAAAAACACTCTCCGACATATCATTAAACCGTATAGGCAGAAATGTCTCAAAGTTTTCACATACACAAAGTACACGATCACCATATGCTGTTTTCAATTTCCGAATCTTGATAATGCGGAATGGAATATGCGTTGGCAATTCGCTGAGCTTCTTTGTCTCTAAGCCACATGATTGTCCCACAGCATTCAAAACATTCATTGTAGTAGTCTATAAACAAAACAAAAGCATATCTATTACACTCTAAAACAGCTTTAATAATATTGTGCATTTAGGGATTTTGCACTATGCATGGCGAATAAATTATACTAGTTATGCAAGAAATGCCCTAACTGTAGCGGATACTACTTTTCTGCATATAGCACAAGTGTTAAGTTCTAATGCACACTTGACACAGGCTATCATGTGTCCACAGGGTAAAAATACAGCACCTAGTTCATCTTGATAACAAATTTTACATAATTGTTGGTCACACTTTTGTATCTGTTCGTGAGACAAGTCTTTTCTTTCAGCCTTATGTATTTGCTCCGCGTGCTCTAACTCTAAAGGCACTTTTATGTCTTGTGCTGCAATCACGTTTTCTTTACGAATAGTGTTCACAAATTCCTGACCTTTAAGCAACACCATGTATTTACAGTTTGGTAACCAACGAGCGTGTTGCACAAAAGGGTCATCAGTCATTTGCCAATCCTTTAAAGCAAATCCACAATAAAAACATATTGTTTTATCCCCTTCACCAGTATAAAAAATCCAGCTTCACTTAGCTGTTTGGTAATGTGTTTTAATATTAATGGCCAAACATTTTTATAAGATTCGAAACGTTTTTCAACAGAGCTGTACTCTGGGTGTGCTAGTGTTTTAGTCTTGCAAACTCCCAATTTTTCAAAAGCACACGCCAATTCAACACTGTCTATGGCATATGGACCACATATATCGACACTACCGTTGGCGGGTAATACATCATTATTATTATTTATTTGTGATTCAGCAACGTAAGTAGCGGCCAAAGGCCTTGTGGTTCGGTAAAATGAATGCAGGGGTAGGTTACCCACTTGCTTTCCAAGCATGTAAGGACAGTGAGGAGACCATCGCAAATGGTCTCTAAAGGGATCATCCCCTTCTTCCCAGTGTGAAAGTTCAATACGACAAAACACACAGCGCACCACATCTTCTCGGTTCAAGTAAAAAAAAACGGCTTTTGCAAGTTCATGCGTCGACAAAAAGCCTACAGGCCAGGATTCAAATGTTAACCATCGATCATGTTCTGATTTTAAATTTAACCCACGTGGTAAATCAACTTGCTCACTTGTTGTATTTGGTACTAACGCCATGTGTTATAATAAAACTTTTTCTTATTGTAATTTATTAACATTGCACAAGAGCACAGAGTACTTTAAAGCATAATGCATGCTTGTTCACTGTCTGTTCATTACGTTAATGGCACATGACGACACCTAAAAGCAAACAAAATAACCCATCACTCAATCAATCAATCAATCAATCAATACTTGTAAATAAAACGTTAACGTTAATTGGCACTAATATATCAAAACACCATTAAAAATAAACTGTATGTTGGCACTAACAGTAACCCATGTACTTATTTTCTTTTTTATAAAGCTACAGTCATTTACATTCCCCCACCCTCCCTTTAACCAATATATAAACAAAAATGAATGTCATGTCATTTTGTTCACATTTTCATGTTCAAACCTGTGGATATTCGTTGAGTCCATAGGGAACCACCCATAAATTAAATTTATTATTTTTATTTTTAGAAAATCCAACATGGCCTTGTACTTTTCCCAGTCAACAACAACAACATAGCCATTAATCAAGAAAGCAATCATTGTCCCAGTCATGTACAGGTAATGATTTTTTTTTGTCTACGAGTTTTCAGTAGTGGTAAAATGGAATAGCATTTTTAAATTGGACTTACCTGAGTTTTAAACAGTTCACTCTTTGGCAGTGGTTTCGCTTTATTGCGTTTCTGGTTTTTTTCAGCGACTGCTACGGCGGTAAGGCTATTCTTTCCAAGTTTCTAAAAATAAATAAAATAAACCGCTATAAATACCTAAATTCAGGTTAATACATACATTTCATAAAATAAAACATAAAACAAAAAAAATGAAACAAATTAGTTTAAAAAAATCATCTCACCTTTACTTGCAGTGACTTGTTGCTCTTCCCTTCTAGTGGGCTCAAAAGTGCAATGGTTTCTTCTCCCTCAGACATGTAAGGTATGCCGGTTATCTGCAAACAAATAAATAAAATCATTAATTACCTAATCAATAAATAATTGCTTGTAAATATATATATTAATCAATAAATGTATAAATGAATAAATATATAAATAAATACCTACCCCACAACAAGGTTAAGTATTTTCCACCAACACCAAAACTGTTAAACAAGACCAGGGGTTTCATGCAACGCAGTGTGTTCAAAGGTAGTCCACCCAAGTGAGAGTGGAAATGATAACGACATGTCTTTATATATGCTACGTTGCATGTATAATAATTTTTTCCCACGCTTTGAACATTCTGTTATCGGTCACGTGGACAGCTAACGCCCCAGGCGAACACCTGTGCCGGATCAAATATCACATGAACTTGCATTTGTCACGTACGAAGCAAAACAGAATGTGACTTGTTAACAGTTATCATGCACGTGGACAGATAACGTCCAAGGTGAACACCTGCGGTAGATCAAATTTCACATGGACTTGCATTTTGTCACGTACGAAGCAAGACAGGATGTCACTGGTTTAGCGTGCCTGTGGTTTCACACATGTGTGCACGCCTTTCGCACTTCCCTGCCAGCACAATGGTCAGATTATTTCACCTTCAAGCGTCTTGGTCATTTTTTCCATTGCACTTGTTGTCAAGTCAGATCGGAGCCTTTCAATAAGCTCAAATGACATTCACCTCCTGCTCGTTTGCAAGTGTGTTTTCTGTACTCGCTTCGATCAACATAGAACCAAGTTCTCATCACCGTTTACACGTTAAAGGTAAAATATCAGAAAACGCACGCTCGCTCTGACATACACCGACTCGTCGAAATAGCGATTGATCTATTGAACACAGCCACCGTGGTCAGCGACAGGTTCGTTGAAACACACACACCCAGCCGTATCGTCTCTCTCAACCACCACGCTTCATAAACATTATAAACAGGTAACGGTAAAGAATTTTTTTCTCAACATGTATGGCGTTAGGCCCTTTGTGAATTATTTTGTGGAAACAATATCTACCACATTTGAAAGGGGACGTTAGCCCGAGTCCTAGGACACCTCGTACACGCCCTTAGCGTTATTGGTTCGTGAAATATCGGCAAAAATCACAAAAAACACGTGTTTACCCCAAAATCGCGTTTCCAAAATTTTAAAAAATTACAACGAGTGGTCTATAGCAAAGAGGACGTCTGCCCGAATCCTTGAACCCATCGTACATGCCTCTAGCGTTATTGCTTCGTGAGATATCGGCAATATCACAAAAACACGTGTTTACCCCAAAATCGAGTTTCCAATTTTATTAAAAATTATAACGAGTGGTCCATAGCAGAGAGGACGTCACCCCGAGTCCTTGGACCTGTCGAACATGCCTCTAGCATGATTGGTTCGCGAGATATTAAAAGCACATGACCTTTTAGTTTTGGTCTTTTCATTAAATTAAGAGCCTATAGGAAAGTAGGGGGCATCACAACGAGTGCTAGGACACCCTGTATGTTCAAATCCGACGATTGGTTAGCGAGATATCAGCTTCGGGGCAAATACGAGGAGGGTTCATTAAGTTAGTAGACAGCTCTGTCACTACCCCACTACTACACTTACAAAACACAAATTTTTGCTCTAGCGACTTGAAATTTATTTTGGGGGTAGAGGGCATAGGGACCTTTCATTTATGTCAAATAAACGTTTTTGTAGAGTTCCTAGTTTCCAAAATATAGGATTTTCAAAATTCGAGTGTTTTCAAAAAAAACATAAAAGTAAAAAAGTTTCATTATAGAAAATAAAGGGCATAAAGACCATTCGTTTGAGCCATGGCACAACGTTCTATCATGTTTAGTTTTCAATCACCTAGTTTCGAAAACAAAAATTTTCAAAAAAAATTGAAAAATATAACGAGTGGTCCATAGCAAAGAGGACGTCAGCCCGAGTCCAACGATACCTCATTTGTCAAAATCGGGCCACGCGTTCGAGAGATATTTAACATGGCTGAGGCTTAGTAGTGGGGCAAGGAGGGTTCTGGAGTGCGTTGGAACCCCCCTCACTCCCCTACTCTCCTTGACACTACAGCGCTTTCTAGTAGAGAATGGAGGAACTTTGTGTTGGCGGAAAATCCGCAGATTAATCATTTTGCCATTGAACACGACCTACTGAATTCAAATGGGTTCTTTAACATGCGAACAACGTCTCCATACAACTGTTTCGTCCCTCACAATGAGCATACTGTCTTATGGGGATGGTAACCTTCTTGTCATTCGGGGTTCATTTTTATACTTCTGATCACACTGTCCTTATGCAAGGTTTGGAACTGATGTGTAACTATCAGACAGTCTGTTACTTCTTCTCGCAAAATTTTATCTCCCGCAGAGATTTTTGTTGGTTCCTCAGTTTAGGGGCTGCGACAACGTGGTCATGTAACCCCGGGTGTGTAGAATCTGATAAACGGTGTTAATTGTGATGACTGTTTTAGTCTGTAATTCAGGTAAGGTCTGCAGACGGTCAATTTTAAGTAGTAGTTCCTAATTTTGTACCATATCCTAACGTGAACGACACCTAGCTGTGAACCCGGCTGTGAATCGCATCGCTCCTTTTATAAACATACTCGTGTCTTAATTATTGCCATAATAGGCTCGTTGCATAATGTACAAATAAATGCGTCATGAGAGGCAGATGACTTTGACTTTGTCGCCTTTCAAAAATCACTTACCATGTACAGGGGCGAACCTGCAATCCGACACATTATCCACTCACCCACCGTGGCAAGCAATATTTAGGCATCCCGGTGCCTCTAATGGCGTAGCAAGTACAAAGGACCTCAAACTCCAAACATTATTTTAGTCAGTTATCACACTAAAATCTGTTCGCCGAGTCGCGACAGCTGTACGCGTGATTGCAGGACGGCCCGCCTAGAGTTGTGCGTGTTGAACGTATGCTTACATGTGAAGCGGGCGAGTGCGATTTGTATTTTTATTCGGAGTTATGATTTAATTATTTATTTTTAGAGTTTGTATTTAATTAATTAATTAAATAGTTCTTAACTGTTTACGATATGCAACAATTATTTTTGATGGTGTGTACGTGGATTTTACACAGTTGATGTTCTGTCGTAGACTCAGCAGGGGAAGATGCGAGTGTTATTACTCCAACAAAGAAGCAGCTTTAGCGAAAAGCGCTGAGTAGATCTGAAAAGCATATGGTGTTAAACACATATAAGGTCGAGTTAGAAATGAATCCCACTGTACTAATGTCTGCCGTAGTAAGGAAAGCGAGTCATTCCACGGTTGTTAGTGAAATTCCTGTGTATCGAATAGTTCGAGAATATAAAGCCACAGTTTACAGTCGCCCAAGAAAGTGAAACCAAGGGCAAAGAATGTGGAAAGAGTTGATGAGTATGATAAGAATGCTATTCCAATTCTTCTTTCGCAATAAACTGCCTACGATCGATAAATTAGTCTACTTATCGCTGTGATTGAAGACATAGATTTGCAGGATTTTTGACGAATGGCATTTTATAATTTATTGCAGGAACGAAACTTCGAACATGTTCGACGAGGACGAGAGAGTATGCTCATTGTGAGGGACGAAACAGTTGTATGGAGACGTAGCTATTAAGATTGTTTGGAATATTTTCCATTTTAGGTCCGTATTGACGCTTACAAAGTAAAGTTTAATGGGCGGAATTTTTTACACATTAAACTTTACGACGTAGCTATTTGCAAACAATACGACGAATGCGACAAGATGTGGGAAAAGTCTACGTTTTAGATGAAACTTGGCTCACAAATCACTTCATTTTATAATGCGGGTATTAAAAGGCTGTAGCTTTTCCGCAAAAGAATTAGGATATTTCACCCTGGTGAGGCCAATCTTGGAATACGGTTCAGCGGGTTGGGACCCATATCAGGTAGGGTTCATCAATGTGTTGGAGATTGTACAAAGGAAGGCTGCTAGGTTTGTGCTCAACGAGTTTAATCCTAGAATGATAGAAACACTAGGGTGGGAATCTCTTGAAGATAGAAGGGCAGAATCCAGACTATGCGCTACGTTTAACACTTACACTAATCGGCCAGCATGGGGAGAACTAAACAAACGTCTGGAAAATCCCACCTACCTGAGCAGGGCAGATCAAGGTCCGACCACAGCGTACGAATTATGGGAAATATTCTTGCATTAACCGTGGTATTGATAATTGGAGCTCATTACCTTAGAGCCTTTCCCCAAACATATTGAAGTGTTTAAGAGAAGATTGAAATGTTGTGTAAATACTACGATGTAATTACTGTACTTCGTAAATAGCGAATTGTGAATATTTTGTTTGATGTTATTGTTGGTGATTGTCTGTATTTGTACAATTTGCCACCAGAGAATTACCCCCATTTGCAAATATTATATATAATAACAATCATAATAATAAAATACAGAGTCACAATACAGCGCTGGTCTTTACTAGGGCTACGGCATGACAAATTATCTCGGATCATCTTGGCTATCCCTGTTCGGCTGAGCCGATGACGACAACTGGGCGTGTTTCCCTGTCCGGGCACCAGGTGATCACGTGCAATTTATTAATTAATCGATGGCTTTTAGTGCCGGGAGTGTCCGAGGACATGTTCGGCTCTCCTGAGTCTGTAGCTGCTTCCAGCGGACACCCTGAAGGGTTCCGTTCAATGTCAACTAGTTCCAACTTTCGCTACCAGATATCAATGATACCTAGTGGCGAACGTTGGAACTTTGATAGAGCGTTCCGACGAAATTTAACCTAACATTTTAGCTTCACACAAGTTTAGTCTGTGGAACGATCTTTTACATGCCATAAATCTATGACATGGGTCCGCAGGCTTTACTTCCCCTCTGAAGGAAGGCATACTAAAGGATTTTTAACGCTCTTAAAAAAATCCGACGTCTTCGGCCGGGTTTATACCCGCTATCTTGGGCACAGCAGTTCAGCATACTACCAACTTACGCCATCGAATCCGCTATCACGTGCAATTATATACCTGCACTGTCTCGTTTCGGCGAATAGACTGTAGATTCACATTAGATTCTGCTGATAAGTCACTGCCTATAATTGCGCCATGCATCACTTGAGAAAATAGGCAGTAGAATTACAGGTAGACCCCATTCTTACATCGGGTTCCCTCCTCACGTAAACCTGGAAAGTCGCACAGCAATACGCATCAATTATTAAAATGAAATGCGTGCCCAGGATGAATGTTTGTTTTGGCAATTTCATTTGGGCGGTTTGTTTATTTCTGCAATTAAAAGTAGATTGTACACAATAGTGTGACTGAAATGTTAAAATAATCGTTTGAAATGTAGGACTGGAGAGAGCGCCACTGGTTTATTAAAGCACCTGTGCCATAATCTCGTTAAAATATCACTTCTATATAGAAATGATTTGTCCATATGGATCGCTCGTACGTGTTAATGCAAATGAACGTAAATTAAATCCACTTCCCCTTTTTATGTCCTCTCTCGTTTGTTTCCTTCTGCAAGCACAAGTTTGTGCAGAGCATGCGAGACTCGGCTTGGGCTAATGAATTAGGTTTGCTTTTTCTCGCTACCTAATTCTGGAATAACTATTGTAACGGTGCTGGAGGTTATGGCTTGAGCTACCCTACATTATGTTTAACTACCTCAGTAAATAAACAAATGCATAAATAAAACAAGATGTTCTGTAAATAACATATAGCCTACTTTCTCCTGAATGCATGGGTATAGTTATAACTAGAGCAGTTCTCCTGGTAAGCACGCAATTTGCCTAACAGAGGTGGCCAAAGGGTAGGATATCTTACAGGGGAGTCTTCACTCTCGTTTACGGTCGGCGGCAAATTTCTATGAAGAAGTTATCCAAAAACGTGTGCCACGCTATGACAAATGCCTGCAAAAGTTCGTCAGTTATGTGGAAAAGTAGTTTAAGAGGTGTAGAATGTTGCGCAATAAATAATTTTTCTGTATCTGTACACAATTTAATTTTATTACCAAACGGAACTTACTTTCTGGACGTGCCTCGTATGTAGCAAAATAGGTAGATTGGCCAAAATATGTAATATCATATAATTAATGTAAACTTACCCTTTTATCAGTTACAACACACTAAACATGCTTTATATTACATTTTGTAGCACAGTGAACAATTAAGTACTCGTATTTTTCAGTGTTCTTTGGAGTCATATTATATGAATATATCACACCCATATTCAATAGAAACTTATTGTTTTCTTAACTAAAAGCACGTTTATTCATTAAATTTTGTAGCACAGTGAACTATTAAGTATTTTTCGATGTTCTCTGGGGTCATAGAAAGGCGTTTGTCACTTAGGCTGGTATTATATGCAGAGAAAGATCTTTCAACATCACATGACGTAACTGGGGCAAATTTTAGGAAGAGGAATTTTCGCTGGAGAAATGTCCTCGGGGGGATCAACCTCATCTCCATTTAGAATTCGGCACACACTGTGAAATGTTGAATAATTGGATTTCTCTTCAAGACTTTTTGCAAGTTACTCAATACACTTGCACCAGTTTCCCCATGCACAGCACTTATCATCCTATCATCCTCCCAAATACCTGTCACTCACAATTACCTTACAGACAACAGCCTCACATTAAGTGTGAAACTTCAATTCTGCAATTTATTTCATATAAAAAAAAGGAAAACTCTGAAATATGTAATTTTATGTAATATCACTAAGAATATGTAGAATACCCACAAATATGAAAAAATATGTAAAATATGTAATTACATAGAAATCCCAGCTCAAGTTATAACTCTTTGTCCTTTTAAAGTAGTATAATTGAGTGTTGGTTGTAGTAGCTTGTTGAAATACAACGTGCTATACGTCGTATATTATAAGTTACGTTGATTGATTGAATCCTCACCTGAATTATACATATACACACACTAATACAACCATCACAATAACACAGGTTATCAGACAGATTCAACACTCACCCAAGTACACGGAGCTAAATGACCATGATGTCCATGCATCTCAAATGAAACAACAACAACAACAGCTTCCTAACCAAATCCTTCGTCCTATAAATGTACACACACTAGTGAGCCTACAGACATCACAGTGTCACAGGTTATCAGACAACTTCTACACACACCCAAATACACGGGCTACAAGACCATGATGCCGCGAAACCCCTAAAGATTCATCAACAAAGACAACAACAACAATAGACTCTACCCGCGGATCAAGAAAAACCAAATGTTAATCGATGTAGTCGAGTGTTGAAATGTGTGTGTTAAAAGTAAATATATAATATTTTCGATCATAAATACACACGATATAATATGCATAACATTATAACGTGTGAGTAGTTATAAATCAATAAATATATAAATACATTACGTTTACATCAAGATGGCGGCGATATATAACATGACACTGAGGTGCCCATTGCTAGTGCTACCTCTGCACCAAATTTCGTTCAATTGGGTTTCACCGTGTTTGAATTGATAGGGGGGGAGGGGGGAGGGGGGGGGGAAGACATACAGACACACAATGTTTGTCCCTGTGTAGATCTCATAAGTCTACTTTCATTGTGTGCAAAAATTGAAATAGGCTAATAATGGATTTATTCTGAATCAGCCAATTGTAGTGATGAATACACTGCCGACCAGACAAATTCCCTTCATGCAAGCAAGTCACTGTTGTAATTATCCTTTATGTTCGACGATGTCCATATGTAAATATTATATGTCAGAAAACTGTATCATAATGAGGGTCATTAAAGTATTAATTTTCATTATAACACAGTTTTTCCAACCAATCAAAGCTCAATACTTTTTATTCATTGACAATTAGGTGAGGATAACTTCTCACATGCACTCAATATCCAACATGTCGGACATGAATTACATGATTTGAAAGTTGACAATGTAGCCTATATTGGATCAACCATTGTAGTTACGATGCATAAACAAACTGGGCAATATTGCAAAAGAAATAGCACTGTACCTTAATATCCGAAACTCCAATTTCTACACATTCGTAAGATTTCGCCGACGATTTTAGTGAATGCTGTTGTTGACATAAACACACCAGAACATCATGGAGGAAGCAGGCATATGACATTAGTTCCACGAAAATTATAATCCAGCTCTCTGTTCAGTAAAGGGAACATTTCCGCCAGATATCATAACTGTTCTATTTGGGACTCAATTGAGTTTCCCTCTATTGACATTCTATACGCATCGAATTTGAACAATAACTAGTTGATAATACGATACATTTTAATTTTAAAGCGTTTGTAACAGCCTATTTTGTGTTATTTCATCAAAATAACAACATGATCCAACATAGTACCTGTGCGCTATCTGTTGGTGCTACTTCAGGATAAATAATGTTTCAAAGCTTTGGGATTCGTTATTGCGTAGAGATCAAATGCTGAGGCCACACAATTCCCAAGAAGAAGAATTCAACCGACCGAATCTCGACAGATATTTAGCCTATGAATATTTATGTTAGAACATATAATAAGGCTATAATTATCGTCGAATATAACCAGTCGTATGCAACTCGCCTATAATAAGACACTCGTATGGAAATTATAATACACGCTTCACCCGTTTTATAAACATACTCGTGTCTTAATTATTGCCATTATAGGCTCGTTGCATAATATACTATTAATTTCATAGACCAGACCTTCTATGAACACAGTTCCTTTGGGGGATCTGGCCTTGGGAATTTACGGGCCATCAACCTCTAAGGACATGAGCTAGGAATTGTAGGTAAATAATAGTACATTATATAACGAGCCTATATTGGCAATAATTAAGACACGAGTATGTTTATAAAACTAGCGTAAGCGGGTTTTATAATTTCCATACGAGTGTCTTAATCACCATTATAGGCGAGTTGCATACGACTGTTTATGTTCGACGATAATTATAACTTTATTATATGTTTTAACATAATTATTCATAAATATCTGTTGAGATTCAGTCACTAGAGTGCAAGCACTGGGTAGGATATCTCTGTATTCCAAGTGCTCTGACTGACCGACGCATGCGCTCTGTGAGCTTGGCGATGTTCACAGCCTGCCGATGTGCATCTGCATTCAGTCAAACTGTCACTGAATTCGTTTGATAGCAATGCGCTGTGTTGAAATTGGAGTTGGGGATATTAAGGTATATACGGTGCTATTTCTAGTCTCATATTCACCAGGTTATTTACGCGAACATATGCACGGTGAACTTTCGGTAATTTATCTAGACATGTTGGATTTTGAGCGCATGCGCGAAGGTATCCTTACCTAATTGGTCAAACAACTGTTTCTTGAGCTCTGATTGGTGGGAGAAACTGTTTCATATTGACAAATAGTGTTATAATGAGCCTCATTATAGTACAGTTTTCTGACATATAATGTTCACATTTCGACATCGTCGAGCTTAAAATATAATTAAATATGGGAATTCATTCTTTATATATTCATAAATTTACAATCCTTTTCATCACTGAGTTGTTGGGGCAATTGTATTTATTTTCGTTATTTTCCGAACAGAAAGGACACACTAAATGTATCTTACGAGGTGCCGACATGATGACACGCGGTAGAGTGATGATTGCTCACCGGAAACTCAACCATATCCGGTCGATTAGATTAGCAGTTTGAATTTTCTACTACTACGAGCGCTAGTGTGAGTCAATGCAGAGTTTCACTTAAGCCCTTATAACTACTTCGGGTGTGAATACTTTTGAAAAAATCTAACCAAATCCTGTGCGTATTGAACCAAGGAACACATGGCAGCTGTGCGAAATGTTAATATCTCCTTGTTACTTCTTGTGTCCTATGTATGCGATTGAAGTTTGAAAGCTACACGAACACAATAATCTTCATGTAACAGTACATAACTCAAGGACCTACATATATTAAATCCTCCGAAATATTTAGTTGGTTCTCAATATCTACGAATCTATTACAGCAATCAAACTGAAATTTTGTATGTTGATAGAGGCAATTAACATAAGTAGGATATATGAAAATAGGCTGTATTCTTCACGGAACTACTTGTTCTTAAACTTATTACTGTTTATTTCTCACATATTTGTGGACGCGCACTTTGCTCTGTACAGATATAACATTCCTCCCTCATTCCTGGGGGTGGCGTGATAGTCGTTACATGGAGGGTCAGAACTTCAAAACAAGGAGTTTAGCACGAATAGGGTTAAAATGATGAATAGATTCTACTCACACACGTACAGGCCACGGGGGGTTCTCTTCATCGAACTGAAATTTAACCTTACCCATGCCTTTTATCGTGTTTCGTTATCAAAGTCCATGAGTTATGGGTTTCGCTAGTAGATGGGTTAGTGAGGTGAGCTGCTATCTGCAAAGGTGATTATTACAGCCATCAATTTCATTTGCCTTTGGCATGCAGGCTTGTCGTAAACTCGAGCCCACAATTAAACATGCGCGATGTACTTTCTGAGTGTTTCTTCATGTAAATTCCAATAAATATAACCATATCTGCAGGTGAGAAGATTTGAGCAAACTAATGAATTCAAATTGAGAGCTTGATACTGTTTTAAAAGTTTAGAAATAGGTCCAAAAAAATGTCTTCTTAGCATGGTTTACAATGCGCTTCCCTACGAGCATTGTGAGAATATACAAAAATTAGATGAGATTGTGTGTGATTTTTCACCATGTCACGAGTGAAACGGAAATACGTTACTCGTTATTTAAACGAACAAGTATTTCCGTGACAAACTAGAGAGCCTTCCTTTTTTATAAAATTCAAAATTTATGCCATTGAAAAATCTATTTGGTTGATATCGATTTGTTATTATAGAAGTTACATGCATTTTAAATTGGACCTATCAGCAGGCTTAGAATCATATTGGCAACACTGCCATACATGGGATGCTGAACATTAATCTGGTATGTTATTATCTCTGTGTGTGCCAATTTTGGAACTTCTGAGTACAACATAGAGCTAAAATTTCAATTGTGATTTTTCAGCAGTTAGTAGCACTGATGTTATTTTCAGATATGGCCGTGAGATATGCAGGTATATATCTTTACTCATGCCAAATTTGGTTTTGATAGCTGCAGCTGTTTAGGAGTTGATAGGGGGGGGGAGACACACACACACACACAGAGACAGACAGACAGAAGGACAGACAGACACACATTTGCCCGGATCGATCTCATAAGTCTACTTTTCCCTCATTTTTAAAAAATGTGAAAAGTAGGCTAAAACGTAGCAGTGCTACGAAGAATGGACAAAGGGGAATCACTCCAAAAATATTGCCAAGGAACTCAAAGTAGGCGTTACGAGCAGAAAAGATTGGAGAAGAAATCGAAAAGACATTGAATCATGTACAGTGACGCTAGATACATACATACAGTAGTCATGTTTAGCCTACTTTCGATTTTTGCAAAAAATGAAAGTAAACTTATGAGATCAACACAGGGAGAAAAAAAGTGTGTCTGTCTGTGTGTGTGTACTCTGAATATGTCGGTCCCCCTATCAATTCGAATATGGTGAAACCGAACAGAACGAAATTTGGTACAGAGGTAGCATTAGAAAAGGGCACCTCAGTGTCATGTTTTATATCGCCACCATCTTGACGAAAACGTAATGGCGACCACCCAAATGTTAAAAGCTTAAATCAAATTACGACCAACTTAATTATCTGATCTCTACCAATTTGTTCAATATTATACCTTTATGTATGAAAAATCTTTTGACCAAACTACAAGGTCATCGGCCCAATAATTTGCGGATGGTGGCCTTTTATGTGTGCAAATCGATTCCCCCTATCAATTCAATCTCGGTGATAACCAATTGAACGAAATTTGGTACAGAGGTAGCACTTGCAAAGGGCACCTCAGTGTCATGTTTCATATTGCCGCCATCTTGACGGATACGTATTGGTGGCCACCCAAATGTAAAAAACTTAAATCAAATTACGACCAACCTAATCATCTGATCTCTACTAAATTTTGCAAAAACATACCTTTATCTGAGAAGCGTTCTTTGACCAAGCTACTAGGTCAGCAGTCCAATAGTTTGGATATGGCGGGCATGTATGTGTGCAAATCGATTCGCCTTATCAATTCAAACACGGTGAAATCGAATTGAATTAATTTTTTTACAGACTTAGCAATAGAAAGGGCACCTCATATTCATGTTATAGCATGTTGTATTTCAACAAGCTACTACAAACAACATTCTATTACACTCCTTGGAAAGGACAACGATTTATAACAATACCCATGCATTTAGGAGAAAGTAGGCTATATGTTCTTTACTGAGCATCTTGTTGAGTTCAGAGATTGTTTATTTTAATGTAAATCCGTATCTTCCTGCACTTTCTGATAATCAGACCTTTTTTGAGTTCCGACCATACTCTCGGTCCCAAAGCTGACGGGTTGTACTGTAAGACTAAATGCTTATGAGTTGTGCTTAAATATATGGGAGTAATCCACACTTCAGTAGCCCATGCCAACACCATGCCATGGATTATCTGCTATATTGTGTTTCCTTTAACCCTAGTCTTTAACCTTTAAATACTCGCTTGGGGTCTTTGAGACCTCTCTCCCTTTATAAACCGGCATTATTATTACGACTGGACGGAATTTCTCCAAACATGTAAAAGATAGAGTTGCTACCGCGGTTATAGCCATGAATGAGATAAAACTAATAAGACAACTCCCCATACAGACTGCATTAGAACTCTTTAACTTAAATATTTCTCCAATCATGATATATGCAATAGAATTAATATGGGAGCATCTCTCGAAAAACGTCCTTCCTCAGATAGAAAGGGTAAAGGCCATATACATGAGAAAGGTTCTCTGTCTAGGACAAAATGCACCATCAAGGACGACCTATGAACTAACGAGACAACCATATTACGTAGAAGAGTTACGTATAAGAATGTTACTGCCATCTACAAAGAAATATCAGTTATTACTGCAAGAACTTCAAGAGAAGAAATCCAACATCTGGAGGGATTTCTACCAGACAGATGCCATGATGACCTCAGAGTGGAGGAATTCTATGTATGAACTTCGCCATTTCATGACACGTTTCGCCGTTCATGGTTTTCATTTCAAGCTGTGTTGCAAGAAGGTCTACCATAACCCAGACGAGAACTGTAGGTGTGAATTGTGTGGAAAGTCGTGTGAAAGATATCACGCAAAAGTTTGTAGTAAGAGAACAGTTATTTTCAGCATTATGATAGTTATGGTTGAATGCTTATTATACCCAGTTACCTCGAAGTCTTAAGAGTCATAGAGAACATCGGTATGAGCACCATCCTCGTCGTAACACAGCTGAATTCTGCGCCATGTTCTCGCAGATGTTTTGCAGAGATTCTCCGGAGTCACGAGGGTGAAGGTGTGTTCCACAGGTGCTCATAATTCCTGCGTTGTGTGATATCGAGTGTTTCTTACTTGTTGCTTTATGAAATCCCAGAGAGCATTGTCTGGTGTCGTCAGATTGGGACTTCTTGGAGGCCAGGCAAAGGGAGCTGGTAAAGATGCAGAACCTCTTCCAATCCACCGGCCAGGAAAGGTCTGATTCAGGTAATTGTGCTCGTGATTCGCGAAGTGTGCTGGTGATCCATCCTGTTGTGAGACAACAGGGTCTTTGATATAATATTTCTTGCAATTGTGGCAGCAACCAATCATTAAGCATCTCCTTGTAAGAATTTCCATTAACATTGTCATCAAAGATTATAACATAGTAGTTGGCTCACTGTTGCCAAGTTTGGTACTCTGGGGAGAAGTGTGACGAAGCCTGAAAGACGCGAGTAATTGCGTATGAAAATTAAAAAAGAAACAGATAAGCTTTTATTGCTTATAAGAATTTATATTTTTCGTTATGATGGTGAGAGCGTGGAAGGTCACAGTCCGTCGCTAGAGGGCACGCGTGCATGTCACGTGACGATACAAAGTGAGCAGCAGCATGCATCAATCGTCCAACCAAGACCAAGACAGTAGGCCATTCGACATGCTTCCTGGTGTGGTTGAAGACTGTGGGGCACCCATTGGGCACACACTTTACGCAAGTGCAGTCGTTCCTTCATGATGGTGTGCACACTTGGCGCTCAATCCGACCACGGCGGCTATGGCGTTCACTGTCACTGGGCGGTCCTGGGTAATGAGTGCATCAACCAGCTGGACGTTGTCATCGGTAATGCAGGGGGGTGCCCCAGACCGGGCATCATCGGCTAACGACACCCGTCCTTCCCTGAAGCGCTTGTGCCACGCCTTGACACTTGCAAGGGGCATGCAGTGTTCACCGTACACTTGTGACATTCGGCGATGAATGTCCGTTCCGCCTATTTCTTTCGCAGTCAGAAACCGAACAACACCTCTTTGCTCTTCGTTTGACGCCTCCATGTCACTGTTTGCAATGCGACTGGCAGCGTTGGACGATTGATGCATGCTGCTGCTCGCTTTGTATCAACACGTGACGTGCACGCGTGCCCTCTAGTGACGGGCTGTGAACTTCCATGCTCTGGTCGGAACCACACTTCGTTACACACACCACGATTAGCCGATGTGGTCACCGGTTTGCGCATTACAGCCTCCGGCTCGCTACTTTTTGAACTCACCTTATAATTACACATATTTTGGCAAGTATCTGTAAAGTCTAGGATTTGTTGGTATGCATAATATAAGCATATATGACGCTTCTACTTTGAGATTATGAGAGGATTGAATGCTCATTATTTTCTACGATCTCTTCAATGTGGTTGGTATTAATGCATTAGTTGTGTGAAATTTAATTCGTACAGTGAGAAAAACATGCCAAGGAGAGTATTTCTGAAAGAACTGGCGACAGAACTGGTTGTTGTTGGTGCATTCTGCTATACGTAGATCTCAAGAAGAGCCTCGCACAAATAAAGGTACCAAGGAGGATGCAGAAGAGCCAGGGAATTCAAGAAGATGTGTCATTTGTCTCAGGTTGAAAAGTAAAACCAATGTGTGGAAAATGCAATGGACCACCGACACCATCTATTTCATTTCATTTTATTCTGGCGGCTTCGGTGGCGTAGTTGGTAGCATGCTGAGCTTCTATGCCCAAGATAGCGGGTTCAAACCCGGCCGAAGCCGTCGGATTTTTTAAGAGCGTTAAAAATCCCTCAGTATGCCTTCCTTCGGAGGGGAAGTAAAGCCGGCGGTCCCATGTCATAGATTTATGGCATGTTAAAGATCTTTCCACTAATTACACCTGTGTGAAACTAAATTGGATTGGTTAAGAATGTAAACAACGCTCTTAGGTTGCTACGTTCGTTGCCAAGAGCCGACTGCGGTGGCGTCTAGTAGCTAGTTCTGAACTAGGCCTAGTAGTCGTTGACGGTGGCGTTTGGCGGCAAAAGTAGGAACTATTTGAAAATTCAAAGTTGTAGTCTCTACTTGAATTAAAAAACAGATACACACACCAATACAGTCATCACAATTAACACCGGTTATCAGACAGATTCTACACACACCCAAAGTACACGGGGCTACATGACCGCGTTGTCGCAGCCCCTAAACTAAGGAACCAACCAACCATCATTTTATTCTGATCTTATAACCTAAATTATATGGTGCACCATATTACGTTTCATAACGTATCTTATTACTGTACTACGTTTTATTTTTTCTTTCAATATGTTTTTTAGCTGATGAAGGGTATGAAATGTAAATAATCCTCGAAACATGTACTAAAACAAGTTAAATAATAAATTTTCTTAATAGTATTGATTCGGGCGGGTGTACAATTCTTATTAAGAAGTATTGTAATTTCTTGTAAATGCATTATCTTACGTTGTACAGTGTGTCCAATAAAATAAGGTGCAATCGTTTTGTAATTAGATTATTTATTTAACGCATACCACCTTGAAGGCCTTAAAGACCCCACGCGTATATTTGAGGGGGGAAACTGAGCGCGAGTAGGTAATGTCTAAATATCATGCCATGACAAATTTTAACATCACAAAGTAATTCTTGTTGGTGCGCATCGAAAAATGCTAGCTGTGGTTGGCAAGATGATGGTTGGTGTGTTCCTCAGTTTAGGGATGAGACAACGCGGTCATGTAGCCCCGTGTACTTTGACAATGTGAGTTATTCTGTCTACTCGCACCAAGAGATCGCATTATGATCACTATCTCCCACAGAACGCACGCTTTTACGGGCAAGTATCCACTATTATCTCTATAAGCTATTTGGTGCAAGTAGCCTATTAGTATTCGAATATCAGAATCGTATTATAGTCTGCGGAAGCCTCCGTGGCTTAGGAGGCAGCACACCGGCCTCTCACCTCTGGATCCGTGGTTCAAATCCCGGTCACTCCATGTGAGATCTGTGCTCGACAAAGCGGAGGCAGACAGGTTTTTCTCCGGGTACTCCGGTTTTCCCTGTCAAACTTTCATTCCAGCAAAACTCTCCACTATCTTTTCATTTCATCTGTCATTCATTTAATCATTGCCTCAGAGGAGTGCGACAGGCTTCGGCAGCCGGCACAGTTCATATCCTCGCCGCTAGATGGGGGATTCATTCATGCCATTCCCTGGCCCGGTCGGAGACTGGAAGCAGGCTGTGGATTTTCAGTCTCATTATCGTCTGCGGCCATGGCACGAACTCAACAAACTATGTGTGTAACAATGAGTGCGTAACCATGGTGATGTGAATTGTCATTCAATCAATATTCCATTGCGATAGGTTCGAAGTAGGCTTCTGAACCCACGAGATGATCTTCTTGTTTCGTCCAACATAGCAAAACTCATCACCATCAGCTTTTGAGTCTACAGGTTGCATAATTCCAAACATTTTTTCTGTCCGAGCAGCAACATTATTGTCAAGAGAGGACGCTATCATCGGACAGTGCTACGGTATGTAAGCTTAATGTGCTCCTCGCCAAAGTGTTCATGCAAGCTTAATATGTTGTAAAATACAGGGTGCCAGGAAATGTTCTTCGCAGCGGCTACGTGCAGCTGCGAGAGGTAGCGTCATCAGTTTAGTTGGCAGCACGGTGTCCTTGATAGGGTGAAGGCCACATGTGTGGGCTGTGGGCTGTCGAAATCATCAGTGTGTATATAGTCCAGCCGCTGAATGTCCGGCTCTGACGTTTGGCGATGGTGGGAGAGAGATAACAGTATAGCCAACTTACGACAGTGAGAAGCTGTTAATGGAAACTTGCAACTTGCCATCATTGTAATTCTTCTCTAGCGTCTTCATTATGTAATGTGGAAGTCTCACACCCCATTTGCAATTTTATACATAATGTTGTTATTCCGACAATTTGCGGTTACAAAACCTAGATTCTTCCATCGCAGTGGAATTCTGGCGAAGTCGCTCACTGCCATGATGAATGTTGTCACCTGAACCAATCAGCGGTATTCCCGGTAAGCCGGTCTTTAAATTTAGCTCGATGTTGCCAAGGCTCTCTTCTGTTGCTCTGCGTGTTAGTGCACGTTTGTTGTTTCATCGTATTGCGTATGCACATAATTATTACCGGTTAACTGTGTGTAAGCTAGCCATCGGTTCATCAGAATTCATTTAAGAACATGTGAAATATTTTATACTGTCCATGTTGTTTTATATTTCACGGTACAGAATCGGCAACGTTGCCTCACTCCCTCATGAGCTGGACACTCGGCGGCTGATGATTGGAACAGTGCAACAGTATGTTATGAATGGCTGTGTCGAGTAAAACATTTAGGGTCCGGCGGGGCTAATTCGCCCACGGGGCTTTCCCGCTCAAAATAAGCTTGACGTTGCACTGAGCAGCCACCCTGCTCAGCTGATATCGCCCTTTGTGTTCAGTGTGACCCTCGGTCTCTGTGCTACTACATCTATCGTTTGTTTGAGAGTGACAGCTTGAGTGTTGAGTAAAACAAAGGAAGAATACTGCAAGGTACATTGTTTATGTTGTGGAATTTGTCGTCATTAAGAATTTGGGCTTGCAACTTAAGGATTAGTGTCCACAGTAGCGGCTTTTCTTTTCCCGGAAATGTGGCGCCTGGCAGTCTGAAGGTTAAGTTACATCTGGACATAGCAGGTAGCGCGTTTCCTTCGTCACAGCTATCACAAGACGCGTTATTGTAAATTCCAGTAATTGGGGCTACTCCGCCCAGAAATATGGGGGCTATTCCGCTCGGCCAAGACTTCTCTCTTGTTATATTATTGCAACCAAATTTTTTCAGATAGCAAATTAGTATCTCTTTCTTGTTACGTTAGAGATGTTACGGACGTATAAAAGGAAAGGGTCAGTTCGAAAATGGACGGAGGAAGATATTGGCCGAGCTATTTCAACTGTATTACGAGGCGATGTGAGCATGAGAGGTGCAGCTGGACTATTCAATGTGCCCTATTCAACACATAAAAATCGTGTTCATTTGCGTAAACGACAAGGACCCTTAGGGAAAATCATAGTGGACAAACCACCGGGTCATCCCACACATTTAGTATGCAAGAGGAGACGGAGTTAGCTTCCCGGCTAAAATGCTTGGCAGCAAGAGGTTTTGGATGCACACCAGAACAGATTCGAAGGGCAAAACGGAGCTTAAAATTTGATAAGGCCCGTAAAGGAAAGGTTGCCAAAAACATTTTCGAGACATTTGCAAGACAAATGACCGGGACCTTCCATCCGTACGACCAAAAGACTTTGACAAGGAAGAAACACCATGTGGATTTTGTGGCGTAACTTTTTATACCGCTCAGTCATCATTAAAGGGTGGTTGGATTCAATGCAAAGTCTGTGAAACTTGGTATCATGACATGTATGTTGGGGTTACAGGAAGGAAAAACTTCATTTGTGGTAAATGCCGTTGAGGAAAGGGCATTATTACAGTGAGCGAAATAGCCCCAAGCATGGGCGTAATAGCCCCATTAAATTTGTGATTCGTCATTTTTGCTTTGATTTATATTTTATTTCATCAAGCCGGTATATTGTTATAACTGTATTTTGACAACATTCGTATGTAATAAACAATAAATAAGGTGTGCTTTGCTGTTGGTTCCATCTTAGAAAAATGAATAGTTTTTGATTTATAATGTTTACAATTTGAAATGAGCGGAATAGCCCCGCTCTACCCTACTGTTTGTTTGTTTGTTTGTTTGTTTGTTTGTTTTGATACAAGCACTGCCAGCTGGATCGCATCCCTCCTGGCTGCTTTAGACTGCCTGCCCATTCAACGATTACAGCATTGGTTTATGCGTACAAACTCGTTCCCAAATATAGACTCGAAGAGCAGTACCAACCCACTGTGATCGCCGCTTTTTCAAGTCACTGTTGCAGATATTTCCTTTGTATTCATGTTAATGGCGAAGTTGTGTTTTTGATTTTATAATGGTGTACTGCTGCGTGCCCTTTTGTAAATCATAAATCTACAACTAGGTTAATAGTACATTATGCAACGAGCCTATAATGGCAATAATTAAGACACGAGTGTCTTAATTACCATTATAGGCGAGTTGCATACGACTGTTTATGTTCGACGATAATTATTATAACTATTTTATGTTCGAACATAAATATTCATAAATATCTGTCGAGATTTCGCCGGTTTTATGTACTGAGCAGAGCGCATGAGACGCAGAGAATACCTTGCATTTGACCATGGCCTCCTCGATTACCCTACTATGACACTAGGCAACGCAGTGAAATTTAAATTAGAAGGCCTTGGAACTCAGCGCTGGTGCGATGCTAACCTTATCTAATTTGTCAAACAACTGTTTTTTGAGCTGTGATTGGTGGGAGAAACTGTTTCATAATGAAAAATAGTGTTATAATGACCATGATTATGATACAGTTTTCTGACATAATAGTCAGGGTCGAACATAAAACTAATTACTGTTTCGTCCCTTAAAACAACAATAACTAACTGAACTAATTACTGACTTACAACTAACTTATGTACTAGAAGAAGAAAATGACAAAAACAAAAGAAATAAGCAAATATGGGAAATAAATGATGGAAAAGCAATGCCCCCTATCTTCGAAGGGCAGATGACCTTGCAGTTCAACCCTCAAAACAAGAATCAATCTTCAAAGAGTGAGTATTGAGGTAAGTTACTTGGAAACTACTAGAGCCATGAAAGGCAGATAAAAAAAAGGGAAAGAGGAGAGGGTCCACCCCAAAGTCGATGCAAAAAAGGGGAAAATGGATCCAGCTCTGGAACCCTTCATGGTCGCCAACTCTCGAGTTCAAAACCTGAGCACTTGAAGGTGTAGCCCTATCCAGGGTGCACCATGTGTGGTGGAGCTACACACACCCTATCCCCTTTAGGGCCTTGTGAAACTAAAAGAATAGGGCTCCTTCAAAGAATGAGGGTATCAGGATAGATGATATGAGAGCCAGTTATGGCAGAAAGATGAAAGACTACTTAGATTTCAGATGTCCTAATATAGTCCGGGTTGGAAGAGAACAAGAGTTGACTAAGGGAGGTCAAGAGGTAGATGACAGAGAGGAGAGGGACACAAGTAAGTGGAAATAATAACCGACTCAGCTGGGGTCCAGTGGTCTCGAAGTTCCTGGTGGTGGTGATACACCCTCAAGGGCTCTCATGGCTAGTGAGCTTGGGAATTGGAGCCCCTGTTGGATTCCTGAGCTCGGTCTGGTTTTCTTCTTTTTCCCGTGACTGGGGGCAAACCCCTCTCCTTACCCTCCCCCCCCCCCCCACGCCACTCCCCCTTCCCTTTTCCTATCTGCCTTTAATAACTCTACTCCGTTTCAAGTTCCTGAATTCTTTCCTCGTTGTGTAGCAGCTAGGATGCTTGGCTGTTGCCCTGGAGGTATGAGTTCGATTCCCGACCCTGCCAAGGGGGCTACAACGGAGTACACTCAGCATCGTGAGGTAAAAGCGAGAGGATGTGGGTTCGATTCCCACCTCAGCCATCTTTGAAGTGGTTTTCTGTGTTTTCCCCAATTCCACTCTAAGCGAATGAGGATGGTTCCTAACTTAAAGCCACGGTCATCTCCTTCCCAATCCTCACTTGACTTATAAATACACAAACTAACACAGCCATCACAAAAAGACGGGTTAACAAATTCAACTCACAGCCAAGTACACGGAGCTATATGACCACGCTGTCGCAAATCCCCTAAATTAATCAATATCCCATTCTTCGGGGGCCGGAGCCCCCTCCCTCCCCCCCCCCCATGGGGGCGTGGTGGCTCAGCGGTCTAGCTGTATGCCTCTCACCAAGGCGGTCCGGGTTCGATTCCCGGCCAATGCATGTGAGATTTTCGAAGTGAAATGCCATGTCCTGTGGTTCGGATTCCACGTAAAAAGGAGGTCCCGTGGCTCATAATCACAAGATTCACGGTCACGTAAAACTACAATCTTCTTTTCATTTATTTCCCCTGTCTTTTACTGCCTTTATTCTTTTCTTTTCATCTCGTCTAGTACAGTATGTAAGTAGTTGTATTTTTATTATCATCCGTATAACTACGGCCAAATGAGCTAGACATTTCGCCCCTTAATAACAATCACCTCCACCACCATGTATTTTTCGCTTTCCTTCATATTGAAAATTTGCCCATAAGTAAGTGTCTGAATCAATATTATATACTTTATGATGATTGAATAACAAAAGAACTAACTTAGTGTCATGATTTCACGTCCGTTAATCTCGATATTAAGCCTCCATACTTAACAATCCTTCATTTCAGGTATCTTCCCCTTTAAAAAGCCGCGGTGATCAAAGTAGATTGGTGCTGCAACCTAGCGGTGAATTAATTAATATATATCTTTTACGCCTTGGAGTGTTGAATGGGCAGGCAAATTAAAGCAGCCAGGAGGGACGCGATGAAGCTGGCAGTGAAAAAGCCGCGGTGATCACAGTGGGTTGGTGCTGCAACCTATCTTGTACGCCTCTGAGTGTTGAATGGGCAGGCAGTCTAAAGCAACCAGGTGTTGCCAACGTAACTGGTGACGCTATTTCTAGCAGCAGCATGTAGTCAGTGCGGTGAACATTCCCTGGTGCCCTGTACATTGGTGAGTTCATACAATAAACTCTCAATTCAGCCAAACTCCGCGGGAGGCAGGCCCAACAAGAATATGAGAAACTTCAGTCCGGTGCAAAGTACTCCCCATGTAACAGAGCTTCGACTCATGCGAGCTCAGACAGATTCGTTGATCGAGTTAATCAGCTCATAACCAATAATAACTATGGGGTTTAAGCTGCTATCTGTTCACCTCGTCCCGGAAAAGTGCGATCGACTCGTTTCATTTATTTCTGCTGTTTGCCTCCTTTTTGGGGGAAGATGAGCTTTCTGTCCCACCCCTTAATCATCATCACCGTCGCTTCGTTCATCTTCCCTATTATTTTGCTCTTCCCTCTTCGCCTTCGCGCGAGGTCATATTTTTTACCAACGAGTTTACCCGAACCCAAGCCGAGCCCAGCCGAAGACGACAGCAGCAAATGGGGTGATTTCTGCAGACGATTATCAGCAGGCCCCGGATTCTGATGACATCTCGTTTTTTAAAAAGTTCACCGCAGACATTGCTAACTTATATACACATCCTGTTCATGGCCCCACATTACAGAAATGCATTTTATTAAGTACTTTTATCGTCATTTTTCTATTATTTTATTTATTTAGTCAATTTACCCTCTAGGTTGGTGGTTCCCACGGACTCAGCGCCTCTATGGGCAGTGTCCTGGAGCTTGGAATATTTGGACGGGATGGATACAACTGGGAAGGTGTGATCAGCACTTCTCCCAGGCGGCCTCACCTGCAAAGCGAACAGGGGCCTCATGAGGGATGGGAAGGGATGGAAGATTGGGATGGATAGGCTAGGAAGAGGGAAGGAGGCGGCCGTGGCCTTACAGTAGGTACTATCCCGGCATGGCTGAGGTGGGAATCGAACCCCCTCTACTCATTTGGACCACCCGAGGCTGAGTAGACCCCGTTCCAGTCCTCATACCACTTTTCAAATTTCGTGGCAGAGCCGGGAATCGAACCCAGGACCTCCGGGGCGGCAGCTAACCATGCTGACCGCTACGCTACGGAGGCTACGTCATTTTTCTAAGTATCTTATTTTAGGTCATTTTCTCGCTTTTTGCGTCGTTATTATGTCATTTTATGGAATGTATTGGAATATTTTATACATTGCATGTTTTGCGTATGGTAGACTACTGTATATTAACGGTATTGAAACTGAGGATGAATACGAAGACATGAGAATCTTCACAACTTTGTTCAACCCTTATTCCAGACAAGGGAACTGTCCATACGGTCATATCGAAACCGATAATGATATTTCGTAAGATGACGAGGAAACCATAAATTAGCGATGTACAAAAAATTAGCTGCCATTTCGAACTGGCAGGTCCTGAAATCGGCACGGAGATTTCTAATAGGATTGCACGCGCTAGCATATAGCTCAACGTGGACAGCCCTGGTTACCAGCTGAAGCGTGCGCGTCACCTTGAGCGCTCTGTGACAGGCAGTTAACGCATGTTCCTTTGAGAGAGCAGTCATGAATCCGACTAATGTTCTAGAGTATGCATTACGTTATTTCTGTGAAAAAGGTTTCTCTTCTTCCCGTGAAATAACTTCGGAAGAAAGGGAGATGGGTCAACATGTGATCGAACTAATTGAAAATGGGTGCCAGCATCATCTCCGAGTCGTGTCTGGAGAGAAATAGTGACAGTGAAAGTGATAATGGAAGCAGTGACACCTCATCTGCTTTACCTGAAAAAGAAGGCAGCCCGCCATTGCCAGGTACAAGAGGAGTTTCGGATCCAACTTTGAGCCCCGAGTCTGATTCCCGTCAATCCAGTGAAGAGACACCGAAGTCACCTGACAAATCTTCTAGTTCAAGCTATGCTTCCAGTCCACAGAAGAAAGTGAAAAAAAAACTGTATATCTTGCGTACAAGAGGAAAGCTGTACATTTGTGGTTAAATAAGGGGGGTAAGAAGCGGCTTTCACTCTCCACTCTTCACAAAACTTGTCGTAAGGTGACGTCACTACAACAACTGTACAAGTGGAAGAACCAATTAGAATCTGAATCAGAAGTTGAATTGAACACAGGAAATTGATGCATACAAAATTATTTTCTCGCTTTGCAGAAGCAAGAAGGCTGAAGCGGAATGTATGCGATGAAGACCTGCAACTGTGGGGTGCATGTACTAGTCGGTTGAGTCGTTTTAATAAAAAGTACAGAATAAAAAGTAGAAAAATCACGAAATTTGTATCCCGTGTGTATCTGCAAGAAGAAGATGAAAAATATCAAATCGCAAAGAAATGTGTAGACGCAACTACAGAGCGATTTTTAGACTACACCCCTTCTTCAATATACAATAGAGATCAAAGTGGTTTCGTGCGCGAAATGAAAGCGAAAAGAACTCTATCGTTTGTTGGTGAGAAACATACAGAAACAGTTGCTCATCAGTTCATGCACTCACCCATTCGTTCACAATTATGCCTACAATTAGTACACTTGTCCCTAAATTATTCACTGTACTACGGTACAGGAGGCAACTGGAACTTTCGGTCCGAGAGTTTCCAAAGAAATGTTTCATGTCAAAAAAAATTGTAACAGCCACAAAATCAGGAAAAATGGGGAAAAAGGAATTAAAATATTGGTTAAAAGAATCCTTTCTCCCCATTTGCGGAAGAGAAGTCTTTGCTACTGTTAGATTCCTGGACTACTTATAGTGATAAAAGCTGTCTTGAAGACCTTCAGGCAACAGTATAGAAATTCTCCAGATTCCTCCCGGCACTACAGGGAAAATACAGCCCTTGGATAAGTTTTTCTTCCGGCTCTGTATCGCCGTTTAACAGACATTGTGTCGGCTTGTGAAGACGTTCAGTTTGGTGTATATCAGAGAAACAGCATACTGAAAATGCAATCCTTCATTCTTTTTCAATTTTTTCCCCCACCGTTCAAGGACATGGTTAAATATTCGTGGTTCGCAACCAATTACACAACGGAGAGAGTAGTGCCTGCGAAATATTGCCTTCAAATAAGAAAGGAAAACTGTGAGGAACAATGTGGCCTCAAAGAGCATATTCGTTGTGCAAGGTGCCAAAAATATTTCTGTTTTTATCAAGCGACTAACGAAGCTCATTTATGTATCGCATTCGTTCCCTGACAATGAAGTGTCCTTGGCGCGTGGAGCCTGCCAGTTCGTTCCCTGACAATGAAGTGTCCGTGGCGCGTGGAGCCTGCCAGTTCGTTCCCTGACAATGAAGTGTCCGTGGCGCGTGGAGCCTGCCATTTCGTTCCCTGACAATGAAGTGTCCTTGGCGCGTGGAGCCTGCCAGTTCGTTCTTTCTCTCTCTCCAGCACAACTGCAACTCCACTCCTCTGTGCGCCGCTCGAGCCGGCAAGATGCTAGGGTTGTCCAGTAGTTGCGTTGTCACACGGATTTTGTATCAAGATTTCGATACCTTCCAGTTCGAAATGGCAGCTAATTTTTTGTACATCGCCAATTTATGGTTTCCTCATCATCTTTACGAAAAATCATTGTCGGTTTCGATATGACCGTATGTACAGTTAGCAACCCATATGTGTGTGTGCAAATAATCTTTATTTGTCAAATAAATTAAATTATATTAGGTACCGTACCTATTAAAAATATTTAAAAACACAATGACGTAGTCTGTTCGCATGTTTTGTGTGATTAAATTATGTGTTTAATTAAAATTTTAAGGTCATTTTTTAAAGTTTTCGGATCATGTTATGGGATTTTTGGAATCATTTTATAGGTCATGTTTTAAACACTTTAAGGTCATTAAAATCTGGGCCCACTCGTCTTAGCGTGAATTTGAAATCGAAGTTCATTCTTCAAGCCGTGAAGTTTATGCTTTCTTGATCATCTGAACAGCTCATGGTTAGGATTATCGTATTTCGGCCAATCAGACTGAACATTATTAGGCTGATATATGTTTGCACTGCTTCCTAACTTGATTCTTCTTCTTCTGCCAATTTTGGCCTACTGTGGACCGCGTTGAACAATCGGCCGACTTGCCAATCTCTTGTTCTCCTCCCAGAATTTCTTCATGCGTTCGCTGAGTCTCCACCTTCTTTCTTCAGACCAGATGACCTTGGGTTTTTGAGCTAGACTTTCCCTGAAACCCTTTAAATGTATCAACCTTCCTTCAAAACAGTGATTTGTTGAGAATTTCTTCTTGAGGGATGCCAACTTCTTTGAGATGTGCTCGTGTTTCCTCAACCCATTTTGTGGTGGACCCTAATTTGCTAATGTAAGTGAATATCCTTTTGGTTAACCTATTGTTCGTGCGAGGTGGCCATAAAATGTAATCCTTCTCTTACGCATCGTGTCCGTAAGTTTCTCCACCTGGTTGTACAAGTCACTATTCCTCCGTCTCCTCCATAAGCCATCTGCTGGCCCCAATATTTTCCTCAGGATTGTTCGCTCTTTCTTTTCTAATTCCTCAGTTTCTCGTTGTTTGCTTAAAAAGAGGCATTCAGAACTATAAAGAGCTTCCGATTTAATCACAGCGGCATAATGTTGTAAGTTTGCTCTGATGGATATGGCTTTCTTGTTATAACTATTCTGCGTTAATCGATATGCAGTATCTATCTTACGACCTCTGACCTAATTGGCTTCCTTATCAAACGATCACCAAAACATAGAACAGGCATTATGTGGTACAACTCAATCAATCTATAAAGAGATATTAAAAGCCTTAGCTGGATTTGCCTATCAGAGATATTGGCTGAACTAAGGTTATTGTACATTATAGAATCACGAATACCATAAATTAATGAATGTAGAAATCCTTTAGTGAGAAATACCGCCCGTTTGCTCACGAGTCTATACAATGTAACTTACTAATCGCCATGCAATTCGCAGAGTTTCATGTCAAGGAATCTACGAAGATTATTGTCGAACACGTATGAACATCCTAGACATTCTTCTGATGGCATATGGAATCTTCTGAGGCTCTACAAGAAACAGCTGTATTGTATCTGTTATGTAAAGGGTGTTGTTGGTTTGACTAACCCGCGCCTCCCACCATTTGTATTGTATCTTTTGTATAGTGTTCTTACCCGCGCCTCCCACCATTTGTATTGTATCTGTTATGTTAAGGGTGTTGTTGGTTTGACTAACCCGCGCCTCCCACCATTTGTATTGTATCTGAGAGGGATGCCAATACAAATACTAAATCTAGGGGATGAAATTAATCTAAATTGGGGTTGTAGCTTGGCGAATTTGTAAGAGGTTGGGATTGTTTTAGGAAGAACTGCGGACACGTTTAGAGAGCAATTTACATACAGGGGAATTGGCGGGAGGGATGAATACTCACCTAGCTCACCTCTAGGCCGCACGCTGGCGGTGCAGCGCCTCCTGCATGTCAGCGTTCAATGTAGATCTTAAAACTAGGTACTAATCTAAAGGGGAGGGCTTCTTAACCTAAACGAAATAAAAAGGTAGTCAATAGACTGTTCAGAAAGGGGGTTTATTAAGAAATAGTGGCAATTGCAATAGGGGAGGATGGAAATAATAATCTAGGGGGAAAAAGGAATTATGCAGGCACGATGTCACTCACCCCACCGTTAATACCGGTCTTCCATGATGATGGTGGCGTTGGGACTCGATATGGGGCCATCCCCCATATCGGTCCGACGTAGCACAACTCCTATAGAGTGTAGGACTGTCACTGCAGGTTCAGAAGAATCCACGTTCCTAAGAGACCGCGGCGCGTGTTCGTACCTCTATTTATAAGTAAAAGGTGCGATGTCAGTCCAGTCAGCGGTATGTTGGGAGTGTAATGTCCGCTGTGTCCTGTCCAAGTGCTTGCTGTTGGAGCCTAGGTCTATGACCTACGGCTTACTCCGTAGTCGCGTTGCCATGTCGTCTTTTACGAAGTTACCTCCGATTATATTTTATGTATTTATAGGCACAGTCCTTTCCTAAAGGGCTGGGGCCAGGACAAGTCTTCTTCCTGTTTTAATAATCGTCCTCGATTATTGGACTAGACGTGGGGGCGGAAACTTTTATTTTCTTCTTTCTTCTTCTTCTTCTTCTTCTTCTTTCTTCTTCCTCTTTTTTTTTCCTTTCGTCGATATGAATTTGTTTTCGATTCGTCGGATCGTCCTTCGTCGCTTCTGGTCTTCTTCGTAGGTGGGGGGATGAGCGAAATTGTACCGTGCCAAGGGTTGGAAGGCGTGGCAAGAGTGTTGGGGTGGTTTGTTTTACAGTCATTTCATAGCAGATAGTTCTCTGTATCTGTCTATATCCCATATTGTATGTTTTACATAATCTGTATTGCCCATTTGGCAGAGTTGAAATTTTCATAAAAGTGTTGACATTGTTTTGTTAAAATTGAAGAAAAAACTAATAAGTGGAATTTCAGCGGAAATATAAATTGAAATAAATGAAGCTAAAAGATATATCTTTAATGAAATCGCATAGGAAATTTACATTATTAGCACCGTACTCGGACTAGTGCGTGACTTGCGTACGACGCCGTCAAGTCGAGCCCTGCCGCGAGGATGCATACATAACTGTAATTTTCCTACGATGGGAAATGATGCTGTAAGGAGCTTAAATAATGGCGATTCCTTATGAACTAGCACGCGCCCTTTGTAGCGTGTATAAAAAAGGGAAAGAAAAAATGTAGTGTATTGTACTCTAGGCCAAGTGTAGCTATGAGGGTGCGCTACTATGAATAACCTCCTTACAACGTGGGGGATGATGAAATAAAATTGTAAAAATATCCTAGAAAACGTGAAATTCCGTCAAAGTTACTTGATGAAGTGCGTAAAAAAACATGTAGTTAAGTTATTAAGAGAAAAAATTAGCATTGAAGTATTGTTAATAAATAGCTGAAGGCTCCTGCCTAAATCGGCTGACATTCTAGTATGGTTTGTAGGTTTTGACTGCTGTTTGCTGCCATGCGTGTTGTAACTTTGGTCTTGCGTCACGTTCATCCGGGGGGCATCCTGCATGAATGTCCTACTGGGGGATTACAGGATTGTACACCGTATAATTAGTCTGAAATCAGAAATCTCTCTTAACGTTTTGTACAGAGGGATTGGTTTACCCTGGTACCGTTATTTGTTTTCACTGAAGTTCGTTACGTCGTACTCGGTAATTTCGTTACTTAATGTCTGCATTATGACATAATATACTAATATCCTTATAAACTAACGTGCAATATGTATTCATTGACATATTGGCCATTGTGGTTATACACTATACCACGTCTTATATGCGTCGTTTTAAAACTGCAACATGCTTCCTTAAGCATTTAGCTGCGTATATCCTCTTATATTTCGTAGAACTTGAATCCTTTATATTTGTAAAAAACTTTCTTATATATCGACGTATATCTTTGCTATAGCTGAGAATTAATCCTTAAGTTTTATATTTACACTTTCTCAGCGTGAATTAAGCGACGTATTCGCTTCTTAATCTATAGATATGCAGACATTATGTAAGGATACTCGCACTACGTGTACACTCGGTCGTTAAGTTTAAATAGATTATCGTTAAAATGGCGACTGTTTCGTCGGGAACTTATTGAAATTAGAAATTATTTATTGCTTCTACGGGCTAACTTGGGAATTCTGTGCACTGTATAGAACTTCAGGAAATATAAATTAACAAGATAATACTATCTGAAAATATATTATCTGAAAAAAATGACATTTATTACTGACATGTGATAATTGCCTGTTAAAAATAACACTGTTAATGACATGGTATGTAAGACCCTTTTGTAAAACTTGCCACGTTATATAGGGGGGGGGGAGGTGATTTACTATCTAGCTTAATTCTTAATGCTAAATCTAATAATATTATCTTTTCTTAGCTAAATATGCTATATACATGGGGTAAGGTGGACTAACGTGCCTGGACAGGGGTGAAAAAATCTCTTGAAGGGGGGGGGGGGCGATATATATTAAAGGTATTTCTTAAATATTTAAGCTCTCTCTATATTGTATCCGCAGCCATGAAAATTTTCTAAAGTGTGCCTTCAATGAGGTGGCTACCTTGCTCCTTAATAAAATAATAGGGCTGTGTCTTCACTGAAATGCATATCTTTGCTCCGTAAGAAAAATAATGGGGCTGTAACTTCACTGAAATAGCTACTTTTGCTCTTTAATAAAGTTAATGGGGGCTGTATCTTCAATTAAATGCCTACCTTTGCTCCGTAAGAATATAATGTGGTTGCTCTATATGGAATGACTAATATTATGCCTGAGTTGCACAGTTTTATTTCTTTTACATATCCTGTTGCCTTTTTTTTTGTTGCTCCGTAATCTTAATATATTGAAAGATTATGAATTTATCACAAATAATCATAGTGCATTGAGAAAAAATTATTAATTCAATTTTATTTATTAATTTCAGCGTATGTGTAGTCTCCTTTTCAATATTGGTTACTCTTTATATAGAAAATCAGCAAATGTGTCCAGCGGTGTAGGTTTCAGTACCTACTATGCTACAATATCATAAAACGTGTCACTATATTCTCATGTTAAACATAATACCAAAGAGATATCGTCTGTTGGTAGACTGTCCGTACTTCGATACAGGACGCATTCCATCGGACGTTAAATCCATGCTGTATTGGGTTTATTTTAATATAAATATCTCCTAACATCTTATCAGAATACTATAAAGTTATCGGCTGTTGGCAGGCTGTCCGTACTTCGATACAGAACGCGTCCCAGCGGCCGTTAAATTTATTATGTATTAAGTTTGAATTGACCGCCACAAGATGTATAACGTGGAGGGTTTAATTCCCTGAAAGTATTAAAACGAACGTCATCTAGGCGAAAGGGTTGGCTATGTCCTTTCAAAGTTCAGTAGCGTTCTAATATCTGGACTACTTCTTACGTGTTCAGCGGGTTGGCTAGGTCCCTGAATCTGAAATGATAGTCCTCGGTCGCCGGTTGTCATTATTATATTGACCAATATACCTGTAGCTAATTAATTCCCTCTGGGTGTGACGTTTCGACTTTTAAGCATTTGGCTTGCGTAAATTGTGGACTTTGGGGCCACGGTGTGGACACTAATCTTATTTATTAATGGCATTTGTTATCAACGTAGGTGTGTTAATATCTCCTTAATCTCCTCCATACTACCCTTATCTCAAAGCGATGTCCTCCCTGGGACCTGCTGCATGATATCAATAACGTCGTGTTCTTGAGGCTGTGCGAACTATTGTGCCAGCTCAAGATATCTATAATATATTTCTTCAACTTCACTTAATACTTCCCTTATCTCAAAGCGAGGTGCACCCATGGACCTGCTGCAAGATATCAATAACGTCGTGTTCTTGAGGCTGTGCTAACCATTGTGCCAGCTCAAGATATCTATAATATATTTCTTCAACTTCACTTAATACTTCCCTTATCTCAAAGCGAGGAGCACCCATGGACCTGCTGCAAGATATCAATAACGTCGTGTTCTTGAGGCTGTGCTAACCATTGTGCCAGCTCAAGATATCTATAATATATTTCTTCAACTTCACTTCAACTTCACTTAAATTACTTAATACTTATTACTAACATACTAACGATGATACTCTTGATAACAATTGTCGTACGTTGCGATGCTGCCCTGCTGTGCCCAAGTCCGTGCTTACGCATTTATGCTATACTGATATCGCCGTGCATTTGTCGGCGTTTTTCATATATTCCTACTGGATTGCTTTCTCACCTATGTTACTTCGTGAGGGAACGGTGTTTTCTTTGCTAACTGAATGTCCTGTTTGAAATGTACTGCTGGAAAAAGAATTCTACCTTAAGAGTGTACTTTACGCTTACATCTTTAAAATCATTAGTGCGCTTTTCTACTATCGCACGCTTCGCATTGAAAACAAAAATAATGCAGGCAAACTTATGCAAGGTCATCTGGCGTGTGAGTGAATAGTGCCAGGAATTGAACTCAAGGTGTCTGGCTTCCGCTCGAGTGCATCTGCACGCTGAGCTAGCGAGATAGTGTCAGGTTTAATGTCCTTGCGGCGGACGGTGTGCTGAGCACGTGTTAGTCATATGGCATATTGGATTGTGTTACAATGGACAAATAAGCATTTCCTCTGTGGTCGGCTTTCAGAACAAAAGAGAAACTGTAGTACGTCTTGACTGAATGCGTTTACAAACTAATTATTGCGGCACCTTGCAGAAATGTGATTGCAAGGTCTCCTAACTCTATGTAAGCATCTAGCCAATACTACCTTCCGCTAAGTTATACTAAAATGGATTCAGAAGAAAATATTTTAGCCTACAATCATATACAATGTATAGTTGCACTGCTGTAAAAAATACAAAGTTATTTATTCATTCCATTTATCCTATGGGATATCACAATCTTATTCCTAATAGAGCTTCATTGTGGGGGGTTTAATCTGAAATAAGGAGCAATTTTCTCTGAATATAGTAGGGTAGTTATCAATACGTCTTCCTACTAGGCTTCCATTAATATTCCTAGTGACGTATTAGATAGGGGTTGTTAATATTCAAATCGCTTGGCGTAAGAGGTGTTTATCGCGAAATCTTAAAAGGGTGGGGGTGGAGGGATTATAATTATTGTGTACTAAAAATATTCTCTAACTTAATCTACTAAAAAAATTCTGTTCGGGGGGGGGGATTTAAATTGTCTCACTCGCTTGGCTAATGTAATGAGTATAGGGGGCGTTTACATATGTATTAGTTACTGGGGCGGGTGTGGGTGGGTACCAAAAATAATATTTGACCCGTACTTCAAAAAATTTTCCTCAATTTTGGGTAAATTTTTGCTTGGCTGCATAAGAGGGTTTTTAGGGACCTGTATCGTAGAAATTCGTTGTCTGAACTCCTGTAGGCGTTGTCTGACGACAACGTCACGATACCCCGGGCCTCCTCCATTTGTATTGTATCTGTTATGTAAAGGGTGTTGTTGGTTTGACTAACCCGCGCCTCCCACCATTTGTATTGTATCTTTTGTATAGTGTTCTTACCCGCGCCTCCCACCATTTGTATTGTATCTGTTATGTTAAGGGTGTTGTTGGTTTGACTAACCCGCGCCTCCCACCATTTGTATTGTATCTGAGAGGGATGCCAATACAAATACTAAATCTAGGGGATGAAATTAATCTAAATTGGGGTTGTAGCTTGGCGAATTTGTAAGAGGTTGGGATTGTTTTAGGAAGAACTGCGGACACGTTTAGAGAGCAATTTACATACAGGGGAATTGGCGGGAGGGATGAATACTCACCTAGCTCACCTCTAGGCCGCACGCTGGCGGTGCAGCGCCTCCTGCATGTCAGCGTTCAATGTAGATCTTAAAACTAGGTACTAATCTAAAGGGAAGGGCTTCTTAACCTAAACGAAATAAAAAGGTAGTCAATAGACTGTTCAGAAAGGGGGTTTATTAAGAAATAGTGGCAATTGCAATAGGGGAGGATGGAAATAATAATCTAGGGGGAAAAAGGAATTATGCAGGCACGATGTCACTCACCCCACCGTTAATACCGGTCTTCCATGATGATGGTGGCGTTGGGACTCGATATGGGGCCATCCCCCATATCGGTCCGACGTAGCACAACTCCTATAGAGTGTAGGACTGTCACTGCAGGTTCAGAAGAATCCACGTTCCTAAGAGACCGCGGCGCGTGTTCGTACCTCTATTTATAAGTAAAAGGTGCGATGTCAGTCCAGTCAGCGGTATGTTGGGAGTGTAATGTCCGCTGTGTCCTGTCCAAGTGCTTGCTGTTGGAGCCTAGGTCTATGACCTACGGCTTACTCCGTAGTCGCGTTGCCATGTCGTCTTTTACGAAGTTACCTCCGATTATATTTTATGTATTTATAGGCACAGTCCTTTCCTAAAGGGCTGGGGCCAGGACACAGCTGACCGTATCTGTCAGATTCAACATTTCAATGAACTGCATCGCCAACTGCAAACATCAAAAAGGTGAGTCATTAATACTTTACTGTGATATAATTTTACAACAAAAGACCTGTAAGTGTTTTGAGAATCGGTAAGTGTCTAGTTTATTAACAGATATCATGTGTGTGTGTGCCATACAGTAATCTTGGTATCTCGCTATACGGCGCCATATTGGTGAGGAGGTTATGTTCCCGTAACTGGTCCTCCGTTGGCTGGTAGACTACTGGAACCCTCAAAATCCTCCCTTATCATGTGTGTCTGGTGATGGGAGTGAGAGCACATCATCTCAGAGCAGTCTTGATCACTGGTATCAAGAGCACAGCCATGTTAGTGAGGAGGTTACGTTCCCATAACTGGACCCCCATTGGCTGTGAGACTGCTGTATTCTCCAACACCCGTCCCATCATGTGTGAGCTAATATCGAACTATAGTTTATTGTTGCTTGCACTCCACCGAGAATTGTCACATGTTTCAACTGACGCCGATAGGTGCATGGTCTATAAAGATCAACTTTAAGACATATCTACAGATAAAAAAAGATGAGGCAAAAAGGAAAATTGGACACAATAAACTAAGAGTAAAGTCAGTGAAAAAGATGAAGGCAGAGCATTATTATCACACCACATGCGCCATGTAATTAAGGAATCATTTCACTCATATGTTTGAAATACCTTTCTATTCCAGGTAAGAAAATAAAAGAGGTTATCCTATTTCTTTTGTTATAAGGAATCTTCACTCGGCCGTATGCGAATTTACGTGGGACGTGGGATACAGTTTCACTGACATTGAAACCGACTTAAAAATAATTCATCACGAACCGATAGGCAGAGCTATTGACATAAAGGAAGCAATCAAGATACACCCAGGCAAAAGAAACAACCCCAATAATTTAAACAAACACACTTTCACTCTACTTGAAAACACACCCCGTCGGAATCAAGACAGAACATAACGATGTAGGCAAGCTAGATAAGAGATTAATAAGGGAAACGTGTTATTGGATCAGGATGTGCGATGTATCTTTTTCTTCAATAAACCGAGGCCGGTATTAACGGCAGTATTAAAGGAGCCGGGACATTCTCATTAGTCCGTTTGCGCTTAAAGAGGGCTTTTTATGTTTTGCGTGGAGAGTTTGAAACCAGGTCTTTAATAGTTGAAGACTATCCTGAATACAGTGACATACACTACATTTGAGAGACTAGCCTTGGCGACTCGTACACTTGCACAAGGAACACACAGCACTTAGGAATGCGGGAGGGGGAACAGCCCAGCGTGATAAGACACCCTCACACACATAAATTTCCAGTCAGTCGAGTGCAACCTGTGACCAAGTGAACTGCTCTCAACAGGACCACGCAAGACTCAACCAGATAAGTAGCCTGTACAATAGAATCTGAATTGACAATTTATAACAATCACATATTCAATCCAAACAAGAACATTCCGTAGATCAATCACCACTTCCAGTATCTCAACAAAACAACACATAGACCACAACTAATAGATATTGAAGAGTTGCAATACTGCAACTGGTTTGCAGATGACACTCAAACGTGTATTAGCCGATGACGCGGTGGCTGCTGATCGCGTTATCCGCTTTATAAGTGAGTGTGGGTTAGGGCCAGCAATCTAAATTCTCCAGTGAACATTGACTCAACGACTTGTTCGTTTTTGAATGATAATGTTTTGTTTTTACGTTATTATTGTTTATTTTTTATAATTTTTATTTTTATTTAATTTTTCTTTTTATTAATTTTTGGTCTTTTTGAATTTAGGTGTCCATATAAAATGTTAAATTCAATTCCAAATTTGCATTCTTTAAACTGTGTTAAGAGGGGCAGATGACCTCGTAGTTACGCCCCTTAAAACAACAATAACTAACTAACTAAATAAGGGTATATATTGTAAATATTTTCACCCATATTTTCAGTCATAGATTTCATAGCCAAAGTTTAATAGATCTGATATTGATCGCTTGACGATCGAAACTGGTCATCCAAGTGTATTTCATAATCTCAGGTAATTTTTTTTCAGTAATCGGGAATAACCCATCTCATTCGGGTACAATCGTGTTGATCGACTGAAAAGCACCAAACTTTTGTTTTGAATCTTCAGCTCTTCATATTTTGCTAAAACAATCAACGAAGGTAAATGAGTGACAAGAATACCTTATAGGGTTGGAAATACAGAACTGTGAGTCCTATCAATCACAACATTTATGTGTATTCCATTGATATATGAGACAAAACACTGCCATGTTATTCCTAGCGAGACATGCATCTAATAAACTAGAAATCTAGAAGATTCTAGCATCCATGGATCACCACTGATCGTCAAACAAAAATACTTGTGTTCCATTTATATAAAGTGCCACATGAATCCGTTCTCCTGATGAAGACAATATATTTCTGGGTGCCACCAATAAACAATGGTAAATGTGATTGCTTATTAAGAATCTCTACAGACATCCATGTCCCATAGGAAGAGGGGTTCCTGTAAGCTCATAACATATATGACCATTAAAAGTCAGCCTCCTCAAAATGAGCCACCTAGTAGTCAGACAGTACGCACGAAAGTATACAAGTCATCCTGAGTTGTAATAGGTCTGATTTTAAATGATTCGTGAACAGACCTTTCCCCCTCTGGGAAACCCGCGAATGCTGATCAGAAAAATCTACTCCAAACGTTTCTCACCAAAGACATTACAATCCTTAACAGCAAACCAAACACAGTGTTGCTGAAAATTACTGTGTACATGAACCTTCGACACTTTAAATGACATAATAAACAGAGTAATCTTGGACTAACTTTTTGAAAGGTTGATATATAACACAATAAGTACAACATATTCCAGTTGAACAGGCAGCCTCCAGACTAGGACGTAGCTGCTGCGACCAAGTATTGTCTCTTACATCCTTCACAGAGGTAGGATATCAAATGAAGGTGAAAACATAATTATGTAGCATTTGTTGATGTTACTGCTGCCTTTGGCATTGTGTGGAGGGAAGGCCTTATCTACAAATGTCTTCGTATCATACCCTGCAAAACGATGGCTCAACTGCTTAACAACATGTTAAGTGATCGGAAGTTCCAAGTAATCACCGGAGACAATATAAGCAAGGAGAGGAATTGGATAGGATAAGAATGTAAACAACGCCCTTAGGTTTCTACGTTCGTTGCCAAGAGCCGACTGCAGTGGCGTCTAGTAGCTAAGTTCTGAACTTGGCCTAGTAGTCGTTGACGGTGGCGCTTGGCGGCAAAAGTAGGAAATATGTGAAAAATTCTACGTTGCAGTACTTAAATTAAAAAACAGATAACCCACACTAATACAGTCATCACAATTAACACCGGTTATCAGACAGATTCTACACACACACAAAGTACACGGGGCTACATGACCGCGTTGTCGCAGCCCCTAAACTTAAGAACCAACCAAGGAGAAGAAGCTAAACAATGGATTGCACCAAGGATAAGTTATCTCACCATTATTGTTCAACGTATAACTCTCTGACCTACGTGGCACTTCATCCATCAAATTATTTTATGCCGGCGACTTTGCTCTAGCCGTACAAGATCTGGTAATGGAGACGACTGAAGAGACTCTTACGAAAGACTTGTATATACTGGAAAATTACTTCAAAATCTGGAGACTCCAACCCACTGTGAGTAAAACAGAAGTGCCTTGCTTCCATTTAAATAATCGTATGGCGAGCGTAAAACTGAATATAAGTTTCGAAGGCAGAATTCTTCGTCATAATTGGAATCCAAAGTACCTTGGCGTCATCTAAGACCGTGCACTATTCTTCAAACAACACCTCATGAACTTAGCACAAAAGTTGAGAACTCGACACAACATCCTCCATAAACTATGTGGAACTACCTGGGGATCTTCAGCAATCACCTTGCGATCTTCAGCCTTGGGTTTGGTGTATTCAAGCGCTCAGTATTGTGCACCTGTTTGGTTGAACAGTCATCACGCAAGGCTTGTTGACACCCAAATTAATACCACAATGGGCACCATATCTGGCGCAATCACATCTGATCCAGTTCATTGGTTTCCACTGCTAACTGGTATAATGCCACCTGATCTACGCCGATCTAATGCCCTTATAATAATAATAATAATAATATCGTATGACCTCGGGTGCCTGGTGCAAGCTCTGTTAATTGACATCCAGGGGGTAGCTTGCATGTCGAATTTCGTCGTTCCTTTGAACGCTATGAAAGTCAAGGAGGTTAGATATCTAAACTCCTTGACACTACAGCGCTTTCAAGTAGAGAATGGAGGAACTTTGTGTTGGCGGAAAATACCGAGATTAATTTTGCCATTGAACACGGCCTACTGAATTCAAATGGGTTATTTAACATGCCAACAACGTATGACATGAGTATCGTGATTTTTGTCGCCTTCAAAAATCACTTACCATGGCCAGGGGCGAACCTGCCCTTATGAAGGAATTCCACAAGATCTCCAGGAATCCTAGTCTACCCGTGCATAATGACCTGCCACTTTTGAATCTTAAAAGACTAAAATCACGCCTTCCAACTCTGCGTGATGCTGCTGACTTGGAAGCCAACGATTTTAAATATCTTGATGAATGGTAAGGTCGGTGGGAAGCAGCAACAGATATGCACCTGCATACCATCTCCTCAGGTCCCAGATTTCCACGTGGATTCCACCTATCATGCAAGACCTGGACTGCCCGGAACAGAATCAGAAGAGGACATGGTCGGTGTGGAGACGCTCTTCACAAGTGGAAAAAGCTACCTAATCCAGACTGTGACTGCGGAGCTCCACATCAGACGATTCATTACATTGTCAGAGAATGCAAGATTCGAGCGTATCACAGTGATGAAGCGAACTTCCAGTTGGTAACTCAAGATGCTGTACGCTGGATTGAAAATTTAGATATTCAGTTGTGAAGCTCACATTAATTTGTTTCTCTTCTGTAAATATATATATATAGATAATACTGCTAATGTCTGTATAAGCCATACGCTACATAATAAATAATCGTAGAGTAGGCCTACTGGGGAGACCACGTTAAAAAAAACGCGCCATGTACTCTACCTCATGGTGGTATGGAAATGAGTATTCAGCATAGAGTGGTATTAATCGTAACTCTTACGGTTCAAACTTGGGCAGTATTAAATAATAATATAACGTGTTCTGCCCTCAGGCAGGTCTTCACACAGCAGCTCACCATGCAGTCCTGTCTTCAGCCGTTCTCTTTGTTTGGTGGAAATTTCCTGCTATCTTGACACTGTCCTCAGCTGATACCTTCTCCGTTCTCTCCCTCTCTTTCCGTTCACTGATCCTTCGAGAGCGTCCCTCAGCAAACACTCTCTTCACAGTCAGTGCCCAAGCCAGTTCCTCTTCCTTGTTTGGATGGTATGTAACAGCCTCCTGTTTTCTCCAACTCGCTCCAATACCTCCTCATTCCAGATCCTCTCCGTCCTCCTCCATAACTACATTTCAAACGCTTCTAGTCTTCTTTCATCATCCTTCCTTAGCGTCCAGGTCTCAGCTCCGTTTAGCGCCACACTCCAAACAAAGCATTTTGCCAGTCTCATCCTTCCCCTCAAGTCCAAGCGTCCACACAATAGTCTATTCTTTCTGTTGAAGGCTTTATTTGCAACGTCAATGCGAGTTCTTACCTCTTTACATGTACCAGGAGCAAGTGTAATTATAATTTATTTTCGTTTATGTATTGACTAAGGCGGATATACAATTTGTTGTTAAAACTATTTAGTACGTCAATACGGAACCATCATGGAAAATAGTTTAAATAATAGAATCTTTACAGCTTCTCATATCATCCATTGGTATGCTTCCTAGTTATTTAAAAACTGACACTTGTTCAATATCGTCTTGGCCTATCCTGATGTTAATTACTTTGTTCCCTTTTGCGCTTATCACCATACTCTTTGTCTTGCTACAGTATTAAAAGAAAACAATTATTAATGAATTGGTATTTTTAGGTTTTCCTATATTGATTACTTAATAATGTGTCCTTGGCTACAAAATTTCCTCGTTCTTTTGAACAGCAGGCTAGTTTATATGCTTCTGAATACACGATAGTGGGCAAAACTGGAATATTATACATTAACTCCTCGATAATATCTTGAACATTGTCTGGGGAAGGTGGAGGTGAAATGTGTAGAATGATGTAATGTCTAGAGGCCACTAATTGTTAGGCTGGCACAAGAACTAAGAGTACGAAAGTATGCAAAATAATTATATTACAATTCAAAAAGTTTAAGAAGTGCCCAAAAATGTGTTTGTGGGGCTAAAAAATTGAATTGGGGAGTCAGTAATGCTGTGTTGACATTTAATGATGGGAACATGGGAATAATAAGAGTGTTATTGCATTTCAACATCAACCCTGGATGTCATACTGCCAAAGGAGTGCAACATTTAGACAAGAATTGCCAAGTCACAGCGTGCAGCTGATTTCAACACCAACGAAGCAAGGTCAACCTGAAGCAAAAAGATTTTAGAGAATGAGAGCGACAGTGAAGAGGATCGTAACTGTGCTGCTGGGTGCTTTTGAGCCTTAATTCAAAAATTTGAGAGGGTTTTTATCATTCCAATTTTTAAACTTGATTTTTTTTACAATTAATGTTCCTCTATCTGAAAACCTTCTTGTGATTGATGCATGAAACTTTGTGAGATGCTTTAATACATCTTTCTGTCCTTACTGAAGCAGAGTCATAGCAGAGATTTCCATAGGTCTGATGTAAGGGGTGTGCGTCTACAAATATTTTGTGAAAAAAAAAGGTATCTTAAAAAAACTGGTACTGTTGGATTTTATGTCTTAATTCTGCTTGAGTCCTCTTACATAATGTGTTAATGTCAGCTGTAAAGAAATAATAGTCGCATCTTCATTGGTTCCAGAAATAAAGGAACATAATCTTGGCTGATTTTACATTGGCAGGATCGGTCTGTTAAACACCCCTTAATAAAAATGAAAAGGTATTTTAACGTAAAACGTGACTTGTTTGGTGCTTGATGCTCATACTGTATTTACTAAATAGATGAGAATTTATCCCTTTAGCTCAGCAATGACAGTTGATTCAATGAAGGTTTGAGACGGTCCAAACTGATTGCAGAAGTAAGGAAAAACTTTCGGGTTGCTTCCTCTCACTTCTATCATTAAGCTAATTGTTCCAATTTAGTTGACATCAAGGTTAAAAACATATTGAAGTACCTGTGGTGTCCCTAGGTAGAAGTCGCTGAATTCACCACTGTAAGATGTTTGTGGACATTCTTGAACTAGATGCCGAACAGTCTGTCTTTCAGCACCGCACTCCCAACATGAGATCCCCGAATACACCGTGATTGGTCCGGATTCTATTTAATTTTGACCAGGTCTTTCTAGGCTGAGTGAACCCTGGCACCTTCTCAGTTACGCATGGCATTACTGAATGCTCTGGAGGAGCAAACGAATTCCAATCAGAAAACCATTTCTCAGTCAGGTTGAATTTGTTGGTTGCAAGATTCTCCGCTTTGCATAAAGGTGGATGTCTTGAACGTAATCGTTTCACATGTAGATCACCAATGTCTCCATGGATAGGTAGTTGTTTGTTGGTCTGGATCTTTCTATATTCTCTTATCAAAATGTTGCACATGCTGGGCATAGAAGCCGCTGTAGCCGCTTAAAAATATACAACTTTTCTTCTAATAACAAGATGGGTGTGTTTTTTTTTTTGGAAATGTATATAATTGTTCTACAAGATTTATGACCCGAAGTCGTCGGAATTTTTAAGAGCTTCCTTCGGAGGGGAAGTAAAGCCGGTGGTCCCATGTCATAGATTTATGGCATGAAACAGAACCTTCCACTAACTACCCTTGTGGAAGCTAAAATTTGCAGGTTCATTTGATAACGCTATATTTGTTCCAACGTTCGCCACCAGGCGCTGACTGCGATGGCATTTAATAGCCACGTCCGCTGCTAGGTGTCATGGACGGTAGCATATGGTAGCAAACGTAGGAAGTACTTGTAAAAATTAATCGTCTCCAGTCATTCTACCTGGATCACAGATAAAACACACTAATACAGCCATCACAATTAACTCCGGTTATCAGACAGAATCTACACACACCCAAAGTACACGGGGCTACATGACCGCGTTGTCGAAGCCCCTAAACTGAGGAACCAACAAACCAAGATTTATGACAGGCAAAGTTATAACATTAAAATGGTTGTAGTTTAGGTTCATTAAGCTCTATGTTCCCTCTTAATGCTTGTAATCTTCGATGTTTTATCAACTTTATTCATTCGTCAATACGGACTAAAGCAACATGGCTAATTGGAATAAATAAATGAAAACAAGTAGTTCCGTGAGGAACGATACAGCCTACTTTCATATCCTACGTATGTTAATTGCCTCTATCAATATACTAAATTTCAGTTTGATTGCTGTAATAGATTCGTAGATATTGATGATGATGATGATGATAATTGTTGTTTTAAGGGGCCTAACATCTAGGTTATCGGCCCCGGTAGATATTGAGATACATCTAAATATTTCGGATGGTCGCCATGTTGGATTGTTATATGTATAGGGCATACAGTCATGTACCATTAAAGGAAAATTATTGCGTAGGTTCACTATTCACACTTTTACTTCAATCGCATGATTACGACACAAGAAATAAAAACTTAATTTTAAAATTCGCACAGCCGCCATCTTGAGATTTAATAAACAATTGAACTAAATTATATACCAGTGCATTACAATGTGTATAGACATTTACTGTACCAAGTTTCATTGCGTTTGGATCATTAAATTGTGAGAAAGGTCTATTTAAAATTTTCAACTTCGCTTGGCTACCATATTCGTTTTGTAGATAACCGGTTTTTGAAAGTTTTATAGATGAACTTCCAGTAGTGCTCTTTATATCCGTACAAAATTTCAGGGTGATACCGTTAATAGATATAGAAATGCTGGTGAAATATTCGCATGGCCGCCATCTTGAGGTTATGTAAACAATTGAACAAAGTTAGATGTCGGTGCATTACAATGTGTATAAAGATATAGGCTACTGTATCAAGTTTTATTGCGTTTGGTTGGTTAAATCGCGAGAAATGCCTATTTAAAATCGCAAATTCGCTTAGCCGCCATGTTGGTTTTGTAGTTACCAGGTTTTCAAAAGTCACATTATGTGAACTTCTAGTAGTTTCCTTTATCACAGTAAAATATTGCAGGGTGATATCGGCAATAGTTTCGGAGATATTGAATGCTGGTGAAATATTTCGCACAGCCGCCATGTTATGTTGGTGGGACGTGACAAAATTTGAAGGGCGCAGTCGGGGTCGTCCGGAATAGTGCCAAGAACTTACCGAGTTACATTGAAATCGCTCCAGCCGTTTAGAGGTTATTAGGGGGAGACCCACACCATATCACACACACACACATAGACACACGGGAAAAAGGTGATCTCATAAGCCTATTTTTTTCATAAATGAAAATAGGCTATTAATAACCACTGGCTCTACAGCCCGTGAAGGGCCCAGGCCTACCAAGCGACCATTGCTCAGCCAATCGGCCTGCACATATTGAATTGACGCGTGATCATCGGTCCCCTCAGCGGTTAATCCTAGTCTTGGTGATCGGGGCGCTGCTTCACTGTCAGATAGCTACTCAATTGTCCTCACGAGGCTGAGTACACCCCGTTCCAACCCTCACGTCAGTTTCCCAAATCCCTGACGGAGCCGGGACTCGAACCCGGAGCCTCCGGGTGAGAGGCAGGCGCGCTGCCCCAACACTACGGGGCCGGCAATTGGAATAAATAGAACTGGGAAACTATGGAAAGCCATTTCCATTATGGCTGAGGAGGTAATCGAACCCAATTCTTCACAGTTCTGCCTCACGAGGTTGAGTCTACCCCCTTCCAGCCCTAAAACCAGAATGATATTTCATTTTCAGAGCCTAGAAATGAACTCCGACCTCCTGGGTGACAGTCACTGGTAAACCACGATGTAGGCCTATTCGTTCACATTGCAATATCATCATCTAGATGCTAACACATCAAAATGACGCTCAAGTATCTCCCATTCAAGATTTGATTGCCGCTGAGCGTGGCTGCGCCAGGGTATGTTGTTTATTGTAGCATGAGCCCCGCGGGGCGAAGCGGAGGACACATTGAGGACAGAGTGCAGTCTGCACATAAGTCAAGTAGCATTGCGTGCGCTACCTGTCTTAGAAGTTATACTGTATTTTGAATGTGAATGGAAGAATCAAAAAGTAGTTTCGTGACGAACTAGAGTCTACTTTTCTTCAAATTATAGAGACCATATATCAACAGTTGGCAGACTTGGCGACTCTAAATATATTCTTAGTTCCATCTCTTAAGGTCTACAATATACATGGAAAATTTGCTTGAGATCCAATAGATAGTGTGCACATTATGTGTAGTCTATTTAATTATTGAATTTATCAGCATACGTAAAATCAAGTTGGTCAGACTGCCATAAATTGGATGCTCAAACTTAAATTAAATATTATGATCTATAAGGTGCGTTCAAAAAGTAACGAGCCGGAGGCTGTAATGCGCAAACCGGTGGCGACATCGGCTAATCGTGGCGTGTGTAACGAGGTGTGGTTCCAACCAGAGCGTGGAAGGTCACTGCCCGTCGCTAGAGGACACGCGTGCACGACACGTGACGATACAAAGCGAGCAGCAGCATTCATCAATCGTCTAACCAAGACCAAGACAGTAGGCCATTCGACATGCTTCCTGGTGTAGATGAAGACTGTGGGGCACCCATTGGGCACACACTTTCCGCAAGTGCAGTCGTTCCTTCATGATGGTGTGCACACTTCCGACGCTCAATCCGGACCATGGCGGCTATGGCGTTCAATGTCACTCGGCGGTCCTGGGTAATGAGTGCATCAACCAGCTGGACGTTGTCATCGGTAATGCAGGGGGGTGCCCCAGACCGGGCTTCATCGGCTAACGACACCCGTCCTTCCCTGAAGCGCTTGTGCCACGCCTTGACACTTGCAAGGGGCATGCAGTGTTCGCCGTACACTTGTGACATTCGGCGATGAATGTCCGTTCCCCCTACTCCTTCCGCTGTCAAAAACAGAACAACACCTCTTTGCTCTTCGGTTGACGCCTCCATGTCACTGTTTGCAATACGACTGGCAGCGTTGGACGATTGATTCATGCTGCTGCTCGCTTTGTATCGTCACGTGACGTGCACTCGTGCCCTCTAGCGACGGGCTGTGACCTTCCACGCTCTGGTCGGAACCACACCTCGTTACACACGCCACGATTAGCCGATGTAGTCACCGGTTTGCGCATTCCAGCCTCCGGCTCGTTACTTTTTGAACGCACCTTATGTATACGTGCCAATTTTTAAAGAAAGTAATTTATTAGCTTGGAAGTTTCATGTGATTCAACATTATTCTTATCAGCACGCGTAGAATCATCTTGGCCACACTCTCATGTAAGGGCTCCTGTAAATTAGTCTAATGTAATAGTATCTATATGTGTGTCAATTTTGGAACAATTCCCATGCATTACTTTCGAGATATTTGAGCAGTTGATGGCTCTGACGTCATTTTCGAATATGGCCTAGCGATATTCAGGCATAGCTCTTTACTCATTACAAGTTTCGATAGCTGCAGCCATTTAGGAGTTGATAGGAGGGGGGGGGGGGACACACAGACAGACAGACAGACACACATTTGCCCGGATCGGTCTCATAAGTCTACTTTTTCCTCATTTTACCAAATGTGAAAACTAGGCTAATAATTATGAGCGTGAATGGTGTGTTTTCTAATATATTTCTAATAATACATATCACGTACGGTGTATACTCCACTCAAATGTAGAAAACACGGACGAGAGCGAACGAAATAATCCTCGCAAAAGCATAGATAAGCGTCATAGGAGCTCATGTCACCACGGACAGTTAAACGATGACTGAGGCTACTGGAGCTGACTCATATCCTACTCGCGCCACCAAAGCAGAGTGACGTGTGGCACAAGTAAACAAAGAATATTTCCCATCTCGACCGACGGCAATCAATTCGTGAAACTGTAATAGGCCTACAACGTTATGTTGTTATAAATGAGTTATATAATAAATAATATAATTATAACCCGTGGCACTGCAACCCTTGAAGGGCCTAGGACTACCAAGCGACCGCTGCCCAGCCATTTGGCCTGCAGGTATAGGGCCGACGCGAGGCCAGCGCATCGGGTCCCATCGGACGTTAATCCCCGCTGCCTCATTGTCAGACAGCTACTCAATTGTCCTCAGGAGGCTGAGTGCACCCCGTTCCAGCCCTCAGGTCAGTTTCTAAAATCCCTGATGGAGCCAGGAATCTAACCCAGGGCCTGCGGGTGAGAGGCAGGCGCGCTATCCCAACACCTCGGGGCCGGCTCTAAATGAGTTATTGCTGTTTGAAATGGTGTGGAAAACGTGCTAAACATTACCGTCCTTCATCTGTTTATAGGATGAGACAAGACTATGGATGACATCACGTATACTGGGACTCAATCAATCAAATGAATGAAATCAAGCGGGATGAGAGAGTACAATAAGAGATGAGATTACGGTCCATAACACTGAAAACAGAAGCAATCAAATCAGCCTTGGAACTACATCACGCAATCACACTTCAGCCAAACGGATCATACTGCAGAGCAGGTCAGCAATTGAAATGGACCTAGGATTGACAACGGCATAATGAGTTTCATTCTCCTATCTTACTTTAACCCTGGGGACTGAAGGCTGAAATACGCTACAGGGTGAACATTGGTTGGATGAATACCTCTAAAATGGCTACCCGTTTTATCCAACATCCATCCCCCTCACATACAAAGAAAACTGGCTCTTGTAAGAGAATGGCAGAAGTGTCGTAGCAACCATCGGCTGCCCTTACATCAGGACAGCAACCCTCAGAAACCGAAGAGATTAAAGTCCATAAACTCATCATGGAAGCTAGGTGAGAAGCTCCTGGAAACACATTTTGATGCTGATGAGACCTGGCATGAAGAATGGACCTCTTCAAATCCTGAACGCCTGGGTTTAATACATCATCTTTGTAGAGCTGCTCCTGGTTTCAACATACCGAGAAGGGAATGGACATCTCTAAACAGAATCAGGACAAATCATGGCAGGTGTAAATTCTGGCTTCACAAGTGTGGAAGATCTGAAGACTGTGATAATGTGCCCCTGACCATCCGGCACGTTGTTATGGACTGCCCAAAAAGAAGACTCAATGGATTTGTTCAAGAACTACATAGAGCCTCTACAGAGGCAGTGGACTGGCTGAAAAGTCTGGATATTAAGTTTTGAATGTTGACCTGTAAATATGAAGATGATGATAATTGTTGTTTTAAGGGGCCTAACATCTGGGTTATCGGCCCCTGTGACCTGTAAATAAATGTATATTGTAAGTTATATGTATTTATAATGTATCCTTGTTTTGCCGTACGATATAAATAAATAAATATATAAATAAATACATAAACTGGAGGAAACTGAGTGAAGTACTGTGTGATGAGCAGGGTGCGTGGTCTTAGTATGTAAACAGTGCTATCAGATTAGTATCGCACGGAGCTGAGCAGTGTTGCCAATTTGGTGTTTTTAGCACCAGATCTGGTGATTCTGAAGTTCGTCTGGTGCCAGAAATGTTCTAATAGCGCCATAGCACAATACTGGTGTTATTTCAAGAAAACCAGTGCCAAATCTGGTGCTTAACGGATTTCTCCATGAAATTGCCTCCTATGACTAATAAGTAAATCCTGGAAGCCATGTAATAGTTTTAATAAAGTTAATCAATGAAGATAGGCAATGTTCAGCCTTACACGTGTCAAGGTCAACACTCCAGCAGGGGAAGTCCCTGAAATTCATATTATCGTGCATAAGTGCTAAGTAGGCGCAACATGCAGGGCTCAGTGCAAGTGCACTTGTACAAAGAATCCACCTATCATCTATTTTCTTCCCAGCTCCCAGGGGATTTCCCAGTTTCATGCGAAGGCCGTTTATGTACTTTCACTCCCTAACTCTAATGCACATGTAGGGAGATGTTTAGCCGAGTTTAATAGGTGAAAGCAAAACAAAGAAATCGAATGAAAGTTCAAAAATTGCATTCCATTCTGTGAGTGCGATTTGGACTAAAACAGAGGGAAAATGCTATCACGACTACGAACTTCCGAAGGATATAATAGTGGCCATGCAGAGCTACAGCAGTACTACACCTTCCTGCTCTAAAGATGTAATAGCGGTAGCAGGCTCCGCAAGTGAAGAAGACAATTTTTAATGAAATAAATGTAAGTAAAAAGTCGTTTATATATTTATAATTGTTGGTGTTTTTCTAGTGTTTTGAATCATAGAGTCCAGCTGGTGCTTTTCTGGTGTTTTAAAGCGTAGGGTTTAGTTCTTTCCCGTTTCAAGATTTGGCAACACTGGAGCTGAGTTGACGCACGTCCTATGAACTATGAACTATAAACTGCAGATACAGACGACAAACCATGCGATCAGTCCATTGATCCACTGTACGTCACATGTGTTCATTGGTACATCCAAAGGTCACAATAGGAGATTCCACGTGGCCTATAGTACGGTGCGTTATAACTTCATTTTTTTTTTGAGCGTATGGCTTTTAGTGCCGGGATTGACATGTTCGGCTCGCCAGTTTTGTAGCTGCTTCGAGACGGACACCCAATGGGTGAGCTACAAGTACCGCTGGGGAGGGAAGTTGGAATGTAAGGACGAGGAGTTGGAAGGTAGCGGCTGTGGCCTATAGTTAGGGACCAACCCCGGCATTTGCCTGGAAGGAAGATGGGAAACCACAGAAGACCATCTTCAAGGTTGCTGGTGGGGGGATTCGATCCTCCTCGCCTCCCGGATGTGAGTGACTGCCAGCAGTCATGCAGTAACGACCACGAATAACTCACCTGGCCTAACTTCATTAATACAGCTGAAGAGTTTGTTTGTGTGTTTGTTTGTGTGTTAAAACGCGCTAATCTCTGGAACTACCTGTCGGATTCCAAACATTCTTTTTGTATTTGATAGCCAGATTCAAGAGGAATAGTTTAGGCTATGTAGCAATAGGCTACACCTCACAGGTAACCTTAAAGATTAATTTTTGTTCAGTAAGTCGGAAGAACAAGCGCTCCCGAAAAACTCTATCCGCGTGCGCTGGCGTTATGGTTAGTGATACGTACTCCGTTTCACCGATCTGAACCAAAATTTGTATACTTACCCTTTGGAACCCTACGGGTAACACTGTCCACTTTAAATTTCGGACAGACCACTCCAATCCTTGCATTTAGGCCCTTTAGCACAAATCTACTCCGTTTCACCGATCTGAACCAAAATTTGTATACTTACCCTTTGGAACCCCGCGAGTAACACTGTCTGCATGAAATTTCGGACAGACCACTCCATTCCCAGCATTTCGGCCCTTTGACACAAATCAACATCGTTCTTCCTAATTGCACCAAATTTTACATACACTTTAAACCTTGCTGGTAACACCGTCCACTTGATATTTTGGGCAATGCTCTCCGTTCCCTACATTTATAATAACATACAAAATTAACTTGAACAATCACGTATTAAGGCTCTAGAATCTTCATGTCCTTAGTAGTGTAACTGTAAGTGTATTTTAGTAAGTATATTGTTGACTGGCAATTCGGGCTGCATAACGTCGCCCCTACCAGTGCTCTGGTGCAGAATTACGAAAATAGTAACATCTTGTGATGCTTATAAATTGCAGTCACGGGGAGTAATTAGTGCAAAAGGATTTCGTAGGCCCTTAAAACAGTTATCATAATAAAAATATTTTGCCTTTGTATAAGTGCAATGGTGTCGGTGCAGTACATTGAGGTTATCAGCTGCAATAAGCGTTGGTGCTTTCAAATTTACCTTCATTAATTCCGAAACTTATCGTTGAGCCCTATGTGGCGATAAATGACACTATTGCTACCTCAGGACCTCGGGACAGCCGAAGTTTTCCAAAGTGTTCTGATTATTGTCCTACAGCGCTATGCGACAAAAGACGACACAATTGGTCTCAACATTTCTAACAGCCAATGAGATGTAGGCCCTAGCCAGTGTCTTGTATTTCACTTACTCCTCTTTCTTATCAATTTTAGCATATTTTCATTTATGAAAAAATTAGGCTAATGAGAAGAGCTTTTGTCCGTGTGTCTGTCTGTGTGTGTGTGTGTGACGGTGTGTGCCCCCCTCCAATAACTTCTAAACGGCTGGAGCGATTTCAATGAATCTCGGTAAGGCCTTAGCACCGTTCCGGCCGTCCCCTACCGTGCCCTTTATTTTTTTACGTCTAACCGATCCAACATGGCGGCTGTGCGAAATATTTCACCAGCATTCAAAATCTCCGAAACTATTACCGATATCACCCTGTAATTTTGTACAATGATAAAGGAAAGTACTAGAAGTTAACCTATGTAACGTTTGAAGATCTGGTCACTACAAAACCAACATGGCGGCAAAGCGAATTTGCGACTTTAAATAGACGTTTCTCGCGATTAAACCAATCAAACGGAATGAAACTTGGTACAGTATATGTTTCTATACATTGTAATGCACCGACATCTAACTACTTTCAATTGTTTACATAACCTCAAGATGGCGGCAGTGCAAAATATGTCACCGGCATTCTATATCTCTGAAACTTTTACCGGTATCACCATGAAATTTTGTACGGAGATAAAGGGCAGTACTGGAAGTATATCTATGAGACTTTCAAAAATCTGTTAACTTTAAAACGAACTTGGCGGCCAAGCGAATTTGAAAGTTTTAAATATACTTTTCTCGCGATTTATTGATTCAAACGAAATGAAACTTGGTACAGCAAATGTTTATTCACTTTGTAATGCACTGGTATCTAATTTAGTTCAATTGTTTATATAACCTCAATATGGCGGCTGAGTAAATTTCTAAAATTAATATTTTTTTCTTGTGTTCTAATCATGCGATCGAAATCAACATATGCATAATGATCGTACACAATAATCATCATCTAATAGTACAAAACTCTATGGCCTACATTGAACCCTTTACCCTATGTTGGGTAAATGATTCTACTATTTTATTTCTTCAATTAATAAATATTTCAACCAGCATCATGAAAGTAGCCAGACAGTGATGAGGAAATCTCAAGCATTTGTTGGAGACAGTAGGGACATACCTGCATCAGTTTAACAAAAGGCTAAGTACTTGAGCTATGAAAAGAAATAGCTTAGCTATGTATCACAGGGACAGGTGTGGCTACCTCAATTTTAGAAGCGACGCGCGGTGAGACATGGTTCTGGTATGTTCATTGTGATATTCGCGCCTAGAAGAAATATGATGCAGTAACGTGAATGGCTGATGAAGAAAATAGACACTCCCAAGACGCCAAGATCTACTAGAAACCGCCAAATTATTAGAAATGGAGAACCAATGAGAAGAGAATGCCTACTTGCGCGCCAACTCTGGCTGGGGTACGCGGTGGCTAGCATTCACGCGGGAAATCGCCTAGACAAAATCTCTACGATCGATTCTAGGATTAATGGGCATATTCTTGACCTGTGCAATATTACGAGTTCAGTGATATCTATTTCATTCCTGTACCACAATTATTTCGAGAAATTTTTACATAAAATCCCCCTCCATCTAGACCCAAGGGCCAGTTCATTTATAAGTGTGTCGAAGAGCCAAGACATTGACTTTTATTCCGTGTGTTGAGGACACACTATTATTATTCTGTGCGTCTACAGACATTGACTTTCATTCCGTGTGTCTAGCAGACATGACTTTTATTCCGTGTGTCGAGAACACAGGACTTTGATTCTGTTCGTCTGAAGAGATAGACTTGTATTTGTGTCGAGGACACAAGATATTCATTGTAAAGTGGTAAATTCAGTGACAGATAGTCATAGTACTATAGTTATAGGGACAGTAGCGTCGATAATTCGCCAACGAACAGTGACAGGGAATTTAGTACCTGAACAAGCGAATTTAATAGTCAGACACAAAGTGTATAATAACCTAATTTTTGTATCAGCGCAAGGATGACATCGATGAATGCAGAGGAAGTGTGGAAGTCTCAACAGTCCGTCCAGATGGCTGCTATGAGATAAAGAATCATCCAGTTGGGGAATGGCGTCTGATGTTCTTTGACGGGTGACTACAACACGAGATGAGTACAAATAATATTTTATTATTTATTAAATTAACTTATGGTTTATGGGACATATTTTTGTAAATACTTTGCTTGTGTGATTTAATGTAGTATATTTAGTTTGATCTGGCACACTTTTGTTTGGAAGCAGCTCGCACAATGGTAGTTAATGGAAGGTTCTTTTCTTTGTGTTGTGTTAACTAACGTATCTATGTGAACGGCCGTGTTCGCCTAGGTTACGAAGTGCGGTTAAAAACGTCTCTCGGAGATATGTCGTGTTTCAGAAGTAGGACTGAATTAATATAATTATATAGTAGATTGGAGGGTAATTTAAATTTTGTTGATAATTATTATTGATCAGATTCAGTGTGATTATTGCCTATGGAGCAATGTAATTTGTGACGAAGAGTACTCAGCTCTATCGTAGGTTTTAAATATTGTGTTAAATGTTTGCGAGCTTTAATTCAGCAGACCCATGTGAAAGGCGTTATGTCAGTCCCAGATGTGTGTATTGTGAGTATATTGTTGTGGTATTACAAGCGGGAACTTCAGCTGAGACTGATTTCTGTCAGCTTGGTACCAGATTCATATTGTTTCCTTGCGAGGACAATTATGGATATGTGATTATTGTCTGACCATATGTTGAGTGGGAGGAGATGTTAGCGGCTGTTGATTCCTTGAGATAACAGTTCCGCTGGTCGGCTATTTATATACACTGGATGGGGGACATGACTGGTATTGTGGAAAGGGGTGAGTTGTTGTCACAAGGGCTGACTGAGTTTCGCAAGCAGAGCTCATTAGAGGAGTGCATGTCTGGCTCCCAATTACTTGAAAATAAATATAAATGTGAGAAACTGATCAATGGTAAAATTGTTTAAATAAATGGGAGTTGCCTACGAAACACGATTAACTTCGAAGCGTTTCCTTAACATGCAGTTTTGTTAATATAAAGTAATCTTAACCACTCAGGTTGTTTGTTGTTGTTGGTTTATTCTATGTTGATTTTCCATGTCAGTGACCGGTGAGTCACGTGCGGCGCTGTTTGTCCTTGTTGTTGAGTATCTGGCCATTGTGGCAGCTCATTTGGATAAGTGTGTCACCACACTAATAAGGGTCTCAGAGAGATGCCTGTAAATAGTAGAGTTGTAATATGTGTGTCAGAGTTAGATTTAAGGATTTTTATTAATGTTATGCCCATAGCCATAAAAGTTGATTTACGAGATGATTGTTCGTGAGCACCGTGGCTGTTAACCCGTTGTGAACGAATGATCATCCAAGTACTCATTTCCCGTAGATAGTCACCACGCGAACATAAATTCATATGCAAGATAGTGGAACTGGGATCCACATTTTATTAGAAAAGGGGAGATCCATCTGACTCCTCAAAGTGATAAATATTCCTGTCAGGGAAAAATTCAGGGAGGATTTTGTTTATTATTGTTTATTTATTTCTTTTATGCACAAATTAGTTATTAAATCTTGTTATTATCTTACGTTTTGTCTCCTTTCTTTCTTAGTTATAGTTTTCATCCTATAATCCTTGCCTCAGAAAAGCACGTAGTTTGGCGGACGTAAACACCACACTATGAACTGAACGCGACCCCTTGATCTAAGATTCTTGCATAAAACACTGCTATTCTGAAGGGTTCATACATATATTAAAATTCAACATGGCGAGCATCCGAAATATCTAGACGGTTCTCAATATCTAATAATCTACTACAGCAATCAAACTGAAATTTTGTAAGTATATAGAGGCTATAAACATAAGTTATGCCTATACAAATTTTAATCGACTGGCATCTAATTCATTTAAATTATTTTCATAACCACAAGATGGCGGCTGAGCGAAATTTTAAAATCCCGCTTTTTCTTGTGTCCTAATCATGCGATTGAAGTTGGAATAAAACACCTACACAATAATCTTCATGTAATAGTATAAAAATCTAAGGCCTATAATATAAAAATCCAACATGGTGACCATCCAAAATATTTAGACGGTTCTCAATATTTAGGAATCTATCACAACAATCAAACTGAAAATTTGTATGTTGATAGAGGCAATTAATATTAGTAGGATACATGAAAATAGGCTGTTTAGTTCTTCACGGAACTACTTGTTTAAAATTTGTTTGTAAATTACATATGTCAGTGCTGTAGTGAGTAAATAGCCATTTCCCTATTCATTATTATCATTATTATGATTACGGGAAAATGATCTGAATGTTACGTCCATTATACTGTACTGCTCATCACCCCCAACACCACCACCAACATCACCACAAATAAGATAAAGTGGAACAGCCTGCGAAAAAAAAATTACGAGCCTTAGAGTAGTCGCATATTATGTGTAACATCTGACATAGAAGAAACCTCACGTGAAATTGTTGATACACCGGTATTTTATACTATTATTGGCACAAATATTAATATATTGTAAAAGGGAGTGTTTTATAGATAACTAGCTGAAGTACCCGTGCTTCGCTACGGGTCGTAAAGAAATTAAAATGTGAAGGTGATAGTTAAAACAGGGGATAGGCGAGGTGCTGCGCAGAGGGAGATTAAGGATGGAACATTTTGTCCAACTACACCGCTCTGCCTTGACCGTGTTTTATAGCACACATTTAGGTTTTACTCGCTAACGGTTGGAGATACATTTCGGATAGAAAATGCAATTTTTAACCTCGTACATGCCATCAAAAGTTTGCTATTTCTTAGCGTTCTCTTTTTATTTGAAATGGAAATATGAAAGTTTAAAGCCAAAGGGTAGAGTGACGTCACTAAAATGCTCGCCATCTTTAAAAGTGCAAAGTATTGAAATCAAAAGTAACCTGTATGTTAACCAGGTAAATCTGCTACTTCCATGTAAAATTCATGTAAATCGGACCAGTGGTACTTGCGTGATTGAGTAATACACAGACACACACACACCATCTCATTTTTAGTCTCGCTTCGCTCGCGTCATAGTCGTGTCATATTGTTATTCAATGAAATGCAGGTTTAACCCCATTAACACCCCTTTAGAACCTGAATATCCAAAAATCCCTCCTTAGTAGATGTTTTCGACACACGACAAACATATCCTCAAAATATCACTCTTCTAACATTAATAGTTTTGGTTGGTCGATGAGAGCGAACATCCAAAAATCCTTCCTTAGTGGACGTTTTTCTTCCAGAATTTCACCCCTCCCCATAGGCCCCTTAAATTGGATTTTTGAAAAGACGGTCGAATACCTATTTATTTTATTTATTTATTTATTTATTTATTTATTTATTTATTTATTTATTTATTTTTAAGCTGATTGATTTCCTCCGAGTTTCAAACTCCTAGCCTATGTCGTTTAAGAGATACACGCTCCATTAAGAATCTTTCAACCCCCACTTTTCATCCCTTTCACCTCATAATATACACTATATCGAAAAACCATTAGACATGTGTCAGCTTATTTTTAATGATTAGTATATATGCCAAGTATCAATCCCCAAATGAAACCACTCGTGAGATATTGTTATTCAATGAAATGCACGTTTACCCCCTTAACACCTATTTAGAACCTGAATATTCAAAACTCTTACCTTAGTGGACGTTTTCGACATAAAACGAACATATCCCCAAAATTTCATGTTTCCAACTTCAATAATTTTGGCTGGGCGATGATGAGTGAGTGAGTCAGTCAGGACATTTTCTTTCATTTATATTTGATAATTTCACCCCTCCACATGAACCCCTTAAATTGGATTTATGAAACAAATGGTCGAACACCTATTTACTTATTTAAAGCTGATTTCCCCCTGAGTTTGATGAGTGAGTAAGTGAGTCAATCAGTTAGGACACTTTCTTTCCTGTTTTATCACCCCAGAATTTCACCCCTCTCCAAGGGCCCCTTAAATTGGATTTATGAAAAAACGGTCGAACACATATTTACTTGTATTTTAAGCTGTTTTATCCCGCTGAATTTCAAACTTCTCGCCTATGTCGTTTAAGAGATACACGCTCCGTTAAGAATCCCTCAATCCCCAATTTTCACCCCTTTCACCTCATAATATACACGACATCGATAAACCTTTAGATATATGTCTGATTATTTTTAATGATTAGTTTATATACCGAATATCACATCCCCAAAGAAACAACTCATGAGATATCGTTATTCAATGAAATGCACGTTTACCCCCTTAACATCTCTTTAAAACTCGAATAAATAAAAATCATTCTTTAGTTGACGTTTTGACATACAGCGAACATATTCCCAAAATTTCATTTTTCCAACATTAATAGTTTTCGCTGGGCGCGATGAGTGAGTCAGACAGGGCATTTTCTTTCAATTATTTTTACCAGAATTACACCCCTCCCCATGGGCCCCTTAAATTGGAATGATGAAAAAACGCTTGAACACCTATTAAGTTATTTTTTTAGCTGTCTGTTTCCCCTGAGTTTGATGAGTGAGTTAGTCAGTCAGTCAGGACACTTTCTCTCCTTCCCCCCCCCCCCAGAATTTCACCCCACCCCATTGGACCTTTAAATTAATTTATGAAAAAACGGTCGAACACCGATTTACTTAATTTTTTAGCTGATTTTTTTTCGCTGAGTTTCAAATTTCTCGCCTATGTCGTTTAAGAGATAGGCCTACACGCTCCGTTATGAATCCTTCAACCCCCAATTTTCACCCCTTTCACCTCATAATAATACACCACATCGAAAAACCCTTAGACACATGTCTGCTTATTTTTAATGATTAGTTTATATGCCGAGTAGCACATCCACAGATGAAACCACTCGTGAGATATTGTTATTCAATGAAATGCAGGTTTAACCCCCTTAAGACCCCTTTAGAGCCTGAATATCCAAAAATCCTCCCTTAGTGTACGGTTTTGAGATACAACGAACATATCCCCAGAATGCCATGGTTCCAACTTCAATATTTTTGACTGGGCGATCATGAGTGAATGAGTCAGGACATTTTCTTTCATTTTTTCCTTCAGAATTTCATCCCTCCCGATGAACCCCTTCAATATGATTGATCAAAAAAACTGTCGAACAGCTATTAACTTACTTTAAAGCAGTTCCCCCTCCCACCTGAGTTTGATGAGTGAGTCAGTCAGTCAATCAGTTAGGACACTTTATTTCCTGTTCCCCCCCCCCAGAATTTCACCCCTCCCCATGGGCCCCTTAAATTGGATTTATGAAAAAACGGTCAAACACATATTTACTTTTTTTTTTTTTTTTGCTGATTTTTTCCGCTGAGTTTCAAACTCCTCGCCTATGTCGTTTAAGAGATACACGCTCCGTTAGGAATCTTTCAATTCTTACTTTTCACCCCTTTCACCTCATAATATACACCACATCGAAAACCCCTCAGAGACGTGTCTTCTTCCTTTTTAATGATGAGTTTATATGTCGTGTATCATATCCCCCAATGAAACCAATCGGGAGATATTGTTATTCAATGGAATGCAGGTTTAACCCCCTTAAGACCCCTTCAGAACCTGAATATCCGAAAATCCTCCCTTAGTAGACGGTTTTGACATACAATGAACATATCCCCAAACTGTCATGTTTCTAACTTCAATAATTTTGGCTGGGCGATGATGAGTGTGTGAGTGAGTGAGTGAGTGAGTCAGGCAGGACATTATCTTTCAATTTTCTTTTTTCAGAATTTCACCCCTCCCCATGAACCCCTTAAATTTGATTTAATAAAAAAACTGTCGAACAGCTATTTACTTACTTTAAAGCAGTTTATTCCCCCTGAGTTTGATGAGTGAGTGAGTCAGTCAATCAGTTAGGACACTTTCTTCCTGTCCCCCCCCCCAGAATTTCACCCCTCCGCATGGGCCCCTTAAATTGGATTTATGAATAAACGGTCAAACACATATTTACGTATTTTGTATGCTGATTGTTTTCCGCTGAGTTTCAAACTCCTCACCTATGTCGTTTAAGAGATACACGCTCCGTTAGGAATCCTTCCATCCCCACTTTTCACCCCTTTCACCTCATATTACACACCACATCGAAAAACCCTCAGACTCGTGTCTTCTTATTTTTAATGATGAGTTTACGTGCCGAGTATCACATCCCCCAATGAAACCAATCGGGAGATATTGAAATTCAATGAAATGCAGGTCAACCCCCTTAACACCCCTTTAGAACCTGAATATCCAAAAATCCTATCTTAGGGGGCATTTGCGGCCCTTTGGGAAGCTGCATACCAAATTTCATTCCAATCCGTCGGTGGTTTCTGAGATTTCGTGATGAATGAATGAGTGAGTGGTATTTCACATATATATATAGTAGATGATAGTGTCAAGTCTTTGTTATGCTAAACTCGGTTGACAGTGCTGTGTGAGTAGGTGAGTAACTAACGGGATTTCAAGTAAAGATCCTCTTTTTCTATACCGGTAGTGCAGAGCGCAATTGGCATCCAGTCGGCCGTGTCTCGACTTTAGCTATGTTGCCATGGAAACTATCCGCCTTGCCATTCCTTCATGAGTATATTTTATGATTTGATTAGCATGTGCTTGAGTGCAAAAGGGCCGAAATCAGAAGAATGAGAAAGGCTATCGAAAATTCATGTAGCCAGCGGTTCCTTCTGGATCCTAAACTATATGTATGCAAAATTTGGTTGAGATTGGTGGTACGGTGTAGATTTGTATACGGAACAGACCCACATACATACATACATACATACCCACATACAGACTTTCACTTTTATATATAAGATGTACTTTATAATACGGAACTCATTTTATTAGATGATTTGTAGCTTCCACCAGCACTAGCCTAAATAAAGAATACGATATGGATCAACTAGATTAATACACGCGACACCGCTCATAACCTTAAATTCCTTATAAACAAGTCCTCTTCATTCACAGACCAACACATAATTTCATATGGATTCTGTTAAAATGAGTCATATTGATATGATAAATATCGTTTAAAATGATAATCCGGTACCAAAAATATCTACCCCGGCTGGGATTCGAACCCAAGATCTCTAGATTCACACAGCTATTTCGAATACGCAAATTTTGTGCACAAGATGGTGACTTATTTCCACGTTCCAATAATACTGCACTACGGAATTAAGTTTAATTTATATTTTGCTTGTTTCGAATGTTCCTGCGTGAAATTGAGTTTAAAATGCCTTATGAATAGGCCCTCTTGTGAGTAAAGAGAATGTATTCAGCAATAGTTCATGAAGGCTTGCTCAATTCCCGTATACGGTAACCACAACGATTATATTATATTGATGACTGCATTACCGTTATGTGGGTTAATATTTGAATAGCCATTGCGCAGAAACATAATACCGGCAATGTCGACTATTTACAATGTTTGATTTTAAGGCATTTTAGCATTTAAATACTGATACGAAGACTTCGAACATGTACCATGTCATTTGTTACAATCACTTGACACCAGAGTTCGCATGAGCGCTTTCCGTTCAGTATGTCATATACATTCCACTTGGCCGAGAGTACGTCATGGTATCAAATTCTGACACCGCGCGCTCATTGCTTCTCGTACCACTGCCAGCTGGGTCTTACAACTGCTCGCTGGATCGATTGATCGAGCGGGCAGTGAATACTTCCGTTTTCCACCACTGCCAGCTAGTACACTTCCGTTCGATCGATCGAGTGGGCAGTGCATACTTCCGTCTATCACCACTGCCAGCTAGTACACTTACGTTCGATTGATCGAGTGGGCAGTGCATACTTCCGATTTTCCACCACTGCCAGCTAGTACACTTCCGTTCGATCGATCGAGCGGGCAGTGCATACATCCGTTCGATCCACCACTGCCAGCTCGATCGTTCTGATCCACTTCCTCCCCCAATTTTGAAAATCACTCCCACAAAACTATCCAGCAACCGAGCGGAAAGATGTTACGCATTAAAAATTCACTCCTCAAGTTAGCCATTATCAGCGCTGGGGTTTGAATCCACGTTCACCTGACCCCAGTGCCCCTTCCTGCAGTCGTAATACGCGCCTGAATACTCTCAGCTACACTACAATGATTTTCAAAGAGAAACCGGTACAAAGAAGTGTTGGTGAGAGAATTAAAACGTTGCTACGGACACAGATGGAGTATGAGACTTAATCCGGGCGGGCTTTCCCTTGATTGGAGTGGCTCTGTGGACAGGAAATACCAGGACACAGATCGAAACAATGAAACCATTCTCCCTCTCCTTCAACACTTCCAGCATCCCTAGTTTCCGATTTAATTTCGTCCGCAAATAGCATCACGGTTTCGCCCGCCCATTTTGGCAACGCGCGTCCCCTCTCTCCCACCCCACCCTCAGCAAGAGATGCCAATTCGATCAACGAGGATTTGGGACGGGGCAAAAACTGCCCACTCTATCTTACACACTCAAGTAGAAAGAGTCTAACGCTTCGTCGTTTTTATTCTTGAGGACACTTCAAGTGAGAAAGGGTTTGGCTCAGTTTCAAACACCCTTCAATATATAAATCCCTCTTAATACTGGGAAATTAAAACCCCTTAAAATGTAATACATTACTCTTTAACATTTACGTTCACAGAGCCTTCCAGTGATAGAATGTGCAGTTTAGGGAAATCTATATTTTAAACCAGAGAAGTCTGACACCATATTCACCTCCCCAGGGGCTCACAACTTGTGGGAGGTGGGTTGGCGACCACGGGACCCCAGCTGAGTCCGGCATTGCTTCCACTTAGGCTACTTATGCCAGGCTCCTCTCCGTCTTCTTTCCTGTCATCCTTTCTTGGTCAACTCTTGTTCTCTTCCGTCCCCGATTGTATTAGGGTATCCGAGGCCTAGGGAGTCTCTTCCTTTCCCGCCTTAATTGGCCCTTCTCTCATCTTTACTGATCCCTCATTCTTCGAGTGGTCATCCTTCTTTTTCTCTTCATAATATCTCCTGTCTTCTGCTCACGGCCATCGAGGAGAAAGGGTGTGTATAGCCCCACCACTTCTGGTGCACAGTTGGCAACCCCGAGGGATTCCAGAGCTGGGTCCGGTTTTTCCCTTCTTTCATTGCCTTTGGGGTGGGGGGGCTCCCGGGCCACTCTCCTCTTTGCCTTTCATGGCTCTCCTTCCTTCCAAGTTCTTCAATCCTCAATCTTAGAGGGTTGAGGGCATTTCATTTCCTCCTGTCCTTTATTTGCCTTATTTTCCTTTTATTTTCCATTTCATCTTCCAGTTCCGGTATGTAAGTGTCTAGTTAGGTTTAGTTGTGAGTGTGGTTTTAGTTAGAGTTTCTATTACAATCTCAACTTTCACTATCACCTAAACCATTAGGGGCCGATAATCTAGATGTTAGGCCCCTTAAAACAACAATTATCATCGTCATCATCTCCCATATTCACAAGCAGACTTTACATCAGTTGGGCAGTTGTTTGTCCAATAACCTTAATTACTTCATCCTATTTGAAGCCTCCGTGGCTGAGGCCTCTCACCGCTGGGTCCATGTTTCAAATCCCGGTCACTGCATGTGAGATCTGTGCTGGACAAAACGGAGGCAGACAGGTTTATCTCCGGGTACTCCGGTTTTCCCTGTCAAAAATTTCATTCGATCAACACTCCCCACTATCATTTCATTTCATCTCTCATTCATTTAATCATTGCCCCAGAGGAGTGCGTCAGGCCTCGGCAGCCGGCACAGTCCATATCCTCGCCGCTAGATGGGGGCTTCATTCATCCATTCCTGACCCGGTCGGAGAATGGGAGCAGGCACTTCATCCCATTTCCTAGTACATCCTAAATCAACTATTATTTTTCTTATTATTATCTTTGTAAGAATACCCAATTCCTTTAACAATTAGTTTTGAGGTTGTTATTAAAATTCAAAATTATTACTTATTATTATTCTTCTTCTTACCTTTCGGACAACTAAGGACTACTACATCATTTCAACTGTTTCCTTTTAGCTTTAATATTAGTCCAGTATTCTCTCGTTTGGCAACGCCTTTCCAGTTTTCAGTGTCGGCTTAGGTTGGAAACCCCGATGTTCTAGGAGTTCTCTCTTCGTGGTCTCGATAGTAACCCACCTCTCATACGGATAATGTAAAGCATTAAACATGCTTAGGATGGAATCCTCCAGTCTTAATTCACAAATTTTCTGGTGGAAATGCTAATAATTTTGAAAATTCAAATATTATATCTGTATCTCCGTGAAATTTAAGTGTCAGGTAATTATAGAAATTTTAAAAAAATATATTGTAAAAATGAAACTGAAAATTAGAAACGTAAATATAATGATTAAAATTATAACTGTAAAATAATTATAAAAATAAAACACAATGTCTAAACAAAAATATAAAAATTAAGAATAAAGTGAAAATAACAATAAATCTTAAAATAAAGAAACAAGAATAAAAATTAATAATAATTGCAATGCAAATTCAAATCAAAAATATTTAATAATATTTCTGCCCTATAAAGTGTTCAGCTGGTCACCTCATAACTTCATTTTATTGAGCATAATTATTGGTTGGCACTTACAGTACATATTTAACGTGTTACGCTTCAGACAACCTCATTGCTTATCTGAAGCACAACGTCATTCAAAATTACCGCAAAACATTGCCAACGTGTTTTTTGAGTTTTTTTTTAAAGTTGACTGCAACATTAGGTTTTTACATTTAGCAACTTCATTTCAATGAGCTCCTCATAATTATACCAAAAAATATTGTCAAATATATATATATAAAGGGGATCATACACCCCGAGAGGGAGGTTTCGCACTCAGTTAACAATTAAACCATAGCTTCACTAATATGTAACATTGAACTGTGAGAGCTTACAATGTTATAGTAAATACATAGGGCGTTTATTTAATATAGATTGTGTAACTAAGAGGCACAGCACAAAATGCAGGACACATTCCTCACACGTAGATGAAGAAATTTTGTTATATGAACATGGATCCGGAAACGCTTCGTTTGCATGTTATACCTCATTGTCTCCAACGCATAAATCATGAAAAACGCACAAGAACACAACGTACCAGCATACAACATGCAGCTCTTTGTCACAGGAGATGTTCAATATGCCCTCCGTGCATCAACCCACCGTCGTAGTGAATCTCGGATGCGATGATGTATCCCTGGAGTACCGCGTATGGTTTCGTAGCCTTCCATAATACGGGCACGCAGACTCTTAACATCTGGTACAGGGGTTCAAAACACAAGAGCTTTCAAATGTCCCCACAAATAAAGGTCCAGTGGGTTTAGGTCCGGAGAGCGAGGAGGCCAGGCAATTGGTCCATCTCTACCTATCCGTCTGTCACTGAATCTCTGCATTTGTGTACACTGCCATTGCACGAGCCACGGCTGTGATGAATTGGCCGAAGTAACCCGTGTGTTTGCCAAGGTCGTATTTATCACAAGAAAAGTTGATATTACCGTAAGTCGCATGGCAACACGGCCTTGTTAAACAAAACACTGGCGGTGCACCTACGGTAATGACAACGTAACCAGATGTAACCAACAGTGCATGATCCCCATGATTCTAACGTTCTGTTCTTGTTTCCGGATCCATGTTCATATAACATAATTTCTTTATCTACGTGTGAGGATTGTGTCCTGCATTTTGTGCCGTGCCATTTTGTTACACCCTGTATAAAGGCGATCAGTAAATTCTGTGATTTATTGGAAGGAAAATATGTGTGATTTTTTAAACGTCATGAATCACCAAAAAAAAAACGTGATCTAACAAGAAATACCAGTCTGATGGAATTACTTTTTTCCCTGTAAAGGAAACACATGAATACGGAGGATGAACCTCATTCATGAAATTGTATTAAAAAAAGAAAGATATAGGCCTACTTGGAAAATTTAACAAAACACTATTTTTGAAAGGCAAATTAAATATTTTTTAAAAGAAGGAAGGAAGCTTGTAGTTTAACGTGACCATTAATCTGTAGATTATGAGCCACGGGGTTTTAAAAGACATACTATTGACAGTATAACATTAATGGTGGTTCATATTCTGTATTCATGTGTTTTCATTATAAGAAAATAATCCATTCAGACTGGTATTTCTTGTAAAATCGTGTTTCTTGAGATTCATTACGTTTTAAAAATCACAAATGTTGTCCTATCATTAAATCACCTAATACATTATAATACTGTTCGCCTTCATATATGACATACAATCCATATGTATTAACTACAACTTTGAAAGCTCTCATAATTCTATGTTACATATTAGTGAAGCTAACTGAGTGCGAACACTCCCACTAGCAGTTTATAAGCCCCCTTAATTCATTCTTCGTTAGGATATCGATTTAATTTGATAATTATTTTTGACAATTAGTCATTATTGTTCTTTGTAATCATCAATTTATAAATTTGACACTACGGTATCTTCATTAGTATTCTTAATTGAACGTTGACCTGAAGAAGGCTCCAATATCAAGCCGAAACATGTACAACAATTGAACAACTGGACAACAATTGAATAGTTGTTTCTTAATTTCTATTGATTGGTGTAATATTTTTAGAATTATACAATATTGTAATAACATTTTTTACGAGCTGACTGACAGTTTATTTCTCCCAGAAACTGTTTAATGTTCATTGTTGTAATCTCAACTGTTCTCCTGCGGCTTTGGTGGCGTAGTTGGTAGCATGCCGAACTGCTGTGCCCAAGATCGCGGATTCAAACCCGGCTGAAGTCGTTGGATTTTTTAAGAGCGTTAAAAATCCTTCAATATGCCATCCTTCGGAGGGGAATTAAATCCGGCGGTCCCATGTCATAGATTTATGGCATGTAGAAATCCCTTCACAGACTAAACTTGTGTAAAGCTAAATTGTTAGGTTAGATTTCGTCGGAACGCTCTATCAAAGTTCACCACTATGTATCATTGATATCTGGTAGCGAAAGTTGGAACTTCTTGAAATTGAACGGATATTGTAGCTCACCCTAATAAGGGTGTCCGCTGGAAGCAGCTACAGACTCAGGCGAGCCGAACAGGTCCTCGGACACTCCCGGTACTAAAAGCCATACGATAAATAATTAATAACTCTCTACCTAAATCTGAATAATTATAATAATAAATATCTCAAGTGTCCTTGGAGATGTCATCCAACCTTCCGGACTGAATCGTGAAGCAAACAATGAAAGGATCTCTAAACTGAAAAAGCCTACAGACTCACTTGGAACATAAATATTAAACAAGTAGTTCCGTGAAGAACTATACAGCCTATTTTCATATATCCTACTCATGTTAACTGCCACTATCAACATACAATATTTCAGTTTGATTGCTGTTATAGATTCGTAGATATTGAGAACCGACTAAATATTTCGGATGGTCACCATGTTGGACTTATATATAGGTCTTAGAGTTATGTTCTGTTACATGAAGATTATTGTGTACGTGTAGTACTCAAACTTCAATTGCATGATTAGGACATATGAAGTAAAAAAGAGATTTAAAAATTTCGCACAGCTGCCATCTTGTGGTTATGGAAACAATTGAAATAGATTAGATGCCAGTGGATTAACATTTGTATAAGGATTTACCGTACCAATTTTCACTGCACTTGGATGGTTAAATTGCGAGAAACGACCATGTGAATATTTATATTTCGCGTCACCACCATGTTGGATTTGTGATCACCAGGTTATAGAAAGTCCTATAGGTGAACTTATGTTCATACCCCTATGAACATTAAAACATTCAGATTGATTGCTATAATAAATTCTTAGATATTGAGAACGGTCTAAATATTCCGGATGGTCGCCATGTTGGATTGTTATATGTATAGGCCATAGAGTCATGTACCTTTAAAAGAAAATTATTGCGTAGGTTCATTATTCAAACTTTCACTTCGATAGCATGATTACCACACAAGAAACAAAAAAATAATTTTAAAAATTCGCACAGCCGCCATCTTGAGGTTATATAAACAATTGAACTAAATTACATACCCGTGCATTACAATGTGTATAAAAATTTGCTGTACCAAGATTCATTGCGTTTGGATCATTAAATCGCGAGAAAAGTCTATTTAAAACATTCATATTCGCTTGGCCGCCATGTACGTTTTGTAGTTAACCGGTTTTTTAAAGTCTCATAGAAGAACTTCCAGTATTGCCCTTTATCTCCTTGCTAAATAATAGTAATAGTTTCAGAGATATAGAATGGCGGTGAAATATTTTGCGCAGCCGCCATATTGAGGTTATGTAAACAATTGAACGAAGTTAGATGTCGGTGCATTATACTGTATATAAATATATACTGTACCAAGTTTCATTGCGTTTGGTTGGTTAAATCGCGAGAAACGTCTATTTAAATGTCGCAACTTCGCTTGGCCGTCATGTTGGTTTTGTAGTTACCAGGTTTTCAAAGGTCACATAGGTGAACTTCTAGTAGTGCTTTTTATCACCATACAAAAGTCCAGGGTGATATCGGTAATAGTTTCGGAGATATTGAATGCTTGTTGGATTGGTGAGACGTAACATAATTTGAAGGGCACGGTCGGGGCCGCCCGGAATAGTGCTGTGAACTTACTGAGTTTCATTGAAATCGCTCCAGCCGTTTAGATTTTATTAGGGGGACACACACACACGAATCACACTGACACGAACACAGAGACAAAAGGTGATCTCATAAGCCTTTTTTTTTAATGAAAATAGGCTAAAAATCAATTTCCAGAAATGCATAATTACGGCATTACATCACTGTAATCAGGCTTGAAGCACTACATCCTTCTGAAACCCCGATTTTTGGGGCAGATCATTAATTAAAGATGTGGAAAAGCAAGAAAGGAACATCCTAAGAAGAATTTTTGGAACAGTCTGAACAGGGGGAAGCTGGATGAAAAGATAATCTCAAGACTTATACCAGCACTCTGAGAAAATCTCAGACACATTTTGGAAAAGTCGATTGACATTTTTTGGTTATATCCGCAGGATTGGCAACCAGAGATTAACCAAAAGGATTCTTACCCTCGCCCTATCAATGAAAGTTAAAAGCACCTGGCTGCTTGAAGTTGGAAAAGATCTTCAGAAAATAGGCACCACAGATGACATTGTACTAGACAGAGGCTGTTTAGTCGATAATCACCGCTTTGCAGACCATTGAAGCATTATCACCAACAAAACCTGGTCACAAGATCGCAAGAGAAGCCACAGCGAGAAGATGAAGAGATCTTGGGAGAAGAGAAAGGCAATGCCATCAATCGCGCTCCTTAGTCGGACATGGCGAACAAAGAAAGAAAGAAAGAAAGAAAGAAAGAAAGAAACAAGAATTTAAACACGAAGTTCCGTGAAGAACTATTCAGCCTACTTTTCATGCCAATGATTATTCTACAGAATATGAACCTATCTAGAATAATGACGAAATTAAGTTGGTAATATCGAAATATCTAATTAGTTCAAAATATACCTGGTATAATGTAGCCTAATAGAGCACTACAGTTGGCAGCCCTGGTGACTGAATATATTCTTAGTTCCACCTCTTAATGTACAGAATACAAAATTTGGTTGAAGTCCAATGGACGTTACATGCAGTTAGACACTGGATCTATCAGCACGCGTAAAAGCATGTTGCCAACAATACCATGCGTGTGCTGGTCAGAAATAATCTGAATTATTATGATATCTTGTTGTGCCAATTTTGGATGAAATCCATTTGTTAGTATAGAAGTTACATGTATTTTAAAATTGGACATATCAGCAGGTATAGAATCATGTTGGCAGCACTGCCTTGTATTAATTACTCCAAATTAATCTAGAATGTCAGGTGTTATACGTGTGTAAAGTATAGAGCTGTTGGCTTGCATACTTTCTGATATATTGATATTAGGGTAAAAAGAATATAGACAGCATTTATTAACAGTTGGCAACCCTGATTGCTCTTAACAATACTTATAGTCATATCTGTTTTGGTACACATAGCACATACGAAATTTGGTTGAAATCCAACTGATAGTACCAATTTTTAAATACATGTAACTTCTATACTATCAGCAGGCTTATAATCATGTTGGTAGAACTGACGTATATAAGTTACTCCAAATTAATCTAAAATGTCAGAATATACGTGTGCATAGTTTAAAGCTGTTGGCTTGCATACTTTCTGATGTATTGGTATTTGGATAAAAAAATATAGAGAGCAATTATTAACAGTTGACAGCCCTGGTGGCTCTTAAGAATACGCTCAGTCGTATCTGTTTATGTACAGATATTACATACAAAATTTGGTTGAACTCCAATTGATAGTGTAGAAGTTATATGCATTTAAACATTGCACCTATCAGAGGGCTTAAAATTATTTTGGCAACACTGTCATGGTTTGCCTCCTGGAAATTGAACTGAAATAGTATTATCTACAAGTGTGCCAATTTTGGAATACCTCCCATGCATACCTTGCAAGATATCCAACATGGAGCTCAAATTTCAAGTGCGTTTTTTCAGCAGTTGGTAGCACTGACATCAATGTCAAATATGGACGTGAGCTATTCCGGTGCACATCTTTACTCATACTAAATTTGGTTTTGATTGCTGCAGCCGTTTAGGAGTTGATAGGGGGGGACACACACACAGCCAGACCGACAGACAGACAGACACACATTTTCCTTGATCGATCTCATAAGTCTACTTTTTCCTCATTTTTGCAAAATGTGAAAAGTAGGCTAAAAAATCTGGGGTATTTTGATAGTCACAAATATCCAAGGACTTGTGCGCAGAGAAACCTGACTTAAGATAAAACTAAACCTTTCCCATCGTAAATTACAATAATATGGCTTCATTGTGCAGTTGGCAAGCGATTAAATTTCGTTTTGAAGTCGTCTAATGAAGTGTTGTATGCGCCTGGTGTGAATAATGCGATGAGTGGGTTTACTATGGTTGATTCAATGAATTCATTACACAAGTGATACAGATCAAGCATTGTCACCAACATTACTATCATATTATTATGTATGATGCTCTGTTTACGGTGACTCTTCCACTCATACGTCACTCCTTTGATTTGGACCAATAACGAGTAAGAATTTAATTAAAATCAGCCAACCAGAGTGCTCTTTATCACTGAATTTTTATCACATTTTCCTTTTATATGGATCACAATCATTACCACCATTCTTCTGTTCTCAAGGCACACGCAGAATTAGTGAGCTATGGATCACATTTTGTCATTCCTTTGTTTAAAGAGAAAATCAACAACACAAGTGGTTTTATTGATTTTTAGCCTACTTTTCACATTTTGCAAAAATGAGGAAAAAGTAGACTTATGAGATCGATCCGGGAAAATGTGTGTCTGTCTGTCTGTCTGTCTGTCCTTCTGTCTGTCTGTCTGGCTGTGTGTGTGTGTCCCCCTATCAACTCCTAAACGGCTGCAGCAATTAAAACCAAATTTAGTATGAGTAAAGATGTGCACCGGAATATCTCACGTCCATATTTGAAAATGATGTCAGTGCTACCAACTGCTGAAAAAATGCACTAGAAATTTGAGCTCCATGTTGGATATCTCGCAAGGTATGCATGGGAGCTATTCCAAAATTAGAACACATGTAGATAAGACTATTTCAGTTTAATTTCCAGGAGGCCAACCATGACAGTGTTGCCAAAATAATTGTATGCCTTCTGATAGGTCCAATGTTTAAATGCATATAACTTCTACACTATCAATTGGATTTCAACCAAATTTTGTATGTAATATCTGTACATAAGCAGATATGACTGGGTGTATTCTTAAGAGCCACCAGGGCTGCCAACTGTTAATAATTGCTGTCTCTATTTTTTATCCAAATAGCAATATATCAGAAAGTATGCAAGCCAACAGCTTTAAACTATGCACACGTATATTCAGACATTTTAGATTAATTTGGAGTAACTTATATACGTCAGTTCTACCAACATGATTATAAGCCTGCTGATAGTACCAATTTTTAAATACATGTAAATTCTATACTATCAGTTCGATTTCAACCAAATTTCGTGTGTGCTGTGTACCATAACAGATATGACTATAAGTATTGTTAAGAGCAATCAGGGCTGCCAACTGTTAATAAAGGCTGTCTATTTTTTTAACCCTAATATCAATATATCATAAAGTATGCAAGCCAACAGCTCTATACTTTGCACACGTATAGCACCTAACATTCTAGATTAATTTGGAGTAATTAATACATGGCAGTGCTGCCAACATGATTCTATGCCTGCTGATATGTCCAATTTTAAAATACATGTAACTTCTATACTAACAAATGGATTTCATCCAAAATTGGCACAACAAGATATCATAATATTTCAGATTATTTCTGACCAGCACACGCATGACATTGTTGGCAACATGCTTTTACGCGTGGTGATAGATCCAATGTCTAACTGCTTGTAACGTCCGTTGGACTTCAACCGAATTTTGTATTCTGTACCTTAAGAGATGGAACTAAGAATATATTCAGTCACCAGGGCTGCCAACTGTAGTGCTCTATTAGGCTACATTATACCAGGTATATTTCGAACTAATTATATATTTCGATATTACCAACTTAATTTCGTAATTATTCTAGATAGGTTCATATTCTGTAGAATAATCATTGGCATGAAAAGGAGGCTGTATAGTTCTTCACGGAACTTCTTGTTGATTTTATATAAGCTTTCGTTGGCAAAGCATTTCGTCGTTCTTCCATTCACAAAGAACTCCAAACAGAGTAATTACCGGTCATATCAATATTTATACAATCATGTGCTGGCAACACATTTCGTTGTTTATTTGTTTACAAATAATACAAAATAGGATTTCTTCCATTCTTTTATTTAATTATATCTACATGACCTTGGTGAGAACTGTGGTCCTATGGATGTGAGACCTGGGTCACGCCTCAAACGCTTCAAGAACGTCTCTGCATTTTTGAAAGGAAGGTCTTGCGGAAAATATATGGTCCTTTATATAATGCAGAAACAGAAAGGTGGGAAAGAAGATATCACAAAGACCTTTATCAACGCTTTGGGAAGACGAGCATCAACCGGATTTTGGAGAGGAGCAGGTTGCAATGGTTGGGACATGTCATTCGTCCTGAGAATTCCATATCCAATCGTGTTTTCAGCTCGACATCAACTGGGAGACGTCCGAGAGGCTGCCCTAGAATGTCATGGAAGGATCGAGCGATAATGTCACTGGTAAAGGTAGCACCAACAGGAACAGTGGAGGATGCAAGGGACAGTGAAAGGTGGAAGACCATCTGCGACCGAAACTTGTGAAAAGTCTCAGTCCCTCCCCTCCTGGTGTAATGCCTGTGTTGTTTGATGCTCTTATTGTCTGTCCTGGGTCTTAATGGCCTGTTAATACAATAAATGATGATATTTGAATATCAGCCAATGGTTAGAAACGCTCTATCAAGTTCCAACATTCGCCGCTAGGTGACAGTGACAGTGGCATCTCAGGTAGCGAAAGTTGGAACTACTTGGAATTGATCTTCATGGGGAGCCTAGGGATTGCTCAATTAAAATGTTTAGATTTGAAAACTCGTGAAATATTAACAACAAAGCAATAATTTTTTCTGTGTGGTAACAACGCTGAAGAAGGCCATAACACGGCCGAAACTGATACGGTACATTTCATTAATAAATTTGTTTAAAATTATTATTGATTAAGGTGTAATAAATTTATTAAATTGGTATTAATTTGCGCCCAAACTACAAGGTCATCAGCCAAACGATTTCAAGATGGCGTCCATGTGTATCATGGAAGTATTATAATTATAATCCGTAACTTATGACCCACCAGTTCCTATGTAATTGTAAAACAACAAATGTTATCGAACACAGACTAAAGACCAACCTTTACGTGATTCGACCCCTAGCATCTAGACCACTCAACCCAAGTACGACAATGATTCACGCAGTTAATGATAAGTTCAGGAAGTAACATAATGATTGGAAACTATTTAGCATACAACAGCCCACTTTGTATTTCAACAAGCTACTAAAACCAATATAGTTTAATACTCCTTAATAAGGAAAGAAAGTTACAAATATACCAATCGGTTTAGGAATAAGTAGGCTTTATGTTCTTTCATAGTGATATGAACTTTAAAATATCTAATATTTCTCCTTGTTGACGATTAGTGTAAATAAATTATCGATGGATATTTAATAAACGTATTACACCTTAGTCAATAAAAATAAATTAATATTCATTAATTAATGAATAGCACATTATGCAACAAATATATAATGGCAATAGGCGAATGTTTATGTTGGACGATAATTATAACTTTATTCTTTGTTCTAACATAAATATAGCCTACATATCCGTCCATTCCCTGCATTTAGGCCCTTTGGCACAAATCTACACCGTTTCTCTTAATTGCACCAAATTTTACATACACTTTGAAACCCTGCTGGTAACACTGCCCACTTGATATTTTGGACAACGCTCTCCATTCCCTACATTTAGAATAACAGACAAAATGAACGTGAAAACCACGTATTAAGGCCCTAGAACATTCATGTCCGTAGTAGTGTAACTGTACGAGTATTTTAATAAGTCTATTGTTGACGGGCAGTTCGGGCTGCATCACGTCACTCCTACCAGTGTTCTGGTGCAGAATTGCGAAAATAGTTGCATCTTGCGCTGTTTATAAATTGCAGTCACAGGGAGCGATTAGTGCAAAAAGATTTCTTAGGCACCTTAAAACAGTTATCATCATGAAAATATTATGCCTCTGTATAAGTGCAATGGTGTTGGTGCAGTACATTGAGGTTATCAGCTGCAATAAGCGTTGGTGCTTTCAAATTTACCTTCATTTATTCCGAAACTTATCGTTAAGCGCTTTGTGGCGATAAATGATACTATTGCTACCTCAGTAGCTCGGGACAGCCGAAGTTTTCCAAAGAGTTCTGATTATTATCCTATGGCGCTATGCGACAAAAGACGACACTATTGGTCTCTACATTTCTAACAGCCAATGAGATATAAGCCCTGGGCTGTGTCTTTTGTTTCACTTACGGCTCTTTCTATTTTTTTTGTAAATTTGTTTGTAAATTACATGTGTCAGTGCTGTAGTTAGAAAATAGCCGTTTCCCAATTCATAATTATCATTACGGGATATTGACCTGAATGTTACGTCCATTATACTGTACTACTTATCAACCCCACTATAACCACCACCACCACCACCACCACCCCCACCCTCACCACCACCACCAACACCAGCACCACCACCAGCACCACCTACACCAGCACCACTACCACCACCACCAGCACCACCAGCACCAACACCACCACCACCAGTACCACCACAATCAGCACTAATACCATCACCACCACCAGCACCACCACCTGCACCACCACCCCCACCACCACCACCACCACCCCCTCACCACCACCACCACCACCACCAATACCACCACAACCACCACCAGCACCACCACCAACAGCACCGTCACCACTAAAACCAGCACCACCACCACCGCCAGCACCACCACCACCAACAGCAGCACCACTACCAGCACCACCACCACCAGCACCCCCACCACCAGCACCAGCACCACCACCAGCAGCACCACCATCACCACCACCTCCAGCTCCAACACCTCTACCAGCAGCACCACCATCACCACCAGCACTACCACCAGCACCACCATCACCACCAGCACCACCAGCAACAACAGCACCACCAGCACCACAACCAGCACCTCCAGCACCACCACCAGCACCACCACCACCACCACCTGCACCACCAGTACCACCACCACCACCACCAGCACCACCACCAGAACCACTACCAGCACCACCACCACCAGCACCATCACCACCACCACCACCACCACCACCACCAGCAGCAGCACCAGCACCACCACCAGCAGCAGCACCACCACCACCACCGCCACCACCACCAGCACCACCACCACCACCACCACCACCGCCACCACCACCAGCACCACCACCAGCACCACCACCACCATCACCACCGCCACCACCACCAGCACCACAACCAGCACCACCAGCACCAGCACCACCAGCACCAGCACCACCACCACCAGTACCACCACCACCACCAGCAGCACCACCACCAGCACCACCACCATCACCACCACCACCACCACCGCCACCACCACGAGCACCACCACCACCACCACCACCAGCACCACCACCACCACCACCACCATCACCACCACCATCACCACCAGCACTACCACCAGCACCACCATCACCACCACCACCAGCAGCACCACCACAACCATCACCACCACCACCGCCACCACCACCAGCACCACCACCAGCACCACCACCACCAGCACCACCACCACCAGCACCACCACCACCACCACCACCATCACCACCACCACCACCGCCACCAGCACCTCCACCAGCACCACCAGCACCACCACCACCATCACCACCACCACCAGCACCACCACCACCACCACCACAAAAAGATATATTTTTTAAAATATTGTTTTCTGTTAGTTTAAGTTCTGTAGTAGTATTCATTATCATCCATAAAACAAATAAATCCACCGGGAGAAGCCGTGCACTACTGCTAGTCTGTTATAATTTCGAATTTAAAGCTTATCGCTCAAACTATTTTCTCGATTAAATATCTATTTACTAATTAAAATAATTACTAAAACTAAACTGAATTAAATTAATTTCTTAGAAAAATAGTTATTTAAAATAAACAAGTAGTTCCGTGAAGGATTATACAGCCTATTTTCATATATCCTACTCATGTTAATTGCCTCTATCAACATACAAAATTTCAGTTTGAAGGTTGTGATAGATTCGTAGATATTGAGAACCGTATAAATATTGCAGATGGTCGCCAGGTTGGATTTTTAGCCTACTTTTCACATTTTGCAAAAATGAGGAAAAAGTAGACTTATGAGATCGGGCAAATGTGTGTCTGCCTGTCTGTCTGTCATTCTGTCTGTCGGTCTGTCCTTCTGACTGTCTGTCTGTCTGGCTGTGTGTGTGTCCCCTGCTATCAACTCCTAAACGGCTGCAGCAATCGAAACAAAATTTGGTAGGTGTAAAGATCGATACCTGAATATCTCACGGCCATATTTTAAAAAGATGTCAGTGCTACCAACTGATGAAAAATTGCAATTGAAATTTGAGCCCCATGTTGGATATCTTGGAAGGTATGAATGGGAGCTATTTCAAAATTGGCACACGTATAGATAAAAATATTGCAGTTTAATTTCCAGGAGGCCATGCATGGCAGTGTTGCCAAAATGATTATAAGCCTGCTGATAGGTCCAAATTTTAAATGCATATAACTTCTACACTATCAATTGGATTTCAACCAAATTTCGTATGTGCTATGTGTACATAAACAGATATGACTGAGCGTATTCATAAGGAGCCACCAGGGCTGCCAACTGTTAATAAATGCTCTCATTTTTTCCAAATACCCATATATCAGAAAGTATGCAAGCTGACAGCTTTAAACTACCCACACGTATAGTACCTGACATTATATTTTAATTTGGAGTAACGTATATACGTCAGTGCTACCAACATGATTCTAAGCTTGCTAAGAAGTCCAACTTTAAATACATGTAATTTCTATACTATCATTTGGATTTCAACCAAATTTCGTGTGTGCTATGTGTACCATAACAGATATGACTATGCCGATTATTAAGAGTAACCAGGGCTGCCAACTGTTAATAAATACTGTCTCCGTTTTTGTTACCCTAATATCAATATATCAGAAAGTATGCAAGCCAATAGCTCTAAACTTTGCACACGTATAGTACCTGGCATTCTAAATTAATTTGGAGTAACTAATATAAGCCTACGCCAGTGCTGCCAACATGATTCTAAGCCTGCTGATAGGTCCAATTTTAAAATGCATGTTACTTCTATACTAACTAATGGATTTCATTCAAAATTGACACAACAATCGATCATATTATTTCAGATTATTTCTGACCAATACATGTATGTCATTGCAGCCAACATAATTTTACGCGCGCTATTAGATCCAAATCTTAAATTTTAAGAAAAGTAGGCTCTTTAGTTCGTCACGGAACTTCTTGTTATTTATGTACTGTTACATGAATATTATTGTGTACGTGTGGTATTCAAACTTCAATCGCATGATGAAGACAAAAGATGTAAAAAAGAGATTTTAAAATTTCTCAGAGCTGCCATATTGTGGTTGTGAAAATAATTGAAATAAATTAGATGCCAGTGGATTACCATGTGTATAAGCATTTAACGTGCAAAGTTTTACTGCACTCGGATGGTTAAATCGCGAGAAACATCCATTTAAATAGTTATACTTCACGTCGCCGCCATGTTGTATTAGGGCTCACCAGGTTACTGAAAGTCCTATAGGTGAGCTTATGTTCATAGCCTCTATGAACATTAAAAAAATCAGTTTGATTGTTGTAAAAGATTCGTAGATATTGAGAACCGTCAAAAAATTTCAAATACTCGCCATTTTGGATTGTTATATGTATAGGCCACAGAGTTATGTGCCATTAAAGGAAAATTATTGCGTAGCTTCATTATTCAAACATTCACTTCGATCGCATGATTACAACACAAGGAATAAAAACTTAATTTTAAAATTTCGCACAGCCGCCGTCTTGAGGTTATGTTAACAATTGAACTAAATTAGATGCCAGTGCATTACAATATGTATTATCATTTACTGTACCACATTTCACTGTGCTCAGGTGGTTAAATCACGAGAAAAGTCTATTAAAATGCTTCAACTTCGCTTTGCGCCATGTTCGTTCTGTACTTTTCTGGGTTTGTAATGATACAAAGATAAACTTGTAGCAGTTCCCTTTATCACTGTACACAATTTCAGGGTGATCTCATAAATAGTTTCGGAGATATTGAATGCCAGTGAAATATTTCGCACAGCCACCATTTTGAGGTTAAGTAAACAATTAAACTAAATTAGACGCCAGTGGATTACATTGTGTATAAACATTTCCTGTACCAAGTTTCATTACGTTTGGATGGTTAAATCGCGAGAAAAGTCTATTTAAATGTCTCAACTTCGCTTGGCCGCCATGTTGGTTGTGTAGTTACCAGATTTTTGAAAGTCTCGTGGATGAACTTCTATTAGTTCCCTTTATCACCGTACAAAATGTCAGGGTGTTATCGGTAATAGTTTCGGAGATACTGAATGCTGGTGAAATATTTCGCACAGCCGCCATGTTGGATTGGTGAGAAACAATAAAATTTGAAGGCCACGCAGCTCTCCTGGTAAGCACGCAATTTGCCTAACAGTGGTGGCCAAACAGTAGAATATCTTACAGGGGAGTCTTCACTCTCGTTTACGGTCAGCGGCAAACTTCTATGAAGAAGGCATCCAAAAACTTGTGCCACGCTATGACAAATGCCTGAAATAGTTCGGCAGTTATGTGGAAAAGTATTTTAAGAGGTGTAGAATGTTGTGGAATAAATATTTTTTCTGTATCTGTACACAATTTAATTTGATTACCAAACGGAACTTACTTTCTGGACGTGCCTCGTATATCTTGTTTTGCTAAAACCCTTGTTCCACAGCCATACAAAAAAAACCACTCCACGCAAACATTTTAACAAAATCCTTCCTTATTTTAGTGCTTATGTTTTTGGTTTTCAGAAGATGTTTCTTGTTCCTGAATAGCTGTTTAGCTAGTGCATTCCTCCTCCTGATTTCTGTAGTGCACCTATTGTCGTGTGTGATAAAAAACCTTTGAAAATTTTATTAAGTACATTAATTATGGGAACTGTTGAGGAGCTAATTTCATCGCATTTCAGTGCTGACAAGAGCTGCAATGAAGAATTGGCAGCATCAAAACCTGACCATTTGGGTTTAATAACTGATCCCTGCAGAGAACTACATGGTTTCAATTTACCGAGAAAGATATGAACATCATTGAACAGGGTTCGCACAAAACACGGACGATGCAATTTCTGGCTGCACAAGATGGTAGAAACTCAAAGCCCGTACACCGACTGTGCCAATTCAGCATGTTGCCCTCGTGTGTCCAATGGGGACCTACACAGTGCCACCGATGATGCTGTCAACTGTCTGAATACCCTGGGTACTGTACTGGTAATGCCAAAACTGATGCGGTAACCACAATCTACTCTGTAAATAATGTATTTTAATCTTTTTATTATCTGTTAGTTTTTGATTCTTTGGCGCACTGTTCCCATACGAAATGAATAAGGCAACAGAGAAGTCTACCAGAACATGGAAAGAATCTCGGAGAGTATGCGGAAGAGCAGGTTGACATTCCTCAGACATCCTTACAGAATGCACAAACATAGATATACAAAACAAATATTCGACTATCTCTGGAAGAAGAAGACCACTCCACCGTGGACTAAGGAAGTTAAGAAAGATTTAGAAAAGTTGAACATCACAGAGTCTCAGATACTAAAAGAAGATAATTTAAGAGTAAAGTGAAATATCTTAAGCGTTTCAAGATGAAGGAAGACCTAAGAGATGTGGACGAACTTGGAAAGAAGATCAAAGGAAACACGCCAGTGAACGCATCAAGGAATATTGGCAAGGGAAAGAAAAAGAAATAAAGTTGTTTGCATGATCCTAAGTGGTCAATTCACATGGAATATAAATAAATAAATTAATTAATAGATAAATAATTAAATACGAACTCCAATTTCTATTTCATCTACCTCTTGATCATGTGTCTGGCCGAAATTGTTACCGTTTATTAATTAATGTACATTAATATATTTTTTATCGACTAATGTGTAATAATTGTACTAAATACCATTGGTATTTGATTTATATTTTCTTTACTAAACAGCTTGTTTCACATATTATTAATTTATTTTATTTTCAAGTCTTGCACATTCCTTTTCCATTTTTAAATTCTTGCTGGAGGGTGGGGGCGGAGAGGTGTGGGAGGCAGCTTTGGAACATTTAACAAATCTTGTGACTGGAGGTGCGATGGTAGTTTTTGAAATCACGCGCAACAACATTGGAATGTTTTCTATCATATGACCCCTCTGACACCATTTAACAAGTAATGAAAACCGTCTCCATTTAACGAGGGAAGTATCAGGTAGGATAGGTCGAAACCTATCTTCAAACTTTGTGGACGTAATCGTTGTACTATACGAGGACAACGTGCGGAAAATCAGCCGCCAGATTGAACTGCAAGGCTCCGAAATCGTACCTGACATCCTGTTATGCAGGTATGATGGCTGGAGGAGCTGGACATCCCTGAGGCACTCGGAGTTGTAGCGAGGCGGGTCGCATATGCTCACTGGAGCGTGTGGCTCCTTCCAACCGGCCGTGTGTGCTTGTGCGGTCAGAACGGTCCATTCCAACATGTACGGTACTCGCTACCTCCCATTTATTTATATGAGAGATTCGCCACATGATTTCGAAGCCTTGCAGTTTAATCTGGCAGCTGATTTTCCACACGCTGTCCTCTTATAGTGCAGCAATTACCTTCACAAAGTTTCAAGATGGGTTTCGACATGTCTTACCCGATACTTCCCTTGTAAGACGTGGAAATTAATTGTGGTCTGGCACCAACAGGAAACTTGCTCACTCAAAATACCAGAATCCTTCTATTGGCATTCTAGTTTGAACGGGTTTCACTGCAATTGAGCTCACAGCTCATCCTGATTGACTTGGGCTTGTTTGTGAGTTCGAGCAGGTCACTGACAAATATGACTGGTCTCAACCTACCACCGCTCTTCCCGAGCGTGGCCAGCCATGAAGAGAACTCAAAAGTACACCTTCTCTTTGTTCACAATGTATTCGGACTGGCTCTGCAAGTTTGTATGAATTTTCCAACTAGCAACATTGATTGCACCGGGACGTAATTCAGCACAGAAAATTTTCCCGTTGGAGGAAGTCAACAGCAAAGAGAATAAAAAAAACGCACGGTTTGTAAATTAATCCATTCCCGAGAGGAGACGAACTTTTATTCATCTATATGATAAACAGGTTGAACGTCAGTAGGTCACTTGAACAAATGGAGCGCACACTAGAATCTCATTCACACGGAAATGATGATATTAGCACTTCACTGCTGATGCAAAACACAGCGCTCGGTAAAAATAAACCCCCTGAAGATATTGTAGGACCATTGTTGTGGACATTATTGTACAATCACTGCAATGATAATACAAGGCACAACAATGGCCATGATAGCCAGATTCCTTGTTGACGATGTCGAAATGTATATATTATATGTCAGAAAACGGTATCATAATGAGGGTCATTATAGTACTATTCTTCATTATGAGGCAGTTTCTCCAGCCAATCAGAGCTCATTCATTGATCAATTAGGTAAGGATAGCTTCGCGCATGCGCTCAATATCCAACACGGCGGACATGAATTACATGATTTGAAAGTTCTAATTGGATACCGGATCAACCATTGCAGTTACAATCCCAAACACAAAGACAAAATCAGCACGAACCTTTACGGTAACAAGAAAATAATGTCATATGCAAGGAATGTATGAATCTACGTCCGGAAATTACCGACATGGGAAGTGCTCCGTCCCATATGTTCGCGTAAATAAACTGGCGAATATGAGACAAGAAATAGACTGTACCTTAATATCCCCAACTCCAATTTCTACACAGCGCGTTTCTTTCAAACGACTTCGGTGACAATATTAATGAATGCTAGTTCTGATCGGCACTAGACATCATGCAGGCTGTAAACAATAGCGATGCCAAGCAAAGTAAATGGTCTCTGCTTTCGAAATTCTTTGACCCACGCATGCGCTCTGTTCAGTCAGCAAACCACCCAGCGCGCTCTGTTCACTAACTGAAGTTACTGAATACCACAGATATTTATAAATACGTATAAAAAAAGTCAACCCCTGGCACTATACAACCCATGACGGGCTAAGGCCGACCAAGCGACCGCTGCCCAGCCATTTGGCCTGCAGATATTGGGGTGACGCGTGATCAGCGCGTCGGGTCCCCTCGGCCGTTAATCTTGGTATTCGTGATCGGGGCGCTGTCTCACTGTCAGACAGCTACTCAATTGTCCTCACGAGGCTGAGTGCACCCCGTTCCAACCCTCACGCCAGTTTTAAAATCCCTGACGGAGCCGGGGATCGAACCCGGGGCCTCCGGGTGAGAGGCAGGCACGCTACCCCAACACCACGGGGCCGGCATAAATATGTATGTCAAAACATATAATAAAGTTATAGGCCTACGCCCCAGAGAAGGACCAAAGCAAGACACAGTAAATGGTGACTTAAAAATTGCCAGCCTAAATCCAGCTGACGCACGAAACCGGACAAAATGGAGGTCAATGACCAAATAAGCGGACCCTGTGCCAGTGGGACAACGCTAGGAAGAAGCATAAGAAGAATATATAATAAAGTTATAATTATCGTCGAACGTAAACAGTCGTATGCAACTCGCCTATAATGGTATTTAAGACACTCGTATGGAAATTACAAAACGAGCGTCCTGTATAACCATAAGTCAATATATACTGTATTTTAATAGCGTACCGGTTTCAGTCAAATTGTGACCAACCTCGGCGTAATTTTGGACATGAAAAGGTGAGAGAACATACACTTAATATAAATTTGCCGTAACAGAGGATGTTATCAAAAATTCTAAAAATATTCTTCGTCCAAAAGCACACACATTAAAATTAAAAATAACAAAGAGATTTGTTACAATTTTTTTTAAGTAAGAAAAAAAGGAAAAATATTAGTCTTGATAAAACCAGCGTGGAATAGAAGAGATCTAAAATGAAGGAATTGGAAATGAGAAACAAAACCTGGAAAACAGAACAGAAAATGATATAAAAAGACGTTTTAATTCCATTATTATTATTTACTTATTTAATCGATTGTTCCCCTTTAGGAGAGCGATTGAACTTGAATAAATGATTTCATCTTCTTGCGTTTTCCCGCTTCTCTTCCCAAAATCTCTTCATCCTCTCAGAATGCTCTTTCTTTCACTCAGCTGTCCATTTTCTTCCCGACTGTCGTGATGGTCTATGCTCAAACTTAATATTTTTGATTTCATTCCGGCACTCGGTGCAGTCCTCGAGATTTTGTATGTGGATCTGTTGTAGGTCCCTCTGAACCTCTGTCAGCCACGCCGTGCCACACTAACTTACTCTGTGTGTTATAACGTTGAGCAAATTCTTCGCTGTTCAGAAGTTTTCCATCCTGTAAATGTGTGTACAAAACTGTGCTTGGCGTTTCCTGATTACACAGGTTATCATTATTATTAATATTCAAAAACAAAATTTGGTGCTTTTCAGTCGGTCAACACGAATGTACCCAAAAGAGTTGGGTTATGCCCTAATCCAGAAAGAAAAATGAGATTAATAAATACACGAGGATGACCAGTTTTGATCGTCAAGCGATCATCATCAGATCCATTACACTTAGGCTGTAAAATGTATGTTTGAAAATACAGGTGAAAATATTTACAATATGTACAATTATTTAGTTGCAGTATTGGTAATGCGACTTGTCAGTGTATGCTTGTTGTAGTATATATGATGTTAGGTGGAATGCTAAAATGTTGTTAGAAATCCGGAATTTTTCTGTTTGGACTGGCTATATGTTTGTAAAAGTTAACTATGGTTGTACTGTATAGTGCAGGCAATTACTTATCTGGTGGGATGTCTTCCGAACTGTAGCTGGGAGTAGTATCAACTTCCTTCTTTGAGCAGTGCAGGTCGACTGAATTGGAATGTTACCTCACTGAACTGTTTTTTTCCCTCCCCCGCTCCGAGTTCCTATGTGCTGTATGTAGTCAATGCATGTTTAATTGTGACATGTTGCCAAGTCTAGATAAGATGTATGTTAATGAATTAGGATGGTCTTCAACTATTAAAGAAAGTGGAGCATTCCTCACCACGCGTAGACTATTAGCCATTCATAATAAGTGCAGCCGGTATTTGAGGACGTCCCGGCACCTTTAATACTCCCGCGAATGCCGGCCTTGGTTTATTGAAGAAAAAAGTACATCGTACTCCAGATCCAGATAATACTTTCCTATTAAAATTCTCCTATTTCCCCTCCTTTTTTCAGGATTAGGGTATAACCCAACTCTTTTGGGTACATTCGTGTTGACCGACTGAAAAGCACCAAACTTTTGATTACTAAGGCAACACTGAAAAATGGCTTCAAACCCCACAACAAATTATTAATATTATTATTATTATTATTCCATTATTTCTCCATTACTTCGCAAATGCATACCAAACTATCAGTTCTAACCTAGCTATTTCCACTTTTACCCTCACATCCGCATTAGTGTTATTGACTTTTTATATCGTTTCCGTTCTCTTCTGTAGTTTTTGTTTCTCATTGCCAGTTTCTTCTTTTTAGTTCTCTATTCCACGCTGTTTTTATCAACACATATATATTTTTCATGTTTTTCTTACTTAACATATTTTGTAACAAATCTGGTTGTTTTTAAAAATTTTATGTGTGAGCTTTTGGACGAAGAATATTTTTAGAATTTTTGATAGCATCCTCTGTTATGGCAAATTTATATTAATTATATTGTGCCCTTGACCTACGTCTTAGGCCAAGGACACATTATGTCATTGGAGTACTTATATAGGGCAATGTCATGATGTTAATGAGAATGAAATCATCATTATGTAATGATTATAATAATAACTAGGATCTTCCTGCCGTGTTGAGATCACATAAACTGTATGTGGCTTGGCAGTTCTGACAGGGAGAAATTTATGGTTTTCACACAATGGGCAGAGCAGGTGCGTCACAAGTCGCTTGCCTGCAAGTTTCAGAGCAGGAGCACTCCAGCGAATTCTGAGAATCTTGCCAAAACGCAGTAACTATCTCAAGTTAGCACGCAGTAGATGCTTGACTCCGCCCTTAAAGAGTACGCCTCAGTTAGTTACAAGAGATCAAGACATTACATGAATGATCTGAAACGCCCATGATGAATCTAATTATTATCAAGAATTTTGGGAATGCGGTAACGGATTAAATATCTCTGTGTTCATCGAATAGAAGTAGTCCCCGCGCAAGGAAATTTGACAACGTCGAGTGTGTGAGAGAGAAGACATAGCGTCCTTCAGCAAGAAATTAGTTCTACCCAAGCGCTGATGATATAAATTTAGCCTATGATCGAGTTTCGTCGTGAACCATATGATTAGCAAGGCCATATTTTTATGTATGAATTAAGGTACCTGATTACTGTAGCCTATGATTGTGAAGGGAGCATTTGGTGTCGTATGTGCAAAACTGTGAATTGGCAACCATTTTGTCATATATGTGGGTGAAGTCTGTGACAGGGGCATTGTTCATCATTCAGCCAACGTTAGTGGATGCTGGTCCATGCAGCGTCACGCCCAAGCATTAATGTACGAAACGCACAGTCCATTGTTCGACTGATGCGAAATAATATTAAAAATGAATACTGAGCTGTGAATGTGTATAACAGTAAGGACGGATGTGAAATTATATGTAATTCAAGTAAAAAAAATATATAACAGAAAATGTGTCCGCGACAAGTGTGGAAATAGTGTGAGAATTTGTCATCTATGACACAAGTGTACAGTCCACTAATGTATATTTTTTTTAGTGGTGCATAATCTAATTAAATATGTGTGTGTGTGCATTTTAAAAGGGTGCTGGCTTATAGCAACCTAGTGATAATGGAGGGTTGCAGTGATATTAGCGAGTGGTTTTACATCATCATGATGGGATTCGAACTGGCCATGGAGGTCATGTATTAAGTTATACTGTTGCGGGCCTCTGGTCCAACTTATGCAAAGATGACGAAGGAGCCTTCAATATGATGAGTACCTTTTGATTACATTTTACAGTGTCAAATAATTCATGGATTTCATCGCCATACTGTTAGCATGTTATTTGTTTTCTTTTGATGTGTTTTATCTTGTGTGTACAATGACTGTGTCAATGGCGACCATAGTTGTGCATCTGACGGAGCTGGGTACGCTCATAAGGATTAATGATCAGAATAATTATTTTAATGAATTAAAAGTGCCTAATTTAACGTAAGGATGTTACTAGGTAATCGTATCCGTACATAAAACACATGGTAGAACTGCCTATTTTATTTATAAATGTGTGTTAGAAATATCCCCTGTGTTTTCCACCCAAATAGAACGAACGAAGCATGGTATTTCGATGATGCCCTTTCCAGGCAAAATCTCATTATTTCGTATACATGACCAGAAATAGTAATTTATGTATTTACATACCGGATGAATTAATATCCGAGGATTTTTTTTGGGACGATATTTAAAGGACCATGGTGTATTGTGATGGATAATGACGGGATATTATGGTGTAAGCAATGAGTATAGTTTAGAGGACAGTTTACAATGGCGTGAGTTATTTAAGAAGTGACGGCTGAACCAGCCTCATTAATTGTTATATTAGTTTTTAGTGAACGCGTGTGATATTTAAGGACATACAGGTAAGATGTTGTAAGGAGAGATCTACGATGAAATAAGATAAAATAAATAATAACGCCAGGTAATTATGACCTGAGGGAAGATGTCAGATGAGAGTTAGTATGATAAGTTTACAATGATATTAAGTAAATTGTATGAGTAAGGTAGTGGCGAGCAAGCACAGATAAAATAATGCTATAATTAATATATATATCTGATTGAAATCATATCGCACAGAGGGGTGAGGGTGAAGAATTCACATTGCTTAATATTTCACAGGTAAGAGAACGGTTTGATGTTACAACGCGATGATTGTAATAATTAAGTTATATTCAAGAGTACTATGATCTGGCTCGCACAGCTGGTAAGAATAGAATCATGTGTTAGCCCAGGGGAGGGGTGAAGAGTTGCATCTCTGCCTTTTCACGGTCAAGGTTAGCTAGCAGGTGCGGCCAACCTATTGTCATTCTCCACAAAGAGAGGGATCCACTCTAGACTCGGGTGTTTGCCGCAGTGATTCTTTAAAATGTTTGTTATGTTTGGTCCCAAGTTTAATATTTACGATAAGGTACGTTGGGTTACTATCCTGATGCCTCCAATCGATAGTGTTTCTTTTACTGATCATTTTGATATAAGGGACGGTTTTGTCTGCTGACCATACAGTCCCGGGTTCGATATCCTTTTGTTGTGCCTGGTCCAGAAACTATTTTAAACGGGTGCTAGGTAGGCAGTAACCTTGCGGTCCCGTGTTCGAAATCCTTTTGTTTATGCCTGGTCTATCAGTCTTTTTAAATGGGTACTGGCTAGACAGTGACCTTAGAGTCCTGTGTTCATGAATAATTATTTTCGGTCCTGGAAAATAATTATTATTAGGTTTGTTTTTTTTTAGTTAATATTGGTTCAAAATTATCTTGAGATTTCTTTTTCTCAATAATTGTTGAACGGACCATGCTTTGTTCTATTGTAACCTCGTTCTGCAGGATAAGGCATTCAAGGTAAGAAATGAATAGGTAGCGAATACCCCTAAATACATATTGATCCTGTTGAATAGGCCACTTAGAACATGTTTGTGCCATGCCTATCTTTTTCAGGGGTCGCGGCTTCAAATACATTCACCGTTGTTTAACATAACACTGATACAAGGTATTTCTTCTGTGCCATGTCTATCTTTTTCAGGGGTCGCGGCTTCAAATACATTCACCGTTGCCTAACGTGACTCTGACACGATACGATTACTTTAATAATGTTTGGTTGGAATTATTATTTCTTTTTCATGTCTATCCAACCCAAATGTGGTAGGCAGATGATTAGTCATCATTTTTTTTATGATGTTATTTTTGTTTGTTCTTAAGGCACTTTTCCTAGTTTGTTTATTAAATATCCATGAATTATTTGACAAGGCATCGGGTGCTTGGTTCGAGAATGTATCACGTCGAACGCAAGGGCCGAAGCCAGGCTTATCATGTTGCTAATATGTTAATGTAATATGTGACAATTTGTAAGTGTGTTTCAAGGCTAAGGAAACTAAATGGCTTCATTGATTCAGCTATTTTGTTTTAAAGCTAAGACGTCCAAAGTAATGTCGGGATTGGACATTAAGATTCCGTACGGAAAGGCTTCCATAATTAATTTACAAGAGTATGTAAATAAGATGCATAAATCATATTCATGTTTGCAGATAGAAATACATAATTAATGCCATGAAGGTTAAGATTTGATATGAGGGTAAACTTTTATTTAACGGAGGGATTCTAGTAAATGTTAATTAAACGCCATTAATAATTAAATAAGCCAATGGCTAGGCTATAATGTATACTTCGGAATGGCCATGGATGTCTCTGATATTTGAACATACCATGTATCTGAAATGTAATTGGATGATATTAGACTCAATGATTATTATGTTTACTCAGATTAATGATTGATTAATTTCGTATAAATGGATTTCTTTTTCTTAATCCATACTGTTGTTACAGTTGACCGGACCCTCTTGATCCATCATCTCTTAATAACTTAACTTTCTGATGATATCTTATCATCGTAATTAATAAATTTGATTATGGCAATTAATGCTAATTGGTGTTAACCAGATTTCATTTTTGATTCATTTTCTTTATTTTTCCATATGATTGGTTTTTATTTGTCAATAAATTTGATTGTAATCATACATCATAACTACTATGATAAGTATTAATTGATGCTGATTAGCATTTAATTGGTGGTTTTTGGACATTAATTAGTCCATTGTTTATATTTTTGATTTTGACTTAATTTTATTGATTCCGTATTTGATTTATTTTACCTTTGAGTTATTATTATTATTATTATTATTTTAAATTTCATTTCTACTATTTTGGTTTTATTTCATTTATTTGTTTTTGCTGTACTGGTGTTGGTGCATTAAATTTGTTTATTCTCATTCAGAATCTGTGTGTGATGAATTTTTTTCAGCCCTAGTGATCTTCCTATAATATCCAGAACAGTTTCATATTCAAGCTAGTGTACCGTTCATGCCCCGACGACAGAGTCCTGTTCTGAAGGCCTTGTGCAAGGGTACATGGCAAAGGATAGATTATTCTCTATTCTTCTTCGATTTTTCTATTCTGGAAGATCCTAGTGGTTAACATACACAGATGCACCCGGGTTTTGTGCTTGTTTGATTAAGTTTGGCTTGCCTACTCGTTTGGCATGTTAATTATTTTTTTTACTTTATGCTGAGCGGGTAAACGCTGGGAGATACCCATAAGTCACTTATCAATTCAAACCCGAATCCAAACCGTATTCCATTCATTTCATACCCGTTATTTTTCCGTGAGGATCAGCCTTGCCCTCTTTCCGCTTGCCACATTCATTTAATACCAAACCCTGTTCTCCCCACCACCAGTGCAAAGTGCAAAATGGCGCCCAACGGTGTGACTTAAGCTTGAGACAATAGCAGCCCAACATAAGGTCGAAATGGAGCTCAATTAATTGATCGAGAGTTACTGTAATTAAATTTTCATTTATATAAATTTTTATAGTATCATACAGTAATCTCAAGGAGTCCCTTGCAATTTTTATAGCATTGAGCATCCATCAGATAGTTAATTAAGGCTCATTAGTGGCCTGATGAGAAACATTAATCACTTTAATTAATGTTTGATTAAATTAAATTAATTAATTATTTTTTCTTTTAGTGATAAGTCAAATATTCAATGACACCAATGGATTACAAACAAATTTTGAATCGTTTTACTGTTGCAATATCACTGTAGGTGATTGCAAATTCGAAGGATAGGGGAAGGAAGCCTTGAAAGCTTTGAAATACACTTGCATTGCATGGTGTGTTGATGTGTATATTTGCATGAGTTGGGACAAGCCCGCATATTCTCTTATTGATAATTATGTCATCGACAGAGGACCTGATGGTCGTATTGCAAGAATTTAAGGACAGTAGTTATAAGCAGATGCAGGAAATAGAAGACAGTAATCAGGAACTTAGAGTTAGTACTGAACAGCAATTGTCACAGATGCAGAGAAATATAGAACATGTAGGCCGCATTTGCAATCAGAGTACTAAGCAAATAGAAATTCATATGGTCACGATCGAGAACGAGATCAAGAACGTGTCTCAGAGAATGGCTAGTATGGAAATTCGAGTCCAAGCGCAGGTAGCGAAATGTGAAGTGGGAATCGCAGCAACTCAGGCAGATGTCGACAAGCTGAGAGATGAGAATAAGTCAACGCAAGCCAAAATAGGAGTGATCGAGACCGACATTTCTACATTTAAAGACGAGATTAAGGATTCATTGCAGCTCATACGAGATGATATGAATGGCCAACATGACGAATGTAAGAAATCATGGGAAAAGGATAAGGAAGGATTGAAGAGAGATGTCGAATTAGCATACGAGGACATGGGCCAGGAGGCTAAGGAAAAAAGGATAGCTGTACTCCGTAAATTAGAAGAGAGCAAATTAAAGATGAATAAGGTCGAGATGGAGCTGTTGGCAAGGATGGAACGACAAGAAAATAAACAAGTCAAAAGCGACCTCAAGATGCTGATCCAAGAAGAGGTCATCGCCGACTTACAAAAAGGATTGGCCAAGTCCATTACAGAAACCCGTATGGAAGGGAAAGTAGGATTTCAGGAGCATACGACCATAGATGAGGGGATGGAACCTCACAGTCAGGAATTCAGGGGTCGTACTTCGACACCCGTCGAGTCTAACGCAGCTGCTCAGGTCATTCACGTTATAAAAATGAGTGATGACCGGCCGAACAAATTTTCAGGGAACAATAACTTTACTCCTAAGAGTTTCCTCAGAGAATTGATGGAATACATCAAGGAAAGCAAGATCTCAGAAGACCGACAGTTAAGGACAGTTGAGAAACTGTTGACTGGACACGCGTTACAATGGTTCCGTAGCTTCAGGTATACCTTTGACACTATGGGGGAATTCCGTGAAGCATTTCTGAAGAAGTATTGGAGCCTTGCCTCGCAACAGAACCTGAGGATGGAACTATACGCGCGCCGCTATAGTACCACATCACCCACAAAATATTCAGAATATTTCATCACACAGCTACACCGAATGAAAGAGTTGGATATGCCTCCATCAGAAGAAGAGATGATCACCACCATTGAGAAGCAATTGCCAGTCGGAGTTCAACAGATCATGGCGGCAGCGAACGTACGGACAGCGGTACATGCCGAGGAAATATTAAGAAACCTCGATGAAACGACGATCCACAGTCCGCAAAGAGCAGGTCGAACGACTGAAAATGTAAACGTGGTCGGCCTAGAAGAAGCACCTAGACGACGCATGAAAGACCAAAGCACAGACGCCATGGACATGAGGCAGAACTGGGAACGTCGGGAATACCAAGATCAAGAGTTGAGGCCCCCGTGGTATGGTAACCGAGGTAATAATAACTGGAGGTCGTCTCAAAGACAAAATGAACCATGGAGAGGACATCGTGGATCATACAGGCCGCATAACACGAGAGGTGGGCGTTTTCAACGCGGAAGACCGCCGTGGGACCAAAACAGAGAGCCAGAAGTGAGATGGGACTTGTCAGATGACCACAGAGAGGAAATGGAAAGGTGGCACAGCGATTCGGAGCGGTATTTGGCAGAATTACGTGCCAAAGAATCGGCCGAACAAAGTAAGAAAGACAAATGGAACAGGGGAATGAATGATCGAAGGGATCCAGATGTCATCGAACAGGGAGCTGAGAGCCTGGAACTCCAGAATGCCCGGAGGAACAACAATCAATCATCCGGAGGTGCACCAGATAGGAATGGCAACAACGAGAAAAAAAACGCCAATTTTAGAAGATGGGAACGTCGCTAGTGCACAAAACAGTCACAATGCAAAGTATATGGTAGTAGCGCAGATCAGTGACTGGGTCATCAAAGAAGAGGACTTGACGGAGGACACAAGAGGGCCAAAGATTAATACAATTAGAGAATTACCCATAATTTACGCCCGAGTGGGAGGTTTAACGGTACGATGTATGGTAGATACGGGTGCCAGCATCAGTATAGCTTCCCAAGCATTAGTTAAAGAGTTGGAGAGATTGGGAAAGGTTCCCGTGATGCCAATTTCTAACATCACAGTCAAGGGCATTATCCCAGACAAGTCCGCAGTCTGTAAGTTCCAAGCTTTGTTGGACATTACACTGCAAGGACATAATATGCCGCATTCGTTCATCATAATGAACAAGATAAATTATAACATTATCTTGGGAGCGGACTTCATTCGAGAATATAAAGCAGTCATCAACCTATATGAAAACACCATTTGTTTTAAAGATATTGGAGAGGACAATCATTTGGACATGCAATTAAATACGGATATTCCAAGAGATGGCGAAGAGATATGGACATTGTGTACCACTGAAGAGATGGAAGCATATGAGAAAATCGACGAAAGGTTAAGGGATATTGAGGATGATTTAATGGAACCTGAATCCTGGGTCATGGCGCTAGAAGAATTGGAAGACAGAGTTACTGACGCTTTTGAGGAGAAGACTCGTGAAGCAAAGATAAATGAGGAGAACAGGATCAAATTGATGGACATGTTAAAGCGACACGAACCGGTTTTTAATTCTAAACCCGGTAAGATAGAACATTTCAAGTACCAAATGCAGGTCAACGATTGGTCACCGTTTAGGAAAAAGCCTTATCCGATAGCCGAAAAACATATGAATGAGGTGAAAGAAACCATCAAGCAAATGGAGGATGCTGGAGTCATAGTTAAGATGGCTACCCCATTCGTGAGTCCGTTGGTAGTAGTCAAGAAACCCAATGGCTCTGTTCGAATATGTCTGGACGCCAGGACAATTAATGAACGATTGATTCCTGAATATGACCAAGCTCCAGCGATCAAAGAGGTCATAAACAAATTCCAGAACAAGATATATTTTTCATCAATAGACTTGACTAGTAGCTATCACCATTTGGAACTGGATGACAAGTCAAGGTTATTGACTGGATTCCTATTTAATCAGCAAACTTATGCATTTCAAAGATTACCATTCGGTATCAAAACAGCAGGTTCGGCACTCATACGAGCGTTAGACCGGAACCTGACGTCGGAAGTCAAGGATGCCACTGTAAGATATGTTGATGACATACTCTTGGCGTCTGATAATTTGGATGATCACCTCACGAATTTAGAGAAATTACTAGACAATTTGGAGAAAGCCAATTTCAAAATGAACATCCAAAAATCTCATTTTTGCCAGAAGGAGGTACTCTATTTAGGCCACATCATCGATGGTGAAGGAGTACGCCCAAATCCTGCGAAACTAGAGGCTATTCGGAACTTTCCTAAACCAAACAGGGTAAAACACGTCCGCCAATTTCTGGGCATTTGCAATTTCTTTGCAAATCATTGTCCCGGGTATACTGAGGCTGTGGCGCCACTACAGGATATGCTTCGTAAGAACAGCAAATGGGCATGGAAGGAAGAATGCGACGCGGCTTTTCGGAAAACGAAGGAATTACTAACCAATAGTATTAAATTGGGTTACCCGGATTTCTCAAGAAAATTTATTATTCAAACAGACGCCTCACGGATTGGAATTGGATGCATGCTGTACCAAGAAGATCCAAACAACCCTCGAGAACGATCTTACTTGGCATTTTCTAGCCGTAAGCTAAAGACACACGAGCGAAATTACACAGTAACGGAATTGGAACTTCTATCCATCATTTTTGCTTTACAACAATGGAGGAAGACTGTCTATGGTTTCGAGATTTTGATAAGAACCGACCACAAGAGCCTTATTTTCCTATTGAAAACTCCCATGGCTAGTGAGCGAGTGAACAGATGGTCGTTATATGTTCAACAGTTCAATATTGACATTGAACACTGCCCAGGAAGATTCAATGTGATACCCGACGCATTAAGTCGAAACCCAGAACGAGGAGAAGGAGTAGTATCTGTACATCAAGTCGAGCTCACTCAGGCAGATCAGGAATTTTTGGTTAAACTGGGAGAAATTCAGGCTGAACAAGTTAAGGATCCGTGGATGAATATGATCATCGATTATTTAAGAGGAAGATTGCAACGAGGAACGCCCGCGTATTTGGAAGCGGAGAAAATTTCGACAAGTTATATTTGGTATAATAACCTGCTGCACAAGTACGTGGATCCCGATCGCGTGAAATCAAGGATTGTGGTGCCACCTTCTTTACAGAGAGGTCTAGTCTGGCACGCACATAGCATATCTGGACATGGAGGAATAGATAAGACAAGTGCTCTTATTCAAGAAGCATTTGTATGGCCCAAATTAAGGGAAACCATTCGCAGTGTTTTGAAGACCTGTGACAAATGTCAAAGGGTTAAGCCAAACTCATTCCTCATGAAGCAATATCCCAAACCTCTACTGCCACAGAAGCCGTGCGAACTGGTCGCCATGGACGGTTATGGTCCATTACCGAAAGGCAGAAGAGGATGCAAATACATTCTCGTCAGCATCGATGTATTTACAAAATACGTGGTGTTATGTCCAGTTCAGAAGTTAAACACTAAACAGGTACTGAACAGAATTAAGGCAAGGGTAATTCCAACGTTAGGGAAGATGGAATTCTGTCTTACGGACCACGGCAGTTATTTCACTAGTGCCGAGTTTAGGAGTGAGATGGTGAGGTTAGATGTCCGGCACGTGTTGAGTTCAGTGCGCCATCCTGAGGGAAATCCATCAGAAAGAATAATGCGGGAGATCGCAAAATATTGCCGAATTTACTGTTCTGATCAGCATTGGAAGTGGGTCGACGTATTACCCGTAATGGAATTCTGTATAAACAATACGATCCATGAGAGCACAGGACAGATCCCCACAGTCCTTCACTTAAATCGATGTCCGGATCGACCGTGGAAGAACATCTTACCGTGTCCATTGGACGCTCGACCAAGCCATGAATTAACCATACAGGCCACGGCAACTTATTTGAAGAAACAAGCTGATCGTCGATTACGTAGAGTGCGTAATAAAAGATTTCACCGTCCTTTGGAATTGGAAGAATTGGTCTTGGTGAAACGACCAGCAGTGTCCGATCCAGCGAAGCGAATATACTCAAAATTTTGCGAGATATTCTATGGACCGTACCGAGTCATAAAGGTGATTGGAAATAATGCTTATAAAGTGAAACACCTACGCACTGGAGTCGAGTCTGTCTATAACGCACAGAATCTAAAACTGTACTATCCCGCCGAAGAAGATGAGGTCCAACACCAAGTCAACGTAGTGGAGAAGAAAGAAGAAGGGGAAGATCCATTCCAAGTAGAAGAACCATCGGATGCAGAAGAAGGGAATCAGCGGACAAATAATCACGACTGTCAATGGATAACGCTGCGTGAAGAATTTGATAATGCTAAGAGAGGGTGAACTTAGGATAAATGCAGAATTTAAAGCTGAGAATAAGAGGCTGCTTGAAGAATTTCACGATCCGAATTAATTTGGAGTCCATTAGAAAGCCAATTTCGAAAGAAGGTCGATGAGGAAGACATGACATTGTTAAAATGGATTATGTTGCCGAGTATTGTTGAATTGTAAAAACTCTTCGTAACCTCAGCAGTTTTTCCAAACTAAGAAGGAGGGAGATGTGCCCTTGACCTACGTCTTAGGCCAAGGACACATTATGTCATTGGAGTACTTATATAGGGCAATGTCATGATGTTAATGAGAATGAAATCATCATTATGTAATGATTATAATAATAACTAGGATCTTCCTGCCGTGTTGAGATCACATAAACTGTATGTGGCTTGGCAGTTCTGACAGGGAGAAATTTATGGTTTTCACACAATGGGCAGAGCAGGTGCGTCACAAGTCGCTTGCCTGCAAGTTTCAGAGCAGGAGCACTCCAGCGAATTCTGAGAATCTTGCCAAAACGCAGTAACTATCTCAAGTTAGCACGCAGTAGATGCTTGACTCCGCCCTTAAAGAGTACGCCTCAGTTAGTTACAAGAGATCAAGACATTACATGAATGATCTGAAACGCCCATGATGAATCTAATTATTATCAAGAATTTTGGGAATGCGGTAACGGATTAAATATCTCTGTGTTCATCGAATAGAAGTAGTCCCCGCGCAAGGAAATTTGACAACGTCGAGTGTGTGAGAGAGAAGACATAGCGTCCTTCAGCAAGAAATTAGTTCTACCCAAGCGCTGATGATATAAATTTAGCCTATGATCGAGTTTCGTCGTGAACCATATGATTAGCAAGGCCATATTTTTATGTATGAATTAAGGTACCTGATTACTGTAGCCTATGATTGTGAAGGGAGCATTTGGTGTCGTATGTGCAAAACTGTGAATTGGCAACCATTTTGTCATATATGTGGGTGAAGTCTGTGACAGGGGCATTGTTCATCATTCAGCCAACGTTAGTGGATGCTAGTCCATGTAGCGTCACGCCCAAGCATTAATGTACGAAACGCACAGTCCATTGTTCGACTGATGCGAAATAATATTAAAAATGAATACTGAGCTGTGAATGTGTATAACAGTAAGGACGGATGTGAAATTATATGTAATTCAAGTAAAAAAAATATATAACAGAAAATGTGTCCGCGACAAGTGTGGAAATAGTGTGAGAATTTGTCATCTATGACACAAGTGTACAGTCCACTAATGTATATTTTTTTTAGTGGTGCATAATCTAATTAAATATGTGTGTTTGTGCATTTTAAAAGGGTGCTGGCTTATAGCAACCTAGTGATAATGGAGGGTTGCAGTGATATTAGCGAGTGGTTTTACATCATCATGATGGGATTCGAACTGGCCATGGAGGTCATGTATTAAGTTATACTGTTGCGGGCCTCTGGTCCAACTTATGCAAAGATGACGAAGGAGCCTTCAATATGATGAGTACCTTTTGATTACATTTTACAGTGTCAAATAATTCATGGATTTCATCGCCATAATGTTAGCATGTTATTTGTTTTCTTTTGATGTGTTTTATCTTGTGTGTACAATGACTGTGTCAATGGCGACCATAGTTGTGCATCTGACGGAGCTGGGTACGCTCATAAGGATTAATGATCAGAATAATTATTTTAATGAATTAAAAGTGCCTAATTTAACGTAAGGATGTTACTAGGTAATCGTATCCGTACATAAAACACATGGTAGAACTGCCTATTTTATTTATAAATGTGTGTTAGAAATATCCCCTGTGTTTTCCACCCAAATAGAACGAACGAAGCATGGTATTTCGATGATGCCCTTTCCAGGCAAAATCTCATTATTTCGTATAAATGACCAGAAATAGTAATTTATGTATTTACATACCGGATGAATTAATATCCGAGGATATTTTTTTTGGGACGATATTTAAAGGACCATGGTGTATTGTGATGGATAATGACGGGATATTATGGTGTAAGCAATGAGTATAGTTTAGAGGACAGTTTACAATGGCGTGAGTTATTTAAGAAGTGACGGCTGAACCAGCCTCATTAATTGTTATATTAGTTTTTAGTGAACGCGTGTGATATTTAAGGACATACAGGTAAGATGTTGTAAGGAGAGATCTACGATGAAATAAGATAAAATAAATAATAATGCCAGGTAATTATGACCTGAGGGAAGATGTCAGATGAGAGTTAGTATGATAAGTTTACAATGATATTAAGTAAATTGTATGTGTAAGGTAGTGGCGAGCAAGCACAGATAAAATAATGCTATAATTAATATATATATCTGATTGAAATCATATCGCACAGAGGGGTGAGGGTGAAGAATTCACATTGCTTAATATTTCACAGGTAAGAGAACGGTTTGATGTTACAACGCGATGATTGTAATAATTAAGTTATATTCAAGAGTACTATGATCTGGCTCGCACAGCTGGTAAGAATAGAATCATGTGTTAGCCCAGGGGAGGGGTGAAGAGTTGCATCTCTGCCTTTTCACGGTCAAGGTTAGCTAGCAGGTGCGGCCAACCTATTGTCATTCTCCACAAAGAGAGGGATCCACTCTAGACTCGGGTGTTTGCCGCAGTGATTCTTTAAAATGTTTGTTATGTTTGGTCCCAAGTTTAATATTTACGATAAGGTACGTTGGGTTACTATCCTGATGCCTCCAATCGATAGTGTTTCTTTTACTGATCATTTTGATATAAGGGACGGTTTTGTCTGCTGACCATACAGTCCCGGGTTCGATATCCTTTTGTTGTGCCTGGTCCAGAAACTATTTTAAACGGGTGCTAGGTAGGCAGTAACCTTGCGGTCCCGTGTTCGAAATCCTTTTGTTTATGCCTGGTCTATCAGTCTTTTTAAATGGGTACTGGCTAGACAGTGACCTTAGAGTCCTGTGTTCATGAATAATTATTTTCGGTCCTGGAAAATAATTATTATTAGGTTTGTTTTTTTTAGTTAATATTGGTTCAAAATTATCTTGAGATTTCTTTTTCTCAATAATTGTTGAACGGACCTTGCTTTGTTCTATTGTAACCTCGTTCTGCAGGATAAGGCATTCAAGGTAAGAAATGTATAGGTAGCCAATACCCCTAAATACATATTGATCCTGTTGAATAGGCCACTTAGAACATGTTTGTGCCATGCCTATCTTTTTCAGGGGTCGCGGCTTCAAATACATTCACCGTTGTTTAACATAACACTGATACAAGGTATTTCTTCTGTGCCATGTCTATCTTTTTCAGGGGTCGCGGCTTCAAATACATTCACCGTTGCCTAACGTGACTCTGACACGATACGATTACTTTAATAATGTTTGGTTGGAATTATTATTTCTTTTTCATGTCTATCCAACCCAAATGTGGTAGGCAGATGATTAGTCATCATTTTTTTTATGATGTTATTTTTGTTTGTTCTTAAGGCACTTTTCCTAGTTTGTTTATTAAATATCCATGAATTATTTGACAAGGCATCGGGTGCTTGGTTCGAGAATGTATCACGTCGAACGCAAGGGCCGAAGCCAGGCTTATCATGTTGCTAATATGTTAATGTAATATGTGACAATTTGTAAGTGTGTTTCAAGGCTAAGGAAACTAAATGGCTTCATTGATTCAGCTATTTTGTTTTAAAGCTAAGACGTCCAAAGTAATGTCGGGATTGGACATTAAGATTCCGTACGGAAAGGCTTCCATAATTAATTTACAAGAGTATGTAAATAAGATGCATAAATCATATTCATGTTTGCAGATAGAAATACATAATTAATGCCATGAAGGTTAAGATTTGATATGAGGGTAAACTTTTATTTAACGGAGGGATTCTAGTAAATGTTAATTAAACGCCATTAATAATTAAATAAGCCAATGGCTAGGCTATAATGTATACTTCGGAATGGCCATGGATGTCTCTGATATTTGAACATACCATGTATCTGAAATGTAATTGGATGATATTAGACTCAATGATTATTATGTTTACTCAGATTAATGATTGATTAATTTCGTATAAATGGATTTCTTTTTCTTAATCCATACTGTTGTTACAGTTGACCGGACCCTCTTGATCCATCATCTCCTAATAACTTAACTTTCTGATGATATCTTATCATCGTAATTAATAAATTTGATTATGGCAATTAATGCTAATTGGTGTTAACCAGATTTCATTTTTGATTCATTTTCTTTATTTTTCCATATGATTGGTTTTTATTTGTCAATAAATTTGATTGTAATCATACATCATAACTACTATGATAAGTATTAATTGATGCTGATTAGCATTTAATTGGTGGTTTTTGGACATTAATTAGTCCATTGTTTATATTTTTGATTTTGACTTAATTTTATTGATTCCGTATTTGATTTATTTTACCTTTGAGTTATTATTATTATTATTTTAAATTTCATTTCTACTATTTTGGTTTTATTTCATTTATTTGTTTTTGCTGTACTGGTGTTGGTGCATTAAATTTGTTTATTCTCATTCAGAATCTGTGTGTGATGAATTTTTTTCAGCCCTAGTGATCTTCCTATAATATCCAGAACAGTTTCATATTCAAGCTAGTGTACCGTTCATGCCCCGACGACAGAGTCCTGTTCTGAAGGCCTTGTGCAAGGGTACAATATATTCTTGCAACTTTTCATGTCCAAAATGAGCTGAGGAATGTTACGCTGCGACTGAAACCGGTTCGATATTAAAGTTCAATATATTCTATTGACTTAGGCTTCTTTATATGTCATCATAACAACACAACAATTGTCATTCTGGTCTGAAGGCTGGAACGGGGTACACTCCATCGCGTGAGGCAAAACTGGGAAGTGTCTTTTCATAGTTGCCCACTTTAACTCCAGGTGAATGCTAGGATGGTTCTTAACCTAAGGCCACCGTCGCCTCTTTCCAAATCCTATGCCCCGATTTTCAAATACACACATTAGTAAAATCTACATAATAATAATAATATAAATAATAATATCGTATGGCCTCGGGTGCCAGGTGCAAGCTTTGTTCTTTGACACCCAGAGGGCAGCTTGCATGACGAATTTTGTTATTCCTTGGAACACTATGAAGGTCAAGGAGGTTAGATCTCTAAGCTCTTTGACGCTAGTAGGGAAAGGAGGAGGTTTTTTGTGTTGGCGAAAAATCCCGAGATTAATTTGGCCATTATGAACACGGCCTACTGAATTCAAATGGGTTCTTTAACATGCCAACAACATATGACATGCGTGCCGTGATTTATCCCACCTTTCAAAAAAAATCACTTACCATGGCCAGGAGCAAACCTGCAAGCATGTGGTTGGTAGTCCGACACGATAACCACTCACCCACCGTGTCAAGCATCAACACTGTAACTTAGGTTATGACACAAATTCCTAACACACCCAAAATACGTGGGTTTATATGACGACGATGTTACAGACCCTAATGAAAAAATATCGGTAAGTCACAAAGCATCGCTGGCGAATCCCTAACTGGAATGGTCTGCCGAATGTGGAGACACTGCGCAACCAGCCCTTAGTTTACTTTGTTTGAGTCTTGAGTCATTTGATTGGTTTGATCCAGCGCTCCATGCTTCCCTGTCCTAAGATAATCGTTTAATCTCTACATAGCTAACACACCGTACATCCGAGGCAATCTGTTTAACATATTCTAACCGTGGTCTACCCCTACAGATCTTGACCTCGACCCTTCCTTCCATAAATAAGTTTGCTATTCCTGGGTGTCTTAGTATGTGTCCTACCAACCTATATCTCCTCTTCATTAGCAGACACCAGAAGCACCTCTCTTCTCCCAATCGTCTTAATACCTCTTAATTTGTAACTCTGATCTTCATCATTCCTGTCCACGATACAACTAAATACAATAAATCATTCCTTTGCAAAGCTTCACAAAACAATACAATCCACCTTCACTTATTTACAAACTCTGTTAACACTACACAACTCAAGAAATACCTAATGTCGAGATTTCTGAAGGATACGAAACACCTCAGTTGTTGAATTCGTAATCCACGAAAATGCTTAGAATCAAAAATAAAAATAGTTGATACAAAATTTTTGAAATCCTTGCCATGCAGCTTTTTATAATATCTTTAGCCTACTTTTCACATTTTGCAAAAATGAGTAAAAAGTAGACTTATGAGATCGATCCGGGCAAATGTGTGTCTGTCTGTCTGTCCTTCTGTCTGTCCGTCTGTCTGTCTGTCTGTCTGTGTGTGTGTGTGTGTCCTTATCAACTCCTAAACGGCTGCAGCAATCGATACAGAATTTGGCAAGAGTAAAGATCTATACCTGTATATCTCAAAGCCGTATTTGAAAAATATGTCAGTGCTACCAACTGCTGAAAAATCGCAATTGAAATTTGAGCTCCATGTTGGATATCTTGGAAGATATGAATGGGAGCTATTTCAAAATTGGCACTCGTATAGATAAACTTTCAGTTTAACTTCGAGGAGGACATACGTGGCAGTGTTGTCAAAATGATTATAAGCCTGCTGATGGATCCAATTTTTAAATGCATATAATTCCTACACTATCAATTGCAATTCAACCACATTTCGTATGTGCTATGTGTACATAAACAGGTGTGACTGTGCGTATTCTTAAGAGCCACCAGGGCTGCCAACTGTTAATAAATGCCCTCAATTGATTTTATCCAAATACCATTATATCAGAAAGTATGCAAGTCGACAGCTTTAAACTATGCACACGTATAATACCTGACATTCTATATTAATTTGGAGTAACTTATATACGTAAGTGCTACCAACATGATTCTAAGCCTATTGAGAGGTCCAAATTTAAATACACGTAACTTCTATACTATTGACTACGGACTACGGACAAGAACCAGCTGCTGGATTCTCAGCCCATGATCTCCTGTATGCAGTGTTTTCTTTATCTACCCCGAAACTTCGACCAAAATCAATCTTTGTACGTGACTTCAGCAAATTTAATTTAAATGATTTTAAAACGGACGCAGAATTACTCCCTTGGCAGAATTTCTACCAATCCACTGACATAGATGAGAAAGTGACTCTATTTAATGATTGTGTAAATAAACTCTATGATATGCATGCACCGCAAAAGAAAGTGGATATAAAACATAACTCTGCTCCGTGGATCAGTAAAGAAATCAAAACGCTTTTTAAAGAAACGTGATAAAGCACGTAGAACATTTATTAAATCTAAACTTACCATTGACTATGAAGAGTATAGAATTCTGCGTAATAAGACAAAACAAACAATTAGGAACACAAAAGTGAAATAAATGTACAACCTCTTCGGTGACTGCAAAACCACCTCCGCCAGATGGCGTGCTGCAAAATCATTGGGAGTTGGTGCCAGTTCAGTCACTGATGTTGAGATGCCTGTCTCTGCATCACAATTAAACGAACATTACTCAAATGTTGCGTCAATTGGTGATGTATTAAGAGTATCAGAGACCGTCATGAAATACACATCCATCTCTCCCCCTGCCCATGAATTTTTTTTCTATATGTATGTTTACCCACACCAGATTGTGAAAGCCATCAAATCAATTCGTACAAAAGCAAGAGGCCCTGATAGCATCCCAATTTCTCTTTTTTCTAACTGTCTTGAAGTTTTTTTACCCCCAATTATCCATCTATTTAATTTCTCTCTACAAAGTGGAGTACACCCGTCTCTTTGGAAGTGTGCTAACATACGTCCAGTACCAAAAAATAAAAACCCCACTAGTTGTAGTGACTTTAGACCAATAAATATCCTTTGTGCCCTTAGTAAAGCGCTTGAGAAAATTGTTCATGAACAAGTATGTGAATACCTAACTAAATTTAATATATTCAATCCTTACCAATCTGGGTTTAAAAAGGGGCATAGTACCACCACTGCATTGTTAAAGGTCAGCGATGATATACGCTCAGCTATGGACAAGCGTCAGCTTACAATCTTATGTCTTTTCGATTTCAGTTAGGCTTTTGACTGTGTAAATCACAATATACTTCTTGCAAAGCTGAAATCTTTTGGCTTCTCTCAGAGTGCTCTTTCCTGGTTCAAATCATAGCTTTCCATGCGTACACAGAGAGTGGTCCTCGCGGATGGCTCCTCCTCAGACTGGAAATCGGTAGAAAGTGGAGTACCTCAGGGATCTGTCTTAGGTCCACTATGCTTCTCGATATATATATAAACGATGTTTCGAATGAATTCCGAAATAGTTCGTTTCATATATACGCTGATGACCTCCAAGCCTATTTTCACCTCACGCCTAACACTGCATGTGATCGTATAAATCTGTTTAATGAAGACATTGACAGGCTATGTGAATGGGCCCAAAATCATAATCTTAACTTGAACATATCTGAAACACAACTTATATCCATTGGATATACAAAACTTCTAAATTCAGTAGATTTTAATTCACTACCATCCATCAAGATACTAGATAATAATATTAAATATAGCAACACTGTCAATAATTTTGGAGCGATATTTGATAGAACACTGTCGTGGGCAGAGCATACGTCTAATGTGGCAAGGAAGGTTGTATCAACTATGCGTCTCCTGAAAAGAACTGTTTCTTACACCCCTCCTAACATACGTAAGCTCTTCGTCCAAACTCTCATTTTTCCAATCATTGATTATGGCTCTGCTGTATACAATGATTTACCAGAAACACAGAACATCAAATTACAAAGAGTCCAGAATGCATGTGTTCGGTACATTCTGGATGTAAGGCGAGATGAACATATCACACCTTACTACGTGCAGCTGAAATGGCTGAAACTCCACGAGCGCAGGCAGCTATCAGTTGCCATTCTGACACATAAAATATTACATACCAAGCCCCCGTTATATCTCTACAATGCCTTTACACCAATGCATTCTGTTCATAATCGAGAAAATAGATACACAAAATTAACACTCCAGATTCCTATACATCGAACCATGAAGTTCAATAAATCTGTTGTTTGTACCGCCTCACGCCTCTTCAACACCTTCGATTTATATAAGATCGTCAACATTGCTAGCACTGCAGCTTTCAAAATACATCTTTCATCCTGCTTGTTGGAGCACTATACCTCTCACATTTGATCACTGCATTATGTTAAAATACTTTCTTAAAGTTCAATTATAACATCAGGACAATAGCTGACAACCTGTCTAATTTAATAACTTTTCCTGTACAGTATATGATGTTTGCTTTTCGGGCTGATACTGTGTCTGTATGCTCTCTTTTGTAAATAATCTTTCCATTATCATTATTAATTTTTTATTATTATTATTATTACTGTTGTATTATTACTGTCTTTTTGTTACTATTGTTAGACTATTATTATTTATATTGTGAATGTAAGTGAAATGTTTTATTTGTATAAGCCCTAACCTTATTTTATGTAGGGCGGTACTGTAAAGGAGCTCTTAAGCTCTAAGTGTAGCCGTGAAAATAAAATCAATCAATCAATCATTTGGACCTCAACCAAATTTCGTATGTGCTATGTGTACATAAACAGATGTGACTGAGCGTATTCTTAAGAGCAACCACGTCTGCCAACAGTTAAAAAATGCTGTCTTTATCTTTGTTACCCTAATATCAATATATCAGAAAGAATGCAAAGCAATAGATCTAAACTTTGCTCACGTGTAGTACCTGGCATTCTAGATTAATTTGGAGTAACTAATATACGACAGTGCTGCCAACATGATTCTATGCCTGCTGATAATTTTAAAATGCGTATAATTTCTATACTAAATAATGGATTTCATTCAAAATTGGCACAACAATAGATCAGATTATTTCAGATTATTTCTGACCAACACATGCATGACATTGTTGCCGACATGATTTTAAACGCGCTGTTAGATCCAATGTTTAACTGCATGTAACGTCCATACTATCCATTGGACCTCAACCAAATTTTGTATTTTGTACCTTAAGAGATGGAACTAAGAATATATTCAGTCACCAGGGCTGCCAACTGTAGTGCTCTATTAGGCTACATTATGTGCGTTATACAGTATTTCAAACTAACTAGAAATTTCAATATTACAAACTTAATTTCGTCATTATTTTAGATAGATCCATATAGATTAATCATTGGCATGAATCTTAAGTTTTAAGAAAAGTAGGCTCTTTAGGTCGTCACGGGACTTCTTGTTAGTATCCAAGATACAACTTCCGTGGAACTGATAGTAGTTCAAGTAATCATGTCACTCATGTACTTGTTTTAATAATAGATCATAATTATAACTGACATAAAAATTGTAGTCCTATTTAAAGTAAAATGTATTTTTTTTCAATAGATTCAATAATATATTAGGTAGATATTTTATTTAATTAATATGTAATATTGATCTTTTATAAAATGTTTCCTAATTGGCTTGTTTAGTTATAAGTGAATTTTATATTTTGTTTTACCATCATAATCGAGTTTGGCCAACCATAGACCTCGTAAATAACTCTTCATTATTTCAGTTTTCTTTGGCGCCTTCCTTCTCTTACTCACAACTTCTCTTTTCAGCTGTCCTATGTTGTTTCTTCTTGGTCGCTGTTTCTGGCTCTAGGAACCACTCAAATGTGTGTATCTTATTACTGAAAGTGGTTCTGTTGCGGATGTCTTGATCAGTGATGTTCATTTCTTGTAGATCCTTCTTGGTGTTAGCAAACCATTTTTCTTAAGAGTTACCTTTTCTATTGGGCTTGTTGAAGTGATTTTAGAACTTAAAAGGTTCATTCTGGTTCCGTATTGATAAACTAATCAGTCTAAACAGGAAGAAGGTTCCGCCTGATCAATACTTTATTAATACAGATTACTGTGTGGTCATTAATGGGACATGTTTCGAGGCCTAAATATTAATATTGGCCCCTTCATCAGCCGCTAAGATAGAACGATACAAGAATATTTATTGCGTAGCACTTAAAATTCCCTTAGAAATGAATCTTGTATGGTGCACCATAAAGAAAGATTGAAATATTCACGCCTAATATGAGTTACGGTATGTCAAAATTCTTATGAAAACTACTGCAGGTCTATAAACACTTTCAATGGATGCCTCATGGTGGTACTTCAGATGTTAATGAAGACACAAATGTTTGGTACCGGTTCGGTACGTCAGCAACAGTTGAGAACACCTTTGTTGATTCATTTCTAAGGGAATTTTAAGTGCTACGCAATAAATATTCTTGTATCGTTCTATCATAGCGGCTGATGAAGGGGCCAATAAGAATATTTCGGCCTCGAAACATGCCCCATTAATGACCACACAGTGATCTCCATTGATCAGGCGGAACTTACATCCTGTTAAGACTTGTTGAAGTGGTTAAACATTTTCTTAGTGAGTCTGTCGTCAGGCTTTCTTGAAACATGTCCAACGAATTTAAACCTTCGTATGGTATCTGAGATTCTGCTGCAATCTTTCATTATACGTCTTTGTTACTACGTAATCGATATCTGTCAAAGTTTTGACCTGAGAATTTTTCTTAATTTTTTTTCGTTTTTTTCTTTTCAATTCCTTTAATGTTTTTTTAGTTGTTAGTCCTAGGCATTCCAAAGCATACAGGCACTCTGGTTGAATTACCGTTTGATAGCGTCGTAGTTTAGTCCTAGTTCTAGTTTTATTAGTTGTTAAGCTAGGTTTAGTTTCTTATTACGATACTTCAAGACAGAACATTGTATACGCTAGATAAAGGGGATATTTAGCCACAGTGGTAACTCTCTATGTATAAATTCATTTCAATTCATTCTCCTGTAACACCACATTTCAAACGCTTTTATTCTTCTATTTACTGCTGCTCCAAAAGTGCACGTTTCACTTTCATAGAGCACCACACTCCAGACCAAGGCTATTGTAGTAATTAATTCGTTTTATGAAATTGGGACATCTGGTCATCAGACCCATGTACTAGGATATGTTTCCAATTTGTCAGATAACCTGCGCTACTGTTGTTTCTGTATTAGTGTATGTAACTGTTATTATTGGGGCCAGAAATGAGTTAAGTTTCCCGGGACTTGAAATACGGTACTGGAGGGAGTGTGTTAAAACCCGGGGAAGAACCATACTAAGGATGCCCGCTGTCAGGACAGGGATTTAAACCCATAACTCCAGACTTGATGCAGCCCCCCATCACTGTCATTGTGAGCTATTAACCCTTTATAGGGCAGAGTATATTTTCTATTATTTCAATTGTTTTTATTGAAATTTTCATTTCAGGTCTAATTTTTATTATTTTGTTTATTTTTATTTAAAATTTTGATTTTGGTTATTATTCAATATTGTTAATTTTATTTAAATACATTTTAAACTTGTCCTTATTTCTTCTTTCTTTCTCTCTCCATTAGGATAGGTCTTCTGAGGACCACGAACCAATTTCAGTGTTTAGTCCTTTGTTATTCTTTCTTCTTCCTCCAGTGTTCCTTCATCTCTTCTCTGTGTGTCTTCCTTCTCTCTTCCGACCATTTTGAGCCTGTTTTGTTATATTGCCTTCCTTGAAGTCCTTCCCAATACCTTTTTTTTTTGAAAATTTCTCTCTCTAGTGCACCTTCTTCTCTTACATTGTTTCTTTCTAAATCTTTCTTTACTTCTTGAAACCAGGCTGTTGTCGATTTCTTTTTCCAAAAATATTTAAAAATCTACTTGGTTAACCTGCTATCATTCATTCTATATAAATGTCCGAAAAATAACTGTTACGGCTGCCCGGTTGCTTAATCACCTCCCTGTGTGATTCACAGCTCGCCTCGGGCTACCCCCTCCCCCTGTGTTAACCAGCGATTTGCGCAACAAGAAGACAGGCAGTAACAAAGAGACCGTCTCGAATGTTCGTGGCCCAACTAGTGTTGGCATTCTCGAGAAGGTGTGAAGCCTGGTATATTCTAGAAACATCCATTGAGTCACCAGCCTCGCTATATAAAGCGACCTGGCCAGCGAGGGACGGACTGTGCTTTTACCAGAGCGATATAGGTTATTGTAGTGAAGTGCTGTGTGAATTGCGAAACCCAGTGGACTGTTCCCTAGCCTGCCGCAGTGTGTATTCAAGAACAGTGAGTGACAGACTGTAGCTTGTGAACTTGAGGATGAGTTGTTGTTACTTCTGGCCGAGGACACCGGTCTCATTAGTGAGGGGATTAACTGCATGAGCAAGTGAAAGGAAGAAGCTTCTGTAAGACAGCTAATTGTTCATATTTGCTTATTGTGTGGTGTAACTTTCTGACCTGCAATAAAGCTAATATTTATTTAAAGGACCATTTGTGTTGTGCTTTACCTACTGTGATCCAATTAACGAACTTGCTACTAGGGGTAGCACGTATTATAATAATCGCCTCTTCTTTATTGTCTCCGTTATGTTTTTAATGTTTCGATATATTTCTCCGTTACTTATTAATTTCCAAAAGTCGGTAGTTCTTAATGGGCCAAGAATTATGCGTATAATTTTTCTTTCTGATTTATCCAATTTATTATTAGACATTCACTTATTTATCATTTTTAATTTTATAATTTTAACTTCATAATTTTTAAATCCAAATTCTATTTTAATTTGTATATTTATGTTTTATTTTTTTGTATAATTTTAATATTTTTGATTATATTTACCAGTTGAAATGTTATTTGCTTATCAGAAATATTACATCTACAAGAAATTTCATTGTAATTAGGCTGAAAGTTTCAATAGTTAGCACCTTTGATAATAGTCTACAAACTTTTTTTTTATAGTAGGGGGTTAATATATAATCAGAGAGAATACACGCCTACGAAGTGAGCGATTTGTGTTCGAAACTTGAGGATGGTCTCATTATCATTTTCCTCTCATCAGAGAGATTTATATCGCCTTTGTCCAGGGTATTTTCTAAATTAACAGTGAATTTATCGTTCCTATTCTCGTCTTTATTTGTAATCCTATCCACCTCTCAGACTGTGGATGTTCAGCTTAAACGAATGCAAGTTACAGCAAAAAACGAGCTAGAACAGTCAATGTAATGAAGTCGCAATCCGCCCGAGGCTTGAGCTCAGATACGTAGTCTCATTAAAAGTTCGTATTTTAATATAGGCTATGTTGTGCTTTAATACCAGATGACATGTGCGCTTCTCTAATATAACATGAGACAGAAATAGACTTTGATAAAGTTACAGGTAAACTATACAGTCACTGATAACTTCATTCATACGGGAATAAATGCTCGAAATTAGTATGAAATATAGCTGCCTTATTCGGTCTCGGATTGCATATTGAGAGTCCACTACCAAAGGAAATGTATAATAACTATGAGACCTGAGCATGTACATTATCCACCAGCCCGGATTTACTACTGTTATGTGGATTTCTTGTTTATTATTATCTATATTTTAGAAAACAGAGTGGAAATCGTCACTATTGCAGGTAATTCTGGTTCTTTTGAATGCACAATCATTTACTTGACAACACCCTACGGGGTTAGACCAACCGCCTGGCTCCAGTGTTATGGGGGCTTGACGTGATACGGTTCTGCAGGATTTGTTCTCTTGTATTGAGACGATTTGGAAAATTTTGTCACAAACCACACCGTCTACCTCCCTCTGGTTTAAGAGCTTGATTTTTGTGAAACATATACCCTACCGTTTTATATATGAGATGATAATAATAAGAAACTCTCGGGGGAACCTGTAACCTCTAGAGAGCGCGTCCCCAGGTGGCGGATAGGGGGCCCCTACAGTTTGTAGGGTTGGTTCAAATACCCCCCAATAGAACCCGCGGACCAACAGGTAGCCCAACTCCTGGGGGCTTTATAATGCTGGGACACCCTCTCTCCAGGGGTTACAAATATGGAGGGCCCAAGCTCAGGGTTAGTAGTGAAGACCTCAACGGCGAATACGGTGGAGAAGCTGGACTTCAGTACAGCGTATGAGGCGGAGGAGGCACCCCAGTGCTCGGGGTTGATAAGAGTAAAAGGTATATGGATGTCCATATATCCAACTCACTAGTGTCTGTTCTGGCATCCAGCGGCTAGTGAGCAGCGTCTGTTCACCTAGTTGGTACGGCTGTTCGAAGTACGGCTTAATCTCAACAATTAAGTCTTAAAATCTTGTGATCTCCATCGGAGATCACCACAAACAATCTTCAACTTGAAGCAACCATGGCAGAACGACAGGAAAAGATTCCACTACCCCAGGCCCCAGTCAATAGATTGGATCCCTGTTCTGGTCATAGGATTCTGGGGGACCAGACATGTCATGTAGAGAAGGATCGGAGCTTCTCAAAACCTCTTCGACCTAAACGAAAGTGTTTCATAGGTACACTTAATGTGAACACTTTGCTTAAGCCTGGGAAACTCAAACATCTAACGAACACGCTTGATAAATTCAGCATCAAAATTTTTGGCATTGCAGGAAACACGATTTACAGATGAAAATCACTTTGATTCTGAGAATTACAGGCTCTATAAAGGAAAACCTGCAGTGCAGATCAACACAGGACCAAGACAATTTGGCACAGGTTTTGCGGTTAGCAAGTCCGTCACAGATTCAGTAATTGATTTTACTTCACCATCAGAAAGACTCTCAACACTCTCAATAAAATCGGGAAACAAGGTATACACACTGATTAACGTGCATGCACCAACGAATGACTACAACAGGAAAGACCCTCAGGTAATAGAAGACTTCTGGGAACTTCTGGAGGAAATCACGAACAAAATTCCCAAACATCATGTCAAGATTCTACTGGGGGATTTTAATGGTCAGTTGGGAAAAGAAAAGAAATATAGGAGAATTACAGGACCATACACTGCTCATAGCAGAACCAATAAAAATGGTGAACACCTTATAAGCTTCTGTCAAAATTTCAATCTCCAAATTATGTCAACACAATTCCAGAAGCCTACGCGTAAATTAACAAAATGGATATCCCCCAATGAAACACTTGGAGAATTCCAGATTGACCACGTTGCTATCTCTAGAAGGAACGCTAAAGAAGTCCTTAATGTGAAAACCAGGAGAGGATTCTTTGACTCAGATCATCATTTACTACAAATCAAGGTAAAATTTCAACCCAACAGACAAAGGATAAGGGGAACCCAGCTTTCCCGAACTGATCCAGAATACCTTGAATTCAACAAGATGAACATCATTGAAGAAATCCCTCAAATGGATACCACGAGCTGGTCTGAACTTGCTGAGAAAATGAAACAAGCAATAACATTCGGTCAACCTCCGAGAAAGAGAAAACATAGGTGGTGGAACATCACATGCGATCATGCTATTGAATCTAGGTTTAAAGCATGGAATAATTTCAATAGCCATAAAACAACAGAAAAATGGCAAGAATTTGTGCAGGTTCGGAAAAACACTTCTAAAATTATTCGCCGAGAAAAGCGCAATTATGATAATAATAGGCTAAATGAAATAGAACAGGACTTCACTAAGAACAACACCAGAAATTTTTACAAGACCTTTAGAGCAAATATAGCAGGCTTTCAACCCCCTAGTTTATGCTTCCAACGACCTGATGGATCTCTGGAAACAAATACGAGCAATAATTGTGAAATTCTAGCTAAATATTTCAGTACACTCCTTAATTGCGAAGCACCTTCTGAACAACTTCAATTTGCAAAACCAGTGCCCAACCTTGATTCACTTCCACCATCACATGAAGAAATAGTGGACATAATCAAGTCATTAAAAACAATAGAGCCCCTGGTGAAGATGGACTTATTGCAGAAGTTTGGAAATTGGATCATGAACACATAACACCAAAAATTCACAGAATAATATCAGATGTATGGAAAACAGAGAAAATCCCAAAAGAATGGAAGAGTGCTTTGATACACCCACTCCATAAGAAGGGAAGCAAAACTGATCCGAATAATTATAGAGGAATTTCGCTTCTTCCAGTCGCTTATAAAATTCTCTCTAAAGCTTTGCTGAATCGACTCGAGCCACAGGTGGACCACCATATTGGAGAATATCAGGCAGGTTTCAGGAAGGGAAGGTCATGTATTGAGCAGATCTGGAACCTCAAGACCATACTGCACATCCGACGATGCAGGAACACTACAGTCACATTTGTGGATTTCAAAAAGGCTTACGATTCGGTTGACAGACAAACCTTGTTTAACATACTAGAAGAATTAGGAGTTGACAGGAAGACGAGGGCCATCATCCAGGAAACATTATTGGGAACTACCTCAAAGGTGAAATTCATGGGAGAAATCTCTAACTCTTTTGCAATACATACTGGAGTTCGACAAGGGGATGGTTTATCACCACTCTTGTTCAACATCGTACTGGACAAAATCATCACAGAATGGGAAAAGCATGTGAAAGGTATCCAAATTGGAAAGGAGAAAGGGAAAAGAGTCACTGTGAAATGCTTGGCCTTTGCAGATGATCTGGCCATCTTAACAAACAACAAGGATGAAGCCATATTAGCGCTAGAGAAACTACATGAAATCTCCAGTAAAACGGGACTTGATATTTCCTATGAAAAAACACAGTATATGGATACCAAATCAACAGGAAACATCGCCTTGCGAACGCAATATGGAAAAATCTCGCAGGTCACTCACTTCAAATATTTAGGAGAAGCCATCCAACCCACAGGATTGAACACAATTTCTAATGCAGATAGAATAGTAAAATTGCAGAAGGCGTACAAGCTGACATGGAATCATTATAACAAAAGAGCAGTATCTCGCAATGCAAAATTGCGCCATTATAACACAGTTGTCTTGCCTGAAGCCTTGTACGCGGCAGAAACCACCATCATTAGAGGAATGACAAGAATTCATGATATTGAGAAACAGGAACGAAAAATTCTTAGGAAAATCCATGGCGCTGTTTTCCGTAATGGAATTTGGGTCAGGAGACCAACAAAGGAACTTTATGAAAATACAGACACCATTGTAGATAAATTTAGGAAGAGACGTCTGCAGTTCTAGGGACACATATATAGGATGGATGAGAACAGACTCACTAAGAAGATTTTCAATATCGTGAATGCAAGTAAATTAAAGACCAGTTGGATAAAAGAAGTACATGAAGACATGGAATTACTTAAAATCTCTGAAGACGACATTAAGGACAGAGAACAATTTAGAAATAAAATCCGAAACACGAAAATTGTACAAGTCTCAAGGAAGGACACTTCAGGGAAAATATGGACAGAGGAAAGGAAGAAAAAGCACAGTGAACTAATGAAGAGGTTTTGGGAAGAAAAGAAGAGAGGAAAAGGAAGTGAAGCTGTGATTGGCTCAAGTTCTCACGCTCTCCTGAAGGGGAATAATCGGAAATAATAATAAGAACAAGCAGTTCCGTGACAAACTAAATAGCCTAGACTACTTTTCTTAAAATGTAAGATTCATGCCAACCTATATAGAACTATCTAGAACAATGACGAAATTAAGTTGGTAATACTAACATCTCTAAGTACTGCAGTTTGAAATACACCTGAAATAGTGTAGGCTGATATAGAAACTTACTACACTTGGTGACTCTGAATATATTCTTAGTTCCATCTCTTAAGGTATAGACTGCACATACAAAATTTGGTTGAATTCTAATGGATAGTGTGGACGTTACATGAAAATGAAAATCCACAGCCTGCTTCCAGTCTCCGACCGGGTCAGGAATGGAATGAATGATGCCCCCATCTAGCGGCGAGGATATGAACTGTGCCGGCTGCCGAGGCCTGACGCACTCCTCTGGGGCAATGATTAAATGAATGACAGATGAAATGAAATGATAGTGGAGAGTGTTGCTGGAATGAAATTTTGACAGGGAAAACCGGAGTACCCGGAGAAAAACCTGTCTGCCTCCGTTTTGTCCAGCACAGATCGCACATGGAGTGACCGGGATTTGAACCACGGACCCAGTGGTGAGAGGCCGGTGTGCTGCCGCCTGAGCCACGGAGGCTTAGTATGGACGTTACATGCTGTTTGATATTGGATTTATCAGTGCGCGTAAAATCTTGTTGGTAACAATGTCATATATGTGATGCTCAGAATTAATCAAAAATATTACGATCTATTATACTGCCAATTTTGGATAAAATCCATTTGTTAGTATATACGTTACATGTATTTATAAATTTAAACTATCAGAAAGTTTAGAATCATGTTGTCAGCACTGTCATGGACTTCTGAAAATTAATCTGGATTGTTATTATCTAAGTTATACGTGTGCCAATTTTGGAATAGTTCACATGCATAACTTCTGAGATATCCAACATAGAGTTCTAATTTCAATTGCGAATTTTCAGCAGTTGGTAGCACTGACGTCATTTTCAAATATGACCGCGAGATATGCAGGTATAGAGATTTACTCTTACCAATCTTGGTTTCAGCCATTTAGGAGTTGATAGGAGGGGTGGCACACACAGACAGACAGACAGGCAGGCAGGCAGGCAGAAAAACAGACAGACAGACAGATAGAAGAACAGTCAGACACATATTTTTTCGGATCGATCTCATAAGTCTACTTTTTCCTCATTTTTGCAAAATGAGAAAAGTAGACTAATAATAATAAACTTTAGAGCAACAAACAAGTTTACCAGAAGGTGAGAGAAAATCTCGGAGACTACGAAGAAGAGAAGACTGCGTTCCTGGGACATTTGCACAGAATGAACGACAATAGACTTACTAAATAGATATTGTTGAACAGAAATATATTTAGGAACACACAGAACAATTTGGAAAGGGTTACAGCCGCAGAAACAACTAAGAAGACCGGAAGAGTCTGGACAGAAGAACAACTGGAGGAGGCCAGCGAACGATTAAAGCAGTAACGGGCACAGAGAAAATTCCGAACAAGAAAATATAAATGAAGTTGTAGCGTGATCCTAAGGGCTCAATTTTCCAAAAAATAATAACATTAATAATGATAATAATGTTGGTTTTACGTCTTATTTAACTACTGCGACTTTTGGAGATGCCATAGTGACGGTTGCTTGCCCCAAAATAGATCTTCAACGTGCCAGTAAATAATTGTATTCGTTAATTTTTTTTGTTTATTTTTGAATTTGTTTTTTTATATTTTTTAGTCTTTTGTTTTTATTTCTTATTTTTAACTTTAATTTTTTATTATTTATTTTTATATACTATTTTAATTTGTTATTTTTATTTTTAATTTTTTATATTTTTATTCTTCATTTTTTTATTTTTTTATTATTTTTATGCTAGTTGTACCCGGCATGCGTTGCAATGCCAATCAAAGAAAGTGTTGGCGTTGTAACTTTGTTTGTTGAAGTGCTTTTGGATTCTCCATATTTTTAGGCTACTTTCGATTTTTGCAAAAAATGAAAGTAGACTTATGAGATCAACACAGGGCGAAAAAAGTGTGTCTGTCTGTGTGTGTGTATGTGTGTGTGTGAGTCTGTGTGTGTGTGTGTATGTGTGTGTGTGAGTCTGTGTGTGTGTGTGTGTGTGTGTCTGTGTGTGTGTGAGTGTGTGTACTCTGAATGTCTGTCCCCCCCTATCAATTCGAACACGGTGAATGCAAATTGAACGAAATTTGGTACAAAGGTAGCACTAGCAAAGGACACCTCAGTGTCATGTTTTATATCGCCGCCATCTTTACTAAAACTGAATGGCGGCCACTCAAACGTTCAAAACGTAAAATCAAATAACGACTAACCAAATCATCCGATCTCTACCAAATTTGGTAACAACATACCTTCGTATAGGATGCGTCTTGTGACCAAATTACAAGGTCGTCCGCCATACCATTTCAGGATGGCGGCCGTGCGAATTATGCAAACTTTATAATCCATATCATGGGACCCACCAGTTCCGATTATCGAGCCGAGAATCGTTTTAACTGTTCTAAAGGAAGAGGCACGTTCGAAATTAAAAGTTTATTTTGTAATACTATAGTGCAGACGTGATTTTAAAAAGCTGAACTGATTCAGTAATAAGACAAGATGGCTGCGGATATCTTGTGCCGGACTTATATTTCACTAATTTGAGTATTGCATGTAATATAGCGTACTGATAAAAAATAAATAAACTTTGTATGAAATGCTTTATATATAAATAATATACTCCAGTGATGAAATCGTTTAGTATAAATCATTATTTGCTAACAAGTTCTATGTAAGTCATTTTAAATAGAACGATACTCGTTGACACAATTAGCTCAGTGGTAGAGCGTTAGCCTATCGCTCAAATGCCTATGGTTCAAACCCGATCAGAGCTAGGTTTTTTGCTTGAAATGTTATATGTTTATTGTTTTGTAATGACTCAGATGTTTTAAAATTAAGCGTTATATTGTGCACATTATGGTGTAAAATATATATTTAATTAAAACATAATTCGCCAGCAGATTTACTCGGGACATCTAGCTGCCAAAAAGGTAACTTCCAGATTTTATTGAAAAGTTTCTTCTTCTGGCCGCTAGAATGCACTCGCTCTGTTAGGATTATATTGTTCGATATTTCACCAATAGATGTCACGACTAGTCTACGTGGGGATCCATTGATTACTATTCCATTATCATTCTATGCGCATCGAATTTGAAGAATGACAAGATGATACTACGATACATTTTAACTTTTTATTTTAAAGGGTTTGTAACAGCCTATTTTGCGTTACTTGAAAATGTTATTAAGCGTTATATTGTGCACATTATGGTGTAAAATATATATTTAATTAAAACATAATTCGCCAGCAGATTTACTCGAGACATCTAGCTGCCAAAAAGGTAACTTCCAGATTTTATTGAAAAGTTTCTTCTTCTGGCCGCTAGAATGCACTCGCTCTGTTAGGATTATATTATCGAAAATATCCACATAGTTTGTATACACACGTCTCTGTAGGGTCATGGAAAGATTTGTTAATTCAATTAGGGTTGTGAAAGCCATGCACAACCAGACGTGTAAAGACATGCCTCAACTCAAAGTTGGATGTTGCCCACGGCAGGTCGTAATAATAATAATAATGTTATTGGTTTTACATCCCTTTTAACTACTGCTGATTTTAGAGACACCGGGGTGCCGGAATTTTGGCCCGAAGGGGATCTTTAACGTGCCAGTAAATGTACTGACACGGCTCCCTCGCATTTGTGCACCCTCAAATGCCAGCTGACTGCGCCAGGATACGAACCTGCAACCTAGGGCCCAGAAAGCGAGAACTTTACCGCTGAGCCACGCCGCCAGTCCGGTCGATTATGTCTCCAGATCCATAACATTCTTGATATACTTCTTATCTTTCTTTCTTTCTTTCTTCAATGATGGTAGCAGTTTTTATCTAGGTTGTGGCGTTTGGTAGAGGTAAATCGTTTCTAAGGTCTTCAACAAAGAATAGTTCTATTATACTCTTTGATAATAACAACGAGTTATAACTATACTCATACATTTAGGAGAAAGTAGGCTATATGTTCTTTACTGAACATCTTGTTTCCTTCTTCCGTTAACCACCTCTAAACTATTGTAAAATTGATTTACTATATCAAAACAAATCATGGGAGCGTGCTCAACTACTCACCAAAGTTTCATCGCAATGAAATGAAGGGTATAGGAACACATACGGGACTTCGTTGAAACGATTCGAGCTCGGTCACCCATTTGTTGAATACACTTGTACGCTACCTATTGTAAAATGGATTTACTAATTTGACAACCTTCCCTGGCGTGTACACAACAACTCATGAAAGTTTCATCGCAATCGGATGAATGGCATATGAACGCATGCGGGATTGTGTTTAAACGATTCGCACGCCGTCACTCATTTGTTAAATCTACTTGTGCGCCACCCATTGAAAAACGGATTTACTAATTCATACACCTTCGCAGGACTGTACTCAACTCCCTAAAGTTTTATCATAATCGGATGAATGTTATATGAACGCATACGGGACTTGGTTGGAACGATTCACGCGCTGTCGCTCATTAATTGAATCTACTCGTGCGCTACCAATTGTAAAATGGATTTACTAAATCTGAAATCTTTGAGGGAGTGGAAACAACATTTCTCAAAATTTCATTGCAATCGCATGAATGCTATATGAACGTATATGGATTTTTTAGACGATACGCGTGCCGTTACTCATTTGTTGAAACTACTCGTGCGATACCTATTGTAAACATGATATACTAAGTCGGAAACTTTTCCTGGAGTGTGCACAACAATTCAACCAAAGTTTCATAGCAATCGTATGAATGGTATATGAATGCATACGGGACTTTGTTTAAGCTATTCGCGTGCCGTCGCTCATTTGTTGAATCTACTTGTGCGATACCTATTGCAAAGTGGATGTACTAAGCCAGAACCCTTCCCTGAAGTGTACACAACACCTCACCCAAGTTTCATCGCTATCGGACGAATGGTATATGAACGCATATGGGACTTCGTTGAAACGCTTCGCGCGTCTTCGCTTATTTGTTTAATCTGCTTGTGCGCTACCTATTGTAAAATGGATTTACTTAGCCTGAAACGTTCCCTGGAATGTACAGAACAACTCACCCAAGTTTCATCGCTATCGGACGAAACAGGACTTTGTTGAAACGCTTCGCCTGTCGTCGCTAATTTGTTGAATCTACTCGTGTGCTACCTATTATTGAGTGGATTTACTAAGCCAGAAACCTTCCCGGTAGTGTACACAACATCTCACCCAAGTTTCATTGCTATCAGACGAATAGTATATGAACGCATACGGGACATTTTGAAACATTCGCGCGTCGTCGCTCATTTGTTGAATTAACTCATGCGCTACCTATTATAACATGGATTTACTAAGCCAGAAACCTTGCCTGTAGTGTACACAACCTCTCACCCAAGTTTCATTGCTATCGAACGAATAGTATATGAACGCATACGGGACTTTGTTGAAACGCTTCGTCCATCGTCGCTCATTTGTTGAATCTACTCGTGCGCTACCTATTATTAAGTAGATTTACTAAGCCAGAAATCTTATCTCAAGTGTACAGAACATCTCACCCAAGTTTCATCGCAATGGTATCAATGGTATATGAACGCATGTGGGACTTTCTTGAAACAAATGCACGCCATTTTGTTGAGGCTACTCTCGCGCCATCTATTGTAAATTGGATTTACTACGCCTATAACTTTTTCGGGACTGTGCACAACAACTCACCAAAATTTGATCGCAATCGGATGCATTGTATATGAACGCATCGCCATTACGCATTTGTTTAAACTACTCGGGCGCTATCTATTGCGAAATGGATTAATTAAGCCAATGAACATCCCGAAAGTGTGTACAACAACTCACCAAAATTTGATCGCAATCGGATGAATGGTCTATGAACGCATAAAAGACGAACAGACAGACATTCCTTTTTATATAAGATTTGTTATTTCTATTTTTTATTTTTTATTTTTAATCTCATTTTGATATTTTAATTTTATTTGAAAAATAAATATTTTCAATTTTTAAATTAATTATGTTTTGTGTGTTCGATTTTTAGCCTACTTTTCACATTTTGCAAAAATGAATAAAAAGGAGACTTATGAGATCGAACCGGGAAAATGTGTGTCTTTATGTCATCTGTCCTTCTCTCTGTCTGGCTGTGCCCCCCCCCCCCCTATCAACTCCTAAACGGCGGCAGCAATCGAAACCAATTTTGGTATGCAAATAATGCCAGTGCTACCAACTGCAGAAAAAACGCACTAGAAATTTGAGATTCATGTTGGATATCTTGGAAGGTATGCATGGGAGCTATTCCAAAATTGGCACACATGTAGATATAACTATTTCAGTATAATTTCCAGGAAGCCATGCATGACAATGTTGCCAATATAAGGTTAAGCCTTCTGGTAGGTCCAATTTTTAAATGCATATAACTTCTATACTATCAATTGGATTTCAACCAAATTTTGTATGTAATATGTGCTCATAAACAGATATGACTGAGCGTATTCTCAAGAGCCACCAGGGCTGCCAACTGTTAATTACTGCTCTCTCTATTATTGTATCCAAATACCAATATACCAGAAAGTATGCAAGCCGACAGCTTTAAAGTATGCACACGTATAGTACCTGACATTTTAGATTAATTTGGAGTAACTAATATATGTCAGTTCTACCAACATGATTCTAAGCCTGCTGATAAGACCAATTTTTAAATACTTGTAACTTCTATGTTATCAGTTGGATTTAAACCAAATTTCGTATGTGCTTTGTGTGACATAACAGATATGACTCTAAGTATTCTTAAGAGCAATCAGGGCTGCCAACTGTTAATAAATGTTGTCTATATTTTTTACCCTAATATCAATATATCAGAAAGTATGCAAGCCAACAGCTCTATGCTTTGCACACGAATAGCACCTGACATTCTACTGTAGAATAATTTGGAGTAATTAATATAAGTCAGTGCTGCCAACATGATTCTATGCCGGCTGATAGGTCCAATTTTAAAATACTTGTAACTTTTATACTAACAAATGGATTTCATCCAAAATTGGTACAACAAGATATCTTAATATTTAAGATTATTTATGGCCAGCACACGCATGACATTGTTGCCAACATGCTTTTACGCCTGCTGATAGATCAATGTCTAACTGCATGTCACGTCCATTGGACTTCAACCAAATTTTGTATTCTGTACCTTAAGAGATGGAACTAAGAATATAGACTATTCAGACACCAGGGCTGCCAACTGTAGTGCCCTATTAGGCTTCATTATACCAGGTATATTTCGAACTAATTGGACATTTCAATATTACCAACTTAATTTTGTCATTATTCTAGATAGGTTCATATATTGTAGATTAATCTTTGGCATGAATCTTAATTTTAAGAAATGTAGGCTCTTTATTTCGTCACGAGCTTCTTGTTTACTTTGTTTTTCTATTTTATTTTGATTCTTAACAAATATTATGCAGTGTTTAAATTTGATGCCTTTATTAGCAAGGGCATATTAAAATCTAAGGAAATTTCCGAAACTGTGAATGTGAAGAATATGCTGATCGTGTATGAGGCCAAAATATTTACGTCCTCAACCGCAAGGAACTTTTTATCGAGGTTGTAAAATCAAATTCGTAATTTTGCTATAACATCCAAACAATTTATTTTGTATGAGTAAATTCTGGTATACTTACAGTACATAGCAATTCTAGCAGTGTAAATTTGATAAAACAAGGCTTTCTTGGTATATTATTTTGGAACTTTACTCATGGATAACATGAAAATTCTTAGCACTTTTTTTCGCATGAAAATAACTTCAATTAAAATTTACACACTCCACTACAAACACTAAAATAACACAGAATAACACACTTCACACTTACACGCTACATAATTGTATTTTTAAGACGAAACTTGGTAGAAGACGGAGTAATATAAGACGCCTCAGTAATGTTAATGCTAAATTCATCAGACGATATAGCAAGAAATGGCCATCCTGAAATTTTAAAAAAATTAACCCTCTACGTTTCAGAGCCACAGTAAAGGAATACTAATTTTTTAGAACCTTATAATTATGTGGATTCGTATGTCCAAAGCAAAATAACAGCTACTCCAAATTTCTAATATGGTGTCAAGGCCCTAATAAAAACAACTGATATGGAATAAGAAACGGAGATTGAAATGATGATATTTATGTGTTTTATTATTTTAGATTTGATTTCTTCTTCTTGTTTCGAATAGGCCATCTATGGGCCACGACGTTCAACTGTTACATTTGGAGTGGGCTTTGATGTTTGCCCAGTAGTTACGCATCCTCTGGCTGTGTTGTTCCCTCCTCTCCTGGGTCCAGAGGGCACCTGTTTTCTTTCTTGGCGGTTTGTCCTGGAACCTCAATTGCTGAAGCATCTTCCTGAGAGATGTCCGGTCATTTAAGACTCTTTCCGTCCCTCCAAGTTCTTGCAGATCTTTGCTCACTTCCCACAACCATGGTGACTTGGTCTTCCGCTTTTGCCAGTAACCGAGGAGCTGATTGGTCAACCTGGTAGGATGCATCCTGTAGACGTGTCCATAAAATGCTAGACGTCGTTTTCTAAAAACATCCGTGATTCTTTCACAATACGTGTAGAGCTCTTGATTAGGCCGCCTTCTGTATTCATTACCTTCCTTAACAGGTCCCAATATCTTCCTCATTATCTTTCTCTCCTGTACTTCGAGTTTGTCCGTGAGTCCCTTCCGGTTGAATACTAGACATTCTGATGCATATAAGGCTTCAGGACGTATAACTGTCTGGTAGTGTCTCATTTTAGTCTTTCGGGAGAGACACTTCTTATTATATGTGTTCTTGGTTAGTTGATAAGCCATTTCTAACTTGTTAACTCGAGTTGATAATGCCCTTTTTTCCAAGAGATTCGGTTCAAGCCATTCTCCTAGGTACTTATATCTGTCAGTTTTCTTGTAGATTTGATTTATTTAATTTTATTTTCAACTAATCTAAAAATAACAGCAACATGAATAAGTAATTTGTGTTGCCCACTGATGTTTCCAATTTCATGCAACGTGGGTGACCGGCGTGTCAAAATTACCGTTCCAGCATCTCAAACAAGAAATACATTATTTCGTGGCCGAAACGGGAATGCAACTCGGACCTCAGGAGTGACAGCCAAGTATGCCGAACCCTGCCTGACGATGTGGTCTAATATCATGTTTTGAAATGAGTTACTATACCAATACCGATACCCGTTTGTTCTACACATCATCGCTATATTAGTTGGACAGTGGTTGTTTTATATTAAACTGTCCAATATACATGCATTACTTCTCTCTCTCTCTGCCATCGTTCGGGAGTATGGTGTTTTATGAACACCAATATTATACAGCATATCTCATGAAAATAAAAGCTAACTACATTTTATTCCCAGGTTCAGAGTCCACTGATGTTAGCCATATTGAATGTAATATTGCACAGAAAGCCATAATGAGACAAATCAAATGTTGAAATCAATGGGGAAAACAAAGGCCCGTTTAAATACTTTTATTTAACAATTTTTTTTTCCATTTATTTATATATTTTTGCCGTTTTTATAATTAAAATTCTTGTTATAATATTCGCCAAATCAATACTTAAAAACACTTAACTGTCTATATTTTACAGACTCGTTGGTTCCGTCTTCAGCACATAAATTGAACTTATCCTAAGTAGACTAATCTAAGAAATATGAATTAAGAATTAAATTAAGAAAACACATTAAAACATAATCCTTTGAAAATATCTTTGAAAACTCCGTATTATAGGTATTATAGGAGTCACTTAATAGTAATAATAGTCTTCGTTTGGTAAATATCTTTTTCAAAATAGCTAGTAATATTTTAATCCTTTGAAAATATCTATTTTTTTTAAGATAGGTAATTATAGGTGTCACAGAATAGTAAGAATGTTCTTCATTTGGTAAACCTCTTCTTCAAAATAAATAGTTAAAGTCTCCGTTTTTTAACACTATTGTTTTAGTCGTGAATTTATTTGTATACTTTTGATTTGTTCGGATGTTATGTTCTTATATTAATGTTTCAGATGTGTATTTTTATTTCTCTGTATTAAATATTCATGAAATGGGATTGATATTTCTTTGGTCTCTAATAACTGTCATTATTTCATTGTAACGGAGATTTAGGCCTATATCGTATGTAGACAAACCTTCAGGAACTGTTAACCTATATTCCAACTTAGAGCCTCAAGTCCTTATTCCTTTATTACGGTCATTCAGTCCCGATTGTTAACTATCTTATATATTAAAATAGTTTTCAATGAATTTCACCCTTTACTAAAACTGAAATATCTCGGAAAGTATTTGCGCTACGACGACGTTTGTTGTCTTAAAATGTAATGCCCGTCAAGCACCGTCGATTGATACCCACCCTACTTGATTATATCATTCGAGTATTAAAATAATTGCGAATATTACTTCCTTCAAGGTCTCACGAAAATAGAATCGAATGACTTGACGGACATATTGTCGCTAGGCGACAACGACTAACACTGTATCATGGTATTCAAAGCCGCCCCAATAATTAATTTAACTTGATATTAACAGAGAGTTCCCTAATTACGTCATGATATCGTTAACTTCTACCTGCTCCACTCGGGCGCTAATGTCACATGTATCCATACATGAAATCGTTAGCTTCTACCTGTTCCACTCGGGCGCTAATGTCGCATGTATCCTTAAAATAAGTAGAAGGGGATTCTGTGCACACAATGTTATTAAAACTTCTCAAAGAATGGATAACTTTGAGACTGAAATGCTCATGCACAATCAGCAGTCATTTTGCTAATGGCACTGTCATGTGAACATCTGTTTGAATGACAACAAATACTGTATACGACAGACAACTAATTTCACGAAGATACCGTTACAGTCGAATGTTGGAACCGCCATTTTGTATTGTGTATCCGATCTTTCTGTTATATAGTCTTTGGTCTCACCAGCTACAAACTGTCTTCATTTCGTTTCATCATTCATCCTTATAGGTTGTGTGCTCAATCAATACAATGAATCATATTATGATGAATGAGAGGCGACACTCAATTACAAATGTTATACAGACGGTAATTGTCTGTTCAGGTCATTGGCATATTGTGAGTACAACAATCAGAGTTTATTTACAAAGGTTAGAAAGCGAATTGTAAAACATGTTACAGACAAGTGGAATAATTATTCTTCCTTTATTATTGGCAACAGCGATATGTACGAAAAGGCTATCAAAACGAGCGATGATTACAAAATGTATATGTCTATGAATGGTGTTCATGGAGGTCATGTTGAGTTAGTTGTCGCTGCTCAAGTTTGCAAAATGGATATTTATTCGTGGATTACTACTGTCGTATGGAAGTTGACCGGTTAAAATATATACGTCATCAACAAACGAAGTTACGAGTTGATACATATGCCGTTTTAGAAGACGCCTTGCATGTACGAGCAGAAAATGAAAATCTCAGAGTCGGTCGTATTGTAGTTTTGCCATCTTCTTTTACAGGTAGCCCAAGGAAAATATTGCAAAATTATCAGGATACGATGGCGATAGTGAGGAAGTTCCGAAAGCCAGATTTATTCATTACGTTCACCTATAATGCGGGCTGGCCAGAAATACTTAACAGCATTCATCTCTGGGAAACGGCTAATAATAGGCCTGATATTGAAGTGAGAGTTTTCCACTGCAATGTAAAGGAATTGCTACGATTGATTAATGTTAAAGAAATTTTCGGTGAAGTAAAAGCATATCTATATACAGTGGAATTTCAAAAACGAGGTCTCCCGCACATCCATTTACTATTAACATTAACGTAAGATTGTAAGTTTCGAGAAATTTCTGACATTGACAGTGTGGTGTCAGCCGAAATACCAGATCTCGAGGATGAAGCGCTATACGAGTTGGTAAGGCGTCATATGGTACATGGTCCTCGCGGATCTTTGAATCCTGCTTCAGTCTGTATGAAAGATGGCGTATGTAAGAAAGATTTCCCTAAACAATTTTAGGAAGAGACCACAGATAATGCCAATGGTTATCCTTCGTATAGGAGAAAAAATAATGGTCGGATTATTATAAAACCAATTCGAGGCATTGACATTGAAGTCGATAGTCGATTCATTGTTCCCTACAATCCATTTCTTTTACTTTAAGTGCAAGCTCATATTAATGTTGAAATATGCTCAAGTGTTCGGAGTGTTAAATACATCCACAAATATCTTATATATTAAAAACCACAAGTATGTGTATAAAAGTCGTGACTGCTGCATTGTTAAAATATGTCCTGAAGGCGAAACGGTGAACTACGATGAAATTACGTCCAACGGACGCCGCATTTAGGATATTTTCATTTCCAATGCATGAACAGTCACATTCTATCGTGCGATTACCAGTTCACTTGCCCAACTTGAAAAATATCTATTTTAAAAATGATAACGCTCCTAATATTTTACTTCAAGCACAGTTGCGCAACACGGAATTACAAGCGTGGTTCAAGTTCAATCAAGATTCGCTAGCCAGAAGTCTGTATATATGTATATCCTGAAACACCAGTACATTACGTCTGGAATAAGAACATCTGCCAGTGGCAAAAAAGAAAAAATGTTTCAAAAACTATAGGCAGAATGTATAATGTTTCGCCTACAGAAACAGAAAGGTATTATTTACGCCTGTTATTGCTTCACGTCATAGGTGCTACCAGCTTCAAGGATCTACGAACATGCAAAGCCGTTGTCTATTCTACTTTTAAAGAAATAGCTAAGGAGCGAGATTTGCTGATTGACGATTCTGAATGGCAGCGTTGTTTGACAGAAGCGTCACAATTTCAGATGCCTTCTCATTTACGACAACTGTTTTCTTACATATGTATCTTTCAGACCCCCTTCAAATGTAAGAGAGTTATGGGACATTTTCAAGAATTCATTATCAGAAGATTATCTGCAGTTTCACGAACCTAACATTGCATATCAGTTCACTCTTATACATATTTCTAATACATTAAAGCTCCATGGTCTTCCCATTACTTCTCTCGAATTGCCAGCTATTATTGATAATTTCTCTCAGACAAATTTACCAATGAATTATCCAAAACTTAATGAGGATCAACTAAGTCGGATGATAAACCAAGCAAATGGAAACCAAACGGCTATAATTATAGAAATTTTGGGGTTAGTACAAAACAGCAATGAAAGGATGAGTAATGCATATTTCATTGACGGTCCAGGGGGCACCGGGAAAAAACATTTCTTTACCAATGCTTGATTCACAGTTGCACAAATTTGGGGTTAAATGTAGTTTCTGTTGCATGGACTGGTACTGCAGCAATGTTACTACCTCAGGGGCGCACTGTACACCGCCAGTTCAAGTTACCTCTACATTTATATGAAAGTTCTGTAACAGGAATAAAAGTTAACAGCAGGGAAGCTTTTCATATTCTTTCAGCAAAACTTATCATCTGGGATGATGCCCCTATGGCTAATAAGCACGCGTTGATGTGTGTAAATCGGTTGCTCAAAGACATCATGAATAACGACGTGCCTTTCGAAGGAAAAAATATCATATTAGGTGGAGATTTTAGGCAGATATTGCCTGTTGTGCCTCACGCATCTAAAGCAGCATCAGTCCAAATGTCAGTAAGGTTCTCTCCTTTGTTGCCATTATTCAAAATGTTTAATCTCAACAAAAATATGCGAGCGGATACAGATCAACGTGACTTGACAAACTTCTTCATACAAATTGGTAACGGTGAATACCCTCACGTCGATGGAAAAAATTCAGAATTAGTCCCACGCTGAAAAAAAACATGCTTTTCAAAAATAGCGATTTAAGCACCTAAAATGAACATTGTAAAGAAATCAATGACAAAGTTTTAGACCTAATCCCAGGATCATCAAGAACTTACATGTGTGAATAATTTGATTACTGAAGATGAGAGTGAACTTCTATGACAATTGCTTACTTCTGGAAATTATTACTGGCGTAACTGTTGGAAACAATGTCCTACTCCCTCGCCTTGACCTTACGCCATCAGATACGTCTATGCCATTTTCCTTCAAAAGGAGGCAGTTTCCAGTACGTTTGGCTTTTTGTAGAACTATCAATAAAGCTCAAGGTCAAACACTAGATCAAGTAGGCATTTATTTACCTCAACCTGTGTTTAGCCACGGACAACTGTGTGCCACACTATCGCGAGCAAAATCCTTTCATGACGTCAAAGTTCAAATAAAACCAAAAGGCAAGCGAACAAAAAATGTCGAATGGAAGGAAGTATTATTAGAATTTTGAAACGAATGTTGCGGAGGAGCACAGACCTCAGCAAACGGGCCACAGATAACAATTATACAAGGAAGTCCGCATCCCTATTACGATAACTGTCCTGTGGTAATGGTAAAATATATATATATATATATATACTATTGTCCTACATAGGTGATTACTATCCTACATCCTGTTATTTCATTCACTCAGTTCTATAACAAAGATATACTCAATCAAATTTACAGCTTAATAAATATTAATTCCATCGGTGTGAGTTATCTTTTCATTTCTCATCAATCGCCTTTACTTACTATTCTATCTGTAGGGGTGGAGGCGATAGCTGTCTTTACAGAGATGTGCAAATTATTAGATTCGATGTCAGTTTTCCAAAATTGCATTTTTACTTTTCACGGTCTAATGCACTAAGTATGTTTACTAGGCGATGAAATTACTTCAAATGTTTAACCAAGGCTCCTAATTATATTTTCATTTAAGAAACTCAAATTAAAATGATTTTTTAGACTTTCCACTAACAGAGGAGCCTTGAAAATGCAAAATGCCACATGTTTCGTTTTTATTACTTAACTCTACTTTACGTGTGAATTTAGAGCGGAGGGATTTGGGTCTTTTAACTGATGAACGCAATTGAACTATTCAAATATTCATGAACTATCCATAGAAATCACCTGACTTGAATTCTAAAGTCAATGAAAAATTTAAAATGGACCCAGCTCAGATATCCCTCGGAATCCAATAATCTGGAAGTTTCCAGACGCAATTCCTTATGGGAAAAGGTGTAATTCCACGGGAGAGAAAACACTACTAAGTAGGACAACAAAAGAAGTTGGTCAATAAAATTATTTTGAATTAAAGTAATTACGACTAATTAAAATTATTTATTTAATTCTATTAATTTGCACACCTCTATATGTTAACCAAGAATTACATCTCTAAATTCAAATATGAGAGACCCATCTTTTATTTTAAATTTATACCATTGTCCATAAGTAGACAAAACACCAAATTGTACCGCTGTAGCCTTAAATTGTGTGGATATCTCCATCTACTTAGTATAAAACAAAGTTCCCAATTCTTGTATGTAACGAGTAATCTCGAGAGCAACTTGATGGATTTTGATGCGGTTTTCACCATTCTGTAAAGGATTTCTCGATGAAGGATTAGGTCGACAAACATTTATTTATGACCAAAAGAGCATTTACGATTTCAGTGAATTGAGTTGAAGAAAAACCTAACGTCCATGTGTCTTAAAAAAATCTATATCCTCTGAGACTTGTTCAGCATGAAAAGTTCTGCAAGAAAGTCCGTGACAGCTCCCACATCGACCACTGAAAGTGTTTTTACGTTTTAATTTCTTCCAGCAATCTCCATTCAGTGGAAATTTAAATTAGTAGCTTCAGAGTGAGTTTACGAGCTTGCGAGCGACCTATCACCCTAGCTTCAGCCAGCATCAAACTGCCGAGTCGTGTCGAGTTAATTCTTCAGAGAAGAATGTGTTTGGAGTTAGCTGTTCACCTTGGCTAGACGTCCGTGCACCTTTTTTAGCTTACGCAGGGTAAATAGTGGGACACACACACAGAGGACAGGCAGACACCCACACATTTGATCTCATAAGTCTGCTTCATCATTTACCCAAAAGCGACGGTACCGTATATGTCTGTTCAGGTCACTAGCATGAAGACATGCAAATGTCATATGGACAGAAGTGCTGTAGGATTGTTGAAGTGAATGCTGCGGAGCAGCTCGGGTCTCCTAGTGTTGTTTATTCTTGTAATTGTCAATAAATACATATTTGGCGAATTTATTCATAAGAACGTATTTCCTAAAATTGGTTGTTCTTTTGTACTCCTTAGATGACTGCTGCTCACCTTTTCGACCCTTGGCAATTCCAATAATTTGCTTCAGTATTTTGTGAATGCACTCTTCAGTGTATTGTAGTAGTATTTCTCATGAAAGCCTCCAATAGTCTTTACATTGACAGGAAATTTTACTTGAAATTAAAGTGGTCTGCGAGACTTGTGATTACCCTCCTTCTGCGAGGGGTCTGCCTTCTTTTTCTTTTCATGTTATCTCCTGCCTTCTGGTCAAGGCACTCAAGGAGGCAGGGTGTATGTAGGCCCACCACTTCTTTTGCACCCTGGATATTGCTACACCCTGAGGGGCTGACGGCTGGTGAGTTCGGGAGTTGGCGACCCCGAGGGATTCCTGAGCTGGGTCCGGTTTCCCCCTTTTATCCATTACCTGTGGGGAGGACCCCCTCCTCTTTCACTTTCCTATCTGCCTTTCATGGCTCTCCTTCCTTCCAAGTCCCTCAATCCGCCTTCTTCGAGGGTTGAGGGCATTTCTTTTCCTCCTGTCCGTTATTGGCCTTATTCACCTTTTGTTTTCCAGTTCTTCTTCTAGTATGTAAGTTAGTAGTTAGTTTTAGTTATAGTTTACATTTCATTATCATCTTCACGAAGGGGCCGATAACCTAGATGTTAGGCCTCTTTAAACAACAGTTATCATCATCAACATCGAAACTTGTGATTGGTGTTGACAGACTGCTATGAAAGTTTTTGAAGTGATGTTTTCATCTGCTCTTCAGAATGCAATTCAGAAACATGATTTCGTATCGCGCATTTGCAGTAATTATTGTAGGATTCGGAAACTGAGGCAAGCGGGAACATTTGTACTGTGGGCAGGATTATGGATTATTCAAGCAGCGGGACGTTTCAACTATATTTTGAGTAACTGGGGGACAAAACTATGATACAAATTTAAAAACATATTTTTGAAACTTGATCACATATTTTCCAGTTTTAAGCACATAAGGAAATACATATTTCTGAAAAGTTAAGCACGCAATTATCTGGACCCTAGGGATAACATTCTGAGTGTGTTATTTCTACAATCAGCAATCAGCAATCTTGATTGTAAATATACCTCAAATATTGTATTGTATATTGTATGAAAAATTGTAAATATAAGATATAATTTACATGGGCAGACAGATGACCTAGAAAATGCCCGCTCATGAAGTGTTTCACCACCAGAATGCGTTATAACCAATGCTACGTACCTAATCTACAGAGTGGGCGGGAAGTAACTAGGTATTGCAATTGACGTATAACTTTTATGTTTGCAGAGTTATTTATTTGAAATTAATACAGTATGTACAATGTTATATGGGAATATGATTGCGTACCATACAATTCTATTACATTTTGATGTTGGCACCTGTCTCGTCGACCAATCTCGTCAAACAACCTGGAATGGTATCCACAGCTTTTAGGAGGAAGTTGTGTGGGACGTTGGTAAGAACGTCCCGAATCCATGCTTTCAAAAGGAAGAAGGTTGTAGTTTTACGTGACCATGAATAATGTGATTATAAGCCACGGGACCTCCTTTTTACGTACCATGCTTTCAATTAGTCCAATGTGCGAGGTGTCATACACCTCCTCTTTTGGAGGCATAAAAAGAAGTCACAGGGTGTCAGGTCTGGACTTCTTCCAGGCCATTCATGAGATGCACGTCTCCCCAGCGAACGTCCAGGAAATTTCTCATCCTACTAGTTCCGCACGACATTTGCAAAGTGAGGCGGTGTGCATGAAGATAATGTCGGCCGTATTTTCCCATCCAGATATCGTGGGCCAAACGTTATCCTGAAGCATTTGAAGGTAGCGTTCCCCGTTAATTCTTAATTGTGTCACTCAGGAGATATGGGCCGATGCCATTTGTAGCCGTTATTCCACACCACACTGCATCTTCTCCACCGTAACTCCAGGATCCTGTGCCCCCCCCCCCCCCCCCAGTAATGGCAATTGATAAAGAACGATCGAATTCCCCACCTCATAGCGCGAAGCAACCTGTGCCCGTTCTCTGTCAGGCGATCGGCCATCTTTGTTATTGTTGAGTGTACCGGCACTCCGCGGCATGAAAAATCACTATCCTATTTAATGATCTGTATGTTTCCGTATGTCCAATATTATTCCATCAATATTAAACACTTAACAGCCATTTAATAATACCTAGTTACTTCTCGCCCACCCTGAATACTACTTGATAGCATTACATCTGCCCATGAGAGAAAAATCCGTCCATTTCTGTCCACATTTACACACAAATTAACCTTTAATTATATATGTGGGTAAATTTACATAAGCGGGTAGGTGGAGTGCTCAGAACACTCCAACTGAAACTTGCACTATTCTTTACAAATGTTAAATAAAGACCAAATATACCACATTCAATCTTTATTACAACCTTAAAAATATTATCATAAGATATTTGGCACCACAGTTATATAAATAAATACCTTACTGATTTCCAATCCCAAAGTCGTAATATTTTGGTTTCGTACTTCATGTACATTTTTAAGCTCAATTCTTCATTACTTCCAGACAAACACTAATATGTAAACTGATCCATTCCTGCTCTTCATCTAAATAAGTATTCATTTGAAACACTCCCGACACCACACAGAAGCAACAGCTCAATTTGCGTAGTAGAAACCAACTGGACACGATGTGTAACGTAAGTGGGTATGCGGGGTGCTGATGACACCCCAGCCTATAAATACTATTGTCGGCAATAATAGACACAACTTTAAACAATGCAAATGACGTTATATTTAACTCCTCAACAGTGTAGCCAACTTGTGTCAGAAAATAACAAGTGAATATTACAAGTGGGGTGTTCTCAGCACCCCAAATACACAATTAAAGGTTAAAGCAATGTCCAGCGGAATGTATGCATAGTAGTTAAGTACTATAATAAATTCTCACTCGTAGAAGTTTTGTGCATCAAAGATTCCCATTAGCGGTTCTAAAATGAATGCTAAACTTTGCTTCTCTCATATATTCCCTAAGTTCTGCATCATCCCCTTAATTTCATTTATCAAATTTTAAAACTTTCCTCTTTCTTGTGTTCATTGTGAGGGGAGTTGTTTTAAAGTCAGACTCATATTCCGTAGTCTGGTCTGACGAGGAGATGGGAGGTTTACAAACAATTTTTCAGTGTCGAAGTTTTCTATTTGAGAAGGTTGAAACATCATCCATTTCACTAGCTGAAAAGGAACGCAAACTTTGGCTGATGCGGCTGCTGGCAGAGGGAGAGAGAGAGAGAGAGAGAGCCCCTGCAGAGCTCTGGAGCGAGAGAGACAGGGAGCGCGAAAGCGCGGACCGTGCTCTCTGTCGGCCGCAGGCAGTACAACTCCATTAGGCTGAAGACGCAACCCGGAGTGCAGGGACTAATCTTAGATGCTCCTACGTGCCTCATTAAATATTTCGCTACAAATGTTTTGAATACTTCCTTTCTTTAAAATGGATCCCCTTTCTCTTCTTCTTTTATTCTCTACCACAAATACAAAGAAACACGTTAAAAATGTAGTCGAGGTATGGAGTAAATAGTTTGTAAGCTTCAAGAGAGAGTGGAACCAACTTTTGATCCTCAGCGCAAAGATTTCCCGCAAAAATAATTACGTTACAGGTAACGTTGCACAGAATATTATCGTCACAAATAACTCGGCTACTTATTTACTTATTTTTAGTCCCATTTGGGCCGGCTGTGGACCACGTGGTTCTTATCTCTGGCAGCTTTCCTCCTAGCCCAGTATTCCTTCACTGTGAATGTCCTTCCGCTCCTGAGTCCATTTCACACCTACTCCTGCTGTTAGTGACTGGAGAGTGTCTGATGTTCTGACTAAAGTCCTGTATTTATTCCTGTCATAGATGTTACTGGGGTCAATATCCAATTGTTCAAGGTCTTTCCTGACTAGTTTCGACCACTTGGCGTTAGTTGCTTTCCCTCTAGAGACAGTGTTGAAAATTCTGGAGGTGAGCCTCTGATTATCCATTCTCACAATATGACCATAGAAGATCAGCCTCCTCTTCCTCATGGCTGTTGTAATGCTCTCCACTTGTTCATAGAGTTCATTGTTGTGCCTGATTCTATAATTGCCTTCCTCTTTAATAGGGCCCATGATTTTTCGCAGAATCTTCCGGTCCTTCAGTTCCAATTTCGGGAGTTGTCCTTTTCGGACCATATTTAGGCATTCTGAGGCATATAGTACTAATGGTCTCACTACAGTACTGTAGTGTCTGGGTTTGAAATTAATTGAGAGGGATTTGGATTTGTACATATTCTTGCATAGGTGGTAGGCTCTCTCCAGTTTGATGCATCTGTCGTTCATGGCCAGGTCTTCATTGATGTTTGGGGTTATCCATTCTCCTAGGTATTTGAAGGAGTTAGTCCTTTGTACTACTCTGTTTATTTATTTATTCAATCATTTATACTTTACTAGGTCCAATTCAGCTTTCATTCTGTCTCTGTAAAAGGCGATATTTGAAAGAAGGAATAACCGACTGTTAAATAGATAGTCGCCAGTGTCGAGACCTTCCGTACGAACAGTGTCACCACCCGTATAAAAATACTCTAAACGATGGTATGGATTCTGTCGGCAAAACAGAAACAATCAAATCAAGTATGCATAGAAGCAAGGAAAATAATACTTTTTCCGCCTATACTGTAAAATCATGAATCCTCACCAATGCTGTAAGTCCCCATCCCCAAGATGACGCCCTTACATAAAATTATAAAGCTTGTGGGGCAAGCAAATTCAGTATTTGTGCCAAAGGGCCTAAATGAAGGGAATGGAGACGACTATCTAAAATTATTGTTACCAAACAACTTCCTTGGGGTATGCACTACAACCCTACAAAATTTCGATGCAATCGGTTGAGCAGTATCGGGGTCCATTCTCGGAGAGATATACATTTCAATTTTTATATACAGGCTCATCGGAAAGGGTTGCAGCAGTTTAACAAAATCCTATCTTCCGTTGTACGTGAGATAAATTAATAATTGGACCTGAAAACTAATCAGGAACTCATCGAGTTTTAGTTTTAGATGTTACTGTACTCCACCCGTGACCTTCATCCGATGCGCAGAATGAGTGTGCGACAGGAAGCTGCCACGCCACTGTTTCAGTGGTGAGTGAGATTGCAATGGCGACAATTCAGCAGAAATCACAATGTGTTGTGTGTTATAACTGTTCAGCGCACTTTCCGACGTGTTTATGGTAGGGATCCCCTCATGCCAGTAGCATTAGTCGGTGGTATGAACAGGATCAGGAAACTGGCAGCGTTGACGTGAAGAAGTCCCCCAGACGCCCTAGAACGAGTGACAAATCAGTCGAGCACACATAGAAACATTATAAGGAATGATAGAAAAACTGTTTGAGATAGTAACAAAACAAATATTCGTTTTAAAATCTCGAACAGTCCCTGAGCTATGATATTTTGAAATTGCAGCATCCATTTCCGATGACCCTGTTTAAGATCACAACTTAGGTCGCGAACTAAAAGATATTCAGTACATCACATAGAAAATCCTTTAAATATGAGAGTGTGTCATTTAAAGGGGGAAGAATATAAGAAAATAGCCTGTTTAGTTTTTCACCTAACTATTTGTTTAATCATCGTTAATTGGGGGTTTCAATTACGGCAGTTTTGAGGTCATTGGTTTGTGTATTTGTTTCCCTTTTGGTGGTAGTGGTTTAATGAAGAAAGTGTGTTGTTCTATTGCCTTCTTTGATACTAGACATCAGCTAAGACCTTCAGTCTCACAAGATGTTCTAATTTGTTATTTTTGATAGCATGGGGTTACAAATAAATTCTTAGTGCATGAAAAACATACATGTATGAACTATGCTCTCAATAAAACAATTCTCACACAAATGTTATTTTTATGACTATTTTCGTTCGACGAGCAAGTATCATCATATCCTGCTTACTTAAGTTTAATTTATGTTCGGTGGTTATGTATATAAGAGCATTTACAATTAGTACTTTGCAGAAATTTTTCAGTTAAACTTTGCAACGACTCAAATTTCTCTAGGCAATTATTATTTTTGTTAGTCTATTACACGTTTCTAAAGGTCGTTTTAGGTTGTTAATATTTTTATGAGTTTAAGTAGGAAATCCTTATTGAATCGTTAACGTCTAGCGCGGCGAGCATTTGAAGTGATTGCGATCTAAGTTATTTAGTAATCGTCACAATCCAATTTTCCGATTTGCGTGATGAGCTTTTGTTATTTAGAATTTTAACAAGTAGTTCCGAGAAGAACTCAATAGCCTATTTTCATCTATCCTAATTATATTAATTGCCTCTATCAACATATAAAATTTCAGTTTGAGAGCTGTAATATATTCCTAGATATTGAGAACCATCAAAATATTTCGAATGGTCGCCATGTTGGATTTTTATATAAAATGTAGGCCATGTACTATTAGATGAATACTAATGCGTAGGTCTAATATTCAAACTTGAATCGCATGATTAGGACACAAGCAATAAAAACGAGATATTACAATTTCGCACAGCCGCTATCTTGGGGGTATGAAAACAATTGAAATAAATAAGATGTCAGTGGATTAAAATTTGTATAAGCATTTACCGTACCAAGATACACTGCTCTTGAATGGTTAAATCGCGAGAAACGTCCATTAAAATATTTTAATTTCGCGTCACCGTCATGTTGGATTTGTGCCCACGAGGTTATTGAAAGTTTCATATGTTATCTTATGTTTATAGCCTCTATCGATATACAAAATTTCTGGTTGATTGCTGTCAGATATTAGTAGATATTGAGATCCGACTAAATATTTCGGATGTTCGCCATGTTGGAATCGTATTTATGTAGGCTATAGAGTTATGTACTATTAGATGACGATTTGTGTGCAGGTTCGTTATTCAAACGTTGACTTCGATCGCATCATTAGGACAAAAGGAAAAAAAAAACTTAATTTTTAAAATTTCGCGAAGCTGCCATCTTGAAGTTATGTAAACAATTGAACTTAATTAAATGGCAGTGCATTAAAATGTGTATATACATTTGTTGTACCATGTTTCACTGCACTCGGATGGTTAAATCACGTGTAAATTATATTTAAAAGTTTCACATTCGCCTGGCCACCATGTTCGTTTTGTAGTTAATACAATTTTGAACGTTACATAGGTGAACTTCTAGTGGTGCCCTTCATCACTGCAAAACATTCCAGGGTAATATCGGTATTAGTTTCGAAGATATTGAATGCTGGTGAAATATTTCGCAAAGCCGCCATGTTGGATTGGAGAGACGTAACAACATTTGAAGTGCTCGGTCGGGGTTGTCCGGAACCGTGCTATGAACTTACTGAGTTTCATTGAAATCGCTCGAGCCGTTTAGAAGTTATTACGGGGGAAACACACACATACCATCACACACACAGACACACGGACAAAAGGTGATCTCATAAGAATATTTTTTTAAAATTGAAAATAGTCGAAAAATTGTAACAGATTTATCAGTATTGACTGATGGTAATATGTAATTGGGAAATCCTCATGTCAATAGTGCGAAAATGATGTTAAATTAATATTTAAACGTGCATGTTTCGGTATGTCATTGATACCTTCTTCGGCGAAATTGAATAGTATTTAATAATTAAACTACATTAACAATCATTCAGTCATTCAATTACGCTGAAGAAGGTATAAATGACATACCGAAACTTGTACACAGTATTGCCAAGGCGGATTTCACAATTACATATTTGTTAGTTAGGTATGTCACTTGAACAACACTACAATGTAGGCTAAATTTGTTAGCCTATTTTCATTTTATGAAAACAAGGCTTATGGGATCACTTTTTGTCCGTTTGTGCGTGTGTGTGTGATGGTGTGTGTGTCCCCACCCTAATAACTTCTAAACGGCTAGAGGGATTTCAATGAAACTCGGTAAGATCATAGCACCATTCTGGACGACCCCGACCGTGCCCTTCAAATTTTATTGTGTCTGTCCAATCCTATATGGCGGCTGTGCGAAATATTTCACTAGCATTCAGTATCTCGGAAACTATTACCGATATCAACCTGAAATTGTGTACAGTGATAAAAAGCACTACTAGAAGTTCACCCATGAGACTTTCAAAAACCGGTTAACTACAAAACCAACATGGCGGCCATGCGCAAATGAGACATTTAAATAGACTTTTCTCGCGATTTAACTATCCAAACGTAATGAAACTTGGTACAGCAAATGTTTATACACATTGTAATTCACTGACATCTAATTTAATTCAATTGTTTACATAACCTCTAAATGGCGGCTGTGCGAAATATTTCACCGGCTTTCTATATCTCCGAAACTATTACAGATATCACCTGAAATTTTGTACATTGATAAAGGGCACTGGTACAAGTTTATCTATGTAACTTTCAAACACCTGTCAAGTACAAAACGAACATGGCGGCCAAGCGAATTTGAAACATTTTAATAGACTTTTCTCGTGATTTAACTCTCTGAGCACAGTGAAATGTGGTACAGGAAATGATTATACATATTGTAATGCACTACCATCTAATTTGGTTAATTTGTTTACATAAGCTCAAGATGGCGGCTGTGCGTAGTTTTTTTGTTTTTATTTCTTGTGTCGTAATCATGCGATCTAAATAATGAAGCTACGCGATAATTTTCCCTTAATTGTACATAACTCTATGGCCGATACATATAACAATCCAAAATGGCGAGCATCCCAAATATTTAGAAGGTACTCAATATCTACGAATATTTTACAGCAATCAAACTGATTTTTTATATTCATAGAGGCTATGAACATAAATTCACCTATATGACTTTCAGTAACCTGGTGAGCACAAATCCAACATGGCGGCGAGGCGAAGTATACATATTTAAATGGACGCTTCTCGCGATTTAACCATCCGAGTGCAGTGTAACTTTGTACGTTAAATGCTTATACAAATGTTAATCAACTGGCATCTAATTTATTTCAATTGTTTTCATAACAACAAGATGGCAGCTGTGCGAAATTTCAAAATTAAGTTTTTGTTTCTTGTGTCGTAATCATGCGATCGAAGTGAACATTTGAATAATGAAGCTACACAATAATTGCTCTTTATAGTGCATAACTATATGGCCTATACATACAACAATCCAAAATGGCGACCATCCGAAATATTTAGATGGTTCTCAGTATCTACGAATCATTTACAGCAATCAAACTAATTTTTTAATGTTCATGGGGACTATTAACATAAGTTCATCTATAGGACTTTCAATAACCTGGTGAGCACCAATCTAACATGGCGGCGACACGAAGTATACATATTTAAGTGGACGTTTCTCCCGATATAACCATCCGAGTGCAGTGGAACTTTGTACAGTAAATGCTTATACAAATGTTAATCCACTGGCATCTAGTTTATTTCAATTATTTTCATAACCTCAAGATGGCAGCAGTGCGAAATTTTAGAATGTCGTTTTTACTTCATGTGTCCTAATCATGCGATTGACCTTTGAATACCACACGTGCACAATAATCTTCATGTAATAGTACACAAATAAAAATCCAACATGGCGACCAATATCTACGAATCTATTACAACAATCAAACTGAAATTTTGTATGTTGATAGAGGTAATTGTCATGAGTAGTATATATGAAGATAGGTTGTATAGTTCTTCACGGAACTACTTGTTGTTGGAGTGGTTGTATGGAATTATCTGATTCTCTGAGGTTCATGAGTTAAGTTCATGCTCTTGATAAACAATGGTCCATCGAGTTTTGGCCAAAGCAGCGTTTTTTCTTAGCTCTCTACTGAAGAAGACTCCAGTTGTCTTCCAATATATTTCATTTTGTTAGTATGAAAAATGTAGTTACATGACGGGTGTAGGCCTAACTACACGCAATGAAGTTGCACAGTTTGTGAGACCCGAGGCAGACAACAAGTTGGCTTGTTTAACATTCTAATAGGATACATACTCATTCATTTACATTTGTAAGGTTCATAAGACAAAGTTTGTCATGGATAGCGAGAGACAACTCTACGGGCAGTATTGAAGCTCCATTTCAAACATAACAAGGAACGTTATGTAGAGAGAAAAATAATCGCCCTTGGTTCAAATATTTGAGTATCTTAGTCACACACGTCTTATAAATAATAATAATAAAATAATACTTAGAAAGAATACGACAGATAGAAAGAGCGTATGGCATAATTAGGAATACCTACAACAAAAGGTGTTTGTCTAGAGATCTTAAAATACAGCAGTACAACACCGTAGACAAACCGGAATGCCTGAATGTCTCGTACTGAACTACAAATTGGATAAATTACAAGTAGTAGAAAGAAGAATTATACGCAAAATACTCGGTCCTTTAAAAACTGCAGAATTCTGGAAATTATGAAGTAATGAAGAAATATATCGAAAAATATAAAACATATCAGAAACAATTCGGAAGAGGAGATTGATACTTTTTGGACATTTGTACAGGATGGATGACATTAGGTTAACCAAGCAGATCTTCACATTCACAATCAGGATACAAGCAGGAAAAAGGATTAGGAAAGATACAATATCAGAGAAAGAGATACACCACAGAAATATATTTTAAGGCAAAAAGTGCTAAAAATGAAAGGATTCCAAGGGAGGAAGGGAAAGAAAACCGGCTCGAAATGGTCCGAGGAAAGGAAGAGGAAATATAGTGAGATGTTGAAGGATTACCGGAGGAAGAAGAAGGAACAGCAAAGGTCGACTGCAACGAAAATAATAATAAAACTAGATGAAACCCGTCAAAACATGACGGACAATGGAAAACAAATTTACTGAAGAAGCTTCTTATATAAGTTACATTCTTTGTACGATTACTTTTTACCACTATTGCAAATTTAAGGGCGTCAAAAGATAGCACTCTCAGCATTGCAACATATTGCTGGTCATGACTGAAAACGTGATGAGGTCATCATCATCTTGCACAGTTTCCAGCCACTGGCCGGGTCTGTTTGGAACACAAGCCTCTCCAACGTCTTCTGTCTTCCCACCATCTCTCAGCCTCCACCCTTGTCCAGTCTTCTCCTCTCTTCTTCACGCTTTCTTCCACCCCCTTCAGCCACCTGTCTCTCGGTCTCCCTCTTGGTCTCTTTCCTTCCCACTTCGTCTCGTGTATCCTCCTGGGTATCCTCTTCTCCTCCATTCGTTTTACATGTCCATACCATCTAAGTCTAGATTTCTCTATACCATCCTGTAATTGTTCCTCCTTCATTAATTCTCTGGTCCTCTCATTTCTTATTCTGTCCCTCTTTGTAGCTCCAATACTGCTTCTCAAGAACCTCATCTCACTGGCCTGTATTTTGCTCTTCTCCCTTCCTTTCATAACCCAGGTCTCCGAGGCATACGTCAGGATAGGGACATAGTACGATATATGATCTACTTGCTGTTCTGAGGGACATCCCTGCTCCATAACATGCTTCTCACACTCCTCCGGAATGCTTCTGCCTGTCTCCCCCGCTCATTTATTTCTCTACCGTTTCTTCCATTCTCTTGTATCAGGCTTCCCAGATACTTGAAACTCTCCACTTTCTTCAGCTGTTCCCCACCAATTGTTATTCCCCTTGTGGTCCTTTCCTTCTTCCTTGTTGTGATCACCATCTCACTCTTATTTATGCTAAATTTCATCCCATATCCTTGTTTTATTCCTTCCCACAAGTCCAACTGTTCCTGTACCTCCTCCTCCTTGTTTCCACAAATCATCAAATCATCCGAAAACACCATTGCTTTCATCTTTTCTTCCCCAATTACTTGTGCCGCTCGGGTCATTATGTCATCCATCACCACAATGAAAAGTAACGGTGACAGTGCACTTCTTTGTTTCAGGCCGTTTCTCTGTTCCACCCAGTCCGATCTCTCTCCTCCCACTTTCACACAGCTCACGCTTCCCTTCTACATCTCCTTTATCCTCCTTATAGTCCATTTTTCTACTCCTCTATCCTCCAGGGACTTCCATACATTGTTTCTGCATACACTGTCATATGCTTTCTCAATGTCCAGGAAGGCCATCAGTAGATCTGTTCCATACTCATAGTGCTGTTCTTGTAACTGACTTACAGCAAAAATCAAATCCACTGTGGACCTTCCTGCTCTGAAGCCATGTTGTTCTTCCCTCATCCCTCCTTCTATCCTTGTCCTAATTCTCCTTTCCAAAACTTTCTCAAACATCTTTGCACAATGACTCATCAGTTTTATTCCCCGATAGTTTCTGCATTCTGTTCTACTACCTTTCTTGAAGATCGGGACAATTATTCCCTTTTTTCAGTCCTCTGGGGTCTTCCTTTCCTTCCATGCTGTCGTCATCACTTGGTACAACCACTGTATCCCCACCTCTCCTGCTGCTCTCAGCATCTCCACACTCAACTCATCCACACCCGGTGCCTTCCCTCCTTACATCTTCCTCACTGCATCTTCCACTTCTTTCCATGTTAAGTCCTTTTCTGTTTGCAGTTCATCTACTGTAACTCTTCCCCGATTTCTTCTTCCTCGCCGTGGTTTCCATTTGGGTTCAGGAGTTCTTCAAAATATTCTTTCCACATTTTCTTCAGTTCTTCCCTATTTTCTATCCCTTGTCCCCTTTTGTTCACCATTCTAACATAATCCGTAGGATCCTTCCGCCTCTTATTCTTTACCATCCCATACAGGACCTTTTTTGTACCTGACCATAGTCAGTCGCCTTAACCACATGGCTACTCACTTCGGCAGTCACCCTAATGGAGGCAGTTTTTGAATTATATGTCCCGTGCATGTCAAAAATCTTGTCTATCGGCCCGGAGACCCGGGTTACATTTCCTGCTCTGCCAAGAAATTGAATTCTGGTCTGAGGGCAAAAACGGGGCACATTCAGTCTCTTGAGGTATAACTAAGAAGAGGAAGGTTTAATTCCCACCTCGACAATCTTGGATGAGGTTTTCCGTGGTTTCCCACTTCCACTTAAGGCAAATACCGGGATGGTTCCTAACTTAAGGCCTTGGCCGTCTCCTTGCCATTTACCACCTTAATTACAAATACACACAGTAATGCAGCCATGACAATAACACAGGTTATGAGAGAAAATTTCACACATACACACCCAAGTACACGGGGCTGAGTGACCACGATGTCGGAGTCCTTCAAACGAATTATGTTTGCCAAGTGTCTCTTATGGCGAAAGCAATTGTGGACACTCGCGAGTGCCTGGAAAACTACTTTTTTCTTTAATAATTTAAGAGTATGTCGACGATGCATAATTATAACTTTTAGTCTAGGACGCTAATAACTTGACCACCGAAGCATTGGGAAGAAATTGCAATATTAAGGTACCGTACATAAACAACATAGCCTACACATTCAACTGTCGGTTAATGTTCCTCAAAATTTCCCTTCTTAAATATTCCCCTCCTTTATAATTCTCCATCACGTGAAAACGTGCCATGTCTTGGGTTTTAAATATATCGATGCAATGGTGCTGCCATCTGCTGTCAGTTACTGGAACTATATGGGCGATGTACTGCCATCTGTTGTGAGTTATATGAACTGATTGCAGATATTTAAACGGCGTACTGAGGACAACAGTTTGCTCTTTTGATCACATGCTGTAATGCAATGGTAAAACGGAAATAAAACGTATTGAGAGGGAATGTAGAAATATGTATCTTTTACAGACATAAAACCTTACTAATACTCCTTGATTAAAGGGGCAGATGACCTCGTAGTTCCGCCCCTTAAAACAACAATAACTAACTAACTCCTTGATTAAACAATATTTCAGTGGTAAAAAATATACATATCGGCGAGGGCTGGGATCGAACCGGAGAACCTTGGAACTACAGTCAGTCGCCTTAACCACATGGCTACTTTTTTTTTTTTTATTAGCTCTTTACAGAATTACAGAATTTTCAGATATAATAAATACCATACTAATACATCACAAGAAATCCAGATAGTGTCCATATTTATCGTACAATTGTCCACCTTCACTAAGCTTCCAACGCTCTTTTTGCAGGTGATACCTGAGATCCAGGAAAGAGAAATGTTGATCATTGTCCATCACGAAGTGTACATATTGGCCCATTATCCACACAATGGCAGTCTGTTTAATTTGGGGGAAGGCGGTCACCGACAAACGAACCAACTTCCTGTCATCAAGGTCATCCGAGGGCACATTTAATAGTTGACATACTTTTCCCTTACACCACAGCCACGTGGAGGCAACTCGCGTGCATGATGTGAAGCGGTGTATCGCCGTATCAGTTTGACCACATATAGTACACCATGGGTAAGCTTCAAGATGGATGGTATATCGCCGTAGAGCGGTTGGGATGAGATCGTTGAGGAAGATAAAAACTTGGGAGTGTACAGCAGAAGAAATGGACATAGCCCCAAAATTTTTCCAAACAGTGGGCCAATGGACGTAGAGGGTGGTGGCCTCTATTCGCGGTTTGGAGTGTACCACTTGCCGCAACATATTATAGATACTTTTCGTCGTTGGAACAATCCCTGATGGCATTTGGCGAACAGTTTCCAGAAGGTGCTGTTGATGGTCCCTAAATATCTTCGGCAAAGCTCTATCACAACCACGGGCTGTGTTTCGAATATCTTTGTATAGCGCTTTCGTAAAAGTGTCATGTTGGGAAAGAATGGTGATATCGTTCTTGCAGAGGAGTGCACGGCATTTCATGCCATGAGCTGTTAGCCCTAGCCCGCCTTGCCGGGATGGGAGATACAACTGTTCCCGTTGTACTCGGAACAAAAATCCTTGCCATATAAACCAACCTGTGTATTTTGCCAATTGGCTCTCAAACATTTTGGGAAGTGGGAAAAGTTGTGCGACATACCATATTTTAGAGAGCGCAAACACGTTGAGGACCATGACCCGTTGCACTATATTGAGGTTTCTTTGACCAAATTGGATCAGGACTCCCCTAACTTTGGCAATGACCTTAGTCCAGTTAACTTGCACGGTGTCCAGAAGCGATTGCTTCCAGGTAATGCCAAGAATTTTCACCTCATTTACTATCCGGAACCAGGGCTGTGGGGTAATCACTGAGTTAGTATTGAGCGGAAGCAAAGCAGTTTTCTGGGGGTTCGATTGTGCTCCAGAGGCGATATGGTAGAGCTGAAGGACGCTATCGATGTGGGAGATGTCTTCTTCATTGCGGATCAATATTGATACGTCATCAGCATAGGCGCACATTCCAAAAACATGTGTGGACAGTTTGTAACCCTGTAGCTTCACCTGGGTAGTCCGAATGAACGGTTCAAGGCCAATGACAAAAAGTAGCATAGAAAGGGGACATCCTTGCCTAACTGATCGTTGTATTGGAATCAGAGGGGAAAGAAAACCGTTGACGAGCACTCTGGACGTAGCATTACAATTTATCATACGAATGTAGTCAATAAGGATTTCAGGAAATTCGAAGTGTTGCAAGACCATGTACAAGTATTCATGACTGATGCGGTCGAAAGCTTTATCAAGATCTAAGGTGAGAAAACTCATTGGCTCGGTGGGGAGCATTTCGGCTTTGAGGTGTAGGTCCCGTAGTATCGCTAAGTTTGTTAACAGAGTTCTTCCAGGAATACTGCAACATTGTTCATCACCAATGATATCAGGTAGAACAGTCTTCAATCGGCATGCAAGTACTTTGGTAAGGACTTTATAGTCACTGCAGAGCAGAGTAACTGGTCGGAAGTCACCAACTGCCATGGGAGAGGATGTTTTTGGTATGAGGACTATGGTACCCTCGTGATGTGATTGACAAAGAGCACGACGTTGGAGAATGGTACGCAGGACATGACAAAATTCTTTGCCAATGAGAGGCCAGAAGTGTTTATACATTTCATATGGCAGTCCATCAATGCCAGGTGAGCGGTTGTTTGGGAGTTGTTTAACCACAGAGTGAATCTCTTCATCCGTAATATCCACGCTGAGCAGAGTTTTGTTGTCCGGAGATAGTTTGGTACTGCAAGATGACAGCAATAGGGTCACCTGCTGTGGATCAATGGGAGCCTTAGCGTAGAACCGTTGATAAAATAATGATATTTCACTACGTATAGCGTCAGGGGAGGTGACGACACTTCCAGTACTGGTGCGGAGGCGGTGTATATATTTACGTTGCCGCTCACGTTGTCCTTTGGCGATATGGTATACACTTGCACTTTCGTCCGGGAGCACTGTACGATCTTTTAAAGCCACGTTGATATGAGCGAGCGTTCGTTGCTGTAGAGACAGGAGCTTGGTTTTAACTTCCCGGATCTGGTCATATATACGCTCCCCAGCATCAGATCTTTGCTGGAGCTGGCGAAGAACTCGATAGTAAAATTCAACTGTATCCCGTCTTTCCCGACCTCGTTGGTAAGATATGTTCTTAAAGACGCGGCGGATCCCTGGTTTAACTAAAATATCCCACCAGTCTGTGCAGTCGCGAAATTTGCATTTTTGTTGGACCCATCGAATCCAGTGTTGTCTGAAAATATCTTGGCATTCCTCCTCCAGTAACAGCGAGCAATTCAGCTTCCAATAACCTCTTTCTATGTGAAATATGGGATGGGGGTAAGAGATTGTACATACGACAGCATGATGGTTAGTGAAACTGGCAGGAATCACTTCATATCGTCTAGGCTGGATAAGTTCCTGTGAAAAGTAGATGCGGTCAAGTCGTGATGAGGAGTTGTGACTTATACAGGTGTAATGGGGCAGGGGCACCCTTAAACTATCCACAGCATCAATGAGGTGTAGGGAGGTAAGAAGGGTCCTGAGAGCCGGGTTGACACCTCTGTATGGACTAGTGGAATCCTCTGGGCGTTGAATACAATTGAAATCCCCTGCAAGAATAAGTTTTTCCTTAACGTCGTGCAGATGAGGCAGTATACTCTGTTGAAAGAACATTTTCCGTTCCACACGTTTATTGGACCCGGACGGGGCATATACATTTATCAGGGTGGTATTGTTTATGTGTCCAGATATTATGCGTCCTGATGGATGACATAGCACACCTTCGAGTGGGATATCATGTCTTATGAGGAATCCGGTCCCTCTATTCGTATTACCGGTATTGATGTATTGTTTGTAGAAGGCAGATATGGGTAAACGCGGTATAGCAACTTCTTGAATGAAAGCAATGTCAATGTCAGCATCTCGAAGGAATCTCTCCAACAGTTGAAATTTCAGAGGGCATTCTATTACATTGATATTCACAGTGGCCACAATGGGAAATTGCGCCATTAAGAGAAGTATAAAAGCTGTGCTAGACATACTGGAAGGTGGACTCGAAAGAAGACACAGGTGAGAATTATCCTGGTGCACTATGTCAAATTAGGTTGAGATAGTTCCTTTTGACTGCCATTCATAGGCCGGCTGTCAGCGGTTGAGAGCGTTCGTGGGTCCCTAGATGACGTAGAAAGAAGATTTTGTTTCTTTTTCACAGCTGCGGGAACTTTTGTGGAGCCAGTTTGATTCTTCGGGGCTGGTACGGCAATCGAGGCATTTGTTTTAATCTTCTTAGAGACGTTCTCGGATCCCCGATCAACATTTTTAAGTGAGTCGGTAGGGACCAGCGAAGTCGGGGGCAGTGAAGACAAAATTTCTGTGGCAGCCTGTAGTAACGGCAGAGATGGTTCTAAGGCTGCGATACAGGTTGCCGAGAGCACAGGGGCACTCTGTGTCTCGCAGCCCTGGTCAGGGCAAGGTACCAGTTCTGCGTCAGATGTATCCGAGGTCACTCCCGGTGTTGTCTCAGCTGACTGATCAATGAGCATGTTTTCATATGACGTTTGCTGCGTCACAACTTCCGAGTATTGTACACGTCGTTGTTGTGTAGGAGTTATACCGAGGGGAATCATTTTCTTTGGGCAGTTAATACGTAGATGTGTGGTAGCATTGCAAATTAAACAGGTCTGTTTCTGTCCATTATACGTTATATAGCCAGAATGGCCACCAAAAGCCTCAGTGGAGGGGATATCTTGCTTGATTTCCATAGTTACGGCACGTATTCCATTATACACCGGGAACTGATAAGCAGAAGACCATTGTTCTTTCCTGACGTCACTCACAGTGCCATATTTCGACAGGACGGATTTGAAAATTTCAGGGGGTACTTCGAGTGGGACATTAAATATATGCACTGTGGTAAAATTGGACTCCGCCGTGGAGAGCTTAACATTGGTCATTTCGCCTGAATCATACTGAAATTTAATAGGATCTGCAAAAGTATTTAACAATTTCTGATAAATAGATATGCTGATTACCTTGATGTACATGGTTTTTTCGTGCGCATTTAACTGGATGGCTTCTACTTGGTCGACAGTCAACCGGAGGGTATCGCCAATCCAGCGGTGAATTTCTCCTGGTGAGGGGCGAGAACTCTGCCTGTCCCATTGGCAGCGTACGGTGTTTTGTCTCTGGTATCCGGACATGATTTTCAGCGGGGTTTTCTGGGTTTCTGGTTTTGTTGTCCTATCTGGAACACTACTTAAAAAGTATTGTCCGAATGACACACGGAAGGTCAGTACACACGTGGAACTAAGGAAGCACCGGTATTAGGAACCGTAAACTCTTCCAATGCGGTCACACAGCGCGCACACACGTACCGCACTCGGCCACGACCAGTGACCAACTGTGCTACTCGCGCACTCTTGTTCAGCAGCAGACGCAGCCATTCATTATCTTCAAAAGCTGCTGTCTGAAGGAAATAATCCATTTCATTATCCAAATAAATCAATGTTGCACATTCGTATACGTTCATACTGTTATTATATTTTACTGTCAGAACTTGGTTAATGTATGTTTTCAATTACATGGAAGCTTATTATATAACTTACATTTTAATGGACTTCCCACCGCCATTTTGTCATGACCTCAGGCGGATTGTGCGCATGCGTGAGGGCCAAGAATTCTGCTATATTCTATATTAATTCAAAAATATACCGAGAGGGAATGTAGAAATATGTATCTTTAACATACATAAAACCTTACTAATACTCCTTGATTAAACAATATTTCAGTAGTAAAAAAAAAAAAAAATTATCGGCGAGGGCTGGGATCGAACCGGTGAACCTTGCAACCACAGTCTGTCGCCTTAACCACATAGCTACTCACGCACTCGTGTTTAGCTGCAGACGCAGCCGTTCATTCTCATCAAAAGCCGCTGTCTGAAGGAAATAATACATTTCATTATCCAAATAAATCAATGTTGCGCATTCGTATACGTTCATACTGTTATTATATTTTATTGTCAGAACTTGGTTAATGTATGTTTTCAATTACATGCAAGCTTATTAAATAACTTACATTTTAATGGACTTCTCACCGCCATTTTGTCATGACCCCAGGCGGATTGTGCGCATGCGTGAGGGACAGGAATTCTGCTATTTTCTATATTAATTCAAAAATATACCGTAATAATATTTGTTTATTTTATAGACACTCTGCAAATCTAGAGGCCAAGAGCTTTCGTTCGAGTGCTCTACGAAGTAAATCGGTTCTGTCGTTCTCTCAATCTCGTGGTAACAAAAATCACCTTACTGTTTTAAATATATAGATACCTAGACACTGTCGTCAAACCCGAATGTCTGTATGCAGCAGAAACGTTGGACAGGATTGGGAAAGGCGGGCTAGAAAATGTAAGATAAAAGAGAGAAAAATTCTTAGGAAAATCCTGGATCCAGGGATAAAGGTTAGAGAGAGAAGACTAATACCAAACAAAGATTTGTACCAGAAACTACAGGTGTGGTTGAACTGATGAAGAGGAGGAGATTACAGTTCTATGAACACATCATGAGAATGATGGCAGCAGACTCACAAAAATAAATTTCGAATTTTTTAGGAAGAGAAAGACAGGGCTCAAATGGTCTCGAGAAGTGAGTACGGACCTGGCCAAGATAGGGCTAGGAAGACGGCATAGCAGACAGGGAGACATTTAAACAACTAATTAAGGAGTACAGAGGTTTCCAGGAGATGGGGGAGGAGCCAGGGACAAAGGAAAGATCCTACACAGAAGAGGGAAGTGGGAGAAAGGATGAGAAGATACTGGCAGAGAGTGAAGGCAGAGAAGGGAAAACATAATGTAAAGCGTGGTCCATATGGTCTAAGACTAAAGTAATAATAATAACAATAGTATTAACCCGCGAGGACTGGCGCATGGGCATTTTTGATCCGAGACTTAAATAATTTTCGTTTTGGTCAGCCCTTATTTCCTGTCGCTTACTGTACCTTCCTTTCCAGCCTTGAACTTCACCCTGCAAAAGAAACATGTCCATAGCTTTTTGAACACCCAAGTTATTTCTATATTATTTACGGTCGGGTCAGATTTACCCATGGCGCCAGTCCTCACGTGACAATCATCGGCTGACGTTACTCGGGACAATCTATAAAAAATAAGGGGGAAATACAACTATTTTGGTGCATCACAATTCATTCATTCATTCACTCATGTTTACGGTCTAGGGACATCTTGGTCATCAGCTCCTTTGTTCAAACAAAATAAGATGACGGCTTTACCGCCATTATCAAGGCCTATGATACTGTTTCGAAAATAATTGACATTTTTCTGCTTGTTAAATTTAAAAAATGTAAATAAACGTCGCTTTATAGTGGGGATTGCTCATAGGAAGACACCAGGTGTAAAATAACTACGTGGTAATCCGTACGACTACGACAAAAGAGAGTGACACTCTATGTGTCCAAATGACCCGCCGCCTGTCCTCGTGTAATATTTATTCACGCCAGTTCTCAAGGGTTAATAATTAAGATGATGATGATAATTGTTGTTTTAAGGGGCCTAACATCTAGGTTATCGGCCGCTAATGGTTTGGGTGATCGAGAACATGATAATGAAATGTAAACTATAACTAAAACCAACTACCAACTCACATTCCAGAACAAGAAATGGAAAACAAAAGGAGAATAAGGCAAATAAAGGACAAGAGGAAAAGAAATGCCCTCAACCCTCAAAGAATGCGGATTGAGGGACTTGGAAGGAACGAGAACCATAAAAGGCAGATAGGAAAGTGAAAGAGGAGAGGGTCTGCCCCAGAGGTAATGGATAAAAGGGGGAAAACCGGACCCAGCTCAGGAATACCTCGGGGTCAGCAATTTCCGAACTCACCAGCCGTTAGCCCCTGAGGGTGTAGCAATATCCAGGGTGCACCAGAAGTGGTGGGGCTACACACACCCTGCTTCCTTGAGGGCCTTGAGCAGAAGGCAGGAGATAACATGTAAAGAAAAAGAAGGCTGATCCCTCACAGAAGGAGCATATCAGAAAAGATGAGACAAGGGCCAATTAAGGCGGGAAAGGAAGAGACTCCCTAGGCCTTGGATACCCTGATACCGTCGGAGTGGGAAGGGAAAAAGAGTTGACCAAGTGAGGTCGATATGAAAGAAGACGGAGAGGAGCCCGGCACAAGTACGAGGAAGCAATGCCGGACTCTGCTGGGGCCCCGTGGTCGCCAACCCACGTCCCACTAGATGTGAGCCCCTGGGGGGTAATAATCAAGAATGAATATGCTTGTGAATTGACCGTCCTCAGTTCTGTACCAGGCTGGGTACATAACTCCTAAAGGCCTACTATCGTTCACAACACTTCACTCCACACTGTGCACGGACGCTCGCAGTCCTATAATAATAAGGTTATTGGTTTCACTTCCTTTTTAACTACTGTGGCTTTTAGAGACGCCGAGGTGCCGGATAATTACCCCCAAGGGTATTTCAAACGTGCGAGTAAATCTAGTGACACGGCTCCCTCAAAGGCCAGGATTCGATCCAGTAAACTTGAACACAACAGACGAGTCGGTTACCGCTGAGCCACGCAGTTGAAGATAATAATATTATTTATTTATTTACCATATATCGTACAAGACGTATGGAAGGCCTAGTGAAAAAGGGCAAGCCCCACATACATATTTCATATTCTATTCATACTTTTCCTTCTCTGAAATGCTTGACTCGGTGGTTATCGTGTCGGACTACCAAATCCAATCTTGCAGGTTCGCTTCTGGCCGTTGTAAGTGATTTTTGAAAGGCGACAAAAATATCGGCACGCATGTCATACGTTGTTAGCATATTAAAGAACCCATTTGAATTCAGTAGCCCATGTTCATAGTGGCAAAATTAATCTCGAGATTTTCCGCCAACACCAAGTTCCTCCTTTTTCTACTAGATAGCGCTATAGTGTCAAGGAGCTTAGACTCCTAACTTCCTTGACTTTCATAGCGCTCCAAGGAACGACAAAAATTCGACATTCAAGCTGTCCTATGGGCGTCAAATAACAAAGCTTGCACCCGGTTTCCGAGGCCATACGATATTATTATCATCATTCTCTGAAATTTCATAATAAACTAAAACCTATGGCGGCTTCGGTGGTGTAGTTGGTAACATGCTGAGCTTCTATGTCACGGGTTCAAACCTGGCCGAAGTCGTTGGATTTTTAAGAGCGTTAAAATCCCTCAGTATGCCTTCCTTCGGAGGGTGAGTAAAGCCAGCGGTCCAAGGTCATAGATTTATGGCATGATAAAAAAATCTTCCAATAATTACACCTGTATGAAGCTAAATTATTGGTTATCTTTGACTAAGGCTCTTAGGTTCCAACGTTCGTCGCCAGGAGCTGACAGCGGTGACATCTAGTAACAATGTGCAGAACTAGTTGTTCGTTGACGGTCGCATTCGGTAGCAAAACTTGGATCTACTTGAAAATTGAATGTAAGCAGTCCTTACTGGAATTAAAAACAGATAACACAAACTAATACAGTCATCACAATTAACACCGGTTATCAGACAGATTCTACACACTCCCAAAGTACACGGGGCTACATGACCGCGTTGCCACAGCACCCAAACTGATTGCTCAGCAAGTACCGACCATAAATACTTTTTCCTCCATACTCCATTTTTTTCGCTCGTGATGCCAATTACAGCTATAATCATACCTCCGTGATTTGTCAGAGTACAAAGCCCTTTGTGCTCGATGCTTGTAGTTATAACTTGCAAAATGTTGTAGTCTCCAGCTATTAACACCAATTATGATAATGTTCACAATGTTTCAACAAAATGGAACGCCAGTGTTTTTGCGGTCCCCATGTGGCGGCTTTGCACTAATTTCCTCGTGATAGACACTTTGAGCGCCAATTATTTAGTTCCCCGCCACTAACCGCGACAAATACCCCACTCGCACCAGTAATGAGGTTGTGAAAGCTAATCAAAGCTTGCCTCATCTGAATACAGTGCAGTGATTTGCCAGAGAAAAACAACCAGAACGAGTTTCCTTTTTCCTCGTCTTCTTTCTTAGTTACATTATGATGTTTGAAGCCATTTTTAGCTTATTTTCATTTTATGAAAAATAGCCTTATGATATCAACTTTTGTCCGTGTGTGTGTGTGCCCCCCTCCTAATAACATCTAAACGGATGGAGCGATTTCAATGAAACCCGTGCCCTTTAAATTGTATTACGTCTCACCAATCCAACATGACGGCTGTGCGAAATATTTCACCGGTGCTCTATATCTACGAAACAATTACTATTACTATTACTGACATCACCCTGAAATTTCGTACGCTAATTTTTTTAAGCGTATGACTTTTAGTGTCGGGAGTGTCCGAGGACATGTTTGGCTCGCCAGTTTTGTAGCTGCTTCGAGACGGACACCCAATGGGTGAGCTACAAGTACCGTCACGTGTGAAGTGTTGTCTGGGGAGGAAAATTTGAATATACGGACGAGGATTTGGAAAGTAGCGGCTGTGGCCTATAGTTAGGGACCAACCCCGGCATTTGTCTGGAAGGAAGATGGGAAACCACAGACGACCATCTTCTAGGTTGTCGGCGGTGGGATTCAAACCTCCTCGCCTCCCGGATGTGACTGCCAGCCGTCATGAATTAAATTAAAAACTCACTGTACGGTGATAAAGGGTACTAACAAACGTTCAGATAGACTTTTCTCACAATTTAACCATCTGACGAAGTGAAATTTGGTACAGAAAATGTTTATGCACAGGCATCTAATTTAGTTCAATTGTTTACATAACCTAAAGATGGCGGCTGTGCGTAATTTTAAAATTAAGTTTGTATTTTGTGTGTATTAATCATGAGATCGAAATGAACGTTTGAATAATGAACCTACCCAAAAATCGTCATCCAATAATACACAACTCTATGGCCGACATATGCAAAAATCCAACATGGCGACCAACCGAAATATTTAGACGGTTTCTAATATCTACGATTCTATTATAGCAATCAAACTCAAATTTTGTATGTTGATTGAGGCAATTGACATGAGTAGGATATATCAGAATAGGCTGTATAGTTCTTCACGGAACTACTTCTTCAATGTTTCCTTAGTAAACAAAAGTTTGGTGCTTTTCAGTCGGTCAACACGATTGTACCCAAATGAGATGGGGTGTTCCCTAAACCTGAAAAAATTACATGAAATTAATAAATACAATTGGAAGACCAGTTTTGATCGTCAAGCGATCATCATCAAATCAATTGCACTTAGGCTATAAAATTTATGTCTGAAAATATGGGTGAAAATATTTACCGTATATACGCTTATTTAGTTGCAGTATTAGTTGAGATAATGTAACTCGTCAATATTTGTTAGTTGTGATCTATGTGATGTTTTGTTGAGATACTGGAAGTGGTGATTGCCCTCAGGAATTTGCTTGTTTCGAGTGAATACGTGGTTGTTGTAAATGGTCAATTGAGATTGTATTGTACAGGCTACTTATCTGGTTGAGTCTTGTGCGGTCCTGTTGGGATCAGTTCACTTGGACACTGGTTGCACTCGACTGAAGGGAAATTCCTGTGTGTGAGTGTCCCTTATCTCGGTGGGCTATTCCCCCTCTCGTATTTCTAAGTGCTATGTGTTCCTCGTACAAATGTACCTGCTAGTTGCCAAGTCTTGTCTCTCGAATGTGGTGTATGTTACTGTATTCAGGATAATCTATAACTATTAAAGACCTGGTTTCTAACTCTCGACGCATAAGCTAAAAAGCCCTCTTTAAGTGCAAACGGACTAATGGGAATGTCCCAGCACCTTTAATACTGCCGTTAATATCGGTCTAGGTTTATTGAAGAAGATGATACCAAGTACATCTTTTAATCTCATGGAATGTTTTTCAGGATTAGGGAATTAGCCAACTCATTTGGGTACAATCGTGTTGACCGACTGAAAAGCGATAAACATAATCCTATATAGGTTAGTCGTTTGTATTGCATACTAACCATCATAACAATTTATATTATCGAAAGTTCCCACGGCGTAATAATGCTCGTTAAATCTTGCACCACGGCCGTGTGGATTTGGAGATCGTAGATTCGAATCCCAGCACTGACAGTGGCTATTCGGAGTGTGGTTTTCCCCGTGTTTTTCCACACTCCCTTCAGGAAAATGCCGCGAGAGTACCTTATTGCAAGCCCCAAGGAGCCTGCCCATCCCTGTCCCTAATACATCTAAAAAACACTACTATAGTCATCATATTAATACCGGTTATCAGACAAATTCAACTCACACCCAACTACATGGGGCTGATGACCAAGATGTCCCAAGCCTCTAACAACAATATTATTAAAGATGTTGAATCTCTCAGCTTTAATTTAAGGAATTTTCTTGGGGAAGTCTTAGTACAGTACGTCTGGGGAGTGTGATGGTGCAGTGGCTTAGCCCGTCTTTAGCCCGGTCGGCCGTTGTTCGAATCCTGGTAACAGCGGGGTGGAATTTTCACGTGGCTTCAGGAAAGACATCCGGCCTTAATTCCCTGGTCAAAACAAAAATGAGTCTGGTTGAGTCCGGCGACCCCAATTAATTGGGAAAATCCGAAGAATGTTTAAGTCTTAGTACGTGTGGAAATCTAAATACGAGAATTATTATTGTGTCTCTGTGGTGGATAACATTAAAAAAAATATTCTTTGCATCATAAGTAGCCTGAGAATAATGTCTTCATATCTGCTCTTCGTTTCCATTATATTCCTATGTATGGTCTCGCCTGCCAGCCGTTAGGTTCATTTTACTGTGGAAGAGCGTAAAATAAACTGACCTTTAAACTCATTGTACTGTAGAAAAGTATATTTCCTTGTAGTTATGCACTCCTACAGTACAGTAAAAATAAAGGTTCCTCTTCCTTTAGTCAGTGTATCTCCTTTTATTGACACTTATTCCAACAACCTTTCTGATTATAATACGTCCCGAAGATTACAAACCTTAGGTCAATATTAATTTGTACTTTTTATTGAGGCCTTCCTCAGCGCAAATAATAATAATGAATAGAAAAGCAAGATTTACAGTACACGAATATTTTACCATAAAAGAAGGTTGTTCTCAAAACTATTTCTAATAACAAGAGTTTAGTGCTTTTCAGTCGGTCAACACGAATGTACCCAAAAGAGATGGGTTATGCCCTAATCCTGAAATAAATTACATGAGATTTATAGAACACTAGGATGACCAGTTTCGATCGTCAAGCGATCATCATCAGATCCATTACACTTAGGCTACAAAATCTATGTTTGAAATACAGGTGAAAATATTTACAATATGTACAATTATTTAGTTGCAGTATTGGTACTGCAACTGTCAGTGTATGCTAAATGCAGTATATATGTTAGGTGAAATGCTAAATGGTGATAGCTATCCGTAGATTGTACTTTAGAGAGATTATATGGTTGTAAACTATGGTTAAACTATAAAATTTTTGGCTAACTACTTATCTGATTGTCTTCCGCACAACAGCTACTCGCAGTTTTCGTGCTCACTGGAACTCACTGTGCGGTAGACTGCGCTGGTTATCTTAACGACTGGTTTTTCCCCTGCCTCCTCCCCCCTGTCCCAACGTGCTGTGGGGAGTGATAGCGATGTGTTTATGTGAGGTGTTGCCAACCTAGATAAGATGTATGTTATTGAATGAGGTGGGTCCACAACTATTAAAGACCGTGGATTGGCCCTCGCCACGCGTGGAGCACGGTCTTTAATAGTTGTGGACCCACCTCATTCAATAACATACATCTTATCTAGGTTGGCAACACCTCACATAAAAACATCGCTATCACTCCCCACAGCACGTTGGGACAGGGGGGAGGAGGCAGGGGAAAAACCAGTCGGTAAGATAACCACCGCAGTCGACCGCACAGCGAGTTCCAGTGAGCACGAAAACTGCGAGTAGCTGTAATACGGAAGACAATCAGATAAGTAGTTAGCCAAAAATGTTATAGTTTAACCATAGTTTACAACCATATAATCTCTCTAAAGTACAATCTACGGATAGCTATCACCATTTAGCATTTCACCTAACATATATACCGTACTGCATTTAGCATACACTGACAGTTGCAGTACCAATACTGCAACTAAATAATTGTACATATTGTAAATATTTTCACCTGTATTTCAAACATAGATTTTGTAGCCTAAGTGTAATGGATCTGATGATGATCGCTTGACGATCGAAACTGGTCATCCTAGTGTTTTATTAATCTCATGTAATTTATTTCAGGATTAGGGCATAACCCATCTCTTTTGGGTACATTCGTGTTGACCGACTGAAAAGCACTAAACTCTTGTTTACTAAGGCAACACTGAAAATATGGCTTCAAACACCACAATATTTCTAATAAATTAAAAGTCTAAAAGCTAAAACAGTAAAAAACACATAAATAGTACATTAATATTGACTTAAGGTTTTTAATTATACTTGGCCAATAAGGAACAGGGATTCGTGGCACATTACTTTCTGATTATGTTTTATTTTATCTAGTTGTACCCGGCATGCGTTGCAATGCTTTCTCATACACAATATTTTTAATCTTTCGATTAACTGCCTCAAAACTATTATAAAAAAGATTTACTGTCTCAGAAACATTCGTGGGAGAGTGCTCAACAACTCACCAAAGTTTCATCGCAATTGGATGAATGGCATATGAACGCATACGGGACTTTGTTTAAACGATTCGCGTGCTGTCACCCATTTGTTGAATCTAGAAAGCTACAAATTAACAATTTTGTATAGGCAACACTGAAAAATAGAAGGCTTCAAATGTATACAAACAGAACAAAAAGATTTTACAGTTGCAACCAGTTCACTCTGACTTCAAACCCTCCAAATGTTATAGCCATTGATGAGTGGCTTGATTACGGTTGTAGAGGATCAAGAGTGGATGCTGTGTAACCCTGATAAATACCGCGAGCTCAGTGCTAATTAGTGATTAGAGAGAAGCGATCTAAACCTCTGAGTTTTATGTTAGTTACCGATAATGACCGTGTAAGCTGCGATCGGTAAACTGCTAATCTCCATGGTCGATAAGAGAGTCCTTCCAATAGCAAGCAAATTTCACCATTACACTCCCTTTACACGCACCAGATTAGCCTAGCAGGGGTGCCAAATTAACAGAATAGCAGTTTTTGTCCTAACATTCGGAAATATGACATTGGAATGAAAATAAATAAATAAATAAATAAATAAATAAAGAATAAATGAATAAATCAGAAAGAAGGCAAATTAATACAAAAATGATTAAATAAATGATTAAATAAATAAGAAATTAAGCAAATTAATACAAAAATGATTAAATAATTGATTAAATAAATAAGACATTAAGCAAATAAACACAAAAATGATTAAATAAATAGGAAATTAAGCAAATTAATACAAAAATGATTAAATAAATGAATAAATAAATAAATAAGAAATTAAGCAAATAAATACAAAAATGATTAAATAAATGATTAAATAAATAAGAAATTATGCAAATAAATGCATAAATGATTAAATGAAAAATAAAACAAATATATAAGTAATAAATAAATTAATTAATTAATTAATTAATTAACAAATAAATCAGAAATTAAGCAAATAAATACATAAATGATTAAATAAATACATAAGAAAGTAAGCAAATAAATGCATAAATGATTAAATAAATAAACAAATTTTTAATAATAAATAAATAAATGAATAAATCTACCACTCCTACTACCTCAGTTCCATTTACAACAAGTATTTTTTTTTAGAAATAAGAACGAAAGTCTTCAAAATTGTAACAACAAATTCAATAACGTGAAATTTGGTGCGGTTTATTATTTTCAAAAACGTGTTTAAACACCGCAATATAAAATTCTAGTGTATAGTCATGGAAAACAAGGAAGAATGAGGACCTTCACCGACACACTGAAAGCACCACTGCCTCAATGCGCAAACGACGGCACAAGTTTTATGGACAACTTATGAGAATGAATAGGAACCGTTTGACGAAGAAAGTCTTCGAGTACATTGCAAGACTGAAGGCTACAACGAAATGAGAAGAGGAAGTCAAGAAATACGCGGTATAAATTGGAATTACTGCATCCGCAATCTACAACAGGAAGATGTTTCGAAGTCGCATTGACAGCATTAAGACTTTTAAAGAGAATCCACCAAAATGTAGGCCTAAATTGGTAATTTCTGTGGAGCAGCGGAGGATTCGAAGTGAAAGAATGAAGAGGTTCTGGGAGGAAAAGAAGAGGTTGACCAGAAAGCCTTAGGTTCTATGGGGTCCATACTTAGTTGGCCAAATTTGGAAACAAACAAATCTTAACCATAAAACCTTGAATTATATTAGAACAAAGTACTTACAACAATTGAGGTGTTCAATTTACCTTTTTTTTGGAAAAAAATATAATATTGGCTGTACCGTAACAGAATTTTGGGTTCAACTAGAACGTTTTTCAAGGTTAGAGGACTTGATCAGTCAAAAATTATTACGCATTTCACCAATTCTGTATAGTATGACTGCACCTATGGTTGAACAGTTGAAATGAAAATCCACAGCCTGCTTCCAGTCTCCGACCGGGTCAGGAATGGAATGAATGAAGCCCCCATCTAGCGGCGAGGATATGAACTGTGCCGGCTGCCGAGGCCTGACGCACTCCTCTGGGGCAATGATTAAATGAATGACAGATGAAATGAAATGATAGTGGAGAGTGTTGCTGGAATGAAATTGTGACAGGGAAAACCGGAGTACCCGGAGAAAACCTCTCTGCCTCCGTTTTGTCCAGCACAGATCTCATATGGAGTGACCGGGATTTGAACCATGGACCCAGCGGTGAGAGGCCGGCGTGCTACCGCCTGAGCCACGGAGGCACTGGTTGAACAGTTACCATTTATAAATAATTCATGTCTTTTGGGCTAATGCCGTGTATATTTTGATTAGAACCATACGTTTCGGAGAAACCTTGCCTCCTTTTTCAATGGAATCAAACAATGTGGCCAAAGAAAGTATATCAATGAGATTACAAAAATTACCATGGTCCATACAGTAATTTCTGGCAGCTGCACTCTGGTGACGAACCGAGGAATTTATGTATATTTTTTTTGTAATTTTTGTAATCTTTGGCCACATTGTTTGATTCCATTGAAAAAGGAGGCAAGGTTTCTCCGAAACGTATGGTTCTAATCAAAATACACACGGCATTAGCCCAAAAACATGAATTATTTATATAATCCGGGCCGTGAAAGCCTTAATATGCACAGTATCCATTTAGCTTAAGTTGATAAGGTTCAGTAGGAAGGCAATCCTGAACATGAAACGGGCCTTGCGCTATGATGCCGTAAGACTTTTCAACTACAGAAGATGTCTTACATCATCTTGGCACATGGCCAGTTTCATGTTCAGGTTTGCCATCATAATGAATCTTATCAACTTCACCTATATGGATACTGTTCATCCACTGTTCAATCATAAGTGCAGTCACCCTACGTTGAAACAACATATTTTTGCAATCAACAGGAGATCCGATTCATTATAGTGAACCATAATGAAGAAGTATAATATAGACAATCTATTGAGGTAAATTTATATTAACTTGAGTCTTGTTTCTTTTATATACAGTATCTTTCTTGTGTTTTTTGTGACCCACCATTTTACTTAAATTGTAATGTGTTCTGTGTAAGGATATCCATTTTAACTTTGGTATTTGTAAACATAGTTTGTATGATTATTTTATTATTTCAATCTACGCTGACGAGGGTATCGTTGTATACCGAAACATGTACGGATTATTTTAAATATGGAACGTTTTTTAAGTGTTTGACAAGGTGGCTGTTATAACTTGAGATTGGATGGGCTGTTCAACAGCAAGTAAGTTTATGACACCACTCTACCTCCTCAAATCCACTAAAAAAGAACAACAATTTTCACCTAGGACACCAAGCTGGCTAATCGGCGAGCTCTTGGTGTCCCCGCCTGGACCCCCACAGGAGTGACGAACTGCGCGCCACCTCCATTTATATTAGGTGCAACTGCACCACTTGACTGCGAGAACTAAAAGCTCAAGCAGCCTGAACCTCCCTATGAAGGCTTCCAAAAAGATGGTATATTAGCTTTCACGGCCGTGAAACCCCACACAAGACACGGCACAAACCTAGAAGAATTGCTGAGTTTTAATTCACCGGCCGTGAAAGCCAATATAGCAGCCAACTTCCAATACCAGCATCTCAAACATGACATCATCATCCCCAACAAGCCTACTATCATAGATCACAACATTTCAGATTCCTCTCCATACTTTTTCATAGACAAAACCAATCACTCCCCAGACATAACACTATCCTTCATTTCAAAACATATTACCATCCTACATTTCAACAACCAGCAATCAAAACAAAACACCATCATCATTTAGAACACCTATGGCAAAAGCCTCCTGCCATTAGCAAAGCCACCTCCCGCCGGATCACAGAGAGATCCAGTACCGGTATGCAGAGATAGAACTTTAAAATACTTGCAGCGCCCTAGCCCGAGGTGACCATGCTACAAACTAAAAGTAACCTTAACCTATAAAATAAATAGTTACAATATTAATGCCTAGCCTCCGTGGCTTAGGCGGCAGCACGCGGGCCTCTCACCGCTGGGTCCGTGGTTCAAATCCCGGTCACTCCATGTGAGATCTGTGCTGGACAAAACGGAGGCAGACAGGTTTTTCTCCGGGTACTCCGGTTTTCCCTGTCACAATTTCATTCCAGTAACACTCTCCACTATCATTTCATTTCATCTGTCATTCATTTAATCATTGCCCCAGCGGAGTGCGTCAGGCCTCGGCAACCGGCACAGTCCATATTCTCGCCGCTAGATGGGGGCTTCATTCATTCCATTCCTGACCCGGTCGGAGACTGGAAGCAGGCTGTGGATTATCATTTTTTCAATATTAAGGCCTGTATGAAGATATACAGTGCCAAGTTTCACAGCGCTTGGATGAAAAGTCGCGAGAATAATCCCTTTAAATATTTAAATTTCGCGTCACCACCATGTTGGTTTTGTGCTCACCAGGTTATTGAATGATCCATAGGTGGACTTATGTTAATAGTCGTTAACAAAATAACAACTTTCAGTTTGATTTCTGTAATAGATTCGTAGATATTAAGAACCGTCTAAATATTTCCTAGGGTCGCCATGTTGGATTGATATATGTGTAAGCCAGAGAGTTATGCACCATTAGATGAACATTATTGCGTTGGTTCATTATTCAACCGTTGACTTGAATCGCATCATTAGGACACATGATATGAAAACTTAATTTTAAAATTTTGCACAGCCGCCATCTTCAGGTTATGGAAACAATTGAACTAAATTAAATGTCACCCCATTACAATATGTTTAAATATTTGCTGTACTGTTTCATTGCGTTCGGATGGTTAAATCGCGTGAAAAATCTATTTAAAGGTTTCAACTTCGTTTGACCACCATGTTAGTTTTGTACTTAACAGGTGTATGAAAGTCACATAGGTGACTTTCTAGTAGTACCCTTTATCATGGTACAAAATTTCAGGGTGATATATGTTACTCTTGCGGAGATATTGAATGCCAGTGAAATATTTCGCATGGCCGCCATGTTGGATTAGTGAAAAGTATTAAAATTTGAAAGACGTGGTCGAGGTCGGACAAGGTAGCGGTAAGCACCTACCGAGTTTCATTAAAATCGCATCGGTCGTTTAGATTTTATTAGGAGAGAGGATGGGAGGACACACACACGCACACATACACGGACAATAGGTGATCTCATAATCCCATTTTATTTTTAGCCTGCTTTCGATTTTTGCAAAAAATGAAAGTAGACTTATGAGATCGACACAGGGCGAAAGAAGTGTGTCTGTGTGTGTGTGTGTGTGTGTGTGTGTGTGTGAGTCTGTGAGTGTGTGAGTGTGTGTACTCTGAATGTCTGTTCCCCCCCCCCCCCTATCAATTCGAATACGGTGAACGCGAATTGAACGAAATTTGGTACAAAGGTAGCACTAGCAAAGGACACCTCAGAGTCATGTTTTATATCGCCGCCATCTTGACGGAAACGTAATGGCGGCCACACAAATGTTCAAAGCTTAAATCAAGCTACGACTAACCTAATCATCCGATCTCTACCAAATTTTTCAATACATACCTTTATGGAGGGAGCATCCTTTGACAAATCTAATAGGTCATCAGCCTAATAGTTTGCGGATGGCGGCCATCTTTGTGTGAAAATCGATTCCCCCTATTAATTCGAACACGGTGAAACCGAATGGAACGAAATTTGGTACAGAGGTAGTACTAGCAAAGGGCACCTCAGTGTCATGTCTTATATCGCCGCCATCTTGACAGAAACGTAATGGCGGCCACACAAATGTTCAAAGCTTAAATCAAATTACGACTAACATAATCATCTGATCTCCACCAAATTTTGCAACAACATACCTTTATGGAGGGAACATTGTTTGACCAATCTAATAGGTCATTAGCCTAATAGTTTGCGGATGGCGGCCATCTTTGTGTCAAAATCGATTCCCCCTATTAATTTGAACACGGTGAAACCGAATGGAACGAAATTTGGTACAGAGGTAGCACTAGCAAAGGACACCTCAGTGTCATGTTTTATATCACCGCCATCTTGACGGAAACGTAATCGCGGCCACCCAAATGTTAAAAACTAAAATGTAATTACGACCAACCTAATAATCTAGTCTCTACCAAATTTTTCAACAACATATCTTTATGTGGGAAGCATATGCTGACCAAACTGCAAGATCATCAGCCCAATAGTTTGAAGATTGTGGCCAAGTATGTGTGAAAATCTATTCCCCCTATCAATTCGAACACTGTGAAACAGAATTGAACGAAATTTGGTACAGAGGTAGCACTAGCAAAGGGCACCTCAGTGTCATGTTTTGTATCGCCGCCATCTTGACGGAAACGGAATGACGGCCACCCAAATGTTAAAAGCTTAAATCAAATTACGACCATCCTAATAATTTGATCTCTACCAGATTTTGTAACAACATGCCTTTTTGTGGAAATCATCTTATGACTGACTACAAGGTCATCAGCCCAATAGTTTGAAAATAGCGGCCATGTATGAGTGCAAATCGATTCCCCATATCAATTCAAACACGGTGAAACCGAATTGAATGAATTTTTTTTTACAGAGGTAACACTAGCAAAGTGCAGCTGATATTCATGTTTAATATCCCTATAGCACGTTGTATTTCAACAAGCTACTACAACCAACATTCAATTATACCCCTTGAAAAGGACAAAGAGTTATAACAATACCCATGCATTTAGGAGAAAGTAGGCTATATGTTCTTTACTGAACATCTTGTTTCATAAATAAATGATGAGGAATACAAAATACCGTCTGCTTCAAGTTATACTTCAGGGTAAAATTGAAGGTCGGCGTGGACCGGGAAGGAGACGAATAACATGGATGGATAATTTAAGAACGTGGTTTGGGCTGTCTTCCACGGAACTCTTCAGGATTGCACAGGATAAGAAGATGTTAGCCAACGTCCGAATCGGATAAGGCAGAAGAAGAAGAAGAAGAAGAAGAAATGAAAATACGCTAAAATTGTACGTGATGAAACGAAACTACATATGAGGTTTGTAACTACCCAAAGCGGGGGACTGAAGAAAATGAACTGTTTCTCTCTAGACAAATGGTTGCTTGTCAGTGAATCAATGATCAAAGCTATTCTTGTTCTTCTTTTAGTTTTGGCCATCTAAGGACCTCGAGGCTCGTTTTAACTCTTACACGGGTCTTCTGTTTCTTCTTAGCCCAGAAGGCTTTCATTTTCCGGCATTGAGCAGACTTCTTCTCTGTCCACTTTGGTCTGGTGGTTCCTATGGTCTTCCTGCTGGTAACGGATACTGGAAATACCCTTTGAAGAATGAGCTGACCGAATTTGGTCCGATCATGTGCGGTGTCGGGAGAAATTTGAAGTTGGTCCAGGTCTGTTAACACTGTGGTGATCCATTTGTTCTTGGAGGCTTTGCCTCTACCTGTCATGGTGAAGATCCAGTTCGTGAGTCTGGAGGGCTGCATGCGAGTTAGATGACCATAATAGGTTAGTCACCTTTTCATCATCGATGTGATTATGTCCTCTTGGTGATGTTACAGCTCACTATTGTGTCTGATCCTATAGGTGCCATCCATTTCTCGTATTGGCCCTAGCATTCTCCTTAGAATGCTTCGTTCCTTGAGCCAAAGCCTCCTTAGTGGACAGACTCTATTGTCCAGAAAGAAGCATTGAGAGGCATAGAATACGAAGCTATTACTTTATATGAATGCGGTTTCTCGGCTATGTGGTGAAGAATTTTATGAAACAAGGTTAATGGGATGAGTAATTTTCCAAAGAGAAATTCACAAAAGTATACACGGAATGATTCATAATTTTCTTCATTCTCCTTGGGCAATAATAAAACGTCACTCCTTGCGATATACGGTACTCTTTCTACTTTATCACACGAGAATTAATATTTCCTTAAAACGAAAGAAAAGAAATGCATCAAATCTAATTTCTAAGCTGAGTAGAACATCTCAATAATTTCTTTTATGCTGAATTTTATGTGTATTTCCGAAGCGAGTGAAGTTAGAATAGTATGACGTCAGCTCTTATAACCAATTCGCTCCGATCTCTACCATTAAGCTAATTTAGCATCCGGGAAGACATATGATAGGTCGTAAAATGTAACGAATGAAAATTGCTTGGAACAGAATATCCTACCGGAGTGCGGAGAGGTTTAACAGTTCAGAGGAACACGAATTCAATTCTCATAAAGTTACAAGATGCTATATACTGCTAAAAGTAGGTCATGAACTGTGTCCATTGGGGTTATATAAGCCATTAAGTCTCAGGTCACCGTGTTAGGCGAGACATAGACTATAAATGGTAATCTAGTTATTTCATCCTCTAAACCTTTCAAACATTTGTAGTGACTAAATTAAATACGCAATATTGTCTAGACATTACGACGAGACGGTGAGGGTTCCAGTTAGGGGTACTACAGAAGCCAAGCACACATGGCATAATACCCAGAGGAAATTACAGTACTACGAGTGCTGGTTTTTTTTTCAAGTTCCGATGAACTGTATATAAATAACAGATTGACATACTAAACTGATTTTACAACTTAATGTTTGCTTGTTTTATTCTTATGTCTCAACATAATTGCCAATACAATTGAAACATTTGTCGTATCGTTACACCAGTTTTCCAATGCCCTCGGCAAAAAATCTGCCGCCACTGAGGTGGGTACATCTGGAGAGTCTCCTGAAGTGTTTCCTTTTTGGCGAGTAGTTACCACCCAACAATACCTCCAATTCTCGAAAAAGGTGAAAATCATTCAGTGCTGATTTGCACTAAACGGCAGATGGTCCAAAACTTCACACTTGAATTCTTTGAAAAAGGCTATCGCAATCATGTGATCGAAGTGAATAATGAAACTACACAATAATTTTCCTTTAATGGTACATGACTCTATGGCATATACATATAAGAATCCAACATGGCAACCAACCGAAATATTTAGACGGATCTTAATATCTACGAATCTATTACAGCAATCAAACTGAATTTTTGCATGTTCTTGGGGGCTATGAACATAAGTTCACCTATAGGACTTTCAATAACCTGGTGATCAGAAATCCAACATGGTGGCGACGCGAATTATAAATATTCACATGGACGTTTCTCGCAATTTAACCATCCGAGTGCAGTGAAACTTGGTACAGTAAATCCTTATACGAATGTTAATCCACTGGCATCTAAATTATTTCAATTGTTTCCATAACCACAAGATGGCAGCTGTGGGAAATTTTAAAATATCCTTGTTACTTCTTGTGTCCTAATCATGCGATTGACGTTTGAATGCTACTCGTACACAATAATCTTCATGTAACAGTGCATAACTCTAGGACCTACATATAGTAAAATCCAACATGGTGACCATCCGAAATATTTAGTCGGTTCTCTATATCTACGAATCCATTACAGCAAACAAACTGAAATTTTGTATGTTGATAGTGGCCGTTAACATGAGTAGGATATATGAAAATAGGCTGTATAGTTCTTCACGGAACTACTTGTTATCATTTTAAATGATCTTGTCGACTTCGTCGTTACGCTGGGGTCTGGCGTTACGTTACGGTGACGGGACGAAATGTACCGAGAATGCACTGAGGTGTGTGACGTCATGGTACTGCTTGGTGGATGTGTTCCCCGATAATCTCTATTTCGTTAGTATAAGACAACAAGAAGTTCCGTGAAGAACTATACAGCCTACTTTTCATGCCAATGATTATTCTACAGTATATGAACCTATCTAGAATAATGAAAAAATTAAGTTGGTAATATCGAAATATCAAATTAGTTCAAAATATACCTGGTATAATGTAGCCTAATAGAGCACTACAGTTGGCAGCCCTGGTGACTGAATATATTCTTAGTTCCATCTCTTAAGGTACAGAATTCAAAATTAGGTTGAAGTCCAATGAACGTTGCATGCAGTTAGACACTGGATCTATCAGCGCGTAAAAACATGTTGCCAACAATACCATGCGTGTGCTGGTCAGAAATAATCTGAAATATTATGATATCTTGTTGTGCCAATTTTGGATGAAATCCATTTGTTGGTATAGAAGTTACATGTATTTTAAAATTGGACATAAATAGCAGGCATAGAATCATGTTGGCAGCACTGCCTTGTATTAATTACTCCAAATTAATCTACAATGTCAGGTTCTATTCGTGTGCAAAGTATAGAGCTGTTGGCTTGCATACTTTCTGATATATTGATATTAGGGTAAAAAATATAGACAGCATTTATTAACAGTTGGCAGCCCTGATTACTCTTAACAATACATATAGTCATATCTGTTATGGTACACATAGCACATACGAAATTTGGTTGAAATCCAACTGATTGTATAGAAGTTACATGTATTTAAAAATTGGTACTATCAGCAGGCTTATAATCATGTTGGTAGAATTGACGTATATAAGTTACTCCAAATTAATCTAAAATGTCAGAATATACGTGTGCATAGTTTAAAGATGTTGGCTTGCATACTTTCTGATATATTGGTATTTGGATTAAAAAAATATAGAGAGCAATTATTAACAGTTGGCAGCCCTGGTGGCTCTTAAGAATACACTCAGTCATATCTGTTTATGTACAGATATTACACACAAAATTTGGATGAAATCCAATTGATAGTGTAGAAGTTATAGGCATTTAAACATTGGACCTATCAGAAGGCTTAAAATTATTTTGGCAACACTGTCATTGTTGGCCTCCTGGAAATTAAACTGGAATAGTCTTATCTACATGTATGCCAATTTTGGAATAGCTCCCATGCATACCTTGCAAGATATCCAACATGGAGCTAAAATTTCTAGTGCGTTTTTTCAGCAGTTGGTTGCACTGACATCATTTTCAAATATGGACGAGAGATATTCCGGTGCACATCTTTACTCATACTAAATTTGGTTTTGATTGCTGCATCCGTTTAGGAGTTGATAGGGGGGGGACACACACAGCCAGACAGACAGAAGGCCAGACAGACAGAAGGACAGACAGACAGACAGACAGACAGACAGACACACATTTTCCCGGATCGATCTCATAAGACTACTTTTTCCTCATTTTTGCAAAATGTGAAAAGTAGGCTAAAAATCTCCGATTCTTGGATGTCACGGGTAATCTCGAGAACCATTGGATGGATTTTGATGCGGTTTTCACCATTCTGTAAAGGATATCTCGAGGAAAGATTCTGTAGAAAATAATTTATATATGATCAAAGGAAGCCAAGCAGTAACGATTTCAGTGAAAAAGTCGAAAACAAATTTGGCCTCCATGCGCTTCTTAAGCTTACGCTGGGCAAACCGTTAAACATATCAATATGCTATGAGCGTAAGAATTGGTCAGCATAAAAAGTTCTACAAAAAAGTCCCCGAGAGCATATCTCTATCTTCAATACATCGCCCACTATTAGTGTTTTTAGACTGGATGGAAGGGGCACGTCCCCGCGCGCTCTGGTGAGCGTGACGGCATCCCGCGCGCTTGACCTTGCTGTGCCCTTAGTTTGCACTTGCCGTTCGCGAGTAATTTGAAACAAGATAAGCAAGATAAGTATTATGCAGATAATTTTCTAACTTGTCAAGTGTCTTTGGCTTTGAGCGATGCGAGAAGCCTCCAGCCTTTCTAGCATTTTTCAGCATTTGTAGCATTTAAAATGATACAAAGTCTAGTCTTTCAGACTGACTGTCACTTTTTTCATAAGTGAAAATAGGCTAAAGAAAGCTGATTTGAAAGTATATGGTTCATTTGAAAATCCCCAAAATCAACTCACGTAATTACATGACATTCACAACGTTTCTGCTGTTGAATTTCATCCACAGAGGTACGATACTGAACGAAACAGTAGAGAGTATTCCTCTATCTCGAGAGATGTAAGGCCTATTGATTTGTTTCATAGAGTCTCTCAATCAAGAATTCACTTGTTGTGGGAGTTTCTTACACCGACACTTGATTTGCATAGAAATAGCGCTTTGCCACTGAGAGAATTGTCGTTCCATCTTTGACTGCTTTGTTCTTACGCATTTCCTTCCTCCTTATTACCGTGTTTGTGGCCAGCACTCGCTATTGTATCCCACTGCCAAGTAGGCTACACTGCATAGCACGTACTGTATCCCACAATATAGCACATACTGTACCCCACTACAGTAGGCTACACTGCATAGCACATACTGTACCCCACTACAGTAGGCTACACTGCATAACACATACTGTACCCCACTACAGTAGGCTACACTGCATAGCACATACTGTACATGAATGAACATCTACTAATAGCTCGCTGTTAAATATTTCCAAACCAACTGATTTATATCCAGTCGATTAAAACGTTAATTTGGTAGGTTGGTTGGTTCCTCAGTTTAGGGGCTGCGCCAACGTGGTCATGTAGCCCCGTGTACTTTGGGTGTGTGTAGAATCTGTCTGTTAACCGGTGTTAATTTTCATTGGCTGTATTAGTGTGTGTTATCTGTAATTCAGGTAAGGACTGCTGGAGTGTCAAGGCCTGGAGGGAAGATGACATGAGGAAAGGAAAAAGGCTTAGGAATATAACCAAGATTAGGCAACAGGGGAGTGAATCCACTAAAAGGTTTTATTTAAAAAATAACACGAAAAAACACTGTATTTAACCAACAGCAAAATTTCTGATAGAAGCGGGGAAAGTTAGGGGAGAATAAGGCTAAAGAACCCAAGGTGGGAATACAAACACTAGCCTTAGCAACAAAGGAAGTTACATTTTAATTTATAAATGAGATTTGTTGCAGAAAAGATAGGTTAACTCTAACAAGAAAAAATGCTGAACGCATGATTAATGAAACTAACAAGTGGATCGCAGTCTTGCTTGGGCAAAAAGCAGCCAAGAGTGTGTATAATTAAGTTGCAAATAACTATGTTCGAAGACGCAAAGAACGGTTGGTGATTAATGAACCAGCAAGAAGTCACCAAGTGCACAATCCCTTCCAGATATGAAATAGGGTGTTGTAGGGCGACTAGGTCACTGGTGAAAGTTCAAAAAAGGGGTGTGAATTACAGCGGATCTTGCTAAGCGATATTTAAAAAGCATTTTAAGATGCTGCAAGAAATGAAACAAGAAATGATAGCTTGACTGCCCACCTAGGATGGACCTCGAAGTAAGAGAAAAATCGAAAGTGAAAATGGAAAGATGCAAGAGGCCCCCTTGGCCACTTAAAGTTACCACGCCTATCAAGCGATTAATGTATACAAATTGGTTGCAGTAACTGCACATTCACAACTCATGTTATGTGGTTAAGATGCCCCTTAAACTGTGCAGAAAGGTAGGCTGGAATAGCTAAGATTAAGAGCATGATAAGAAAAGTACAAATAATTCGTGCAATATGCTTAATAATGATTAGAAAGAGCATAAAAATTTAAAATTGACTGCTCTTAAAATTGGGCACAGCAGCATTAAGCAAGAAATCCCATATACACACATCAAAAAAAGTTTTGCATCACCTCGGTTCCCAGATCTCCGGCATATAGACGTTGACTGTGTATATTGTATCAAAGATACAGTCCCTTTGACTGTTCATAGATGTCACTAAAACTGCTCAAAGATGTAAACAACCATGCATGAGCAGGGCCTATTAGACGGAGGGGGTACGACAGCCGATCAGTTCCAGTCATTCCACCAGGACGAAGGTACGCTGCTCATGTTGTCTGTAGTTCTACCATGCCTAGAAGGTCAATACCGCAGTTCGATCGCGTCCGCATTGTTACTTTGTGTCAAGAAGGGCTCTCAACAAGGGAAGTTTCCAGGCGTCTCAGAGTGAACCAAAGCGATGTTGTTCGGACATGGAGGAGGTACAGAGATACAGGAACTGTCGATGACAGGCCTCGCTCAGGCCGCCCAAGGGCTACTACTGTAGTGGATGACCGCTACTTACGGATTGCCGCTCGGAGGAACCCTGACAGCAATGCCACCATGTTGAATAATGCGTTTCGTTCAGCCACAGGACGTCGTGTTTCAACTCAAACTGTGTGCAATAGGCTGCATGATGCGCAACTTCACTCCCGACGTCCATGGCGAGGTCCAGCTTTGCAACCCCGACACCATGCAGCGCGGTACAGATGGGCCCAACAACATGCTGAATGGACCCCACGGAATTGGCATCACGTTCTCTTCACCGATGAGTGTCGCATATGCCTTCAACCAGACAATCGTCGGAGACGTGTTTGGAGGCACCCTGGTCAGGCTGAACGTCTTAGACACACTGTCCAGCGAGTGCAGCAAGGTGGTGGTTCCCTGATGTTTTGGGGTGGCATTATGTGGGGCCGACGTACGCCACTGGTGGTCATGGAAGGCTCCGAAACGGCTTTACGATACCTGAATGACATCCTCCGACCCATAGTGCAACCATATCGGCAGAATATTGGAGAGGCATTTGTCTTCATGGACGACAATTCTCGACCTCATCGTGCACATCTTGTGAATGCGTTCCTTCAAGATAACGACATCGCTCGACTACAGTGGCCAGCATGTTCGCCAGACATGAATCCTATCGAACATGCCTGGGATATGTTGAAAAGGGCTGTTTATGGACGTCTTGACCCACCAACCACTCTGAGAGATTTACGCCGAATTGTCGTTGAGGAGTGGGACAATATGGACCAACAGTGTCTTGATGAACTTGTGGATAGTATGCCACGGCGAATACAGGCATGCATCAATGCAAGAGGACGTGCTACTGGGTATTAGAGGTAGTGGTGTGTACTGCAATCTGGACCACAAATGCTGAAAGTCTAGCTGTATGATGGTACAACATGCAATGTGTGGGTCTCATGAGCAATAAAACGAGCTGAAATGTTGTTTGTGCTGATCTCTATTCCCTTTGTATTTAACGGTTCCGGAACTCTTGGAACCGAGGTGATGCAAAACTTTTTTTGATGTGTGTAAAACGAATGGAAAAAAAACACAATCACTTATAAGTTTTTCTTAAAGTGGCTACATAAGCCACTTGGATATTTACGCAAATATTACTTAATTGTAAATTCAAGAAGGGGAGGTCACCTCAGTGAAGCCTCAAGATAACCAAAATATATATACAAAGGATATTTACTTAAATTTAAATGTTAGTAAATGGGGAAAAGGAAGGAAAATGGGGTATGTTTTAAATCTGAGCTTATTCTGTCGCAGATTAGCTACACAACACACATGGTTTGCACTGAAAAAAAATATCGAGCCATACGAAAAAGTCACTATTGAGTTTGATATAGTTTGTTCTGACTTGAAAATTAGCAGTATTTCAATGTTATTAAGTTTTGAGGTGGTTTCCAGTGTAACTTTTCACAATACAGAGTCTATTGCTTGATTCAAAATATCACGAGTTACAAGTGGCGTAAAATGGGGCAAGGAGAAAAAACTCTCGATCAAATTTAAGAATAGCTTGGTACAATTTCAAGATTCAGTAGACAATCCCTTGAAGAAGAAAAGCTTGGTTTTCAAAGTGCTATAAGTTTGGTATAAGTTCCACGATGAGAGAAAAGTATCCCCTTTTTGACACAGAGAGTACTAGAAAGTTTTCATGATCATTCAATGGCGAGCTTGATTAATCTTTGGCAAAGCAATGTAATATACCTCGTGGGAGGCCGTTAGCAAATTGCACCAGTATTTAAAAATTCAAATTTTGCCGAAAATGTTCTTTAAAATGGTTAGATTAAGATTTCCATAGGCCCCGTAAAAATTGGTTTATAAAAACACTGAGTTAGGTACTTATCTTGTCATTGTAGAGGTGAAGGATTTCACGGCCAGCCGTTAAAACAGTTTCAAGACATGGCGTCTATTTGAAAATTAACACATATTTAAAGTATGTGGACTACTCCGAGTCAGGAGGGCCTTCAGTCCGTTCAGTTCAGTTCAGTGCAGAGATTAGAGTGACAAAGCATTTAAGAGCGTGGTTGAGCAACGGCAGAGAGGGGAAGGGGGGGGGGGGGGAGAGGGGGAAGGCGTACAGGCAGCATAACTAAAATAAATTGTGTAGATAATCGATTTTTAGAAAAAGTCAAAAAAATTGGTAGAGTCTTCAAGGATGATGCAGAAAGCGACACTGATGCCCTCTGCTTGAGATGTGTTGAACAAATTCTTGAGGAGCAAGAAATCCAAAGTTTCAGCGACCAGCCGCAAGAAGCGCTGCAGAAATATCTTATACAAAGAGAAAGAATCGCATCTGAAACATACTTTCAAAAATATAAGAGAATGCACAGAAGAAAAACATAAACAAGTGTGTTAGTGGTTTGCAGGGGAAAACAAAAGAGAACCCAAAGCGGGTGAGAATTACTAAACCACATAACGTATATTCTGAAGGAATATACCAACTGCAGACAATAAATTTCAAGTAATTCCTACTTTTGTTATCCAATGCTACAGTAAAATACACCTAGCCGCGAACTTGTCTACTAGATACCACCACAACCAGCACCTGCTGCCGATCGTTGGAACTTAAGTGCGTTAATCAAATCTAACCTAGGAATTCAGCTTCACACAATTGTAGTTAGTGGAAGGTTATTTTACATGCCGTTAATCTATGACATGGGCCCACCGGCTTTACTTCCCCTCCGAAGGAAAGCATACTGAGGGATTTTTAACGCTCTTAAAAATCCTAGGACTTCGGCCGGGTTTGAACTCCCGATCTTGGGCACAGCAGTTCAGCATGCTACCAAGTACGCCACCAAAGCCGCCTACACGTTGACTCAGAGGACGCTCAATTATTCTACACCTTCTTCATCTACTTCTTCTTCTGATCCAGAATCCGTTGTTGGGAGAGCATTAGTTCTCATCTCAGATGGATGGCGACGCTATGGAAGACCCAAGAAGCGGTGGATGGATTGGCTATGGCAGGATTTGCGAGTTGTAGGCGTTCACAACCGACACAGCTGACCGGGTGTATTGGAGGGCCTGCAACTCCATGGGAATAACGGCAGGAAGCTGAAGGGGAAGAAGAGTGTAATTTGGTTGATGTTTTTGTTATTATAATATTATGAATCTTGTTTTATTTCTGTTTTATTTGTATTAAGCTCTTCTTCATATTTACGGTATACATATACTACTGGGTGCGTAGCTCAGCGGTAACGATCTCGCCTGCTGACCCCATAATAGTGGGATCGAATCTCGAAATCAGCAGGCATTTGAAGGTGCTTAACAAAGTGTCAAGTCAAGTTCTCGGCCAGTTTCGACCCCTAGCGCGCGCATGGGACGGTGACAGGCACTGTTTTCCCGGGCGCGTGCTACTCTATTCCTTACTGCGGACCTGCAAGTGAAGTCCAGCTAGCATGAGAATTAGATGAAACATAAATACGTGTAACTTTACTTTTCCATCCATCAATCTCATCGCTCATTGCCATACAAAGAACATCACTGCAGAACAGCAGCTAAAATCAGAACAGGACACGTAACAACATCGTTCACAAACTCAGTGGTACAAGTTGGGGAGCAAATGCGACTGTTCTTCGCACAGCAGCTCTCGCCTTAGTATACTCGGTTGCTGGATATTGTAGCCCCGTATGGACCAATAGTGCACATGTAGGAAAAGTTGATATCCAGTTAAATGATGCAATGAGAACAATATCGGGCGCTCTCAAATCCACGCCACTCGAGTGGCTACCAGTATTATCCAACATTCACCCTCCTCCCCTGTGAATGCTAACAGCTCTAAAAAGGGAATGGTGAAAATGCGCAGCAAATGATATCTTACCCATACATCAGGTCTGTAATCTACAGAAGCAAGAGAGATTAAAATCTCGACATCCGTCATGGCAACTAGGCAAGATGCTTGTTGAATCTAAGTTCAATATGGATGAAACTTGGTGAGAAGAATGGAGTACATCAATCCCTGATGAGCTAGGATTGATCACCGACCCCTGCAGCAAACCTCCTGGTTTCCATCTTCCAACAAGGATATGGACGTCACAGAACAGAGTGCGCACCGGTCACGGAAGATGTAACTTTTGGCTCCACAATTGGGGGAATATTTCTAGTTCTCAGTGCGATTGTGGCGATTCAGTGCAGACAATCCATCATATTGTGTCAGAATACCCTTCGCGGTCCTTCAAGGGAGGATATAACGACCTGCAGAACGGAACTCATGATGCAGTGGAGTGGATTGCTACTCTAGACATCCAACTGTGAAGTTCAGTTTCGTTTGTAGATGTTACTAGATATTCATTACTTGTATATATGGTATATACTGTAGTATTACTTTGTCCTCGGTATGTCATACGAAATATATATATCGTCACTACTTTCACTGCAACATTGTCAATTTCGCTCGTATTATTATCGTCAACAGACTTGTCTGAACTGATAATCGCACTGTTAGTTCCGCGCGCGCCAAGCTAACACTTGACAATACACGCGGTACCAGAGTGTTATAAAACCTCACTTCCTGTACCCAAAGCATTCTCCAGACAGCAATGTACATATCTACATTTCGATCAACAAACACCTTAGTTTGTAGTATTTCTATTAATAAACGAGAGAGAGGAGGAAATGACACAAGAATGAAGCACTGTAAGAAAACGTTAATTTGCGTAGCCGGTCGTCCGCGCATCAACACAAAACTACGTAAATTAACGTAGCCCGTCATCAATGTGTTAAATATGAGAGAGCCATATGTAGATTTGGTTAAAGTTCCGCTTCGGGGTGAATTTCCTACACTCCGACTTCTCTAAAATCCGCATTATTTAAAAGAAACGTAAGGCGCATAACATTATTATTATCATTATTAACGTTTCGATCGTGTAGGGACTACGAGCCTATTTGCTGTTCCTTCTTCTTCCCCCAGTGTTCCTTCATCATCTCACTATGTTTCCTCTTCCTTTCCTCGGACCATTTCGAGCCGGTTTTCTTTCCCTTCCACCCTTAGAATCCTTCCATTTTTAGCACTTTTTGCCTAAAAATATCTCTCTGTGGTGTATCCTCTTATCTGATATTGTTTCTTTACATTGTTATTGGTGATAGCTTATATTATCCTAGTTTTTCATTCGAAATTCTTACTACTTTCTCCAGGACGCAATTGAAGAGGAATGGAGACAAGCAATCATTTTGCCCTACACCTGTATTTATTTTCAATGGTTTAGATATTTCACCCTGAAATTTTATTTTGATATAGTGTCTGTGAGGGTGTCGCGGATCATGTTTGCCAGTTTTCATTTAACTCCAAATTCTCGGATTACATTATATAGTGTTTCCCTATTAACAGAACCAAAACCTTCTAAAAATCTATAAACGACACTACTATGTCATCAGTATATTATTAGTAGTATTCATATACGTTTGCAATGGCAAATTTGAGAATAACTTGTTGATAATAAGATACATTTTATTTTTAAAGCGTTTGTGACAGCCTATTGTGTGTTATATGGCCATAATAACAAAACGATCCCACACAGTACCTGTGTGCTATCTGTTGGTAGTACTTCAGGATAAACATAGTTTCAAAGCTTTCGAATTTGTTATTGGGTAGAGAGCAAATGATGTGCCCACACAATTCCCAAGGGAAAGAAGAACAAAGCTTTGCAAGGACTTTGATCCTTAGTGGGAATCCAGTGCATGTTCTCTTCATTTAAATCAGCTGACAGAATCTCGACAGATATTATGAATTTTTATATTAGAACATAATAAAATTATAATTATCGTCGAACATTAACATAATGGTAATTAAGACACTCGTATGGGAATTATAAAACTCTCTACGCTCGTCTTATAATCATACTCGTGTGTTAATTATTGCCATTATAGGCTCGTTGCATAATGTACTATTGTATTACTTTATTTTCTATTAAACAACAGGTAACGAAAAGTAAATCTGTAAGAAAGCTAAACGTTCTGCTGTCGGAGCACACTCTATCCCACAATCAAATTTGTTGTCGTTTCTTCTTTCGTTATGAGTACTGTAGTGTTTGGGACACAAATATCTAAATATAAGGGATTATTTCACAGCAAATCATCGACTGAAAATCATTCATTTAATTAATTTCCAGCCGCGTTAGCTCAATTGGCAGCCAAGATTGATGAGGTTAGGATGCCACAAAAAGACATTCTCTTCATCATAGTACGGGAAGTCTTTATACAGTGTTGAAGATTCAGTAAACCAATAACAATTAATATTTTGGTTATATTTAGCTGTACCATAATAATTTGACCACCTGTGTATGTTATACTGTATTTCGTGGTATAATAGTAAAAAACTAACAAATAAAATAAATTGATAGCAAAACTACCAATGTTTTCACAAAATGTTTTGCAAACCCGTTAAATTGTAAACTAACCATTCTAATGGCACAACGGTCATTATTTACATTGTAGTTAGCCTTTAAAAAATCCAAAAAGTTTGGTTTCAAAATATGGAAATATTCTTAAAACTTACATAAAACCTATCCACCACCAAATTTTTAAATTATCAAAACTTTGTGTTTTCTCTGTAACAATTACAGATAATTTTGCAATTTCCCTGTAACCATTAGAGATAAATTTGCAATTTCCCTGTAAAAATTACAGATAATTTTGTAATATACCTGCAACAATTACAGATAATTTTCTAATATCCCTGGACCAATTGGAGATAAATTTGTATTTTCCCTGTAACAATAACAGATAGATTTGTGTTTTCTGTGTAACAATTTCAGATAATTTTGTGTTTTCCATGTAACAATTAGCCTACAGATAGTTTTGTGTCTTCCCTGTAACAATTACAGATAGTTTTGCAATTTCCCTGTAACAATTACAGGTAATTTTTCAATTTTCCTGTAAATATTACAGATAATTTTGCAATTTTTCTGTAACAATTAGAGATAATTTTGCAATTCCCCTGTAACAATCACAGATAATTTTGTAATTTCCCTGTAACAATTACAGATAATTTTGCAATTTCCCTGTAACAATCACAGATAATTTTGTAATTTCCCTGTAACAATTACAGATAATTTTGCAATTTCCCTGTAACAATCACAGATAATTTTGTAATTTCCCTGTAACAATTACAGATAATTTTGCAATTTCCCTGTAACAATCACAGATAATTTTGTAATTTGCCTATAACAATTACAGATAATTTTGCAATTTCCCTGTAACAATTACAGATAATTTTGTAATTTCCCTGTAACAATTACAGATAATTTTGCAATTTCCCTGTAACAATTACAGATAATTTTGTAATATCCCTGAATCAATTACAGATAATTTTGTAATTTCCCTGTAACAATTACAGATAATTTTGCAATTTCCCTGTAACAATTACAGATAATTTTACAATTTCCCTGTAACTATTACAGATAATTTTGTAATTTGCCTATAACAATTACAGATAATTTTGCAATTTCCCTGTAACAATTACAGTTAATTTTGCAATTTCCCTGTATCAATTACAGATAAATTTGTAATTTCCCTGTAACAATTACAGATAATTTTTCAATTTCCCTGTAACAATTACAGATAATTTTGTAATATCCCTGAATCAATTACAGATAACAATACAATTTCCCTGTAACAATTACAGATAATTTTGCAATTTCCCTGTAACAATTCCAGATAATTTTGTAATTTCCCTGTAAAAATCACAGATAATTTTACAATTTCCCTGTAACAATTACAGATAATTTTGTAATTACCCTGTAACAATTACAGATAATTTTCAAGATACGTCCATGAAATCAACATTCATCATTTCTATGCTGTATTCGTAAGCAGTTTAGTTTAGTTGTGCAACACGCACTAGGTTAACAAGAACTGCCCTGCTCGCTTTACATTCCATACAGTAACTTCACTGATTCTTATTTCCACTGGCACCTTACAACAGAGAAATACCAAATAATGAACCCCCCTTGTGAACTCCAACATAGCAGAAATATCACATTTTAAAGCTGTGCACTCGCATTAATTCGCAACGTGACTGCATATGCGCCATTTCTATTCGGCAGAGGTGGAAGAGTTTCTCATTACCTGGCGCGCTCTTTCATTGTACGCGCTGACTTTATTAGTGAGGTTCAAACGGCAAGGACTGGGGTTTCTATGATAATATCCTCAGACTTCTGTCTCCACTTCTATATTGAGCGTCTCAGGTGCCTCTTCTCGGCTGATTCTTCCCCCAGGGGGTCACATCTAGTGGGACGTGGGTTGGCGACCACGGGACCCCAGCTGAGTCCGGCATTGTTTCCACTTACTTGTGCCGGGCTCCTCTTCGTCTTCTGTCCTGTCGACCACTCTTGGTCAAGTCTTGTTCTCTTCCGACCCCGACGGTATTAGCGTATCCGAGAGCTAGGGAGTATCTTCCATTCCTGCCTTAATTGGCACTTGTCTCACCCTCCTCCTGCGAGGGGTCAGCCTTCTTTTTCATGTTATCTCCTGCCTTCTGTTCAAGGCCCCCAAGGAGGCAGGGTGTATGTAGCTCCACCACTTCTGGTGCACCCTAGATATTGCTACACCCTCAGGGGGTTCGCGAGCTGGTGAGGGATTCCAGAGAAGGGTCCGTTTTTTCCGAAGCTTCTGCTGACTTTGGCTTGCTCCCTTTCCTCATTCCCTTTCCTATCTGACTTTCATGGCTCTCCTTCCTTCCAAGTCACTTAATCCTCATTCTTCAAGGGTTGAGGGCATTTCTTTTCTTCCTGCCCTTTATTTGTTTACCATTTCTTCTTCTAGTTGGTAAGTCTGTAGTTAGTATTAGTAATAGTTTTCATTCTCATCTCATCTCTCATTATCGTCCAAACCTTTAGGGGCCGATAACCTAGATGTTAGGCCCCTTAAAACAACAATTATCAACATCATCATCGGCTGATTCTCAAGATATTTTCAATTTGGTATATCGTAGTTGAACTTACAATACCTCGTATCTCTCCGTTATTCTCCTTATGTTTGGCCACGCCTCCCAGCAGCCGTATGTGGACGTGCCATCCAACAGAACAATTTACGTTAGAAAACAGCAATCTTTCTAGACTTATGTCGTGTCTTGTGTGGTGTTTAGCCTAGGAACGTCAAGCTGGCTCATCAGCGAGCTCTTGGTGTCCACGCCCGCCACCGTTATGCGCCTGTCCGCTTACACTATGACCTGTACTCGAGCAATGTTGTATCCGTTCGTGAATGTGCAGGACGCCCATTTCGATCTTACTCCTCTGCGTCAATCACTAAACATGCAACACCCGATATGACCGCTCAACCACACACGGTATGTAGGCGTTCATGGATGACTGACACACTAGTCCCACGTGCCCATTAATACCGGATAACAGCACGCTCGTTAGAACAATTTACGGCCACGTTGTCAGTACAAATCTGTCTGTCATCGTGAGTTGTACTCTAATGATATCAGACACGCCAGTCTGCTGCTCCTCTCTCTCTTCGTCGGCGCTCTGCGCATGCGTCATTCCCCCTCCACTGACGCTCAGGCCGTCGTTAAACCAATCACGGGTGTGGATTCTTATGGCGATTGTTTGTGTGTACCATCCGCTCGTGCAATAAAATGACGAAACTTACTTTCTGTCCTACCCTCGTATATACATTTCTAGTCACATTAATGTTTTTCATGATGTTTTTTTCGTAAGTCCCAGTAATTGGGATTACATTGTGTTGTCCAACTGAAAACTTGCAACATCGATTGTCAATGTGGCAACACTGGAAAATGGTTTCAAAGCTATCCAGGACTCCAATGATATAAAACTTAAAACTAATATTTTTGTGCATTGTGCCTTTGAAATTGTAACTTAATAGTACATTATGCAACAAGGATATAATGACAATAATTAAGACACGAGTATGTTTATAAAACGAGTGAGGCGAGTTTTATAATTTCCATACGAATGTCTTAATTACCATTATAGGCGAGTTGCATACGACTGTTTATGTTCGAACATAAATATTCATAGATATCTGTCGAGATTTCACCAGTTTTATGTACTGAACAGAGCGCATGGGACGCAGAGGATACCATGGCCTCCTCGATTACCTCACTATGACACTCGCCACGGCGGCTTCAGTGGCGTAGTTGAAAGCATGCTGAGCTTCTATGCCCAAGATTGCGGGTTCAAACCCGGCCACAGTCATCGGATCTTTAAGAGCGTTAAAAATCCCCTTCCTTCGGAGGGGAAGTAAAGCCGGCCACCTCATGTCATTGATTTATGGCATGTTAAAGAACCTTCCACTAATTACACTTGTGTGAAGCTAAATTATAGGTAAAACTTGACTAACGCTCTTAGGTTCCAACGTTCGTCGCCAAGAGCCGACTGCGGTGGCATCCAGTAACCAAGTTCTGCACTATTCGTCTTTTTTTGTATGGCTTTTAGTGCCGTGAGAGTCCGAGGACATGTTCGACTCGCCAGAGTTTTGTAGCTGCTTCTATACGGACACCCATTGGGTGAGCTACAAGTACCGTCGCGTGTGGAGTGTTGTCTGGGTAGGAAAGGACGAGGAATTGGAAGGTAGCGGCTGTGGCCTATAGTTAAGGACCAACCCCGGCATTTGCCTGGAAGGAAGATGGGAAACCACAGAAAACCATCTTCAAAGTTGCCGGCGCGGCGGGGGGATTCGAACCTCCTTCCCTTCCGGATGTGAGCGACTGCCTGCAGCCACACCGTAACGACCACGTCTAACTCACCCGGTTAGTTCAGAACTAGTTGGTCGTTGACGGTGGCGTTTCGTAGCAAAAGTAGGAACTACTTGAAAACTCAATGTCTGCAGTCCTTACTTGAATTAAAAACAGATAACACACAGCCAACACAATTAACACTGATTATCAGACAGATTTTACACACACCCAAAGTACACGGGGCTATATGACCACGTTGTCGCAGCCCCTAAACCAGCCACGCTGTGAAATTTAAAATAGGAGGCCGTGGAAGTCAGCGCAGGTGCGATGCTATCCTTACGGTACCTAAATGGTCACACAACTGTTTCTTGAGCTCTGATTGGTGGGACAAACTCTATCATAATGAAAACCTGTACTATAACGAGCCTCATTATACTACAATTTTCTGACATATAATATTTACATTTCGCCAAGGTCGAACATAAACAATTAACTTAAGTCACAAGGTTGGCAAACCTGGAGCATTGTGGTTAGAGCACTACTGTACTCACTTTCCAATTAAAGCTTGATACTTTGAGACGTCCGAATGCCACTGGGACGCAGGACAGGGTTATTTGTCACGGAAGTCACCTCAGTTTTAGGAACTTTGGAGGCTGGGCTCTAAGAGAGATTGATGTGTTTTCATCCTGCCCTCTGACCAGAGCGCTAAAAATCATTAAATTGCAGCTCTGGACGCCATGTGTCAATGTGGAGATGGATGATGGATGGCGCGGCAATTAGACCCCTCCACCTCAAGTTGCGTCTCCGCATTAATCATATTATTATGCTCATCTGTCCGTTTTATTTATATATTTTTCCACACTCGTTAAAGTATTTTATAATATTACCTAATTTTTCTGGCCTATCTGATAGGGTAAGCTGCAAACGTCAAGCCCCCGATCACGGTGAATCATTGCATATATAGTGGTCAGGACCTATGGAAATTATTTCTGATGGTATTTCATACGCTCTGTCCTAGTATCGAAATCCTCCATAAAAACTACACTGTCATTATTATTATAAACACTACATACATGATGTGTTCAGAGCATGAACACACATCTTCTTTCTAGATCACTGTTTCTTCTTCAAACTGGTTATATATCATGACTAGCAGAAGTACCCGCTTTTCGAACGGTCTTCGGTATTAATAACCAGACGTTATCAATTGAGCTACTGTTCCAATGGTTAGGGGCTTGTCATTCCTTCAAAAGTTTATGAGAACGAAGTTAGTTTTCTGGGTATATCGCAGACACTGTTAATTTAAGGGCCGTAATATATGGTTTTCGGAGACCCTTTATAGACTCCCTAGTTTTGTGTCACACATTGAGAAGCGCAACATATGCTTTGGTCGTCCTTCTAGGATAATATTTATTTTTCGCCTATTTTAGCATGTATTTTGAAAAGTTTTTTCTTATACCCACCCTTCTATGTGGAGTACGTTGATGAGTTTTCTAAATGATTGTTGTATTGACTCATGGTTACAATACCTAATTTTACGACGCTCCAAGCACCCGAACATGAATTATAGGCGTACATAAACATCAACCGCACAGTATCAAACAAAATCATCTTTACGATGAACCCGCTTGTCTATAGAAATATGATTAGTTAAAATGTGCTCTCAAACTAAATTCACCTAACGTGTACTTCCTGGTGGAAATAATATTGAAAACCTCGTAGACGAAACGCAATACTGAATGTCAAATTTAAACTGATCCTCACCGTTGTGGAAAGTCCTCATCCCCAGGTGGTGTATTCTTTGAATACACGGTATCTGAGATATAATTTTTATTGCTCTTTGCATGTTCATTTCTTCCTTCCTCTTTGTCAACCACCAACAGTGATCATCTGTTTTCTCCTTGTTGGGCATATCTCTTATGTCTTCATAAGTATGTTTCAGATATATAACTTCTGTGACCCACCTAGCGTCATCTAGTAGCGAACCTCTTAAGCTACTCAATTCCTCATCGTGCAAGAGGACTTACATATCCATCTGGCCACCAGATCTCGTTACTATCGTCAGCTATTTTCTCCTTGAGCAAGAGGACTACGTCTACTGTTTCACTCACCATGCTGCGCTAATATCGCCTACTATCAACTCTTAGAAGACCATCCATCAAGAAGAAAATTATTTTTTGCTAAGTTGGTTATGCTGATATGTATACCTTTTGTTTCCTACCCCCACTTTTTCCCCTTCCGTGGTCTCTCCGTGCTCCGCTGAGCTGCTCTCACTTCTCCGTCTGCAGTTGACTCGTCCAGTCAAAGCTCCGCTCGAGCTTGCCTCCTCAAACCAAGAGGCTCACCCTCTTTTACGCCATGTTGGAACTCTAAGCATCAGTGAGAAATCCGACTTCAACATGAAATCAAGATAAGTACCATTTTTAAAAAGTTTTAACCTCATCTTCATGGTTTTAACTTCCAAGTGGTTTTAATTATAATTTATAGGCAGTGTGAAATGATTTACTTTGGGGCAATGATCATTCTTCGTGGGATTTGCAATGTTGAGCTTTTTGCTTGTATAAGCCAACCTTACTAAAACAAAAGAGCTTTTCTTAAGCGATTCAAACGAGAAATCCTCTCGCTACGTGGGATATTATCTAATACCCACTGCCTATAATTATAAAACTATTTCCTCCGTTGGATTTTCTCAACCCCATTTTCTGCTAAGGTCGTTCTGGAACCTTCTAGACCTTGTTCTCTATCTGCGAGTCTTGTCGTCAAGTATTGTTCACGCACTGTGAAAATGCTAGTTAAAATGAGGAATCTTCCTTATAAATTTTTGCAATAGCTAACTTTCTTCCACCGCTGGAACCTCTGGAAAATTCTATGGCGCATTTAATTGTAAATTACAACTTTTTCAAGAAATAGACTCTCATCTATATAGTGCAATCAGTTCTTTCCATAATTGCAATAACTTTCTTTTTCATGAACTTTAGTGTTTCTATAGTGAACTTTGAATCCATCTTCATAGACTACAGTGATAAACAGTGCTTTCTCCACGTTTCTACCGCGTCGCGATCGTCCGGTTATATTAAATAAGGCCATGAACATTTTCCTTAATTCCCATTTCTCTTTCCTAAACCTTTCACTAACAATCTGCAATAAACGTTTAATCTAGGTCGGATTCAATAAGGTGTCATTCTATGAAGTGCCCTTCCATTTTTGTTGGTTTATCATTAAGTATGGTATATCTGTATAATCTTTGTGATACGTGTCTAACACACGTTTCAAACTTACATTGTTCCTCCCTTCAAAATCAGGGAAAACAATTCTCTAAACTCTTGAGCGAGTCATGTTCAGGTTTCACGAAATGGAAACTGCCCCATTTTCTCGTGATTCCTAATTAAACATAGGAAGTCTAGAAACTTCCTTTTCACTTTCTTCAGGTTTCACAATAAGTGACCTGCCCTCTTTGTGTAATTCTCATATATTAACTCTGTATAAATATAAGAAGTTGTAGGAACTTCTATCTTATTTTTCACGTTGTTGTTATCGTCATTTTCAAAGTTGTTATTTTCTCTAGAACATTCTCTCAAGAATTTCTTAAGGTACACTTTTTGTACTCTAATTCACGTTTAAGCTTTAATTATTTCATTGTTTATTGGTTTAACTCTTATGAAAATTTTAGAAACATGTAAGGTTTGAAACCTTGTAAATTGTCAGTTGCCTGGAGCAACCGTTTAATGTTGAGAGGTCTGCGACCCTATTTGTTAAAAAGTTCAAATGAACTATGTTAATTAAATTTATATTGTATAATTGTTAATTTCATCAAACTTTTTCTAATTGTAAAATAAACAAATCTTTTCCCTTCGCTTTTTCATTTGCGAATATAAAGTTTAGGCAAAATCCTGTCTTCCTTGACTCTCCTCACTCAATGACATTAAAATCTTTAATAGGGCTTTCACTATTTGTTGCATTTGAGCAAGAACTCTTAATTTTCACCTTACTAAAGTTCTTCTTAGCGTTAATAGCTAATTCTAATTGGCCAGTAAGGCAAGTAAAGTTCGCTAAGCCAACTACCTGCTTGTGGAGACCCTCTCCGGAAACTTATGGTCAGTTTTCCAAAAAATAAGTGTTTCTTTTTGTCTAAACTTTTAGCCGGCTCCTCGCTGAGTAAAAGCTTAGCCATTGTCCAATGCAACCATTGGTTCATTTACCAAGATTACCCAATAAGGCATAATTCTTTATCATATTCCTTCTTAGAGACACTTGGTCGCCCTTACAGGAACTCCATAATTTTGGAAATTGAAAACACCAAGCTTGAGTTAAATCATTGGCATTCTTTAAATCACTTTGTAAAACCTAATTTCTTCGAGAAAACATACAGTAAATTTGTTCCTCTAAGTCTTGCCAGACCATCACCCTTCCCCATAGTACTTTTATACATGCTCGGGAGGAAATGTACTAAAGCCTCTCTCTTGAAAACCGCCCAAGTCCTAACTGCGGTTCCCGTTAGCCCCGACCAAGCTCGTACCTACTTTAGGTATCCGAGAGATAATTTCCATTTGCAACTGCTCCAAAGCGTATTTAAACCTCAACTTATTAATTTTGTGGGACTCTCCTCCTATTTTTCTATCCTTCTTTTCCAAATCCCAAATCTACTTCCTTCTCTTAATCATCTTCCCTTGGTGGATGGGTTATTCCCTAGCCTATAATCTACCCAAAATTTGGAGCCGAAACCCGGGAGAGCCCATTTTTTCTTTTCTCTCTTTAAAAAAGTGTCATTTGGCAATACTTTGCATATTTCTAATATCTGTGTTGAATATTTCAGCTACAACCACATCGTGCAAAGCCTGTGAACGGGAAAGAGGCCGCTCCTGTCTCCTATGGTGTGTCCCATTCTTTCTACTCATTCGCTGCTGCCAGCTTGACAGCATTTCCAAGGTTCCACAGTTTCGTGAGTTACATTTTCATTCATCTTCTTTAATATGGCTCCCACTGATAAGGATAAGGATGAAAAACTTACTTCTAAACGAGCATCCTATAAAGGGCAAATTACCCGATTCAGAAGGTACATAAAAGAATTAGATCCCTCAGACGCGCAATTAGATTTGTTGAAACATCGTGTAAAGGATTTTGAACGTTCTTATGAAAACTACTGTAACATTCAAACTGAAATTGAAACTTGCATGCTCAATCAAACAGAAGATCGTGTCGAAGTAGAGAACTTATATTACGAAGGCATAGGTTCTGCTTTCAGAATAATACGCCAACTCGAAGAGGAGCAGAAAAAGGACGCTTCTGTCCTTGGTTTCCTTCACGAACCCCAAACTTCTTTCCGTGAGAGCACTCACAAGCCCAAACCTACTTTACCGAAAATTGATTTACCCCATTTTTCTGGAGATGAATCCACTTGGGATTCTTTCTATGAATTATTTTGCTCCCTTGTTCATGACAATGAAGACATTCAAGTCATTTACAAGTTTCATTACTTGAGATCTATCCTTCGAGGTCAAGCTTTGCAGTTAGTTGAAGCACTTCCTCTGCGTGCCGAAAATTACCCCATTGCCTTTAACTTATTAAAAGAAAGATATGGAAATTCACGTTTACGTATTCAACGCCATATTAAGGCTCTATTTAACCTACCTGCGTCACAGCACAATGACGTCACTAGTTTGCGTACTTTAATTGACACTACCCAACTCCACGTTAAAGCTTTGTCCCAATTAGAGCAGCCTACCGAACATTGGGATACTTTCCTAATACATTTAGTAGTTTCTAAAGTTGATGCTGCTACCCTCAAAGCTTGGGAAATTGAACTTTCTAAGGAAGACGACTACTCTTACGAGCATTTAGTCACTTTCATAAACGCTAGATGCCAACTTTTAACCGCGCTAGCTAATCAGAGCGAACCTTCATCTCCTAGTTCCAAATTCGAATTAATGTCCATCAAACCCAAAAGCGAACGCTCAGCGTCTAATACCCAAAAATCAGGGTCCAGCTTATCTAAATTCAAATCAAACACTACTGGTTACCCAACTAGGTCTAGTGAACGTCTTGTTGCTAGCTCTATTGTTTTAAACACGCAAGGTGAACCTCGCAAAAGTTTAAACGAACCGGTAAAGTGCATACTTTGTAAAGATCCCCATGCCCTATACCTCTGCAAATCCTTTAAAGAAATGTCAGTCGATGACAGACGAAAATTAGTCGCTCAAAACAAACATTGTTTTAACTGCCTAGCGCCCACGCATTCTGCTTCTAACTGTAAATCCACAAGACTTTGCTACCATTGTGAAAAGGCTCATCATACTCTGCTACATCGTCATGATCAGGCAAGGTCATCGACAGCATCTACTTCGCCGAAAAATGATAGTGTTAACAGTTCTAATGCTTCATCATACATTCAAAATGCTAAGTCCATTCGTAGTGCTCAAGTATTGTTGTCTACTGTTCAAATTGACGTTCAGGATAACTTTGGCAACTGGGTCCGTGCACGCGGTCTTCTAGACTCAGCGGCAACTCATGATTTTGTATCTAATTCCCTGATTAGAAAACTAGGCCTACCCGTAAACCCCACTTCTATCAATGTGTCGGGCATCAACAGCTCAAAATCGCAAGCTTTACAATTCTCAAAGCTATCTATAAGAGATACTTGTCATAGAAACAACTTTCTTAAACTTAATTGTGTAATTCTTAATAGCATTGGAGAAGACACTCCTAGTCACTCGGTTGATATTTCGGGGTTAAACATTCCCTCACATTTAAGGTTAGCCGATCCTTCGTTTAACACACAAAATCCCATTGACATTCTCTTTAGTGCCAATGTCTTTTGGAACTGCCTTCGGAAACAGGTTCGCAAGCTATCCTCAAACGTGGTCGCCAGAGACACTAATTTTGGATGGATTGTCACCGGTCAACTTCCCCATTATTCACCTCAACCCGCATCGCAATGTTACTTCTCCAATACTGATCTGGAACAGTTTTGGAGGCTTGAAAATGTTGATTCTCCTAATGTAACTTCTTCAGAAAATGAATTTTGTGAGCAACTTTTTTTGAACACGACCATTCGTTCTTCTGATGGCCGGTTCATTGTTCAAATGCCAAGATTACACAATCCCCCCAAACTTATTAACTCTCAGCCTAAAGCTCGAAAAGCTCTCTTTGCTATCGAGAGCAAATTCAAAAAGGAACCCCTCGTCAAAAAGCAGTACACTGAGTTCATGGATGAGTATGAAAGCTTAGATCATATGGAGGTTGTTAACAAATCCGATGATGAATTGCACCCCCCAAACGAAACGGTTTATTTAAATCATCATCCTGTGTGGAAAAACCCCTTTGTAAAAGATAAAATTCGAGTTGTTTTCAATGGTTCATCACCCGACGTTAATGGCAACAGCCTTAATGACACTCTTTATTCTGGTCCTGCTATTCAATCAGATTTATCTGCTATACTCTTAAATTTTCGATTATTTCCCATAGCTGTCATAGCCGACATAAAACAGATGTACCGTCAAGTGTTAATTCAACCAGAACAACGAGATCTTCAAAGAATCTTGTGGCGTGATGAAATCAATAAGCCCATTAAGGTATTTCGCTTGAAAACGGTTACTTATGGCTTAAAACCCTCTGCTTTCCTTGCTATCCGATCCCTACACTTGCTTGCCTCACAAGATGGTCATTTATTTAACCCCAAAGCCTCTGAAGCACTAACTACGTCATTCTATGTTGACGATTATTTGCAATCCTTCCCCTCTTTGGAGGAAGCTTCTTTTGTATCTTTAGAACTTCAAGCATTACTAAGGAATGGAGGTTTCCCACTTCATAAGTGGAACTCCAACTCCCCTGAGTTTCTCGCTCAGTTTCCCATTGAAGACGTAGATCCTTCCTCTGTCGAAATTTGTGGAAACTCCGAATCTATAAAAACTCTAGGAGTTCACTGGTGCACTAGCACTGACACTCTTATCTATAAAGTTACGCTCGCAGAAGAGCTTCCTAATACAAAAAGACAAATCCTCTCTGAAATTGCAAAAATTTTTGATCCGCTTCAATTCCTTGCCCCAGTTATCGTTATAGCCAAACTTTTCATGCAAGAGCTGTGGTCGCTTAAATGTGAATGGGATGACGCTGTCCCTCTTTCTTTTCTGAATCGTTGGCTCTCGTTTCGCAGCAATTTGCTGGATCTTTCCCTTATTGAAATTCCCAGGAATTTAATTAGCTCTCATTCTAATGCATCTTTTTTCCTTCACGTGTTCGCGGACAGTTCCGAAAAAGCTTATGGTTGCTGTGCATATTTAGTTTATCACGATTCACTCTATGGATCTCCAGTTTCTAACCTTGTTTGTGCCAAATCGAAGGTCGCTCCTCTTAAAACTATCACTTTACCTAGGCTCGAACTGTGCGCTGCACTAATGGCTGCAGAACTTGTCAAGAAATTACGGGAAGTATTAAAGGTCGAATTCTCGCAAATCTATCTCTGGAGCGATTCCATGATCGCCCTTTCTTGGATCGCCAAAAATCCCTCTCATTGGCAAACTTTTGTCGCAAACAGGGTTTCCAAAATTCAAACTCATTCTTCTGGATGTCAATGGAGGCATGTTCCCAGTGCGGATAATCCAGCTGATATCATTTCTCGTGGTTGTTTACCCTCTCAATTGGCAGCTTCCCAATTGTACTGGCATGGGCCCTCGTGGCTAATCGACGAATCTTCCTCATGGCCTTCTAAACCCCCAGCTACAAACTCCGACTTGCCTGACGCTAAAGTACCTCTATCCATAGCTTCGTGTCTTGTTTCCAACGCATCTCATCCTTTGTTGTCACGCTATTCTTCCTTCCATAAATTACTACGGATTGTTGCCTATCTCCTTAGATGGAAATATCTTGTGGTTGACCAACCTCTTCTCCCTAAACCACACCTTACCAATCATGAATTGAATCTCGCTACCATTAAGATTTTACAACTGACACAGCAAGAAGCCTTTTCTTCTGAATTGTCATTGCTTTCTTCTAGAAGAGATCTTTCCAAATCCAGCCGTCTTCGTGCTTTAGCCCCGTTCCTTGATGACCATGGATTACTTAGGGTAGGTGGAAGGCTCTCGCAATCTTTACTCTCTGAGGACAAAAAGCATCCCGTTATTTTGCCTTCCAAACACCACGTTACTTCTTTAATTATACGTGACTTTCATTACCGTAATCTTCATGTTGGTACACGTACTCTGCTCTGCCTCTTAAGAGAAAAGTACTGGATTATAAATGGAATTCATGAAGTTTCTTCTGCAATTCATAAGTGCATTCCTTGTTTCAAAGCGAAACCTAAAATCAACACTCAATTAATGAGCGATCTGCCTTCTTTTCGTTCTTCTCCTATACGCCCATTTGCTTTAACTGGCGTGGACTAAATGGGTCCGTTCCAATATCAACGAAACTCTCCTGAAGCTAAACGCAAATTGTTTGGTAAGCTTTATGTTTCTCTCTTTGTTTGCATGGTTACCGGCGCAATCCACTTGGAACTAGTAACGAATGCTTCTACTTCTTATTTTTTATCAGCTGTCTCTCGTTTCACCGCTAGGCGTGGTGTTCCTGCTGAGATGATCTCTGATAACGCTTCCACCTTTCAGGGAGCAGCTTCCCTGTGGAAGAAAGCTCTTACTTCCTCTCCTGCCATGGAACAAATCTCTAATTTTTCTTATTCAAAAGGTTTCATATGGCGCTTCATACTGAACCCATGGGCCATAGGGTCCATGACGGTCGAATCCATGTCCTTAAGGAAGAAATGAAAGAAAAGTATAGTTTCCTAAAGGAACGGAGAGAGATTTTAAGCCAGGAATATAGCTTAACATTGTGCAAGCGACTAGGGACAGATGCTCCTTAGATGAGATCACCCCACTCAACATTTTAGAGAGGGTCGGTCACGAGTATTAATAACTGAGTGGAATCTTCCACCGTGATAGAAAGAGAAGCCTGAATCGGAATTCAAGCTGACGTGGCTGGAAATTGACAACGTCGCATACGCGCCAGAAGAGGAATAATTAAAATTAACACGTTTACGAGCATAATAATGAGTAAACAAGCACAGTACAGTGAATCATTTGGAATGAGAGATTTTTCAGTATAGAGAAACCATGTAATAATTGTGCAGAAATAAACTGCCGACGTAAGACGACGTCATCGGTGAATTACCTAAGCCTCTGTGGAAGGGAGAGAGCAAAAAGAATGCAACACCCACACAATTGAGGACGAGAAATTAATTAATATCTCCGAATTGCACGATCGATTCTTAGGTGCAATAAGATCATTTGACATTGAGAAGACGAGCTTTCGGAAGGTATAATTTTTATATTTGTGGCACCATTATTTTAGAAGTTGACCACAGGAAAGGCTTGAGTCTTATTTTTTTGTAGTAAAACAGTATAAAGCTTCGGGCGTTTCCAAGCCAATCATGCAGTATTCGAACGGCCCGAGGGGTATCGCCACGCATCACGCATCACGAATCCGTCCAGGAGGACGTGAAGTTATATCAGCACATGCAGTTATTCTGAGAGCCCGTGAGGGGACGTAACGCTGTATCACGTCACATCGCATGCAGTATTCAGACAGCCAGAGGGCACGTGACTGTGTCACATCGTATGCAGTCCTACGAGCATTCCGTGAGGGGAAGTGCTGCTCCACGACGTAGAAGTAATCATTCCGACAGTCCGTGAGGGGACGTAACTCTGCGTTACATCGATAACAGCTACCAGTACTCCTTGAGGGGAGAAACGCTGTTTAACACCGCCGAAGCAAGATCCGATAGCCACAGGCGTCACAGTAGTAACGACTTGCTTGCCTCCATAAGGAGCATTCAAGGCGAGATTTTAAAGTATCGCCGCAGTGAAGTATTAGGAAAATCCTAATTATAGGATTTAGGCCCGACTGTATACAAGTTAAAGTGAAAATTCGCAAGATATAGTCAGAGCAGGCTGCGAACGTCGGACTTAAAGGCGATAGGTCGTTATATGTACGAACGAACAGATCATAACGTACGGAAGTATCGTACCAGACAGATAAACTGTTATTTAAATTGAAGCAACCTAAAAAGGAAGAACAGAATAAGGTTCGAACGTAGGAGCGTTAAAACAGTTCAAATAAATAGAATAGGAGACTATAAACATTAGCTCCAGAAAGCAGGCGAACAATTCTAACAGTACTAGAATCGAGAAGTGCTAGCTGCTAGAAACTAAATCTATAGGTCTTAGAGGAGACCTCGATCCATATAGACTTTCGTTAGGATCAATAGACAGATCTACAGAGAAGCCGTTCAAGCTAGATAAATAGACGGTTATCCAGGATAGGAATAGCAGAATTGAACTCCAGGGAACAGTAGATGTTTCGGGACTTTCGCATGCTACAGAATAGGAAGCCGACATCGAATAAATTTCACCCTTGGAAACGGGAATTTGAGAAGATCACGTGTGATTAGGCTCAGAAATACGGCCTAGTGATCGAGTAATTGTGAAGTGTAAAATAATCAAGATTGTGTGTTAGATAATATTTTTAGTGTTATTATGTGTTCAAAAGGGACACACCAGTATATAAAAATGTCGTCAATATTAAGTGTTCTAGATATAGGTCAAAAAGTGTTTTTACGTAAGATGAATACCTTCAATATGGTGTAAAAAGTTCGAAGTGGGCCCAAAAATGAAACACCACACCAGATTTAAGATCATGGGATGATCTGGAAATATGTAAGTACAAAAATCATTTTTATTTTGGTGTCAGAAATTGATTGTGTACAACTCACCGGAGTTTTGAGGGAAAGGGATGTGTTTTAATGAATGAATACTGAATAATCAAGAATACGGTCTGAACAATAATAAAATAAATAGAGAAATTATGAATAATTATGTAAAGAATAAATTCCGTAGAGGAATATGTGAATAAAGGGTTAATGTATTTAACAAATGTCATAAAAGCAAGCGAAATATCATTAATGAATCATGAAAGACATTGAAATAAAGTAAAGTTGAGATATGAAAGAAATAGCTTTTGAGCTTGTATAAAGAATAATAATAATAATTAAATATGGAAATGTTAAATAAAAATCAAATAAATTGATATGAACATAAGAACGTTAAGCCTTAACGTATGTGTAAGAAATGAGGTTCAATAGAATATTTTCAAACAGGGAGCGATTTATCGACCATGGAAAGATTAATATGTGAATTAAAATAATATGAATTGTTACTAAAGAGATTTACCAGTTCTTGGGAAGACATTTTCGGCTTAAAATAATGCATAGCGCATAATGAGCGCAAATATAATATTAAAGTGTCACGCTAGGAAAGCGTAGTGGTTAAATACTTGGTACATTACTTATGGAGGGTAGTTGATTGCAGTGAATTGATAATTGTGTAAGTCCTCTATTTGTGACATTAGTATCACGAGGCATTGTGTATGTATTTAAAAAGGGAGCTAATATATGGTATTATTGAGCGTATGTCATTGGGCCACGGCCGACTCTAAATCGCATTTTGGATAAGTCCTCTGTACGGGATTAGTTCCCGAGGCACCTGAAGAGATTCGAATGCAGGATCTTCTTATGATAAAAGCCCCTGAAATTCTCCGTCGTCGTATGTGTATTTAATCTTCCCAATCAATGAGGACCCTCTCATAATTAATAAATGCCAAGGATATGAAAATGGTCTGTGAACCAAAGAATAGTTGTTTGAATGTTACGGTACAATAAAGCCTGGTCTCCTCCGAACTGGATAGAATGGAAAGGTTTGTTTTGAAAGCCTTGAAAATAAGCTCCTAAATGTTGGGTCAGACGGGATGTCTCCACCACCCTAACAGGTCATAAATCGCACCCCAGTAGTAGAGACTAGCTCTTTTAAAGCGAGATGGAACAGAGACCGTCTCGTAAGCTGTTGAAAAGAGAAATGAATACACCAGGAGTGTTTAAAGTTGTAAACGACCCGGGCGTTGAACCGAGGTCCTTAAAGAGGGATATTTCGTTTGCCGGTTCAGATCGTAGTTTCTTATATGATAATGGTCTATTAAGACATAAGAGATAAATAACAATCCCTATTGTAATAATGTAAGGACGTGGGATTCCACGAGTTGATTGAAGGCAACTGAGTTCGGGAGTAACTATAGTTTTTTGATTGTGTCAAGTACCTTCACGCTCTGGAGTACACAATTGATTTTCTGATTACCTTGATATATTTGTGAAATAAAGAGAGATGATAACAACTGAAGGTGTGGACATGCCCAAAAACATTGAATTAGATAATTAACATAGATTTTAAATATAATTATATATTTGTTTTTGAGAAATAAGAAAATATAAAAGCTAGTGTTTGAGGTGTACAAGAATGACACCGTAATAATGTAAATGCATGGAGCCAAAGAGCTCGGAGTTATGTAAACTTAATGTTAGTGCTTTATGGAAGTGAGACTAAGTAAGAATTGATGGTTTATGTGGAAACCACAGGTTTTGAATACAATATTTGTTTATTTTATTTTGTGATCCCTTGTTCATTTGGAACAAGCAGTTGATATTTGGGTCAGTAATTAATTTGTTAAAATGTTTGTAGCGCCATTAATTTATTAATTAAATATGTTTAAATAGGAGTTGATTTTGTTGTTATTTTTGTAAGTGTATCCTCTAATTAATCCAAAATATGTGAGTCACAGAGTGGGGGAACTTACCACTGCCCCGAAATCCCGAATTGAGCTACGCTGGTATACTGTGATTGGCATATTTCTTGCTAAATGGGCACAGGGGGATATATAAATACTGTGCTGGATTAATAACTAGAGGAACACTTAAGTCGGTCATATCATGTAAAATTAAAGTAATGATAGGAAAAGCTACAACGTAAAATATTAACTGACCGCATGGGTCCCTGGAAACTCATACCGAGCAGCCCTGAATATATATTATTATATCAAATCCCCAAGCAAATCATCATATGATTTTGGCGCCCAGTACGCAGGGCTGAGTTTTCCTAGGGAAAACCCGAGTTTTCTCGAAAAATCAAAATTTTTATTTTTTGAAAAAAAAATGGTTTTTCGAAATTTTGAATTTTAAACACTTCCATAAAGGTTTATGAAATTGAATAAAGGTATTAAAAGGGTACGTTGTAAGTGAATACCCGTACCAAAGGAATATTTTAAAAGAAATTGGGACACACCGATTCAGAGTATCATCTCTCAAGCATGTACTAGTGTGGTGGCATTTGTGGCCCACTGTATTTTTATAGTAGAAAAGATGGTGACGATGATGGAGTTAAAGGAGTGTTTGGATGAACATTTCCATAAGAATAGGGAGGAGATAATAAAAATAAGTACGCAAAGTACGGAAGATGCAAAAAAAGAGAATAGGGTAGAGAGGCAGGAACTTTTGGAGGCGATAAAAGCCGATAGTAATGAGAAGTTGAACGCTTTAAAAGCCGATAGTAATGAGAAGTTGAACGCTTTAAAAGCCGATAGCAATGAGAAGTTGGAGGCCATAAACAATAAATTGGGAACAATAGACAATACATTGGGTCTCCAAAAGGATGAAAATAACAAAGTGTTCGAATCTATAAATGAAAGTTTGGAGTCAATAAAAACTGATAGTGCTAATATGGGAACCAAATTAGAAGCTATCGAAGTTAACTGTGTAAAAATGAACGATGAATTGAAGGCTGAGATAGAGGGCAAATTGAATAGTATAAAAACAGAAAATTCCGATCATTTGTCAGCACAATCCAGGGCTTTGGAAGATAAACTAGGAATAATGGAAGGGAAATTTGAAAACGAATTACATTCCTTTCAGGATAAGATTATAGGTGATAATTTCTTGAAAAGTCAAGCCATGAACACTAAACTAGAGGCCATGGAGACTAAAATACAAAGTAATATAAATGAGAAATTAGAAGGGATAATGAATAACAAATTTCAAGGTTTTGACACTAGGTTGGAGGACAAGTTCATTGAGTTAAAAGGGAAAATCACAAGTGAAATTAAACAGGAAAATAATGTACTTAAGTTAGAATTGCAAGACCAAATAAATGTCTTGAAGGAAAGTACAAAAACATCCCAAGTCAAATGTCAAGAAAATTTTGATAATTTAGAAGATAATTTTAAGGCTATAAAAACTAAGTTAAATAAGATGGAAACAACATGTCGAAAGAATGTAGACGATTGTAAAAACGAACTTGTAACCCAGATCCAAGGTGTGCAGAAAGAATTGAAAGATCAGATAAAATCTAACAGCGATATTTGTAAGGCATCCCGGGATGAAATAAAACAAAGCGTGAATGAGCTAGGAGATAGATTTGAAGGGGTTGAAGAGAAAGTAGGGATCCTCGAGAACAAAATCGGTGTAGTTCAGACTGAGGTAACTGAGATGAAAAATCAAAATCTAAAGGATGTTAAGGAGATGAAAGATCAAATTGATCATTTTACCGGGCAGGTAGATGAGAATCTGAAGACATATGAAACGAAAATAGATCAAAGATTAGGTGTATACGAGGGGCATCTCCAGAGTGAAAGAAAACAACGAGAGAACGAAAGTAAGGAAAGTACCCATAAAATAAATGAAATAAGTCAGGGTATTATTGAGGTTCAGGAAACCATCGGAACATTAAAGGTTCATGTAGGAAAAACCAATAAGGAAGTTAGTCAGGTCCAAGATGAAATGATGAAATTGTATAAGAGTCAAGAGAAGACTGAGGGAAGGCTTGAAGGAATAAAAATAGATATGGTCAAAGGACGAAAAGAAGTGGAGAAGCAAATAAAGGAGATACGAGAGGGCCTGGAAACCATAGGTGACGTTAAGCCAGAAATTATAGACCAACATGCTAAGATCATTAAGAAAGAGGTAGAAGACCAAATAAATGGATTTAGGGATAGCTTCAGGGATGAGAAATTCCAACTCAAAAAGATAGAGGAAGATATTAAAATGAATCAAGAAAGAATTCAGAATGAATTAAGATCCCGATTGGAGAGGACGGAACTTAAGAATAGTCAAATGGAAATCCAACTCATGGCAAATGAAGAAAGTGCCCGAAGAGAAAGGAAGTTAGAATTCGAAAATCAGGAGGAGTTTCCAAAGACAGGATGGGTAGATTCCCGTGAACAAGGCACAGATGCGGAGAGGGACTTAGGAGGGGAGAGCCCTTATAAGATCCCAGGATATCCAATGGCGATGTCAACCCCGTACACGAATCAGACAAATGGCCAAATAATAAACATTATAAAATCCAATGAGGACAGACCAGTAAAGTTTACGGGTAATAACATGTCTATTACTCCAAAATACTGGCTAAAAGAAGTGGCAGAGTATCTAAATGAAATGAAGGTTCCTCAGGATCGGAGACTGAGAGCTATTGAAAAGCTGTTGGCAGGTGATTGTCTCACCTGGTTCAGAAGCTTCAGATACACTTTTGATACGGTGGAAGGCTTTAGGGAAGCATTTTTAAAGCGATATTGGGCAGCAGATGTCCAAGAAAATTTAAGGCTAGATCTGTACTCTAGGAAGTACAGCACCAATGCACCTACTAAATACTCGGAATTTTTCACCGCTCAGCTGTGTAAATTCCGCGAACTGGATATTGCTCCGGCAGAAAACGACCTGTGTGCCGCCATTGCAAGACAGCTTCCATATGAGATTCAGAGGCTGCTAATCTCATCCAAAGCCAGAAGTGCTGTGGAAGTGGAAAGCGTATTACGTCAGTTAGATATGACGACTTCGCACGTAACACCTCGGCATCAGAGACAAACTGAGCAAGTACACATGGCCAGCAGTCAGGAAACTGGAGAAAAACCAGCGACCAGGAATCAGTCCACCAGTACGGATACTCAAGGACGAGATCGAGAGTATGGGCACCAGGAGCTTAGAAGGATACAGCCATATTATAGGGGAGGATATCGAGGAAGAAATCCTAGAACGACGGGTTATAGGCAACAGGAAAGCCGACCCTATAATAATAACCAGCAAAGGCCGGACAATAGAAAGAAATGGGAGAATTATCCCAGGAGGAATGTAAGGCCAGACGATAGAGATGATGAATATCGGGCCGAAATAGAAGAAAGATATCAGGAGAGTCTTCGTTATATGAACGAAAGACCAGATGAACCTGATAGGAAAAAAGTCCGTTGGAGTGAGGCAATCAAGAACCGGAAATCACCCGACCGACTAGACGGAGCTCAAAGCTTGGAACTTCAAGCTCAGCTAAAGATTGAGGGAAAAGGGAGCCCTCAGGATTAAAAAAAACTCCAAATTTAAATTGTCAAAAGTGGAAACATACCAGGAGCCGGGAGGAAGTAGAAATTGTAAATTGGATAGCTAGACCAGATGAACTAATTAACGAGGATGTGGAAGGAATCCCACCTGTTAAAAGAGAACTACCTATAATTATGCTTAGGATAGAAGGATTACTGGTCAGAGCATTGATGGATACTGGATCCACAATAAGTTTAATTACACAAACCCTTTTAAATGAATTGGAAACAAGGGGCCGAGTACTAAAGATTCCCACATCAAGTGTAAAGATTAAGGGAATTATCCCTGAAAAATCTTTGACATGTAAATTTCAGGTGTACATTGATTTAATCATGGGTAACGCTGAAATTTCGCAGTGCTTTTTGCTGGTAAATCAATTACCGTATAATGTTATATTAGGTATTGATTTTATCCGTGAGAACAAGGTCATTATAGACCTAGCGCAAAATTGCATTAGAATTCAAAGAGAGGATGTGGATGAGCAAAACATTAACCTACAGGAACAGGATGCGAAAATAGCAGAACAGGTATGGCATATGGAAGAAGTGATTGAGGAAGATTATAAGGACATAGAAAAGATATTTGAAGTCCTCAACATAGAACTCGAAGATAATGTGGAAAATGAGTTCGAGACCAACCTGTCAGGAAAAGTGGAGGAAGCTAAAGTCAGCCTCGAAATTAAGGAACAGTTAAAGAAATTATTATTGGATTATAGGGACGTATTTGATTCCAAGCCAGGGAAGATTGAAAATTTTAAATACGCGTTCCAAGTCAACGATTGGGCACCGTTCAAACAAAAACCATACCCGGTTGCGGAAAAACATTACCCACAAACCAAGAAAACACTGCAGGAGATGATGAATGCAGGTGTTATAGAAAAGATGGCGACACCATATGTTAGTCCATTAGTGATTGTGAGTAAACCGGATGGCTCAGTAAGGGTGTGTTTAGATGCCAGAAATCTAAATGCAAAAATTATACCAGAAAATGATTCGGCACCACCCATAAAAGAAATACTGAGGAAGTTTAAAGGCAAGAAGATTTTTACAAATATTGACATGACTTCTTCGTATCATCATCTCGAACTGGAAGAGAAAACCAGCTTGTTGACTGGATTTCAGTTCGATCAACAAACGTACTGCTTTAGAAGATGTCCGTTTGGATTAAAGACTGCAGGAACCGCATTAATAAGAGCGCTGGATCGAAACCTGTCAGAGGAAGTGAAAGAGTGCACTATCCGATACGTAGATGACATTTTGCTTACCTCGGAGAACATTGAGGAACATATAGAAAATTTGAAGAAATTATTAGAAGACCTAAGAAGGGCAAATTTTAAGATAAATTTAAAGAAGTCGAACTTCTGTCAAAGGCAAGTGACATTTTTAGGGCATGTGATTGACAAGGATGGTGTTAAACCAAATCCATGCAAATTGGAATCGATAAGGGATTTTCCAAGGCCTTTGAAAGTGAAGAACGTTCGCCAGTTTTTGGGATTGATTGGGTTCTTCTCAGGACATTGTCCATCATACACCAAAACTGTTGCACCACTACAGGACCTTCTGAAGAAGGGGGGCAAGTGGAAATGGACGGAGGAAGCAGAAAAAGCATTCGTGGAGGCCAAGGAAATGCTCTTAAATTACGTGAAGCTAGGATATCCTGATTTTAATCAGAGATTTATCATTCAGGCAGATGCATCCCAGATTGGAATAGGGGCAATGTTATATCAGGAGAACCCGGAAAACCCTGATAAAAAGAACTATCTAGCTTTCACAAGTAGGAGACTGAAACCACACGAGAAAAATTATACGATCAGCGAGATCGAGCTGTTAGCGATATTGCACGCGTTGCAATATTGGCGGAAGATCGTATATGGGTTTCAGGTCATTCTAAGGACAGATCATAAAGCCTTAACCTTTTTGATGAAGACTGATTTATCCAGTCAAAGGTTGATGCGTTGGGCTTTATATATTCAACAATTTGATGTCAAGATAGAGTACTGCCCAGGAAAGGAAAACATAGTTCCAGACTACTTAAGTAGACAGCCAGAGTCCATAGAAGAGGAAGTAATGGCTATAGATTTGGAAGACAGGGATCAGCGTACTCTTAATGAGTTAAGAAGCATTAGTCAAAGACAACGGGAAGATCCATGGATGAACATGCTCATATCATTCCTTGAGGGAAGCTTGATAAGAGGAACACCAGCGTACACGGAAGCTGAGAAGATAGCACAAGACTACACGTTTTATAATGGGTTATTATATAAGTTTGTGGACTCTGACCATACGAAATTAAGGATTGTTGTACCTGCAATTTTGCAGAGGAAAATAGTATGGTTAGCCCATAGATCGTTCGGACATATGGGAGTCGACAAAACAGTCTCGATGCTGAAAGAAGCATTTATATGGCCGAGACTGAGAGAAACTGTAAGGGATACGCTAAAGACATGTGATCTATGTCAAAGGATTAAACCTAATGCATTTCTGATGAGACAGAAGCCTATACCATTGTTGCCCGAAAGGCCCGGCCAAATCATATCTATTGATAATTTTGGACCTTTGCCAAAGGCAAGAAGAGGAAATCGACACATAATGGTGGCTATGGATGTCTTCACTAAAATGGTTGTCCTTGCTCCCATACAGAAGACTAGTACCAAACAGGTGTTAAAACGACTTAAAGAAAAAGTGATACCGATTCTGGGGAAACCTGAGAATTTGTTGTCGGATCACGGCAGTTGTTTCACCAGTGTAGAGTTCAGACGAGAATTAGAAAGACTTGGAATACGTCAAATTTTGTCAAGTATTCGCCATCCTGAGGCAAACCCTGTAGAGAGAGTTATGAGAGAAACGGCCAAGTATTGTAGAATATACTGTGCCGAAGAAAATTGGAAGTGGATAGATATTTTGGATATTATTGAATTTTGTATAAATAATACAATCCATGAATCCACAGGAGAGATACCCATAACGTTACATCGGAATGAGCAACCAGAAAGACCTTGGAATCTGGTAATTCCTAGACCAGCAGACGCTCAGCCGGGAAGAGATGTACGAATTAGGAGAGCCTTTGAGCATCTTAAAGCTCAAGCCGACAGGAGGCAGAGAAGAAATAGGCATAAGAGGTATCATCGACCATTATTAGCAGGAGAAATGGTGTTAGTGAAAAGACCAGCCATTTCGGATCCAGGGAATCGTGTGTACAAGAAGTTCCAGAAAATGTACCACGGACCATATCAGATAATCAGAGATTTGAGGAATAACGCATATAGAATTCGGCATTGTGAAACGGATCACGAAGTGACTATGAATTCAGCAAATTTGAAATTATATTACCCTCCCGAAGATTTTGATGAAGAAAATGAACAAGCCTTGGTTATGGAAACATTTAGAGAGGAATCCGCTTTTGACATAGACAAGAATAAGGAAGAAATAGAAAATAGAGCTCAAGCATTCGAGTGCGAATGCGAATTGGAGAAAGTATATTGGGAAATTAAAGAAATAATTGAATTTATTGAAGAAGAAAATTCCAATTTAAGAAAAGAAAATGATGAAATAAGGAAACGGGTAGGGATAGACCAAACCCGTAAGGGAGAATGAGGTTCTGGGAACTTAAAGTCCAGACAAATAAAGAAAGAAAGAAAGGGTAGGGACAGAGCATACCCGACCTACACAATTACCGGATACGACTTAAAAGAAGTAAAAACAACAGTAAATACGGATGACGTTATGATGGATTCGACGATAAAGAAATACAAATTAAATTGAAATAAATTTCCTCAAAATTTTCGAAAATTTATTTACCTAAGGAGGGGAGAGATGAACCCATGGGCCATAGGGTCCATGACGGTCGAATCCATGTCCTTAAGGAAGAAATGAAAGAAAAGTATAGTTTCCTAAAGGAACGGAGAGAGATTTTAAGCCAGGAATATAGCTTAACATTGTGCAAGCGACTAGGGACAGATGCTCCTTAGATGAGATCACCCCACTCAACATTTTAGAGAGGGTCGGTCACGAGTATTAATAACTGAGTGGAATCTTCCACCGTGATAGAAAGAGAAGCCTGAATCGGAATTCAAGCTGACGTGGCTGGAAATTGACAACGTCGCATACGCGCCAGAAGAGGAATAATTAAAATTAACACGTTTACGAGCATAATAATGAGTAAACAAGCACAGTACAGTGAATCATTTGGAATGAGAGATTTTTCAGTATAGAGAAACCATGTAATAATTGTGCAGAAATAAACTGCCGACGTAAGACGACGTCATCGGTGAATTACCTAAGCCTCTGTGGAAGGGAGAGAGCAAAAAGAATGCAACACCCACACAATTGAGGACGAGAAATTAATTAATATCTCCGAATTGCACGATCGATTCTTAGGTGCAATAAGATCATTTGACATTGAGAAGACGAGCTTTCGGAAGGTATAATTTTTATATTTGTGGCACCATTATTTTAGAAGTTGACCACAGGAAAGGCTTGAGTCTTATTTTTTTGTAGTAAAACAGTATAAAGCTTCGGGCGTTTCCAAGCCAATCATGCAGTATTCGAACGGCCCGAGGGGTATCGCCACGCATCACGCATCACGAATCCGTCCAGGAGGACGTGAAGTTATATCAGCACATGCAGTTATTCTGAGAGCCCGTGAGGGGACGTAACGCTGTATCACGTCACATCGCATGCAGTATTCAGACAGCCAGAGGGCACGTGACTGTGTCACATCGTATGCAGTCCTACGAGCATTCCGTGAGGGGAAGTGCTGCTCCACGACGTAGAAGTAATCATTCCGACAGTCCGTGAGGGGACGTAACTCTGCGTTACATCGATAACAGCTACCAGTACTCCTTGAGGGGAGAAACGCTGTTTAACACCGCCGAAGCAAGATCCGATAGCCACAGGCGTCACAGTAGTAACGACTTGCTTGCCTCCATAAGGAGCATTCAAGGCGAGATTTTAAAGTATCGCCGCAGTGAAGTATTAGGAAAATCCTAATTATAGGATTTAGGCCCGACTGTATACAAGTTAAAGTGAAAATTCGCAAGATATAGTCAGAGCAGGCTGCGAACGTCGGACTTAAAGGCGATAGGTCGTTATATGTACGAACGAACAGATCATAACGTACGGAAGTATCGTACCAGACAGATAAACTGTTATTTAAATTGAAGCAACCTAAAAAGGAAGAACAGAATAAGGTTCGAACGTAGGAGCGTTAAAACAGTTCAAATAAATAGAATAGGAGACTATAAACATTAGCTCCAGAAAGCAGGCGAACAATTCTAACAGTACTAGAATCGAGAAGTGCTAGCTGCTAGAAACTAAATCTATAGGTCTTAGAGGAGACCTCGATCCATATAGACTTTCGTTAGGATCAATAGACAGATCTACAGAGAAGCCGTTCAAGCTAGATAAATAGACGGTTATCCAGGATAGGAATAGCAGAATTGAACTCCAGGGAACAGTAGATGTTTCGGGACTTTCGCATGCTACAGAATAGGAAGCCGACATCGAATAAATTTCACCCTTGGAAACGGGAATTTGAGAAGATCACGTGTGATTAGGCTCAGAAATACGGCCTAGTGATCGAGTAATTGTGAAGTGTAAAATAATCAAGATTGTGTGTTAGATAATATTTTTAGTGTTATTATGTGTTCAAAAGGGACACACCAGTATATAAAAATGTCGTCAATATTAAGTGTTCTAGATATAGGTCAAAAAGTGTTTTTACGTAAGATGAATACCTTCAATATGGTGTAAAAAGTTCGAAGTGGGCCCAAAAATGAAACACCACACCAGATTTAAGATCATGGGATGATCTGGAAATATGTAAGTACAAAAATCATTTTTATTTTGGTGTCAGAAATTGATTGTGTACAACTCACCGGAGTTTTGAGGGAAAGGGATGTGTTTTAATGAATGAATACTGAATAATCAAGAATACGGTCTGAACAATAATAAAATAAATAGAGAAATTATGAATAATTATGTAAAGAATAAATTCCGTAGAGGAATATGTGAATAAAGGGTTAATGTATTTAACAAATGTCATAAAAGCAAGCGAAATATCATTAATGAATCATGAAAGACATTGAAATAAAGTAAAGTTGAGATATGAAAGAAATAGCTTTTGAGCTTGTATAAAGAATAATAATAATAATTAAATATGGAAATGTTAAATAAAAATCAAATAAATTGATATGAACATAAGAACGTTAAGCCTTAACGTATGTGTAAGAAATGAGGTTCAATAGAATATTTTCAAACAGGGAGCGATTTATCGACCATGGAAAGATTAATATGTGAATTAAAATAATATGAATTGTTACTAAAGAGATTTACCAGTTCTTGGGAAGACATTTTCGGCTTAAAATAATGCATAGCGCATAATGAGCGCAAATATAATATTAAAGTGTCACGCTAGGAAAGCGTAGTGGTTAAATACTTGGTACATTACTTATGGAGGGTAGTTGATTGCAGTGAATTGATAATTGTGTAAGTCCTCTATTTGTGACATTAGTATCACGAGGCATTGTGTATGTATTTAAAAAGGGAGCTAATATATGGTATTATTGAGCGTATGTCATTGGGCCACGGCCGACTCTAAATCGCATTTTGGATAAGTCCTCTGTACGGGATTAGTTCCCGAGGCACCTGAAGAGATTCGAATGCAGGATCTTCTTATGATAAAAGCCCCTGAAATTCTCCGTCGTCGTATGTGTATTTAATCTTCCCAATCAATGAGGACCCTCTCATAATTAATAAATGCCAAGGATATGAAAATGGTCTGTGAACCAAAGAATAGTTGTTTGAATGTTACGGTACAATAAAGCCTGGTCTCCTCCGAACTGGATAGAATGGAAAGGTTTGTTTTGAAAGCCTTGAAAATAAGCTCCTAAATGTTGGGTCAGACGGGATGTCTCCACCACCCTAACAGGTCATAAATCGCACCCCAGTAGTAGAGACTAGCTCTTTTAAAGCGAGATGGAACAGAGACCGTCTCGTAAGCTGTTGAAAAGAGAAATGAATACACCAGGAGTGTTTAAAGTTGTAAACGACCCGGGCGTTGAACCGAGGTCCTTAAAGAGGGATATTTCGTTTGCCGGTTCAGATCGTAGTTTCTTATATGATAATGGTCTATTAAGACATAAGAGATAAATAACAATCCCTATTGTAATAATGTAAGGACGTGGGATTCCACGAGTTGATTGAAGGCAACTGAGTTCGGGAGTAACTATAGTTTTTTGACTGTGTCAAGTACCTTCACGCTCTGGAGTACACAATTGATTTTCTGATTACCTTGATATATTTGTGAAATAAAGAGAGATGATAACAACTGAAGGTGTGGACATGCCCAAAAACATTGAATTAGATAATTAACATAGATTTTAAATATAATTATATATTTGTTTTTGAGAAATAAGAAAATATAAAAGCTAGTGTTTGAGGTGTACAAGAATGACACCGTAATAATGTAAATGCATGGAGCCAAAGAGCTCGGAGTTATGTAAACTTAATGTTAGTGCTTTATGGAAGTGAGACTAAGTAAGAATTGATGGTTTATGTGGAAACCACAGGTTTTGAATACAATATTTGTTTATTTTATTTTGTGATCCCTTGTTCATTTGGAACAAGCAGTTGATATTTGGGTCAGTAATTAATTTGTTAAAATGTTTGTAGCGCCATTAATTTATTAATTAAATATGTTTAAATAGGAGTTGATTTTGTTGTTATTTTTGTAAGTGTATCCTCTAATTAATCCAAAATATGTGAGTCACAGAGTGGGGGAACTTACCACTGCCCCGAAATCCCGAATTGAGCTACGCTGGTATACTGTGATTGGCATATTTCTTGCTAAATGGGCACAATACCTCCTTACGCTCCGCATCATGGTGGTAGGTGGGAATCTTGCGTAAAGCTCACTAAACGTCATTTAAGAAAAGTCTTAGGTAATCGAATTCTGACTTACGAAGAATTCAATTCTCTGTCTGTTCTGATTGAAGGTGTTGTTAACTCTCGCCCTTTAACTCCGCTTTCCAATGATCCTGATGACCTACTTCCACTCACCCCTGGTCACTTCCTTATCGGCACTTCTCTTTCTGCCCCTCCTCCTCTTCCTAATTCTTGCAGGGATTTTAATTTACCTATTGTTTGGCGTAAACTTGAAGCCCTCCGTAATTCTTTTTGGAAGAGATGGAACTAGGAATATTTAACTTCCTTGCAACGGAGGCAGAAGTGGTTTCTTTCCAGTCCCGACATTAAAGTGGGGGACTTGGTCTTGGTTAGGGATGTTTCACCCCCGCCTAGTATGGATTTCTGGTAGGGTGACCGAATGTTACCCTGGAAGAGATGGGAGAGTCAGGGTGGCCAGAATCTTGACCACAAATGGACCGATCACAAGACCACTGTCTTTGATCGCTCCGCTTCCAATAAATGTGTAACTGTTTATTTGCTCTCTGTTGGTGTTTTCCGCCCCAGTATGGTGTATTCTTTGAATACACGGTATCTGAGATATAATTTTTATTGCTCTTTGCATGTTCATTTCTTCCTTCCTCTTTGTCAACCACCAACAGTGATCATCTGTTTTCTCCTTGTTGGGCATATCTCTTATGTCTTCATAAGTATGTTTCAGATATATAACTTCTGTGACCCACCTAGCGTCATCTAGTAGCGAACCTCTGAAGCTACTCAATTCCTCATCGTGCAAGAGGACTTACATATCCATCTGGCCACCAGATCTCGTTACTATCGTCAGCTATTTTCTCCTTGAGCAAGAGGACTACGTCTACTGTTTCACTCACCATGCTGCGCTAATATCGCCTACTATCAACTCTTAGAAGACCATCCATCAAGAAGAAAATTATTTTTTGCTAAGTTGGTTATGCTGATATGTATACCTTTTGTTTCCTACCCCCACTCTTTCCCCTTCCGTGGTCTCTCCGTGCTCCGCTGAGCTGCTCTCACTTCTCCGTCTGCAGTTGACTCGTCCAGTCAAAGCTCCGCTCGAGCTTGCCTCCTCAAACCAAGAGGCTCACCCTCTTTTACGCCATGTTGGAACTCTAAGCATCAGTGAGAAATCCGACTTCAACATGAAATCAAGATAAGTACCATTTTTAAAAAGTTTTAACCTCATCTTCATGGTTTTAACTTCCAAGTGGTTTTAATTATAATTTATAGGCAGTGTGAAATGATTTACTTTGGGGCAATGATCATTCTTCGTGGGATTTGCAATGTTGAGCTTTTTGCTTGTATAAGCCAACCTTACTAAAACAAAAGAGCTTTTCTTAAGCGATTCAAACGAGAAATCCTCTCGCTACGTGGGATATTATCTAATACCCACTGCCTATAATTATAAAACTATTTCCTCCGTTGGATTTTCTCAACCCCATTTTCTGCTAAGGTCGTTCTGGAACCTTCTAGACCTTGTTCTCTATCTGCGAGTCTTGTCGTCAAGTATTGCTCACGCACTGTGAAAATGCTAGTTAAAATGAGGAATCTTCCTTATAAATTTTTGCAATAGCTAACTTTCTTCCACCGCTGGAACCTCTGGAAAATTCTATGGCGCATTTAATTGTAAATTACAACTTTTTCAAGAAATAGACTCTCATCTATATAGTGCAATCAGTTCTTTCCATAATTGCAATAACTTTCTTTTTCATGAACTTTAGTGTTTCTATAGTGAACTTTGAATCCATCTTCATAGACTACAGTGATAAACAGTGCTTTCTCCACGTTTCTACCGCGTCGCGATCGTCCGGTTATATTAAATAAGGCCATGAACATTTTCCTTAATTCCCATTTCTCTTTCCTAAACCTTTCACTAACAATCTGCAATAAACGTTTAATCTAGGTCGGTTTCAATAAGGTGTCATTCTAAGAAGTGCCCTTCCATTTTTGTTGGTTTATCATTAAGTATATCTGTATAATCTTTGTGATACGTGTCTAACACACGTTTCAAACTTACATTGTTCCTCCCTTCAAAATCAGGGAAAACAATTCTCTAAACTCTTGAGCGAGTCATGTTCAGGTTTCACGAAATGGAAACTGCCCCATTTTCTCGTGATTCCTAATTAAACATAGGAAGTCTAGAAACTTCCTTTTCACTTTCTTCAGGTTTCACAATAAGTGACCTGCCCTCTTTGTGTAATTCTCATATATTAACTCTGTATAAATATAAGAAGTTGTAGGAACTTCTATCTTATTTTTCACGTTGTTGTTATCGTCATTTTCAAAGTTGTTATTTTCTCTAGAACATTCTCTCAAGAATTTCTTAAGGTACACTTTTTGTACTCTAATTCACGTTTAAGCTTTAATTATTTCATTGTTTATTGGTTTAACTCTTATGAAAATTTTAGAAACATGTAAGGTTTGAAACCTTGTAAATTGTCAGTTGCCTGGAGCAACCGTTTAATGTTGAGAGGTCTGCGACCCTATTTGTTAAAAAGTTCAAATGAACTATGTTAATTAAATTTATATTGTATAATTGTTAATTTCATCAAACTTTTTCTAATTGTAAAATAAACAAATCTTTTCCCTTCGCTTTTTCATTTGCGAATATAAAGTTTAGGCAAAATCCTGTCTTCCTTGACTCTCCTCACTCAATGACATTAAAATCTTTAATAGGGCTTTCACTATTTGTTGCATTTGAGCAAGAACTCTTAATTTTCACCTTACTAAAGTTCTTCTTAGCGTTAATAGCTAATTCTAATTGGCCAGTAAGGCAAGTAAAGTTCGCTAAGCCAACTACCTGCTTGTGGAGACCCTCTCCGGAAACTTATGGTCAGTTTTCCAAAAAATAAGTGTTTCTTTTTGTCTAAACTTTTAGCCGGCTCCTCGCTGAGTAAAAGCTTAGCCATTGTCCAATGCAACCATTGGTTCATTTACCAAGATTACCCAATAAGGCATAATTCTTTATCATATTCCTTCTTAGAGACACTTGGTCGCCCTTACAGGAACTCCATAATTTTGGAAATTGAAAACACCAAGCTTGAGTTAAATCATTGGCATTCTTTAAATCACTTTGTAAAACCTAATTTCTTCGAGAAAACATACAGTAAATTTGTTCCTCTAAGTCTTGCCAGACCATCACCCTTCCCCATAGTACTTTTATACATGCTCGGGAGGAAATGTACTAAAGCCTCTCTCTTGAAAACCGCCCAAGTCCTAACTGCGGTTCCCGTTAGCCCCGACCAAGCTCGTACCTACTTTAGGTATCCGAGAGATAATTTCCATTTGCAACTGCTCCAAAGCGTATTTAAACCTCAACTTATTAATTTTGTGGGACTCTCCTCCTATTTTTCTATCCTTCTTTTCCAAATCCCAAATCTACTTCCTTCTCTTAATCATCTTCCCTTGGTGGGTGGGTTATTCCCTAGCCTATAATCTACCCACCAGGAAGACCCCTTTAATAAATTATAAAGGCTTTTGGTGCATGAAAATTCGGGATGTTTGGTCCCCAATGGACCAAATTTCCCAAAACTGCAAAAAACACTATTCCCATTCTGGGATTTTTTGAAAATAATTTTGCTGTTTGGAGATATAATAGACCTTCTGTACAGCATATCGCATATCGCACGTGTAAGTCACGTGTAAAAATCCTAGGGCACCCCTTGACCCCATAAATCGCATTGTTGAATTTTACAGTCTATGTTTGATTCCACGATAAATTTATAGCCATTTGCAAACTTTAACAGAAATTTAATAAATTGAGTGGCATTGCTTCTTACAGAAATAGATGGCAAGTGGATGTCACCTCTTGTGACACTGTTGTCAAGGTTACCGGCTTGCATTACTTCATTAGCTTCTTCTTGTGCTTCTTATTCTTCTACTTCTTTCGGATGGGCCAGCTAAGGACCACAATGTTCAACTTTTCTGCTTGGCGAGGGACTTGATGTTTGCCCAGTATTCGCGAATTTTCTGGCTATGTTTCTCCTTCCTCTCTTTTGTCCATATGATGCCGGTTTTCTTCCAACGTCGTCTGTCATGAAACTCTTCTGTTTAAGTATCTTTCTGAGATGTGATCGGCTTTTCATTATCACTTTTCATTATCTTCAGTTCTTGGATATCCTTGTTAACTACTGTTAGCGACGGTGTCACGCTCTTTTTCTTCCCCCAGTAGGTGAGAAGCCGGTTGGTTAGTCTTGTTGGGTTCATCCATGAGACATATCCATAGAAAGCCACACGTCTCTTCCTAGCCACATCAGATCTGTGAAATTCTCAGTATATCTATATAGCTCCTGATTTGGTCTTCTTCTTTACTCGTCATCTATTTATTAGTTTATAAAATAAGACAGTGCCATATCCCCTCCAGAGACGTAGGTGACATGAATAACGTATAGGGCCAAAACGTGGCAAGATGCTGGAGTCTATATGATATTTACTATGTATGGGAATCGAATTAATTGATTTCATAGAAAAAAAAGAAGATGCATGTTGGCCGACAGTTGGGTAGGTTTTTGCTAGGAATTAACCCTACCCCCAAGGGAAGATGAAAGGAAAAAGAAAGGGAAGTGGATCAACATTTTTTGCAATTTCGGAGAGAATTTGCCTTTTTGTGTTGGGGAGCTCTTCGGAAAGCGAGACTTTGTAGATGAGAGTATCAGTGCGAGTGCATCAGTGAACTCCAAGAGTTTTCATGGATTCAGAATCTCCGCAGATTTTGACGGAAGAGGGGTCTACATCATATGTAGGAAACTGGGCAAGAAACTCATTGGAGTTGGAATTCCACTTATGAAGTGGGAATCCTCCATTCTTCAACAATGCCTGAAGTTCTAGTGACACGAAAGAAGCTTCCTCAAGAGTCGGGAAGGACTGGAGATAATCGTCTACATAAAAGATGTAGTTAGTGCTTCAGAAGCTTTAGAATCAAACAAATGACCATCTTGAGAGGCTAACATATGTAAGGATCGGATAGCAAGGAAAGCGGAAGGTTTTAAGCCATAAGTGATCGTCTTTAAGTGAAATATTTTAATGGGCATGCTGATTTCGTCGCGCCACAAGATTCTTTGGAGATCTTGTTGTTCGGGCTCAATTAAAACCTGACGGTACACCAGTTTGATGTCCGCTATAACAGCTATGGGAAATAATCGAAAATTTGAGAGTATAGCAGATAAATCTGACTGAATAGCGGGACCAGAGTACAAAGTATCGTTAAGACTGTTGCCATTAACGTCAGGTGATGACCCATTAAAACGACTCGGATTTTATCCTTTACAAGAGGGTTTTTCCACACGGGATGATGATTTAAGAAAACCGTTTCAATTTTGGGATGCAATTCGTCATCAGATTTGCTGACAATTTCCATATGATCTGAGATTTCATACTTATCCATGAACTCTGTGTACTGTTGTTTAAAGAGGGGTTCTTTCTTGAATTTGCTCTCGATAGCAAAGAGAGCTTTTCGAGCTTTAGGTTGAGAATTAATAAGTTTGGGAGGATTGAGTAATCTTGTTATCTGTACAATGAACCAGCCTTCAGGAGAACGAGTGGTAGTGTTCAAGAAAAGTTGCTCACAGAATTCGTTTTCTGAAGAGGTTACGTTAGGAGAATCAACGCTTTCAATCCTCCAGAACTCTTTCAAATCAGTATTAGCGAAATAACATTGCGATACGGGTTGGGGAGAATAATGAGGAAGTTGACCAGTAACGATCCATCCGAAATTAGTGTCTCTGGCAACCACGTTTGAAGATAACTTACGAATTTGTTTACGAAGGCAATTCCAGAAAACATTAGCACTAAAGAGTATGTCAATAGGGCCTTGTACATCGAACCGAGGATCGGCTAACCTTAAATGAGAAGGAATATTCAGACCTGAGATATCAACGGAGTGACTAGGAGTATCCCCTCCCATACTGTTGAGGATGAGGCAATTAAGTTTTAGAAAGTTATTTCTGTGACAAGTGTCTCTTATGGTTAGTTTAGAAAACTGTAAAGCTTGTTATTTTAAGCTGTTTATGCCTGATACACTAATGGAGGTAGGGTTTACAGGTAGGCCTAGTTTGTTGATTAATGCATTCCAAACAAAATCATGGGTTGCCGCCGAATCAAGAAGACCGCTTGCACGGACCCAGTTGCCAAAATTATCCTGGACTTCGATTTGGACAGTGGACAATAGTACTTGGCATTTTGAATGTAAGATGAAGCATTAGAACTGCTAGCATTGTCACTTTTCAGAGAAGTAGATGCGGCTGATGACCTTGCTTGATCATGACGATGCAGTGAGTGTGATGAGCTTTTTCACAATGAAAACAAAGTCTGGTGGACTTGCAATTAGAAGCAGAATGCTTAGGTGAAAGGCAGTCGAAGCAATGTTTATTCTGGGAAACTATTTTTTTTCTGTCGTCGACTGACAGTTCTTTAAAGAATTTACATAGATATAAGGCGTGGGAATCTTTGCAAAGTATGCACTTTAATGGTTCATTTAAATTTTTAAGGGGTTCGCTTAGAGTGTTAAAAGCGAGAGAACTAGCAATACGGCGTTCACTAGACCTAGTTGGGTAACCAGAGGCGTTTGACTTGCGTTTAGACGAGCTGGACCCGGGTTTTTGGGTACTAGACGGCGAGCGTTCGCTTTTAGATTTAAGAGACAATGATTTAAATTTAGATCTAGGGGATGAGGGTTCACGTTGGTTTGCTAAAGCAGTTAAGAGTTGGCATCTAGCATTTATGAAGGTTACTAAATGCTCGTAAGAGTAATCATCGTCTTTGGAAAGTTCAAGTTCCCAAGCTTTGAGGGTAGCAGCGTCGACTTCAGAAACCACTAAATGTATTAGCAAAGTGTCCCAGTGGTCAGTGGGTTGATCTAATTGGGACAAAGCTTTTACGTGAAGTTGTGTCGTGTCAATAAGAGTACGCAAGTTAGTAACATCATTGTGCTGTGACGCAGGTAAATTGAATAGAGCCTTCATGTGGCGTTGAATACGTAACCGTGAATTACCGTATCTTTCTTTCAACAGGTTAAAGGCAATGGGGTAGTTTTCAGCACTTAATGGGAGTACTTCAACCAACTGCAGGGCTTGATCGCGGAGAATAGATTGCAAATAATGAAACTTGTAAATGATTTGAATGTCTTCATTATCATGAATAAGGGAACAAAAAAGTTCATAGAAAGAATCCCAAGTAGATTCGTCTCCAGAAAAGTGGGGTAAATTAATCTTAGGTAGAATTGGTTTGGGCTTGTGAGTACCCTCACGAAAAGAGGTTTGTTGTTCGTGACAGGAGCCAAGAACAGAACCGTCCTTTTTCTGTTCTTCTTCGAGTTGGCGTATTATTTTAAAGGCAGAACCTATACATTCGTAATATTGGTTTTCTACTTCTATTCGATCATCAGTTTGATTGAGCATACAAGTTTCGATTTCAGTTTGGTTGTTGCAATAATTTTCATAAGAACGTTCAAAATCCTTTACGCGATGTTTTAACAAATCTAGTTGAGCTTGTGAAGGATCTAGCTCTTTGATGTATTTTCTGAATCTGGTGATTTGCCCTTTATAAGAAGCTCGTTTGGAAGTAAGTTTTTCATCATTACCATCCTTGTCTTTTTCTCTAGGAGCCATGGCGAAATAGGTAAATGAAAGTATAACTTACGAAACTGTGTACCCTTGGAAATGCTGTCAGACTGGCAGCAGCAAACAATTTGAAAGAAAGGGACACACCAAAGGAGACAGGAGCGGCCTCTTTCCCCCTCACAAGCTTTGCACGGTGAAGATATAGCTAAAAAATTCAAAGTAGATATTAATGATTTGCAAAATATTGACAGATGGACTCTCCCGGGTTTCGGCACCAAAGTTTGGGTAGGTTTTTGCTAGGAATTAACCCTACCCGCAAGGGAAGATGAAGGGAAAAAGAAAGGGAAGTGGGTTTCAGACTAAGGAACAAGTGTGGATAAATAGGACTAGAGACCAACACCAAACAAAATGAATTTAAGCCAATATTCAATGACTAGTGTCACCGCTAAGCCCGTGAAACACCTAAAGTATGGACCTGGCCGTAGCTAACGGGAAATGCGACTGGAGCTTGGGCTATTTCCAAGAAAGCGACGTTTGTGCTTTCCCTTCCCAGCTTAAAATTGGGTAATATGGGGAAGGATGGTAGTCTGGCAAGACAAAGAATGACAGATTTATTGTATATCCTTTCAATGGAGTTAGGTTTAATCGACGGTTTTAAAAGGCGAAAATAATTTGAATTGGCCGTGATAACTTTAATTTTGGGTACTGTTGGATCTCCGTTAGACCAACCAAATACTCTCAGAAAGGGAAGCGATGAAGCAATATGAATGCTTTTAGTAAGGATTTTATTTCTTCTCGATGAGTTGGAAGAATGCCAATTGTTGCACGTAAGATAAGTTGAGCTTGTAACCAGCGGAGTGCCGATTAAAAGTTCAAACCAGAGGAAAACTATGAATTTGGAAAACAAACCGTGAGTTATAGAGAAAATCTCGACGAGCAGGAAGCTTGCTGAGCTAGCTATGCTCGCCTTGATGGCTTATTAGAATTAGTTATGAAAACTAAAAAGAGCTTTAAACAAGATTTTTGATGTTTCCAGTTAAATGCAACAAGTAGTGAAACTTTAATTACTTTTTTAAGTAATTTTCTTAAAAGGACCATAAGCCAAGGAAGAGCCAGGAAACACAAGGACCTGCCTGACCGTTATTTTCTAGGAATTTATAAAACGAAAAAATGGAATGTAATTTATTTAACAATATTTAGTATTGACGTAACAAACCATATAAAGCTGATTAAGATTACAATTAATGACGATGAACAATTTTAACATACAAAAGTCTTAGAGTTAATACTAACAAATTGTAAACTTTTTAACGAGTTTAAAGGGGATGCAAGTTTAAAACTTGCTTCGAGCACAAATTTGTATAAGATTTTAAAAGTTGTGCAAACAATAGCAAACTTTAAAGTTTATAACGAGAATTATAAATAATTAAAGATATGACAGAGAATCAGGTACAATATATGCACTTTTAGAATTCCTATGTGGAAATCTTAAGGTATGAACAAATATTAAATATGAAATTATAACAAGAAAAGAGAGTTAAGAAGAAGTTTCTCTAACTTCTTGTATTGAAGCAGGGATTACGAGAAAAAATGGGGCCAGTTACCCTTTCGTGAAACCTGGAAAAGGAGAGTTGGAAAACTCACTTGTGAATAGAAATAATTGAATTCCCTAACAAAAGAGGAAAAGCAATATGATTTAAGGTGTGTACTAGACACAGATTATGCAGAAATTACTTATGGAAAACAGTACAAAGATGGGAGGGCACTTCTATAGAGTGTCGCGTCATTGAAAAGAACCTACTTTTCACAATTATTATAATATGTTAGTGAGGAGTTTGAGAGGAGGAAATAGGAGGATTAGGAGAACGTTTATGGCCGTATTTATTGCTTTCGATTGAACGTGACACGGATGGTTGTTGAACGAGCACTGTTATGCACTGTAGTCCGTTGAAAAGTTCACTATTGCAACGAGGAAAGTTTATAAGATGAAAAGTTATTGCAATTATGGAGATCACTAGTTGAATTTTAGTTGGAGAAAGTTTATTTCATTTGAAATCCGTAGATTGTAGCAGAATGCAACGCAAAACCCACGAAGGAAGACAAATTATGTTGATTAGAGGTTGTACAACATGAATTTCTCAATGAGAAAAATGTGTTACCATATTTAAAGAAATACCAAGCTCTTTCACTTGTAGAAAGATAACTTGACGTAGAAAGTTCTAGAGCGTTGATATCGGTTGAATTGGGCAAAACAAGTCCCCCGGCGGAAATCTGAATTCTATAGACAGTGGGTATTTTAAATTATCCCTCGTTGTGAGATAGTATCTCAGATAATCAGTACAAGAAGTGCTTTTTCATTTTGAAAAGTTAGCTCAAGTAGCCACAACTAGATCAGGAAGATCTTTTGAAGGCAGATATTGCATCACATTTATCAATTTCACACTGTCTATAAAATCAAATGAAATGCTATAAGCAATTTAAAACATTTAGAACTTGGTGAAAACCATTGAAGTAGTACTTAGCTCATTTTGAAGAACGATGATGATCTGGATGACGGTTGACGTTAAAATTAAGACATGGCGTCTTGATTTAAAAGTGTCTCAAGTAGACAGGAGACAAGCTTGAAGTAGGCTCCAACTGTATGGTTTGACGACTGGCCCAGAAGTGAGAGCTGCTCGACGAAGCACGAAGGTACTCTACGGTATATTTTCATAAGTTTATGCCCAGATACTGTAATGGAGACGACGAGAGACGCGATGCTGTCAACCTCGTGAGTCAAGCCATGATATATCACGCTGCTAATATGAGAACTGTCATTCGGTTTGAGGTCGGAAAGTAACGAGCATTCCCGAGTGGGTGGACTCTCAGATAGACCGATCAATAAACGTATACGTGACGTCATGTCATATATCGATCCACGCTAAAGGATTATCTTTATTGTTTTGAAGCGAATTAGAGTTTTAGAAGATGTTTCAAAGGACACAGAACGCAGATTACCATAGCAGAAATCTATTTTATATGAGGAATATAATATAACAAGCGACGTGCAATAATAGCATCTATAATGATCAAGCCATAAGCGAGTTATTGACACATCGAGATATCGATGAAGGAAGGCAGTAGTGGGGGTTGCTTGATATGGCGCTTGGCTGCAAGCAAGACGATTTCACTTGGACGTGAACTGTTGTATTCGAAGTGTCATATGTGGTTACGCAACGTGGCTAGCAAGCGAGATCGCAGGTGCAAGGCAAGCTGTGATAACTTCGCGTGGAGACGGCTCACGTGAATACTCAGCGAAGCCGAACTTTTCTTTTTCACAGTGCGTTAGAAACGTGCAGAGGTTTTCTTGTCTCGACAAGCGGACGTGTACCGTGCTCAAGCATTTATTAATGCTACCAGTTCATTATGGATCTGAGATATTATCAGAACAGTTGTAAATGTATACCGCCATCTTGGTCAAGAAGAATTGTGTCGAAGCGGAACGTGGACTGACTATGTCTCTGTCCAGCGGTGTCCATTACCAAGGCAGCCATTTGGAAACCTTGTGAGGTCCTCATCACGAGTAATAGTAACGTGTATGATTGTGCTGATACATGCTGACTTCAGGACTTGTTAAGCTGTACATTATGCATACACTAAAACGCATATTATCGTCTGAGATGTCAGTGGGGAAGGTCAATGTTATAGTTATGACTTCCAGAATGGCAGGCTAATTTAATGGGGTAGCTTCATGAGAAATGCATAAGCGAAAGGACTGCCAGCCACAACTGCATTCTCCTTGTTGGAGAGGAGTATATTTTCACCGCACTCCAGTGGTTGTTCGCGAGTGCTTTCAGGAGCTGCGACATGCAGGACAGTGCTTTTACTCAGGCGGATGATAGTATTTCTGGCATGAAAGGAGTAGGCTCGTATGGTCGTCTGACCAGTATGCCTGTGCGCTGCAGACCCGGGTTCGATTCCCAGACCCAGAGAAGAAGAAGTTTGTGAAATCTGGTTATACCCTGGATTTTCATCAGATACTTATATATCCCGCTTAAGACGCTTCAAGATGCAACAAAAGGTACTGTATCAGCAGACTCTATAACGTAGCTTAGTGGAGGCACTTGTTAGCAATTGCAATTGTCTTTTCTTTTTAGCAGATTAAATGGGTATTCACGAGTTTAGGTTCGATGTTTCTGTCGAATCTGACTTGCTGTGTTCCCGGGATTTTGAAATCCCCTAAACGAATTCATCCCTTGTGTATTACTAGTTTGGATCATTTAATCAGTAGTCAGTAATGTCTTAGTAGTGAGTATTTTTATTTGCCGAGAAGAACATTTAGGGGAAGATCTCCAATATTTTGTCTAAGCATAGTTTTAATCGCGTTTGTTTATCAGTGTTTGGAACACTGATTTATTTGAGGCCAGTACATGTTTTTCATGTACTACTGTTCTGTTAGGAACTTCGCTTTCTCGCAGCGATTTGAATCTTGGAAAGTTTATCTTGGTGTTCGTTGCATATATAGTTTTAATCCCTCTGTTGGATTATTTTTATGGAAAGCAATTCGCTTTTGTGAGTGCAGATTTATTAATGGATTTACTTAATGATTGTCATTGGATTAACCTGATTAGTTAACTTGCTTTTATGGTGTAAGTTTTATCCACAGATACTTCGAAGCCCACCGAAGTTGGAGGCTATCCTGATTCAAGAAAAGATCAGTTTTACCTTCTATTAGGTATTGATTTGAGATTAAATTAATTTAGGATGTCATTTTGAGACATGTATTTTCCACAGTATTAACGTAAATAATTGCATTTAATGCAATTGTGTGAGTGAGATATAGTATAGCAGTTTTGAACACCATTTACAAAGTTGATTAAATCATTCCAGGAAAGCTTGACTTGGAGTCAAGAAAAATGAACAAGTATTATTAATATACATTATCGGGAGGCAAGATAGGTGAATTTGCTAGTGGAATGTTTCAGTGTCTCGACTTTGAACAACGTGCTAAAGGTTAGTGTGTGAGTTAAGCATGTTTGTAGCTCTTGTGTGAATATTGAGATTAAAAATAATAGTAGTGTTGTGAAGGTTCGTATAACCTTGTTGTGTTTTGAATGCACATCTGGGATGATGCATATTTGTGAGATTTCATGCTTGTTGAAGCATTAGGCCTATTTTAGATTGAGCCGGTAGTGCTTTTTCAGCCGGTAAGTGCCAATCTGTTTGTGACTTCGAGTAGTCAACACCCGTGTTTGGTGTCACGTTAATATAGATGAGTTTTTCTGGTATTTTAAAGTCTGTTGGAGACATTGGCGTCGTCATTCTTCTGGAGCGATCCTACATGATTTTTCTTCACCTAATCCAAGGCATCGCTTGGATAATCTGTTCGAGCTACTTAAGACATTTCCACAGCATATAATCGTTAAAACCTCTACAATTTTGAACAAGTTTACTTGAAATTTGAATCATGAACACAGTCAATAGATACACTATTTAGCTTAATTGCTTGATAAAAATTGGTAACCCGATATATTGAATGTTAATTGCACATCACGATGCGAATGTTATGGCCAAAATCAGCTGTTTAAGCTGAATCATGTAAATGTCTGAGGACATTTTTGTATATATTCTTATAAATACGTGTATATAATCTTGATATTGCTACACTTTTGGAATATCGTTTAAGACGATACGCGTGTATAAATATTGATAATTCTTCTCTATTCATCGTCTAAAAATTGGTAACCCGATATATTGAATGTTAATTGCACATCACGATGCGTGTATAAATTTTGATAATTCTTATTTATTCATCGTCTAATATTTCATCCAGTCCTCCTAATATCATTAGGAGATGGATGCCAAATTTCCTTATTACATAGTGTGAGATTATTTTTTTTTAAATCACCCCAGCGTGTGGGTGATGATCGTAATCCATTTCTGGAATCATGTAGGATTTTCTTACTACAGTTGTGTTTAGCTGTGATTTTGTTTTCTTGGCAACAGGGTATTAATATTTTTTTTCTTGTCTGTTACCTTCTTCTCTTGGAATAAGTTGTTTTCCCAATTTTAAATCATGGTGTGATATTTTAACGAAGAGATTAGAGGTCGTTTTAAGTTGGCCATCGCTTGGATTTTCTTTTTACAGGGTTTTCCACCCTTGAGATAGTTCTTTTTAGAGTCGTTTTTCGTGTTCTTGAGCTAGTTTCTTGTTTGTTCGTTCGTTGTAGCCATGGTCCTTCTTAAAACAGCCTGATAGGATGACTAGTACCCCATTCATTCCTCTACTTGGTGGTAGGACCTGGGTGGGTTTTTCTCCGGGCATTTTTCAGGTTCTACGATCCAGAGACCATCGAGGGATTTCACCAGGTATTGGTAAGTGTTTCGGGTACATAGTTATGTGGCGCCGAACGTTTGGGATCGAATAAACTTAGATTACCAGGTTTATAGACATAGTTTTGTGGAGACCAACGTTACGGGTTCGAATAGACCTGATTTACCAGATTTATAGCCACAGTTGTAGGCCTAAAATAAAATTGGAACACCAGAGAAGGGAGACCATTCTTATTATCATGCTATACCGAGCCCGAATTGGGACATCGTGTTTCGTTTTGGTAGTGATGGAGGCACATGGATAATGGTGAATCAATATTTTGGCACAAATTATTGAAATTCCTGTGGAATAAAAGCAATTACGATGTTACTCGAACTACTTGATTTTGGTAGTATTGCAACCGTTATCAGATTCTTGATTTAAATATAATGAAGTGGTGCCACACTCTTTATTTGGTTATAAACGACTAGAACTTGTTCAATAAGAGTTATTCACAGTAATCTCTTTTGACGTGTTCAGTCGAGTGAGACACTTATTGTAACACACGTGTGAGTTGCACATAGGTGATTTGTCCTATTTAACTCCGGCTGAAGGTTTTTGCTGACATCATCTTTAAGCTAGGATGCTTCGTGTAAGTTTAATTTTGTTTTATGATAGAATCTAGGACCATTTCTGATTTAAAATATCACACATATTGGGATTTTGGGCAATCTCAGAATAATACTGGATGACATGAATTTAATTCAAGTTTAAATATAAGTTAATGCAAGGCAATAAAAATACGCACTCCTATGGCAATTTGTGGTTGTGTGCAAATGATTTCGCTGTGCTTTCTCGTGAAGTGTTCCCATGTTTTCTAGTGACAAGTGTATTTGTGTTGAATTATGGCTGATAACCAGGCAGTCACTGTTGCAGACTTTAAAAAAATGTTTGAGATGACAGAAGGCAAGCTACAGCATCTCAATAAAGACATTGAAAATATCAAATCTCAAACCAAGACTACATTTGAAAATATATATGAAAATGCAACACATAATAATGAAATGCTCAAGGATGCAGTAACTGAAGGCATCCGGGGTGGATTAGATAACTTAAGGTCATCCATGAGAGAAATTAAAGACAGTTCAAAACAAGATGTTCAGTAAAGAACATATAGCCTACTTTCTCCTAAATGCATGGGTATTGTTATAACTCTTTGACCTTTTCAAGGAGTATGATTGAATGTTGGTTGTAGTAGCTTGTTGAAATACAACGTGCTATAGGGATATTAAACATGAATATGAGGTGCCCTTTGCTAGTGCTACCTCTGTACCAAATTTCGTTCAATTCGGTTTCACAGTGTTTGAATTGATAGGGGGAATCGATTTGCACACATACTTGTCCACCATCTGCAAACTATTGGGCTGATGTTCTTGCAGTTTGGTCAGAATATGTTTCCCACATAAAGATATGGTGTTGCAAAATTTCGTAGAGACTAGATTATTAGGTTGGTCGTAATTACCTTTAGCTTTTAACATTTGGGTGGCCGCGATTACGTTTCCGTCAAGATAGCGGTGATATAAAACATGACACTGAGGTGCCCTTTGCTAGTGCTACCTCTGTACCAAATTTCGTTCATTCGGTTCCACCGTGTTCGAATTAATAGGAGGAATCAATTTTGACATAAAGATGGCCGCCATCCGCAAACTATTAGGCTAATGACCTATTAGATTGATCAAAGGATGCTCCCTCCATAAAGGTTTGCTGTTGCAAAGTTTGGTAGAGATCGGATGGTTATGTTAGTCGTAATTTGATTTAAGCTTTAAACATTTGTGTGGCCGCCATTACGTTTCTGTCAATATGGCGGCGATATTAATCATGACACTGAGATGCCCTTTGCTAGTGCTATCTCTGTACCAAATTTCGTTCCATTCGGTTTCACCGTGTTTGAATTAATAGGGGGAATCGATTCTGACACAAAGATGGCCGCCATCCGCAAACTATTAGGCGAATGACCTATTAGATTGGTCAAACGATGCTCCCTCCATAAAGGTATGTAGTTGCAAAATTTGGTAGAGATCGGATGATTAGGTTAATCGTAATTTGATTTAAGCTTTGAACATTCGTGTGGCCGCCATTACGTTTCAGTCAAGGCGGCGGCGATATAAAACATGACACAGAGGTGCCATTTGCTAGTGCTACCCCTGTATCAAATTTCGTTCCATTCGGTTCCACCGTGTTCGAATTAATAGGGGAATCAATTTTGACATAAAGATGGCCGCCATCCGCAAACTGTTAGGCTAATAACCTATTAGATTGGTAAAAGGATGCTCCCTCCATATAGGTAAGTAGTTGCAAAATTTGGTAGAGATCGGATGATTAGGTTAATCGTAATTTGATTTAAGCTTTGAACATTTGTGTGGCTGCCATTACGTTTCCGTCAAGATGGCGGCGATATTAAACATGACACTGAGGTGCCTTTAGTTAGTACTACCTCTGTACCAAATTTCGTTCCATTTGGTTGCACCGTGTTCGAAATAATAGGGGGAATCGATTTTCACACAAAGATGGCCGCCATCCGCAAACTATTACGCTGATGACCTATTAGTTTGGTCAAAGGATGCTCCCCCCATAGAGGTAAGTTGTTGAAAAATTTGGTAGAGATCGGATGATGAGGTTAGTCGTAATTTGATTTAAGTTTTGAACATTTGTGTGGCCGCCATTACGTTTCCGTCAAGATGGCGGCGATATAATACATGAAACTAAGGTGCCTTTTGTTAGTACTACCTCTGTACCAAATTTCGTTCCATTCGGTTGTACCGTGTTCGAATTAATAGGGGGAATCGATTTTCACACAAAGATGGCCGCCATCCGTAAACTATTACGCTGATGACCTATTAGATTGGTTAAAGGATGCTCCCTCCATAAAGGTATGTAGTTACAAAATTTGGTAGAGATCGGATGATTAGGTTAATCGTAATTTGATTTAAGCTTTGATCATTCGTGTGGTCGCCATTACGTTTCAGTCAAGATGGCGGCGATATAAAACATGACACTGAGGTACCCTTTGCTAGTGCTACCTCTGTTCCAAATTTCGTTCCATTCGGATCCACCGTGTTCGAATTAATAGGGGGAATCAATTATGACATAAGGATGGCCGCCATCCGCAAACTATTAGGCTAATAACCTATTAGATTGGTCAAAGGATGCTCCCTCCTTAAAGGTATGTTTTTTCAAAGTTTGGTAGAGATCGGATGGTTATGTTAGTCGTAATTTAACTTAAACTTTGAACATTTGTGTGGCCGCCTTTACTTTTCTGTCAATATGGTGGCGATATAGAACATGACACTGAGGTGCCTTTTGTTAGTACTATCTTTGTACCAAATTTCGTTCCATTCGGTTGCACCGTGTTCGAATTAATAGGGGGAATCGATTTTCACACAAAGATGGCCGCCATCCGCAAACTATTATGCTGATGACCTATTGGTTTGGTCAAAGGATGCTCTCCCCATAAAGGTATGTTGTTGAAAAATTTGGTAGAGATCGGATGATTAGGTTAGTCGTAATTTGATTTAAGCTTTGAACATTTGTGTGGCCGCCATTACGTTTCCGTCAAGACGACGGCGATAATACATGACACTGAGGTGTCCTTTGCTAGTGCTACCTTTGTACCAAATTTCGTTCCATTCGCATTCACCGTGTTCGAATTGATAGGGGGGACAGACATTCAGAGTACACACACTCACACACACACACAGTTACACACACACACACAGACTCACACACATACACACACACACACACAGACTCACACACACACATACACACACACAGACAGACACACTTTTTTCGCCCTGTGTTGATCTCATAAGTCTACTTTCATTTTTTGCAAAAATTGAAAGTAGCCTAAAAAAATCAGGCTAATGTTTGTCATGTTAGGTCGAATCAACAATCCATGGAAACCAGTATTACAACTGAAATTAGCAATGTTAAAACTGATATTAGCGATGATAAAACTAGTCTTCAAACTGACATCAGCAATGTTAAAACTGACATCAGTAATGTTACAACTGAAATTAGCAATGTTAAAACTGAAATTAGCAATCTTACAACTAGTCTTCAAACAGATATTGGCAATGTTAAAGTAGAAGTTTGGAATGCCCAGGCTAATCTTAATAAAGAAATCACTAATGTCAAAACTAATCTCGATCAAGTCAAGTAAAGTCAAAAAGAGGTTGAAAAAACTGTTAAAGATGTTAGCACTAATGTTAGAATGATGCAAGGACAGGTTAACGATCTGAAAACAGACATGGGTTTAGTAGAAACCACACAGAAAGAAAAACAATCTCAGGTTAAGAACATTCAAAATGACGTCAATCAGATTGAGTCGATACAAACCAAGATCCAATACCAAGTAAATAAGATCGATTTAAGTCAAGCCTATACTGAAATAAAACTTAATGAAATGGAACAGTCAAATATAAATTTCCGTAGCGAAATCAAATGGGATTTCGAAAGGGGTAAAAAGGAAATCAAGGACCTTATTGATGCACTACAGGCGCAATTTACTCACGACACCAGTCAAACGCAAAATAGTTTGGAGCATTTGAAAGGTGAAATGAGCACGTTGCAGACTCAAGTGTCTGATCATAATAAATTAATTAAGGCAGACTTTGACATCGACCTCAAAACTATTATTAATGAGAACCTTGCTCTTTTAAAACAAGAACTGAATAAGGTCAATGAGGATTGTTTTCAAAATGCTAAATCTAGTATAGAAAAGAGTCTTGCCACTCAACTTTCCAATGTCACTAGGGAAATCATTGATGTAAGGACTGATTTAAACAAAAGAGTGGATGCTGTTCAAGAAAAACAGGTAGACAATTTTACAGGGTTAGAAACTCGAATTAAAGCCGTAGAACTTAAGATTGATCAGGGACAGATTGATTTAAACGAGATAAGGGAAATGAAAACTTCCGAGATCAATGAGCTAAGGAAAGGCCTCGAAAGTATTAATTTGGGAGGTAGTATCAACTTGGATACTCTTAAAGAACAATTGCGATTGCTAATAAATAGTGATTTTAGAGTCGTTGTAGATGAGCCAGTCAACCCAGTACAAGAACAAAAAGGATTTGACATTCAGGAATCTTTTAAGGCTCCAACGTCTGTTCAGTTTAGTCCGATGGAACAGTCGAATAGGGCTATACCTCGCACATCAGAACTCCAAAACCAAGCGGAAGAATTTACTTCTTCAACTCCCAATGTAGGTGCACATAATAATGTCGCAAGAATTTCAGATAGGGCATCTAATATAACCATCATTAGAAACTTTGAAGATAAACTAAGAAAATGTAACAATCTAGATGGAACAACTCCTTTAGAATTTATTAGAGGCATTCAAGATTATTTTGTAGAATCTCATGTACCACATGAACGGAAATTGCGTGTAGTAGAGAGATTTTTATCGGACGCTCCTCTTCAGTGGTTCAAAGCGTTCAGGTACACCTTTGAGGATTTCGACCAGTTCACTCAAGCGTTTGTTCAGCGTTTTTGGTCAATTGAGGTCCAACAGAACATAAGATCCGAGATTTATTCAAGGAAATATGCTACTACAGGACCGACTACTTATGCAGAATATTTCGCTTGTCAGTTGGCTAAACTGAGATTTCTTGATCCACCTTTGTCGCAAGTTGAATTAGTAGAAGCCATATCGCGACAGCTTCCAGCTGAAGTTAGGAAGTCACTCATAACCTCTGGTATCTCGACCTTAGCATCGATGGACGATCTATTGCGTCGCCTCGATCATATTAGTTTAATGACGCAACCGACAGTCACCAAGAGTTCTAGACTGGAACCTAAGACTGTAAACGCAGTCATGATGAATAGGACTCAACAAACTGAGCGTTTCCAACCTCGAAATGAAAATAGAACAGGTCCAATCAGGAATAGCTATCAGAATGATAGGAGATGGAACGACCAACATAGAGATGAAAATAGTAGACCTTGGCAACGTCGATATGATGACAGAAACTATTATAACAGTCGATATAGTCAGAATAACAGGGATCGGAGAGAAGCTCCATACGACAGGAACCGGAGAGAAGCTCCATATGACAGGGATCGGAGAGAAGCTCCATACGACAGAAATAGGAGAGAAGCTCAGTACAACCGGAATCAAGGCGATAACCGACAGAATCAAGGTTACTCCAGATGTAAAAATTACAGAACAGAGGAATATGAAAGAAAGAGACAGCAGGATAGGCTCAAGAGATTTCGAGATAGGTCCCCAGAAGAAGGACGAAGAAGGTCAAAAGAGAGAAAGGAGGGAGTGAAAGATGAGGCTCAAGCCAGCACCAGCAGAAAGGACAGAAGTCAGGAAAGAATTCCTAACAGAGAAAAAAACGTCAATTACGCAGTAAGAATAGAGACTGACGCTGGCATACATTCGCATCTGATTACCATACATGAAATTTTTGAAACCACAGATGATGATTTATTATTTGAACAAAAGGATCAGCCTACAGGCAGCACGGTAGAGTTACCTATTATTTATGTTCAAGTCGGCAGACAACAATGTAAAGCTCTCGTGGATACAGGTGCCATGATTTCGATTGTGAATGAGGAATGTTTTGAGAGATTGAAGATGGAAAATCAGTTCATTACGTTGCCTGCTTCTCCGACAAAGATCAGAGGGATATTTAAAGACAAAAGTATGAAATGTAAAATTCTAGTTCTTATGAAGTTTGGGATCAACCAGAAAATGTATGAACATGTTTTTATCATCGTGAAGAACATTAATTTTGATGTAATATTGGGAATCGATTTCATCACAAAGGCCAGGGGTATCATTGATATGGATCAGAGGATAATAAAATTTCAAGAAGAGACTGTAGATAGGACAGTCCATGAAAAAACAGACGGTAAGAAAAATGACATAGAATTCCCCAGATTGGAAATCCTGGAGAATGTAGTGGATGAATACGAGGGAGAAAAGGAACGTCATACTCCAAAGGCAGAAGGATTCGAAGATGTAGAGAAAGAATTTGATGATTTGATTCAAGAATATTATGACATATTCGATGACAAACCCGGTCTTATAAGAGACTTCAAATATCAGATTAGGCTTACGGATGAATACCCGTATCAAGCAAAATTATATCCCATACACGAAAAATACCATGAAGAGGTAAAAGAGATAATTGTCAAGATGGAAAGAGAGGGTATAATCAAAAAGCAGGCTTCCTCATATCTCAATCCCATCACGGTTGTTAAAAAGCGAATGGACAGCTGAGGCTATGTCTGGACGCCAGAAAAATTAACACCAGAATCATGCTTGAGACAGACCGACCACCAAAGATTAGAGAGCTCTTAAGGAAATTTAAAGGGAAAGCATGTTTCAGTGTCCTAGACCTGACCGCTTCCTTTTATCAGGTTGAACTAGAAAATAGTCGACAGTATACTGGTTTTCTGTTCGACCAGACCACGTTTGTGTTCTGTCGCGTACCATTTGGTATGGTAAACAGTGGTGCGGCACTTATTAGAGCCCTAGACGCTAAACTGACTGAAGCAGTAAAACGTAATGTGATCTGCTACATTGACGACCTGATTATATCGTCAGAAAATGTCAGAGAACACTTGATACACCTGAGACAGTTGTTTGAGAATCTCAGAGATGCAAACATCAAAGTTAATATGCAGAAATGCCAATTCATGCAAGAGTCAATCAAGTTTTAGGGCCATACTATTGATCAACACGGGTATCACCCAAATACGAAGAAAATAGAAGCCATCTGTAAATTCCCCAGACCTGCAAAGATCAAGCAACTACGAGAATTTCTTGGCATGTGCCAATTCCTTAGTAGTCACTGCCCGGGATACTCCACAACAATGGCTCCGCTGTATGAAGTTCTAAAAAAGAAGAATCGGTGGAAGTGGACAGAAGAGACAAATAGGGAATTTGAAGAGGCGAAACATATGCTTCAGAATTGTATCAAACTAGAATATCCGGAATTTAATCGGACGTTTTACGTCGAGTCAGATGCATCAAGAGTAGGGGTAAGTGCTGTCCTCTATCAGAAGGACGAGGACGGGAGAAAGCACTATTTGAATTTTCACAGCAGAAACCTGCAGGAGCATGAGAGAAACTATTACACTACCGAATTGGAAGCGTTAGCATTCGTGTCAGCCCTTCAAAAGTGGAAGAAACTTCTGCTGGGACATCAAGTCCAGATCACAGAGCGCTCCAGTTTATGATGCAAACAGACCTTTCCAGTGACAGGCTGACGAGGAGGACATTGTTTCTCCAGCAGTACAATGCCACCATCGTTCACCAGCCTGGGAAGGATAATCTGCTCGCGGATGCTCTCTCAAGAAATCCAGTAAGCAAAATCGAGATTAACACTGTACAGTTGGAGAGGGAGCAAGAACTAACCCTATACAAGCTACGCAAGATAGCCGTGTCACAGAAGAAACACACCCCAACTAGACAAATGTACAGGTTTTTGAGAGGCACCATGGAAGGCACTGATCCTAATTACGTGCAGGTTAGGAGACGCTCTGTGAAATTCCTGTTGTGTGACGACACAGTTTGTAAATACATTGACCGAGAGAGGACGAAAATCAGAATTGTAGTCCCTTCTAAGCTGATCACTGGTTTGGTGTGGTTAGCCCACTGCACGATTGGTCATGAGGGTGTGGATAAAACGTTTCGAACGCTTTTAGAAACATTCACGTGGTCGAGAATGCGGGGCTCCATAGCAACCATTATTAGGTCATGCCCAGAGTGCCAACGTGGGAAATACCAGGGACCCGTAACTTAACGTAACGGGTAACGTAACGAAACTCGAGGTGTAACAGTATCATTCGGTTACATGATTTCGTTCGGTACTGTAGTAACGTTATAGACTCTTCGTTACATGAGCACGGTACAAATTGGAACTCTATTCCCATACGGTACACGGTGGAGTAACGTTACCCATTTCGTTCCATGCACCATTCGGTACAGTTATAACGTTATTGCCTCTTCGGTACATGGGCACGGTACAGATTGGAACCCTACTGCCATGCGGTATACGGCGGAGTAACGTTACTCATTTCGTTCCGCGCACCATTCGGTACACTTGTAACATTACGACCTCCGCCTTGCATCGATACGTTACTGAATGGAACTCTAGTTTTGTACCGGAGTAACGCTCCTTTCTGTTACAAGCAAGTGTACGTACATGAACGCTGTTGTTATTTCGAGATATTATTGAAGTTTGGATGGAAGCCTTGTGTAGGCAAATTGATGGGAACGTTACAACCAGGGCTAGATAACTTAACTGTAACCGTAACGTAATTAGGCAATGTACCGGAAAAATCCATGATTGCATTTAGGAAAATGCGTTACAGAACAAAATTCTTCGTTTCGACAAGAATACCGTATTTATCATATACTATCACAATAACGTTAGCGGCTTCGGTGGCGTAGTTGGTAGCAAGCTGAACTGCTGTGCCCAAGATAGCGGGTTCAAACCCAGCCGAAGTCGTCGGAATTTTAAGAGCGTTAAAAATCCTTCAGTATGCCTTCCTTCGGAGGGGAAGTAAATGATGATGATAATTGTTGTTTGAAGGGGCCTAACATCTAGGTTATCAGCCCCTAATGGTCTGGGTGATAGCGAAAATGTCAATGAAGTGGAAACCAGAACGAAAATTAAGAGAGAAGGAAAAGACTTACAAAAAGGAACTCTGATTGAAACCAGTCACAAAATGGAGAGCGATAAAACTTACAAAAGGGAATTTAGAACGGAAATACTCACAAAAGGAATAGATAGAAAAATACACACAAAATGCAGGTTAAGTTCAAAATACGTACAAAATGCAATGTACAGTCGAAATACCTACAAAATGCAAATGAAATTCTAAATACTTAGAATATGCAAATGAGATTGAAAATACGTACAAAATGCAATTGAAGTTCAAAATACTTACAAAATGTAATTGAAATTGAAAATACACAATGCAATTTGGATTGAAAAATGCAAATATTATTCCAAATAATCACAAAGTGCAATTGATATTCAAAATACTTACAAAATGAAATTGAAATTGAAAATGCTTACAAAATGTATGGTAGATTCAAACTACTTAATTGGATGGACAATATTTACAAAATGCAATTTAGATTGAAAATACGTACAAAATGTAATTTATATTCAAAATACCCACACAATGCAATTGAGAGTCAAAATACTTGCAAAATGCACACCCTACAAAATGCAATTTAGATTGAAAATACTTGCAAAAAGAGGTTTAGATTGAAAATACAAAATGCAATTGAAATTCAAAATACTCACAAAAGTCCCAGCCCCTATATTGAAAGACTTACTAAAAAGCAATTTAGATTGTCAATCCGTACAAAATGCAATTGAGGTTGAAAACACTCGCAAAATGCAATTTAGATCGAAAAGACTTACAAAATGTAACGGAGATTGAAAACACCTACAAAATGGAGTGTAGATAAAAAAAATCGCTAAATGGAATTTAGATACACGTGGTTCCAATTAACAAAAACAGTGCGGGAATCTTGAAGAGGAAAGAAATATAATGAAAAGAAAACAAGAGGTCTGACCCCTCGAAGGAGGAGGAATCAGGAAAGATCAGACAAGGGCCAATTAAGGCGGGGAAGTGAAAGACTCCCTAGGCTTCGGATACCCTAATACCTTCGCGGTCGGAAGAGAACAAGAGTTGACCAAGGGAGGTCGACAGGAAAGAAGACGGAGAGGAGCCCGGCACAAGTAAGTGGAAGCAATGCCGGACTCAGCTGGGGTCCCGTGGTCGCCAACCCACGTCCCACTAGTTGTGAGCCCCTGGGGGAAGTAAAGCCTGTGGTCCCATGTCATAGATTTATGGCATGTAAAAGATCCTTCCATAGACTAAACTTGTGTGCAGCTAAATTGCTAGGTTAGATTTCGTCGGAACGCTCTATCAAAGTTTCAACGTTCACCACTAGGTATCACTGATATTTGGTAGCAAAAGTTGGAACTACCGGAAATTGAACGGAACTTGTAGCTCACCCTAGGGGTGTCCTCTGGAAGCAGCTACAGACTCAGGCGAGCCGAGCATGTCCTCGGACACTCCCGGCAATAAAATCCATACGATAAATAAATAAATAACAATAACGTTAAATTCAGTAACCGAATTAAAGAACCCTATTATTCCGGTCCCTACCAATAACGTTAATTGGCGGGTGGCTCACATAGTGAATAACTGAATAACGTTATTGGCATCATTTCGTTATTAGTTCAACCTGATGTCGAAGAACGAATTTTAACAAACTACTGACAATAACGTTATCGGAAGGTGGGTAATGGACTTTCCTCATATAAACGTTATACGCCTATTTTCGTTCTTTGTCATACCCAATCTTTAAGGAACGAAATTGTAACAGCTACCGACGATAACGTTGTTAAAAAGACGGCTGAAATTGACTTCTACAAATTTATGTTATTCCCATTTCTTGTTTATTAATAATCAAATCCAACCTTTATGGAAATAAATTGTACATATTCCGTCAAGAACGTTATTAAGGAAACAGCTCGAACAGACGGCCATAACGTTATTGATTAGGCCTATATGAAATATTTTAGCACCGTGCAATAATAAAGGAGGTGCCTTTTCCCATGTGGTACTAATTACCTTTTTGTGAACCAAAATTACCCTTGTTGCGAAGAAAAATGAACAACGGAGTCCCAATAGCTTCTAGAGAAATTTCATCATAAACGTATCGATATAACCTTTCGAAAACATGGGAATGAAATTTGTAACAAACAGAAACGTCCTAAGTCCACCAGAAACGTTTCAATTGATTTGTCTCGAATTTAAATCGGTAAGTTCCACTTAAAGTTTGTCTGTCTGCCACGCAGTCCACCTAGTGGCGCAGTACCCCTGAGGTCCAGTCCCCCACTTATACGCTATTAACTTAAGGCCACGGCCGCCTCCTTCCAAATCCTGACTTTAATAACAGGCACCAAAATAACACAGGCTAACAGAAATATTCATTATTGTTTATTTATTCACACACCCTAGTGCACAGAAGTAAATGACCTCAACGCCCAATATTTTACCATGAAACAACAACAAAAACATGTCTATCATGTAGCACCATACCATTTGTCCATCAATATGACTATGTTCAGTGTCCTATTGCTGCTTATTGACATAGTAGACTTCGTGTGGCCTTCTGGAAGGCAGAGTTCGTCTAATTGACACCCGTGGATGAATTGATAACGACTCCAACCAAGATATGGTAGAGTTTGTAACTTTGTACCGCCAGCATTGACCCTCAGAGAAGAAACGGTACAGGCTGTAACGTTAAGATGGGATGTAACCGCAGTTTCGGTACAGGCTGTAACGTTATGATGGGATGTAACCGCAGTTCCGGTACAGGCTTGTGTAACGTTACTGACATGTATACTGGCTGTTTCGATTGACTCAGCAGGGCTAGGTGCAAGGAATCAAACATGGTGGACGGTTGTCAATTTAGGGTGGTATCTGCTGTTGATGGGAATTATTAGAATGCAAATCAGTCATTAACATACGTAACTGTAAGTTGAAAACATGCCAGGCACTGATGAATGCATTCCTGCCTGTCTTAAAGATTGAACTGAAATCATTCGACCTTCAAACATTGCATTCGGATTCAGTTACGTAAGCTACCTGTGAGCAGGACGGTCTACTGGAAAAGTGTAGGAGGGGTAAGGCTGCAGCTTTGTAACGGATACGTCGTGGGTTCAAGCCACCATAGTGACCAAAATTTTATTTCTTTTTAAATAATTTTATTGTATCCATCCGACTTTGAGCTGTCCATTCTCTGAGTCGGAAACCATTAATATTCATCCTATTCGTGTAAAATAATACAACTTGATAGCACAATGATATTTTCACTCCACAATAAATAATTCTTCTTTTCTTCTTTCCTTTTCTTAGTCCTTTACCCTCCAGGTTGGTGGAAGCAACGGACTCAGCGAGGGAACTCACCACTACCGCCTCTACAGGCAGTATCCTAGAGCTGGGAACATCTAATCGGAGTGGATACAACTGGTGAGGTGTGTTTGGCACCTCGCCCAGGCGGCCACCCCTGCAAAGCGAACAGGGGCCTCATGAGGGAAGGTAAGGGATGGTCAGGAAGGATAGGCTAGGAAGACGGAAGGAGACGGCCGTGGCCTTGAAGAAGGTACTGCCCCCGTAATTGAATTATGTAGAGACCACGGTGGCTATATTTGAAATTATAATTTGAGTTATGGCTGTCATAGTTATGACGTGGGTAGTCATGACGTAAGCACGGATGACGTAAATGTTATGCCAGCAAGCTACTTGAGCTGAGATTCTCAGTGACGTCAGCATTTAGTCGAGAATGTTCCAAGATTTACGACGCAGTCGCAGGAAACGAGGAATTCGGCTGAGGAAGAAACTATGCTATTGGAGGAGAGGCATGAACCAATCAACGATAGTTTAAAGGAAGACGGAGATTGCTGAAACTATGGTATTTTTATTACTTTTGGAATGCAGAATTGTGGAAATCCATTTGCAGTAATAGCATTGATTTGGAATTTTGGTGAAATTTATTTTCAGTTTTTGAATTTTGAAAATCCGTCATGTATTAACGAAGTTGGAAGTTCTAGCGATGACGTAGTATCACGCTTTGGAAGGGATGGAAACGCCCCTCGTGAAGTTAATAAAAGGGCTTGCGCAGAAGAGAGGAGTCCCTTTCGTTCTCTGATCATTCTGAGATCTCATTCTCAGATCATCGAAGTATATTTGTGAAAGTTCTTTTCTTATACATTCATTATAGTGAGACGTCGAAGTGAACAACAGTGAAAAGAATCGTCTTTATAACGCGTGGCGAGGCCACTATATTAACGAGATCCAAGTCAAACTAGGTGAAGTTGAAACGGACCTTAGAAAGCTTCTACAAGTTTAGCTTCGAACAGTTAGCGGTCACCGATAAGCTACATGTATTGTGCAGTGCTACATGCAGTTGTAGAGAAAAGCTGAACAATTTCGACCGATTAGTTCGAAAGATATTAGCAGTTTTATACGACTGAGAAAAGTGATTATGTCGCCACAAGAGAAGCACTTGTGTATAGCCAGAATCAACGCAAAGGCTGACGCTGCGAGTGGAATAGAAAGACTTCAGATTGCTTGGTTACACAACGATACAGTATAATGGAGCAATTGAATACGGCAGTTTGTTCTTCTAACACTACAACCGAAGAGCAGATGGAAGGCTAAGGCGCTTATTGCAATTGGGACATACTTCAACGGAGTAAGATAGCGACATGGAACTTCGCTAATTGCTATTCCACACAAGCGAACATGCGGTGAATACCATCTACACCCATGTTTCGTAATTAAAGGCTGAATACCATCGAACAGCCATAGAAACAATTTCATACTCTGAATATGAATAATTTCTTCGGAAATTTCTACAAAACTTCATGACGATTGTCTACTGGAACTTCAGGGAATTTTTCAAGAGAGGTCAGGGATGTCCCGACTCACAAAGAAGATTATTGCCGGAAGGATGTCTATTCGTCTTCGAGGAGCAGAGCGATTCACGGAGAAGGAAGCAGTTCGATTCTCCGAGGGTGCTATTTCCTATTTCGAGGATGGAGCTCAACTTTAACGTGGTGAAATGGATCCATCAGCAGTCTTCTTTGGGGAATTTTCCTCTGGAACGTCAATCGGCAGATAAGGTAGTCGTGAACGTTTATTGTATTTGAGTATATTAATGATGTTTGAGCAACCATTTTTCCCATATTTTTATCCTCATGTATTTTTGCCCTATTTTCTTGTTGAGATTCTTATTCTCAGTACACCTTGATGAGTTTTGCATTTTTCGACGATTTATTAAGACATTGTTATGTCATGGGCATAGTTAACGATTTTGAATCAGTTGAGACTGATATTTAGATTTTTCAGTAATTAATATTTTTGTAGTCACGATTTGACTGTAAGTTAATGATTTTTATGGCAGATTTAAATTCAGACAGCGTGTCATTTTATTAAAGTAATTCTACCCCAGTTTAATTACTTTGACCAATTTTCTGTCATCATCAAGAAGGAAGAACATTTAAATGATTTTAGAGCGTTAAAATCTCTTACGTTGTCGACGATCTTGGAAATACTAGTCGTTATTTGTATTGATTGCAACACAGACATTTATCGTCAGTTATGATTGAACATTGCATCATAGACACTTTTGTGAAAGATTAACTTTAATAATGAATTATTGAATGCATTAAAGTCAAGTACTTTTGTTAGGAGTTTTTCTCAATTAGAGATTTATATAACGATGTTTGCATTCCCCAGTCTAATTGGATTCTATTCGACTACTTTGCATTTTAATCGCACTTTATTTGAAGATAGTATTTTCATACTACAATTTCTTTTAGGATGTTAATCTTAAATTATGATAGACCAGACAGGCGTATATAAGCGTATTCACTATTAAATTTGTTTGTGATTGGCAAGTTTTGACTTCATTTCGGTTCATGAATGAAATCCACGAAGGTTAAATAGAAAAACAGTTTTGAAACTATTAATGATTATAAATTTTTTTAAGTGGAACTATGAATGTATAATCGCTAGTGCAGCGCGTGTTGAAAGTCGCTGAGATATAATGCCCTTGAATATGAAGGAAGTTCCCACAGGAATAAATGTTAAAGAATTATTTGTGGAAGTTTTGTAAGTTATGTGGAAGTTTAATACCATATAGATTAATATATGATGATTTTGGGCATATTTTTAATGCAGTTTGTGCATTAACTTGTTAGCGAAGGATTTTCCGCTGGAGTAAGATTGTCATGGTTCGTTGAAAATAGATCAAGTGAATTACTGTTAGAATTAACACGAGTTTTGAAAGAATTTGAGATAAGATTTTGAATGAAGGTTGCCGTCACAATTCATTATTAAAACCTTTATTAAACCAGATTGTGACATTAACATGTATAAATAACCTTCATTGGTCGATTATATTAAACACGATTATGAAAATTACCAAACGAATGAACATGTGGTCAATGTATTTATTAAATTAATAATTTAAACAATTTAAATGTTAATATTGTAAATAATTGCTGTAAATATTTTTTTGAAAATAATGTGAAACGAGAGTGATGTTAAAGGCGTGCTTATAATATTTTTATTGTCTTTGACAAATATGATAAACAATTTCTAATTGTTATAAATAATTTATGTGATTTTGTTATAAACATTTAAGAGCTAATTAAACATTTGGATTGAACTTAACAAGTTTATGGAATTAACATAATGATCCAATAGGATGTGAGCAAAGTACTTGAAAGATTTGCGTAAATATAATGTGATCTGTCTTGTAGACAGATAAAAGTTTGAGAGAGCAAGCTGTATGTTACGTAACACAGCATGTGAGAAGGGAGTGCATTTGACCAGTATGCAACAGGTTCGAGGGTAGCTCGCAGCTGGGCCAACATCTGGTTCACAGAGAGTGAGGTCGTCCGCACTCCGGCCTTGCGACTATAAATACCATTCTCATGTTTATTAAAAGGAAACCAAATGCTCTATATATGTCACACCCTGATGTCCTTTCCAATCCAATAGTGTTATGAATATTACGTTATTTGGAGCTCTTGGGAGCTAAAATGTTTTATATCATGTTGTATGATAATTTTTGCAAGTCCTACTGAGGACGTAGTCAGATTGACTTGGGCTACTGATAGCCACGTTGATTTTGTTGTGTTAGTAAAATCATACCCTTTATTAGAAATAAAGCTTTTGTACAGTTCAAAGTTCTCGTCTTCGTCTTGGCTCATTTTTAAATGTCATGGTGGAGGTTATTGTGTGAACAGGCTTTTAGTGATCCTGTTGTCAACTCAAACCCCGAGATAATTAAGAGGTAAGTAACGGTAAGTATGAACCCCCGTCTATTTTGGTGTGTTCCACAATGATTTCCTGTGAACTTCTGTGCTCTTATCTCGATAGTATCTGTCAGTGCCATTTTCATTGATGTAACTGTGCCGGTGCAATTGATAGTTGGCAATCCGATTGAGGGGGCGGATATCTGACAGCCTACTATCCAGGTAAACGGGGACAGTACCATCCCGGCATTTGCCCGAAGACGAACTGGTAAACCACGGAAAACCACTTCAAGGATGGCTGAGGTGGGAATCGAACCCCCTCTACTCATTTGGAACACCCGAGGCTGAGTAGACCCCGTTCCAGTCCTCATACCACAATTCATATTTCGTGGCAGAGCCGAGAATCGAACCCAGGACCTCCAGGGCGGCAGCTAAACATGCTGACCGCTACGCGATGGAGGCGACTTCACAATAACTAATATTAATTATAATTTTATATTGGGTCATCTCCGTTGTGTAGTGGGCAGCATGCTTAGCTGCCACCCCAGAGGCCCAAGGTCCGATTTCTGGGTCAGCTACGTAATTTGAAAAGCGGTATGATTGGAACAGGGTCTGCTCAGCCTCGGGTGGTCCAAATGATTCGAGGTTGTTTGATTCCCACCTCAGCCATCCCCGAAGTGGTTTTCCACGGTTTCCCACTTCGTCTTCGGGCTAATGTCGGGATGGTATCTAACGTCAGGCCACGTCCGCCTCCTTCCCCGTTCCATTTCTATCCCTCCCATTCTTCCCATCCTGTCCCGTCCCTCATGTGGCCCACTATTCGCTTTGCAGGTGAGACCACCTGGCCGAGGCGCTAGTCCAGCCTCCCTCCCCAGTTGTATCTCATCTTGGGATGTCAAGATCCAGGACACAGCCCGTAGAGGCAGTAAAGGCGGGATCATTCGCTGAGTCCGTGGGAAAAGCCTAAATGGAGGGTAGAAAAAGAAAAGGAATAAACGAAACAAATAATTTTATATTACACCTATTGTAATTCATCACTCAAGTGTGTCAGATTTTTAGTACGATACAATTTGGATATTATATTGAAGACTGTTACGTAACTCAAACTGTCCAAGATAGTTGAGAGAAAGAAAATAATCCACAACAAGGAATCAAAGCAGTTGTGTACGCTCAGTTTGGAAGTGGACGTGTGTCTTTCAGAACTTGTGTAATCCGGAAATAATTCAGAAATAAAATCACACAAAGCCACCTTCCATGAGATGAGTGTGCAATGTGACTCCTCTTTTAAAGGACCTGGGTTCGATCCCCATTTCTTCCTGCAAAGATATTTCTAGCCTCAGCGCTAGAAACTCTACACTAAGCCTAGTCAGTTAGTTAGTTAGTTAGTTAGTTATTGGGGTTGAAAGGGGAGGAACTACGAGGTCATCGGCGCTAACCACTAGACTAAGCCACGAGAGGATAGTTTGGAATAGATAGGTTAGATTCCTACCTAGCTATGCTGGATGAGAAATGGCGTGGTTCCCTACTTCAAAGCCAGACAAATGCCCGGATGGTACCTAAGTGAAGGCCACGATCATTTCCTTCCCAAACCTAGCCAAAATTACAAATACGCACATTACCACGGCCAACACAATGTCACTGGTTAACACACTAATTCCACACACACCTAAGATAATAATAATAATAATAATAATAATAATAAATATTGATAATGTTGTCGGTACGAATAACAACGAAATGAGCGTTATCAATGCTGGATTTTACGTAACGCTACAAGAGATGGTAGAGTTTGTAACTTTGTACCGCCAGCATTGACCCTCAGAGAAGAAACGGTACAGGCTGTAACGTTAAGGTTGGATGTAGCCGCAGTTTCGGTACAGGCTTGTGGAACGTTTCTCGCATGTGTACCGCCTGTTTGATTGGCTCAGCAGGGCGAGCTCCAAGCAATCAAAGATGGTGGACGGTTGTCAATTGAGGGTGGTATCTGCTGTTGATGGGCATTATTAGAATACAAATCAGTCATTAAGATACGTAACTGTAAGTTGTAAACATGCCAGGCACTGATGAATGCATTCCTGCCGGTCTTGAAGATTGAACTGAAATCATTCGACCTTCAACCATTCCATTCGGATTCAGTAACGTAAGGTACCTGTGAGCTGATCGATAAACTAGAAAAGTGTAGGCGGGGTAAGGCCGTAGCTTCGTAACGGATAGGTCCTAGGTTCAGGACCCCTTAGTGACCAAAATTTTATTTCTTTTTAAATTATTTTATTAAATTCATCCGACTTTCTGCTGTCTATTCTCTGAGTCGGAAACCATTAATATTTATCCTATTCGTGTAAAATAGTACAATTTGATAGCACAATGATATTTTCACTCCACAATAAATACGATACGGTAATTCTTCTTTCTTCTTTTCATTTCTTAGTCGTTTACCCTCCAGGTTGGTGGAACCAACGGACTCAGCGAGGGAACTCACTACTACCGCCTCTACGGGCAGTGTCCTAGAGCTGGGAACATCTAATCGGAGTGAATACAACTGGTTAGGTGTGATTGGCACTTCGCCAAGGCGGCCTCACCTGCAAAGCGAACAGGGGCCTAATGAAAGGGATGGTTAGGATGGATAGGCAAGGAAGTGGGAAGGAGGCGGCCGTGGCCTTGAAGGTACCATAAGACTTGAATACATTAAATTAATTTCGGTTCCTTAACGGAAATAACATCTTATACAAAAATATCCTGATTATAATTAATAATCCTACGCGACATCTTCAGTAACATTATATGTTCTTGTTATTGAACGAAGAAATTCATATGGTCTATTTACAGAATATAATTTACACCTTTTACACCTTGTACCCTTTTACCTACCAATACCTGTTGAATCCCTGGATAGCAGCTGGATCGTAGAACCTGAAAATGCCCCGGCTCTAAAGACCCCCCAAGTTCTACCAACAGACACAGGGATAATAGGGCCACTCGAATACCTAACAGGATGTATTAAGACTGACCAAGGCTCAGAAAAAGAAAAGACTAGCTCAAAACACAAGAATTCTTCAAGAGGAAGAAAGAATCTCAAAGGTGTGGTAAACACTAAAATACCTAGCGATGGCCCCCTTAATACACCCTTCCATCACCTCTATAAAGCATCACGCAATAATTAAAACCAAGTAATAAAGTAATTTATTGTAAGAATAAACAAGACAGAAGAATATCAATTTCGTCGATACCACGACCAATCAAAAAAAAAAATCTCATTGATAATATTGGATTATCTTCCAGAAAAAATATATATATATTACCCATTATCACAACTAACTTTTAGCTGATTAAAATATAAGGTATATTAATAATAACAATGATGACCAATCCCATAGGGTAAGCATTCACAAAAAGAGAAATATTATAAGACTTGAATACATTAAATTAATTTCGGTTCCTTAACGGAAATAACATCTTATACAAAAATATCCTGGTTATAATTACTAATCCTACACGACATCTTCAGTAACTTTATATGTTCTTGTTATTGAATGAAGAAATTCATATGGCCTATTTACAGAATATAATTTACACAAAATTCCAGAATAATTTCAATTATTCTCTTCCTACTGACTTGAAGTCACGACATTCCTTTCTGTTTAATATTATTTCAATTCTTGTTTTAGGGAAATTCTGCCGAACAGTTAAGCTAAGCAAAAATTAATTGCAAAGTCAGTCTTAAATAGTTATCGGTTTCCTTTTTAAACATACATCTTATGACAAAATTGTTATATTAGTTTTACTGGAAATATTTAACCGAATATCCACTCAAGATTCCCAATAATACTGCTCGGAAAAATATTAATCTTCACACAGGCATTTTCACGATAACAGCGATAAAGTTAACTATGACCAAATATTAACCATCCTAGGTTAAAACAACACCTCTCTGGGTTAAAACCCCAATCAATCTAATCCTGATTGGCACACCTGGCTCAATCCTCAACAAGAAAAATATGCTTTACAAAGCATTGCATCAATATACTTAAACACAAAGACACTACTCATAGTACATGCCTCTCTAAAGACCAATATGCACCTATAATAGGAGCCTTACTGTTATAAATCCACAATTATGCAAATCAGCTGTTTATGGTAAAAATCCTGAACTCGAAAAATATGATCCCGTAACAGATTACCAACAAAGCCCAGTGGATTTCAGAAATATTCCACCTAACTTTAAAAAACTTGCCTTACATTGATTTATTACATGATCCATAATTCTTAAACGTATGACTTATAGTAAGTCGTCCCTGGGATTATCCTCGCAAATTTGGATGTCGTTCAAATACCCTCTTAATAGAGAAAAACTATTGCACTAAAGGCAATGATATCAATTTAATCCAGTGTTAACTTCAAAAAAAAAATATAAACTGTATATAACGCTGCCCAACCACACAAACTGAGGTTGTAAAGTGGTCTATAAAAATAAATTCAATCTCAAAATAAGATCCTCCCTGAATTTCCCGAACGCGAAAATGTCGATGGATTAGACCTACAGCATGGATCTAGGTTAGCAACAAAGGCTAAGCGACTAATGACCCATTAGGCAATCCATTTCGAAAATCACGCTCAGAAAACACAAGTTAAATCTGTTATAAAAAAAAACTGAAGAAAATATAGTCCAAGGACTCGAAGTAACATTTAGAATAACTGGGTCCGAAAACTTCCTAATATCTTAATAAGAATACGAAAAGGAAAATTCCCCTCCAAAGAATACGATGATCCAAGCGAAAGTGCTTAAAGAACAATGCACTAGAATATGAAAACTCAACCAAAGTTCTCAAAAGAAAGTTGCGTTACTAAAAAATGTTCTTACACAAGAAAAACTGTAAATCTTCTTCCTACTTTTGCTTCTCGACAAATAAGAATGAGCATATTATTTTAAATACTGTAAAATACTACTGAAATTATTAATTTATTCATCAAAATTACACAAAGGATGCACTCGTTTTTATGAGTCAAAATCCTGGCATCATAGAAGGTCAGTTTCGAAATGAACATCGAACCTGCACTTTCTACTGAACCATTTAAACTACAAAATCAAATATGGCAAAGTGGTATTTATAAATGTCCACGCTACACTACTGTAACAAGTTGAAGTGATCAGTACCTTTGGCGAATCTAGATGAGGAAAAAAGGATATCGTTGGCCATAATCAGCTCCAAACCAACAGAAAATATGCTGGACTTCAACTGGGTTTCCAAAGAACGAACCAAAGTCCTCCCAGGCTCGAACAACACCCGATCGGTCGAAATAGTTCCAACATATCCTGGCGATATCTTCCCATACATATTCGAATACCAACGGAAGGACCGCACACTGTTTATCAGCTCATCACGAAGCGAAGGTGAACTCGGACATTCACTAACAAGTTCCAATATGTGAACGCGCGTGTGAACAAGTTCACGAGGGTCGACGCGGCCCCTCTCGACACGAGAGTCGCGTGCACACTTCATGCTAAATGAAAGTTGCCTTCGACAAGTCCCCGCTGCACCCTGCTAATGCAGTATTCTTAAATCAATTTAGCCTACCATCGTAGTGGATATAAGCTTCATATTGTCCCTTCCCCCTGACACCTTGCTTGAGAATGTACTCGTTTCTAAAAGTATAATCACAGTGAAGAGTGAATCAAATCTAGGCTGCATTTCCACGACGGATTATATGCAGAGTTTCGTGACACATCACGGCTGAGCTCGCGGTCGGGATTATAAAAGTATCCATCCGCATGGCCCGTTAGTTGCTGTAGACACACAGTCGCAGAGGTAAATTATTACATGTTTAAGACCATGTCTGAGCCCTATTAAACACGTTTCTACTTCACGTAGAATGCTAAACAAACTAGCATACACTTCAGCACGGTCACACGTTTTTAAAACTCCCGTTAGCTGGCGATTTTACTTTCACTGATTTCCAGCTCAACCCTCTGCGCTGTCAAGTTCTATACACATTGCACTCTCCACGAGGTCGTCTGAGTCTCACATCTGCTTCCCCCACTCCTTCACACGTCATGACTCGATACGAAAAATATCGCAGTCGAAACGTAATCAGCAGTGAGTTAACATATCATCTTCTGTTCTTCATACTTTCTTAATAATAGCTTTCTTAATAATGGCTTTCTGCCATGGAAATATACATATAGACACATGTATCTGCTTACATAAAGCGCTAAATATGCATTAATTTGTATTAATCACTCTCAGGTGAATCGATCGATATGGTGTTAGACACAGTCAACATGGTTATTATCGATGAGCTTCGGGTTTCTCGTCGGAAACACGAGCTCTGCCGATCTCTTTCTTGATAGCATGGCTTTTTCTTGCTGCAGACCAGCTGTTATGATCGACTTCAGAGGCAAGTTAGGAAGTTACAGGGTGTTCCCAAAATACTGTAACCAGGTCTATACTTAAGCCCTTTTATGAATAATGGTGCATTTTCCCTTTGATACCTTAAATAAAAGTCTCCTCAGCTTTTATTTACACCATTCCAGGTAATCTCAGCATATGTAGCATTATTCAGTCAACACTCAGACTATCTTCTGCACATATCTTTTCAGGTTCTTTGCATTGAAACGACCTATCATTTCTCTTTCATTTAGGCTTACTACCTCATAACAATTATTTCCGATCGACCTAGCAATCTTATAGGGTCCGTGGAAGACATAGGAAAACTTGGTGAATTGCTTCTTAGCCACATCTGCTTTCGTCGGTTTCTTGACGAGAATCATCTCGCCTACTCTCATCGGTGGCCGATATCTTTTATTTCTGATTCGTTTATGCCGCTTCTCGGCTGCATCCATCAAGCTTTCTCTAGCTGAATTAATTCTTTCTTGGACTGTAGGCTCCCTGTCCTTAGGTAGAAATCTCACGATCTCTGTCCAGGCTCTTTCTGGCCTCTTATTATGGTGAACAACCATAGGTATATCTGATAAGCTCTCATGGAATGTGGAATTCATGCATCTTTCCATGAGTGGGATGAACTTGACCCAGCTCGCATGATCCTCAGGACAGTAAATTCTCGCGAACTTGCTAATTTCTGCCATAACACGTGATCTAGGATTTCCATTCTAGGGATATCTCTATTAATTTCGTTTCCATCCATTTCCTCCATCACTACATCCTCTGTACTTTCTTCCTTGAATCTTATTATTCCTTTGTCCATGTCGATGATTGCTCTAGCTTGAGTAATAAAATCGATCCCTAGTATGACGTCAAAATTAATATTCTTAACGACTATGAAAATATGTTCGTAACTTCTCTCATTGATCCAGAATTTCATTAGAATCTGCAATTTGCATTTCATAGTTTTATCCTTAAATATCCCACGAATTTTTGTTGGAGATGCTGGAAGAATGGTAAATTGATTTTCTGGTTTCAATCTCTCAAAACAGTCCTCGTCAACTATAGAGATCATAGCACCTGTGTCCATCAAGGCTTTACAATGTTGTAGACCAATTAGTATATCAATAACGGGAAGTTCAACTATCCTTCCCCTCGGTTTCGTTTCTGGTTCAAATAGAAGGTCTTCGTCAGTAGCTTCAAATATTTCAAAAATCGTGATATCAGAGGAATGCGTGGCAACGTCAGTTATTAATTTCGCCCGGAAATTGGCGTTTTTTTTCTCGATCCGGAGCTCTTTCTGAACTCCGACCTTCTCTGCTAGTACTGGGTTGTGACTTATCTAGATTTTCATCCTTTCTTTCCTTCGATTTTCTTCGTCCAACCTCCGTGGACTTATCTCGCCCTCTCTTGAGCCTCTCCTGTTGCACTTTTTTATCGGACGCCTCCGTTCGGTAATTGTTGTATCTTGAGTACCCTTGATTTTGTCTGTTATCTCCGTTGTCACAGGTATCTCTATCACTCCTATTATATCTGTTATCTCTATTGTCTCGGGTATCTCTATCATTCCTATTATATCTGTTATCTCTATTGTCTCGGGTATCTCTATCATTCCTATTGTATCTGTTATCTCGATTACTTTGATCATATCTGTAATTCCTATCATAAGGCGTTTCTCGATGATCATTCCGGTCTCGATCATTATCTCTTCGATAAAAATTTCTCTCCTCGTAGCGACGTTGCCAAGGCCTCTCCTGGGCGTCCCTACGTTGGTTTTCCCATCTCCTCTCTTCCTGATGGGTATTTCTAATAGGACCTATTCTATCATCTCTTCTTTGTTCGAAACGATCCGTCTGCTGTGTACGGTTCATCATTACCGCGTTTACAACTTTCGATTCCTGCCTGGCATTTTTGACTATAGTAGGTTGCGTCATCATACTCATGTGATCTAATCGACGTAACAGGTCATCTAACGACGTTAAAGACGATACTCCGGAAGAAATAATTGATTTCCTTACTTCCGCAGGCAATTGACGTGAGATAGCTTCAAGGAGTTCTTCCTGTGTTAACGGCGGCTGAAGAAAACGGAGTTTTGCTAACTGACACGCAAAGTATTCAGCGTAGCTGGTTGGTCCTGTACTGGAGTACTTGCGTGAATAGACTTCTGATCTCACATTCTGTTGGACCTCGATCGACCAAAATCTTTGTATGAAGGCTTCCGAAAACTGCTCAAAGTTGTCAAATGTGTAACGAAAAGCCCTGAACCATTGTAACGGAGCATCGGTGAGAAACCTTTCCACCATACGTAGCTCACGCTCACGTGGCACATGTGACTCCAAAAAGTAATCTCTTAATGTCCTGACAAATTCGATTGGTGTCATTCCATCCAAATTGCTAAACTTCCTAGGTTTGTCATCAAAATTTCGTATTATGGTTACATTCGGTGTCCTTTCCGATGATTTCGAAGTATAGTCACCCACGCCTACGTTGGGGTTCGGAGAACTAAAAGTTTCCCTGCTTGTTCGAATGGGACTCGAATGTTCCATTTGACTGAGCCGAACGTTGGGTTCGTTGTTGGAAGATTCCTGTATCATCCTTTCCCTACCATCAGGTACTATCACTTCAGGTTGTTCAACTACAACTCGAAAATCGGACTGTAAAAGTGATCGCAATTGATCTTTTAGAGTATCTAAACTGATATGCCCCTCTAGATTAATTTGCTCGAGACCCTTTCTAATTTCATTAATCTCGGAAGTTTTCTTCTCCCTGACCTCATTTAACTCTATCTTACTTTGGTCGACTTTAGTTTCAACACTGTTAATACGTTTCTCTAAATCGGATATATTATTAACCTGAGTATTTTGAATTCCATCCATTCTTTTGCTTAGATCTTCCCTAACATTTATTATGTCTTTGCTATTAGTTGCAAGACCAGTGGCAAGTTTAGATTCTAACTTAGATTTCTCAACTTTAAAACATTCCTCATTAATTTTCGTAATATCTTGACGAAATGTTACAATATTATCACTTATGATCCCTTTCAAATCGATGTCAAAATCATCCCTGAGAAGTTTCGTATGATCAGTGACTTGAGCTCGGAGTGTCCCCATTTCACATTTCAACTGTTCCAGGCTATTCTGGGTCTGATTAGTGTCATGGGAAAACTGCAGCTGAAGTGCTTCTAAATTTTTTTTACTGAGCTTCACACTCTTTTCAAAGTCTAGTCTAATCTCAACTTGAAATTCTTTATTAGATTTTTCTAGCTCCATTAACTTAACCTCCGTCTGATTTTGACTAGATTCGATTTTTCGGACCTCTAGCTCCATTTTATTTTGACTGGATTCTATTAATCCCACATCTGTTCTTAAATCATTGATTTGGGATTGCATAATCCTTACATTAGAGTTTACATCCTTTACAGTTTCCTCAATTCCCCTTTGACTAGTCTGAATGTTGTTAAGATCTGTTTGGATTGATTTTTGACTACTTTGCATTGATGTCTGACTAGTTTGCATATTGTTAAGATCTGTTTGGATTGATGTTTGACTAGTTTGGATTCTTTCTTGGGCAACCTGTACCAATCCAACATTAGCCCGTAGTGTACTCATATCTAGTTGAGTTTTTCTATTATCATCCTGGATATCTTCGATATTAGATTCTACACTGGTAACCTTCCTTTCTACCCTTTTAGAACTGTCATTGATAGCCTTCAAGGAGGATTGCATAGTATCAATTTCCCCCCTGATACCTTCAGCAACTGCACCCTGCACAGTTTCAGACATATGGTATAATGCAGATCTAGTTTGGACCTTAATATTGTCCATGTCCTGATTCAAATTGTCCATTTTATGTTGAAGAATTTCAAACATCTTCTTAACGTCACCAACAGTCACCATATTACCTTCAGACATGCTTCACTACTCTTCACAAGAAATAAGAATACCACACCAACAAAGCACAGCGAGAACATCTACAAACAACCACCATTTACCATATATGCTCATTCTTATTGTCTGGCGTTACCTTAAAATAAACTTATGTCTAAACACAAAGTGCCCCCTTTCATTTGGGATCGACCATATAGAAGTGCGTGTTGGTTTATATCGGTGAAGGTCTATGATTCTACCATTACTTAAATTTTAAATTTACTACAAATACTTCTATTTTTAATGATGTCAGCAATGATCATCAGCCGGAAACAAGTAGAACAAATTATTAACAAAGCGTGTGGCACCACTCCAATACATAAAATAAAATAAAAATTAATAATGGTTGCAATACCACTTGTGGGTCAAGTAGCTCGAGTATCCTCGTAATTGCTTTGTTCCATAGGAATTCCAATAGTTCGTGCCAAAATATTGGTTCACCATTATTTTATCGCCTTGATTCATAGTCACACAAGAAACACGGTGTTCCAATTCGCGATCTGTGTTACATGATCATAAACTAATTTCCACTTTGTACTTTCAGTTTCAATTTTGGCAGAATTATGGCATTCAACTCCCTGGTATTCGCTCTGGTATTCCAGTTTTTCGAAGCCCCTGAGCTGGGCGCCACCTAATGTACCCTTTTACCTACCAATACCTGTTGAATCCCTGGATAGCAGCTGGATCGTAGAACCTGAAAATGCCCCGGCTCTAAAGACCCCCCAAGTTCTACCAACAGACACAGGGATAATAGGGCCACTCGAATACCTAACAGGATGTATTAAGACTGACCAAGGCTCAGAAAAAGAAAAGACTAGCTCAAAACACAAGAATTCTTCAAGAGGAAGAAAGAATCTCAAAGGTGTGGTAAACACTAAAATACCTAGCGATGGCCCCCTTAATACACCCTTCCATCACCTCTATAAAGCATCACGCAATAATTAAAACCAAGTAATAAAGTAATTTATTGTAAGAATAAACAAGACAGAAGAATATCAATTTCGTCGATACCACGACCAATCAAAAAAAAAATCTCATTGATAATATTGGATTATCTTCCAGAAAAAATATATATATATTACCCATTATCACAACTAACTTTTAGCTGATTAAAATATAAGGTATATTAATAATAACAATGATGACCAATCCCATAGGGTAAGCATTCACAAAAAGAGAAATATTATAAGACTTGAATACATTAAATTAATTTCGGTTCCTTAACGGAAATAACATCTTATACAAAAATATCCTGGTTATAATTACTAATCCTACACGACATCTTCAGTAACTTCATATGTTCTTGTTATTGAATGAAGAAATTCATATGGCCTATTTACAGAATATAATTTACACAAAATTCCAGAATAATTTCAATTATTCTCTTCCTACTGACTTGAAGTCACGACATTCCTTTCTGTTTAATATTATTTCAATTCTTGTTTTAGGGAAATTCTGCCGAACAGTTAAGCTAAGCAAAAATTAATTGTAAAGTCAGTCTTAAATAGTTATCGGTTTCCTTTTTAAACATACATCTTATGACAAAATTGTTATATTAGTTTTACTGGAAATATTTAACCGAATATCCACTCAAGATTCCCAATAATACTGCTCGGAAAAATATTAATCTTCACACAGGCATTTTCACGATAACAGCGATAAAGTTAACTATGACCAAATATTAACCATCCTAGGTTAAAACAACACCTCTCTGGGTTAAAACCCCAATCAATCTAATCCTGATTGGCACACCTGGCTCAATCCTCAACAAGAAAAATATGCTTTACAAAGCATTGCATCAATATACTTAAACACAAAGACACTACTCATAGTACATGCCTCTCTAAAGACCAATATGCACCTATAATAGGAGCCTTACTGTTATGAATCCACAATTATGCAAATCAGCTGTTTATGGTAAAAATCCTGAACTCGAAAAATATGATCCCGTAACAGATTACCAACAAAGCCCAGTGGATTTCAGAAATATTCCACCTAACTTTAAAAAACTTGCCTTACATTGATTTATTACATGATCCATAATTCTTAAACGTATGACTTATAGTAAGTCGTCCCTGGGATTATCCTCGCAAATTTGGATGTCGTTCAAATACCCTCTTAATAGAGAAAAACTATTGCACTAAAGGCAATGATATCAATTTAATCCAGTGTTAACTTCAAAAAAAAAATATAAACTGTATATAACGCTGCCCAACCACACAAACTGAGGTTGTAAAGTGGTCTATAAAAATAAATTCAATCTCAAAATAAGATCCTCCCTGAATTTCCCGAACGCGAAAATGTCGATGGATTAGACCTACAGCATGGATCTAGGTTAGCAACAAAGGCTAAGCGACTAATGACCCATTAGGCAATCCATTTCGAAAATCACGCTCAGAAAACACAAGTTAAATCTGTTATTAAAAAAAAACTGAAGAAAATATAGTCCAAGGACTCGAAGTAACATTTATAATAACTGGGTCCGAAAACTTCCTAATATCTTAATAAGAATACGAAAAGGAAAATTCCCCTCCAAAGAATACGATGATCCAAGCGAAAGTGCTTAAAGAACAATGCACTAGAATATGAAAACTCAACCAAAGTTCTCAAAAGAAAGTTGCGTTACTAAAAAATGTTCTTACACAAGAAAAACTGTAAATCTTCTTCCTACTTTTGCTTCTCGACAAATAAGAATGAGCATATTATTTTAAATACTGTAAAATACTACTGAAATTATTAATTTATTCATCAAAATTACACAAAGGATGCACTCATTTTTATGAGTCAAAATCCTGGCATCATAGAAGGTCAGTTTCGAAATGAACATCGAACCTGCACTTTCTACTGAACCATTTAAACTACAAAATCAAATATGGCAAAGTGGTATTTATAAATGTCCACGCTACACTACTGTAACAAGTTGAAGTGATCAGTACCTTTGGCGAATCTAGATGAGGAAAAAAGGATATCGTTGGCCATAATCAGCTCCAAACCAACAGAAAATATGCTGGACTTCAACTGGGTTTCCAAAGAACGAACCAAAGTCCTCCCAGGCTTGAACAACACCCGATCGGTCGAAATAGTTCCAACATATCCTGGCGATATCTTCCCATACATATTCGAATACCAACGGAAGGACCGCACACTGTTTATCAGCTCATCACGAAGCGAAGGTGAACTCGGACATTCACTAACAAGTTCCAATATGTGAACGCGCGTGTGAACAAGTTCACGAGGGTCGACGCGGCCCCTCTCGACACGAGAGTCGCGTGCACACTTCATGCTAAATGAAAGTTGCCTTCGACAAGTCCCCGCTGCACCCTGCTAATGCAGTATTCTTAAATCAATTTAGCCTACCATCGTAGTGGATATAAGCTTCATATTGTCCCTTCCCCCTGACACCTTGCTTGAGAATGTACTCGTTTCAAAAAGTATAATCACAGTGAAGAGTGAATCAAATCTAGGCTGCATTTCCACGACGGATTATATGCAGAGTTTCGTGACACATCACGGCTGAGCTCGCGGTCGGGATTATAAAAGTATCCATCCGCATGGCCCGTTAGTTGCTGTAGACACACAGTCGCAGAGGTAAATTATTTCATGTTTAAGACCATGTCTGAGCCCTATTAAACACGTTTCTACTTCACGTAGAATGCTAAACAAACTAGCATACACTTCAGCACGGTCACACGTTTTTAAAACTCCCGTTAGCTGGCGATTTTACTTTCACTGATTTCCAGCTCAACCCTCTGCGCTGTCAAGTTCTATACACATTGCACTCTCCACGAGGTCGTCTGAGTCTCACATCTGCTTCCCCCACTCCTTCACACGTCATGACTCGATACGAAAAATATCGCAGTCGAAACGTAATCAGCAGTGAGTTAACATATCATCTTCTGTTCTTCATACTTTCTTAATAATAGCTTTCTTAATAATGGCTTTCTGCCATGGAAATATACATATAGACACATGTATCTGCTTACATAAAGCGCTAAATATGCATTAATTTGTATTAATCACTCTCAGGTGAATCGATCGATATGGTGTTAGACACAGTCAACATGGTTATTATCGATGAGCTTCGGGTTTCTCGTCGGAAACACGAGCTCTGCCGATCTCTTTCTTGATAGCATGGCTTTTTCTTGCTGCAGACCAGCTGTTATGATCGACTTCAGAGGCAAGTTAGGAAGTTACAGGGTGTTCCCAAAATACTGTAACCAGGTCTATACTTAAGCCCTTTTATGAATAATGGTGCAGTACCATCCCGGCATTTTCCCGAAGACGAAGTGGGAAACCACGGAAAACCACTTCGAGGGCGGCTGAGATGGGAATCGAACCCCCTCTACTCATTTGGAACACCCAAGGCTGAGTAGACCCCGTTCCAGCCTTCGTACCGCTTTTCAAATTTCGTGGCAGAGCCGGGAATCGAACCCAGGACCTCCGGGGCGTCAGGTAACCATGCTGACCGCTACGCTAAGGAGGCGACTAATGATAATAATTATATATTTATATTGTCGCCACCGTAGTGTAGCGGTCAGCATGGTTAGCTGCCGCCCCGGAGGTCCTGGGTTCGATTCCCGGCTCTACCACGAAATTTGAAAAGTCGCATGAGGACTGGAATGGAGTCTACTCAGCCTCGGGTGTTCCAAATGAGTAGATGGGGTTCGATTCCCACCTCAGCCATCCTCGAAGTGGTTTTCCGTGTTTTCCCACTTCGTCTTCGGGCAAAAGCCAGGATGATACCTTCTTAAAGTCCACGGCTGCCTCCTTCCCTCGTCCTTGCCTATCCATCCTGGCCATCCATTACCCTCCGTCATGAGGCCCCTTTTCGCTTTGCAGGTGAGGCTGCCTGGGCTAGTTGCCAATCACACCTCACCAGTTGTATCCTCTCCGATTAGATGTTCCCAGCTCTAGGACACTGCCCGTAGAGGCGGTAGTGGTGAGTTCCCTCGCCGAGTCCGTGGGTTCCACCAACCTGGAGGGTAAACGACTAAGAAAGAAAAGAAAATAATAATAATAATTATTATTTTTTTTCTTTTTTTTCTTCTTAGTCGTTCCAGTCCTCATACCACTTTTCAAATTTCGTGGCAGAGCCGGGAATCGAACCCAGGACCTCTATGGCAGCAGCTAACCATGCCGACAGCTGCGCTACGGAAGCGACTAATAATAATAATAATAATATTAATAATAATAATAGTCTAATAATTTTAATGATAATGTAGTTGGTACGAATAACAACGAAATAAGCCTTATCAATGCTGAGTCGGAAACCATTAATATTCATCCTATTCGTGTAAAATAATACAATTTGATAGCACAATGATATTATCACTCCACAATAAATAATAATTAAAATTTTATATTGGGTCGTCTCCGTTGTGTAGTGGGCAGCATGCTTAGCTGCCACCCCAGAGGCCCAAGGTCCGATTCCTGGATCAGCTACGTAATTTGAAAAGCGGTATGATTGGAACGGGGTCTGCTCAGCCTCGGGTGGTCCAAAGGATTCGAGGTTGTTTGATTCCCACCTCAGCCATCCCCGAAGTGGTTTTCCGCGGTTTCCCACTTCGTCTTCGGGCTAATGTCGGGATGGTATCTAACGCCAGGCCACGGCCGCCTCCTTCCCCGTTCCATGTCTATCCCTCCCATTCTTCCCATCCTGTCCCGTCTCTCATGTGGCCCACTATTCGTTTTGCAGGTGAGGCAACCTGGGCGAGGCGCTAGTCCAGCCCCCCCTCCCCAGTTGTATCACATAGTTGGATGTCAAGATCCAGGACACTGCCCGTAGAGGCAATAAAGGCGGGATCATTTGCTGAGCCCGTGGGAAAAGCATAAATGGAGGGTAGAAAAAGAAAAGGAATAAACGAAACAAATAATTTTATATTACACCTATTGCAATTCATCACTCAAGTGTATCAGATTTTTAGTACGATACAATTTGGATATTATATTGAAGACTGTTACGTAACTCAAAATGTCCAAGATAGTTGAGAGAAAGAAAATAATGCACAACAAGGAATCAAAGCAGTTGTGTAAGCCCAGTTTGGAAGTGGACGTGTGTCTTTCACAACTTGCGTAATCCGGAAATAATTCAGAAATAAAATTACACAAATCCACCTTCCATGAGATGAGTGTGCAATGTGACTCCACTTTTAAAAGACCTGGGTTCGATCCCCATCTCTTCCTGCAAAGATATATCTAGCCTCAGCGCTAGAAACTGTACACTAAGCCTAGTCAGTTAGTTAATTAGTTAGTTAGTTATTGGGGTTGAAAGGGGAGGAACTACGAGGTCATCGGCGCTAAACACTAGAATAAGCCACGAGAGGATAGTTTGGAAGAGATAGGTTAGATTCCTACCTAGCTATGCTGGAGGTGGAATGGCGTGGTTCCCTACTTCTAAGCCAGACAAATGCCCGGATGGTACCTAAGTGAAGGCCACGATCATTTCCTTCCCAAACCTAGCCAAAATTACAAATACGCACATTACCACAGCCAACACAATGTCACTGGTTAACACACTGATTCCACACACACCTAAGATAATAATGATAATAATAATAATAATAATAATAAAAATAATAATAATAATATTGATAATGTTGTCGGTACGAATAACAACGAAATTAGCGTTATCAATGCTGGATTTTACGTAACGCTACAAGAAATGGTAGAGGTTGTAACTTCGTACCGCCAGCATTGACCCTCAGAGAAGAAACGGTACAGGCTGTAACGTTAAGGTTGGATGTAGCCGCAGTTTCGGTACAGGCTTGAAGAACGTTTCTCGCATGTGTACCGCCTGTTTGATTGGCTCAGCAGGGTGAGCTCCAAGCAATCAAAGATGGTGGACGGTTGTTAATTGAGGGTGGTATCTGCTGTTGATGGGCATTATTAGAATACAAATCAGTCATTAAGATACGTAACTGTAAGTTGAAAACATGCCAGGCACTGATGAATGCATTCCTGCCGGTCTTGAAGATTGAATTGAAATCATTCGACCTTCAACCATTGCATTCGGATTCAGTTACGTAAGCTACCTGTGACCTGGCCGATATACTGGAAAAGTGTAGGAGGGGTAGAGCTGTAGCTTCGTAACAGTTATGTCGTGGGTTCAAGCCACCCTAGTGACCACAATTTTATTTCTTTCTAAATAATTTTATTGTATCCATCATACTTTGAGCTGTCCATTCTCTGAGTCGGAAACCATTAATATTCATCCTATTCGTGTAAAATAATACAACCTGATAGCACAATGATATTTTCACTCCACAATAAATACGGTAATTCTTCTTTTCTTCTTATCTTTTCTTAGTCGTTTACCCTCCAGGTTGGTGGACCCAACGGACTCAGCGAGGGAACTCACCACTACCGCCTCTACGGGCAGTGTCCTAGAGCTGGGAACATCTAATCGGAGTGAATACAACTGGTGAGGTGTGATTGGCGCCTCGCCCAGGTGGCCTCACCTGCAAAGCGAACAGTTGCCTCATGAGGGAAGGTAAGGGATGGTTAGGATGGATAGGCAAGGAAGAGTGAAGGAGGCGGCCGTGGCCTTGAAGGTACCATCCCGGCATTTGCCCGAAGACGAAGTGGTAAACCACGGAAAACCACTTCGAGGATGCCTGAGGTGGGAATCGAACTCCCTCTACTCATTTAGAACACCCGAGGCTGAGTAGACCCCGTTCATGTCCTCATAACACTTTTCATATTTAGTGGCTGAGCCGAGAATCGAACCCAGGACCTCCAGGGCGAGAGCTAACCATGCTGACCGCTACGCGATGGAGGCGACTTCACAATAAATAATTATAATTATAATTTTATATTGGGTCATCTCCGTTGTGTAGTGGGCAGCATGCTTAGGTGCCACCCCAGAGGCCCAAGGTCCGATTCCTGGGTCTGCTACGTAATTTGAAAAGCGGTATGATTGGAAAGGGGTCTGCTCAGCCTCGGGTGGTCCAAATGATTCGAGGTTGTTTGATTCCCACCTCAGCCATCCCCGAAGTGGTTTTCCGCGGTTTCCCACTTCGTCTTCGGGCTAATGTCGGGATGGTATCCAACGCCAGGACACGGCCGCCTCCTTCCCCGTTCCATGTCTATCCCTCCCATTCTTCCCATCCTGTCCCGTCCCTCATGTGGCCAACTATTCGCTTTGCAGGTGAGGCCACCTGGACGAGGCGCTAGTCCAGCCTCCCTCCCCAGTTGTTTCCCCAAATGGATGTCAAGATCCAGGACACTGCCCGTAGAGGCAGTAAAGGAGGGATCATTCGCTGAGTCCGTGGGAAAAGCCTAAATGGAGGGTAGAAAAAGAAAAGGAATAAACGAAACAAATAATTTTATATTACACCTATTGTAATTCATCACTCAAGTGTGTCAGATTTTTAGTACGATACAATTTGGATATTATATTGAAGACTGTTACGTAACTCAAAATGTCCAAGATAGTTGAGAGAATGAAAATAATGCACAACTAGGAATCAAAGCAGTTTTGTACGCTCAGTTTGGAAGTGGACGTGTGTCTTTCTCGACTTGTGTAATCCGGAAATAATTCAGAATTAAAATTACACAAATCCACCTTCCATGAGATGAGTGTGCAATGTGACTCCTCTTTTAAAGGACCTGGGTTCGATCCCCATCTCTTCCTGCAAAGATATTTCTAGCCTCAGCGCTAGAAACTGTACACTAAGCCTAGTATGAAATGAAAATCCACAGCCTGCTTCCAGTCTCCGACCGGGTCAGGAATGGAATGAATGAAGCCCCCAACTAGCGGCGAGGACATGAACTGTGCCGGCTGTCGAAGCCTGTCGCACTTCTCCGGGGCAATGATTCAATGAATGACAGATGAAATGAAATGATAGTGGAGAGTGTTGCTGGAATTAAATTTTTGACAGGGAAAACTGGAGTACCCGGAGAAAAACCTGTTTGCCTCCGTTTTGTCCAGCACAGATCTCACATGGAGTGACCGGGATTTGAACCACGGACCCAGCGGTGAGAGGCCGGCGTGCTGCCGCCTAAGCCACGGAGGCTCACACTAAGCCTAGTGAGTTTGTTAATTAGTTAGTTAGTTATTGGCGTTGAAATGGGGAGGAACTACGAGGTCATCGGCGCTAAACACTAGACTAAGCCACGAGAGGATAGTTTGGAAGAGATTCCTACCTAGCTGTGCTGGAGGTGGAATGGCGTGGTTCCCTACTTCTAAGCCAGACAAATACCCGGATGGTACTGTCCCCGTTTACCCGGATAGTAGGCTGTCAGATATCCGCCCCCTCAATCGGATTGCCAACAATCAATCGCACCGGCTCAGCTACATCAATGAAAATGGCACTGACAGATACTACCGAGGTTTGAACACAGAAGTTACCAAGAAAATTATTGTGGAACACACCAAAATAGACGGGGTTTCATACTTACTTTTACTTACCTCTTAAAAATAATCTCGGGGATTGGGTTGACAACAGGATCTCTAAAGTATGCTCCCACAATAATCTTGACCATGACATTTAAAAATGAACCAAAACGAAGGCAAGAACTTTGAACTGTACAAAAGCTTTATTTCAAATAAAGGGTATGATTTTAACAAACTCAACAAAATAAATGTGGCTATCAGTAGCCCATATCAATCTGACTATGTCCTCCTAAAGGACTTGCAAAGTTATCAAACAATATGTTAGCTCCCATGAGCTCAAAATAACGTAACATTCAAAACACATTTGGATTGGATAAGGAAGTCAGGATACGTCACATATATATAGAGCATTTGGTTTCTTTTAATAAACATCACACTTGTATTAATAGGCGCAAGGCCAGAGTATCTACCTCACCCGCTGATAACCAGATGTCTGGCCGGCTGGTCTACCCTTCAACCTGGCGCATGCCTGTCAAATGGGGCTCACTCGTCACGCCACACTGCGTAAGAATTCAGCTCCTTTCAAAGCTTTAAATGTCTACAAGACAACTCATATATATTGACGCAAATCTTTCAAATGCTTAACTCACATACCACTGGATTATTCTGACAATCCCTAAACTTGTTAAGTTATCATCCAAATGTTTAATAAGCATAGTTTAGAGTATAAAACACACTCTTAAATGTTTATAACAAAATCATATAAATTATTTATAACAATTAGAAATTGTTTATAATATTGTCGAAGATAATTACAAAAATTTTAAACACGCCTTTAACATTACTTTCGTTCCACATTATTGTCAAAGATATATACATTTATTATTTACAATATCAACATTTAAATTATTTAAATTATTAATTTAAGAAATACATTGAACCACATATTCATCCGGTTGTTAATTTCATAATCGTGTTAATATAATCGACCAATGAAGGTTAGTTATACATGTTAATGTCACAATCTGGTTTAATAAAGGTTGTAATAATTATAATTATTTGTGACGGTAATCTTCATTCAAAATCTTATCTCAAATTCTTTCAAAACTCTTGTTAATTATAACAGCAAATTCACTTGATTAATTTTCAACGAACTATGACAATACACTCTAGCGGAAATTACTTCGCTTACAAAATAATGCACACACTGCATTCAAAATTGGCCCAAAATTCATCATATATTAAAATATACGGCATCAAAATCTTCCACATAATTTACAAAACCTCCACTAACACAATCTTTATCATCATTAATTACTGTGGGAATTTCCTTCATTTATTTAAGGGCATTATACATCAGCGACTTTCAACATGTCCGCTGCACTATCGATTATACATTCATAGTTCCACTTAAAAATTCTTATAATCATTAATTGTTTCAAAACTGTTGTCATTTAACCTTCGTGGATTTCATTCATGAATCGTAATGAAGTAAAAATTTGCCAATCACAAACAAATTTAATGGTGAATACGCTTATATACGCCTGTCTGGTCTATCAAAATTTAAGATTAACATCTTCAAAGAATTGTAGTATAAAAATACTATCATCAAACGATGTGCGATTAAGCTGCAAAATAGTCGAATAGAATCCAATTAGACTGGGGAATGCAAACATCGTTATATAAATCTCTAATTGAGAAAAAATTCCTAACACAAGTTTCACGAATTTAATGCATTCAATAATTCATAATTAAAGTTCATCTTTCACAAAATTGTCTATGATGCAATGATCGTTCATAACTGACGATAAATGTCTGTGTTGCAATCAATTCAAATAACGACTAGTATTTCCAAGATCGTCGACAACGTAATGGATTTTAACGCTCTAAAATCATTTAAATGTTCTTCCTTCTTGATGATGACAGAAAATTGGTCAAAGTAATTAAACTGGGGTAGAATTACTTAAATAAAGTGACACGCTGTCTGAATTTAAATCTGCCATAAAAATCATTAACTTACAGTCAAATCGTGACTACAAAATAATAAGCAAATTACTGAAAAATTTAAATATCAGTCTCAACTGATCCAAAATCGTATAACTATGCCCATGACATAACAATGTCTTAATAAAATCGTCGAAAAAGGCATAACTCATCAAGGTGTACTGAGAATAGGAATCTCAAACAAAAATATGGGCAAAATACATGAGGACAAAAATTATGGGAAAAATGGTTGCTCAAATATTATTAAGAAACTCAAATACAATAAACGTTCACGACTACCTTATCTGCCGATTGACGTTCCAGAGGAAAATTCCCCAAAGAAGACTGTTGATGGATCCATTTCACCAAGTTAAAGCTGAGCTCCATCCTCGAAACAAGAAACAGCACCCTCGGAGAATCGAACTGCTTCACGAAGACGAACGACATCCTTCCGGCAATAATCTTCTTTGTGAGTCGGGACAACCCTGACCTCTCTTGAAAAATCCCTGAAGTTCCAGTTGAAAATCGCCATGAAGTTTTTGTATAAATTTCCGAAGAAATATTCATATTCAGTGAGTATGAAATCATTTCCATTGCTGTTTGATAGTATTCAGCCTTTGATCACGAAACATGGCTGTAGATGTTTGTTAACCACATGTTCGCTTGTGTGGAATAGCAATTAGCGAAGTTCCATGCTGCTATCTTACTCCGTTGAAATATGTCCCAATTGCATAAAGTCCTTTAGCCTTCCATCTTCTCTTCGGTTATAGTAATAGAAGAACAAACTGCCATATTGAACTGTTCCATAATACTGTAGCGTTGTGTCACAAAAGCAATCTGAAGTCTCCCTATTTCACTAGCCGTGTCAGCCGTAGCGTAGATTCTGGCTATACAAAGTGCTTCTCATGTAGCGAGAAAATCACTTTTGTCAGTCGTCTAAAATTGTCAATAACTTCCAAAATACTTCCTCGAAATTGTTCAACTTTTCTACACTCCTTACTGTAGCAATGCACAATAGAATTAACTTATAGGCGACCGCTAACTGTTCACAGCTACTCTTGTAGAAGCGTTATAATGTGCGTTTCAACTTCACCTAGATTTACACACAGTAAACCTGCACTGCTTGCATACTCGACTCTCGTTTACTGCAGTGGATTCACCACGCGTTATAAAGACGACTCTTTCACTACTAATCTCACTCGACGTTTCACTGAAATAACTATTTGAGATCAGACGATTGAATATCAGACAATTGATGTTCTGAGAATGAGGAATGAGGCTCCTCTCTTCTGCGCAAGGCCTTTTATGAACTTCATGAGGGGCGTATCCATCCCTTCCATCGCGTGTTACTGCGTCATCGCTAGAAGTTCCAACTTCGTCAATACATGACGGATTTTCAAAATTCAAAAACTGAAAATAAATTTCACCAAAATTTCAGAACAATGCCTCTACTGCAAATGGATTTCCACAATTCTGCATTCCAAAAAGTAATAAAAATACCATAGTTTCAGCAATCTCCGTCTTCCTTCAGACTATCGTTCATTGGTTTGAGCCTCCCCTCCAATAGCATAATTTCTTCCTCAGCAGAATTCCACGTTTCCTGCGACTGAGTCGTAGATCTCGGATCTTACTCGAATAAATGCTGACGTCACTGAGAATCTCAGCTCAAGTAGCCTGCTGGTATAACGTCTGCGTCATCCGTGCTTACGTCATGACTACCCACGTCATAACTATGACAGCCATAACTTTCATTATAATTTCCAATATAGCCACCGTGGTCTCTATATAATTCAATTACGGGGGCAGTACCTAAGTGGAGGCCACGATTATTTCCTTCCCAAACCTAGCCAAAATTACAAATACGCACATTACCACAGCCAACACAATGTCACTGGTTAACACACTGATTCCACACACACCTAAGATGATGATAATAATAATAATAATAATAATAATAATAATATTGATAATGTTGTCGGTACGAATAAGAACGAAATGAGCGTTATCAATGCTGGATTTTGCGTAACGCTACAAGAGATGGTAGAGGTTGTAACTTTGTACCGCCAGCATTGACCCTCAGAGAAGAAACGGTACAGGCTGTAACGTTAAGGTTGGATGTAGCCGCAGTTTCGGTACAGGCTTGAGGAACGTTTCTCGCATGTGTACCGCCTGTTTGATTGGCTCAGCCAGGCGAGCTCCAAGCAATCAAAGATGGTGGACGGTTGTCAATTGACGGTGGTATCTGCTGTTGATGGGCATTATTAGAATACAAATCAGTCATTAAGATACGTAACTGTAAGTTGTAAACATGCCAGGCACTGATGAATGCATTCCTGCCGGTCTTGAAGATTGAACTGAAATCATTCGACCTTCAACCATTGCATTCGGATTCAGTTACGTAAGCTACCTGTGAACTAGGCGATATACTGGAAAAGTGTAGGAGGGGTAGGGCTGTAGCTTCGTAACAGTTATGTCGTGGGTTCAACCCACCCTAGAGACCACAATTTTATTTCGTTTTAAATTATTTTATTGTATCCATCCGACTTTGTGCTGTCCATTCTCTATGTCGGAAACCATTAATATTCATCCTATTCGTGTAAAATAACACAACCTAATAGCACAATGATATTTTCACTCCACAATAAATACGGTACGGTAATTCTTCTTTTCTTCTTTTCTTTTCTTAGTCGATTACCCTCCAGGTTGGTGGAACCAACGGACTCAGCGAGGGAACTCACCACTACCGCCTCTACGGGCAGTTTCCTAGAGCTGGGAACATCTAATCGGAGTGAATACAACTGGTGAGGTGGGATTGGCATCTCGCCTGGACGGCCGCACCTGCAAAGCGAACAGGGGCCTCATGAGGGAAGGTAAGGGATGGTCAGGATGGATAGGCAAGGAAGAGGGAAGGAGGCGGCCGTGGCCTTGAAAAATTTACCATCCCGGAATTTGACCGAGGACGATGTGGAAAACCACGGAAATCCACTTCAAGGATGGCTGAGGTGGGAATCGAAACCCCTCTACGCATTTGGAACACCCAAGACTCAGTGGACCCCGTTCCAGTCCACATACCACATTAAAAGTTTTCGTGGCAGAGACGGGAATCGACCCCAGGACCTCCAGGGCGGCAGCTAACCATGCCGACCGATACGCGATGGAGGCAACTTCGCAATAAATAATAATATGTTTTTTGTTGTTTTTTAGTCGTTTACCGTCCAGGTTGGTGGAACCCACGGACTCAGCGAAGGAACTCACCTCTACCGCCTCTGCGGGCAGTGTCCTAGAGCGGGGAACATCGAATCGGAAGGGATACAACTGGTGAGGTGGGATTGGCACCTCGCCAAGGTGGCCTCACCTGCAAAGCGAACAGGGGCCTCATGAGGGAAGGAAAGGGATGGTTAGGATGGATAGGCAAGGAAGAGGGAAGGAGGCGGCCGTGGCCTTGGAGAAGGTACTGTCCCCGTTTACCCGGATAGTAGGCTGTCAGATATCCGCTCCCTCAATCGGATTGCCAACAATCAATCGCACCAGCTCAGCTACATCAATGAAAATGGCACTGACAGATACTACCGAGGTTTGAACACAGAAGTTACCAAGAAAAATTATTGTGGAACACACCAAAATAGACGGGGTTACATACTTACTTTTACTTACCTCTTATAAATATCTCGGGGATTGGGTTGACAGCAGGATCCTTAAAGTATGCTCTCACAATAACCTTCACCATGACATTTAAAAATGAACCAGAACGACGGCAAGAACTTTGAACTGTACTAGAGCTTTATTTTCAAATAAAGAGTATGATTTAAACAACTCAACAAAATAAACGTGGCTATCAGTAGCCTATGTCAATCTGACTACGTCCTCCTAAAGGACTTGCAAATTATCAAACAATATGTTAGCTCCCACGAGCTCAAAATACCGTAACATTTTATAACACATTTGGATTGGATGAGGAAGTGAGGACGAGACATATATAGAGCACTTGGTTTCCTTTTAATAAACATGAGAATTGTATTTATAGTCGCAAGGCCAGAGTGTGGACGACCTCACCCGCTGATAACCAGTTGTTGGGACAGCTGCAAGCTACCCTCCAACCTGTTGCATACTTGTCAAATGGACTCCCTTCTCACATGCTACGTTACGTAAGAATACAGCTCTCTTTTAAAGCTTTAAATGTCTACAAGACAACTCATACATATTGACGCAAATCTTTCAAATGCTTAACTCACATCCCACTGGATTATTTTAACTATCCTTAAACTTGTTAAGTTATCATCCAAATGTTTAAAAAGCATAGTTTAGAGTATAAAACACACTCTTAAATGTTTATAACAAAATCACATAAATTATTTATAACAATTAGAAATTGTTTATAGTATTGTCGAAGATAATTACAAAATTTTAAACACGCCTTTAACATTACTTTCGTTCCACATTATTGTCAAAGATATTTACATTTATTATTTACAATATCAACATTTAAATTATTTAAATTATTAATTTAAGTAATACATTGAACCACATGTTTTATCCGGTTGGTAAATTCATAATCGTGTTTAATATAATCGACCAATGAAGGTTAGTTATACATGTAAATGTCACAATCTGGTTTAATAAAGGTTGTAATAATTTTAATTATTTGTGACGGTAATCTTCATTCATAATCTTATCTCAAATTCTTTCAAAACTCTTGTTAATTATAACAGTAAATTCACTTGATTAATTTTCAACGAACTATGACAATACACTCTAGCGGAAAATCCTTCGCTTACAAAATAATGCACAAACTGCATTCAAAATAGCCCAAATTTCATCATATATTAATCTATATGGCATCAAAATCTTTCACAGCATTTACAAAAAACTCCCCTAATACAATCTTTATCATTATTAATTACTGTGGGAATCTCCTTCATTTATTTAAGGGCATTATACATCAGCGACTTTCAACATGTCCGCTGCACTATCGATTATACATTCATAGTTCCACTTAAAAATTCATATATCAATAATTGTTTCAAAACTGTTGTCATTTAAACTTCGTGGATTTCATTCATGAATCGAAATGAAATAAAAATTTGCCAATCACAAACAAACTTAATAGTGAATACGCTTATATACGCCTGTCTGGTCTATCAAAATTTAAGATTAACATCTTCAAAGAATTGTAGTATCAAAATACTATCATCAAACAAAGTGCGACTAACTGCAAAATAGTCGAATAGAATCCAATTAGACTGGGGAATGCAAACATCATTATATAAATCTCTATATGAGAAAAAACCTAACACAAGTTTCACGAATTTAATGCATTCAATAATTCATAATTAATGTTCATCTTTCACAAAATTGCCTGTGATGCAATGGTCGTTGATAATCGACGATAAATGTCTGTGTTGTAATCAATTCAAATAACGACTAGTATTTCCAAGATCGTCGACAACGTACTGGATTTTAACGCTCTAAAATCATTTAAATGTTCTTCCTTCTTGATGATGACAGAAAATTGGTCAAAGTAATTAAACTGGGGTAGAATTACTTTAATAAAGTGACACGCTGTCTGAATTTAAATCTGCCATAAAAATTATTAACTTACAGTCAAATCGTGACTACAAAAATAAGCAAATTACTGAAAAATCTAAATATCAGTCTCAACTGATTCAAAATCATTTAACTATGCCCATGACATAACAATGTCTTAATAAAACGTCGAAAAAGGCATAACTCATCAAGGTGTACTGAGAATAGGAATCTCAAACAAGAATATCGGGCAAAAATACATGAGGACAAAAATATGGGAAAAATGGTTGCTCAAATATTGCTAAGAAACTCAAATACAATAAACGTTCACGACTACCTTATCTGCCGATTGACGTTCCAGAGGAAAATTCCCCAAAGAAGACTGTTGATGGATCCATTTCACCAAGTTAAAGCTGAGCTCCATCCTCGAAACCAGAAACAGCACCATCGGAGAATCGAACTTCTTCACGAAGACGAACGACATCCTTCCGGCAATAATCTTCTTTGTGAGTCGGGACAACCCTGACCTCTCTTGAAAAATCCCTGAAGTTCCAGTTGAAAATCGCCATGAAGTTTTTGTATAAATTTCCGAAGAAATATTCATATTTAGAATGTATGAAATCATTTCTATTGCTGTTTGATAGTATTCAGCCTTTAATCACGAAACATGGGTGTAGATGGTTATTTACCACATGTTCGCTTGTATGGAATAGCAATTAGCGAAGTTCCATGCTGCTATCTTACTCCGTTGAAATATGTCCCAATTGCATAAAGCCCTTTAGCCTTCCATTTTCTCTTCGGTAATAGTATTAGAAGAACAAACTGCCATATTAGACTGCTCCATAATACTGTAGCGTTGTGTCACAAAAGCAATCTGAAGTCTCCCTATTTCACTAGCCGGGTCAGCCGTAGCGTAGAGTCTGGCTATACAAAGTGTTTCTTCTGTGGCGAGAAAATCACTTTTGTCAGTCGTCTAATATTGTCAATAACTTCCAAAGTACTTCCTCGAAATTGTTCAGCTTTTCTACAGTCCTTACTGTAGTAATGCACAAGAGAATTAGCTTATAGGCGACCGCTAACTGTTCACAGCTAATCTTGTAGAAGCGTTATAAGTGTCGTTTCAACTTCACCTAGATTTACTTCACAGTAAACCTGCACTGCTTATATGTTCGACTCTCGTTTAAAGCAGTGGCTTCGCCACGCGTTACAAAGACGACTTTTTCACTACTAAACTCACTCGACGTTTCACTGAAATGACTATTTGAGATCTGACGATTGAATATCAGACGATTTATAATCTGAGAATGAGGCTCCTCTCTTCTGCGCAAGGCCTTTTATGAACTTCATGAGGGGCGTATCTATCCCTTCCATCGCGTGTTACTACGTCATCGCTAGAAGTTCCAACTTCGTCAATACATGACGGATTTTCAAAATTCAAAAACTGAAAATAAATTTCACCAAAATTCCAGATCAATGCCTCTACTGCAAATGGATTTCCACAATTCTGCATTCCAAAAAGTAATAAAAATACCATAGTTTCAGCAATCTCCGTCTTCCTTCAGACTATCGTTCATTGGTTTGAGCCTCCCCTCCAATAGCATAATTTCTTCCTCAGCAGAATTCCACGTTTCCTGCGACTGCGTCGTGCATCTCGGATCCTTCTCGAATAAATGCTGACGTCACTGAGAATCTCAGCTCAAGTAGCCTGCTGGCATAACGTCTGCGTCATCCGTGCTTACGTCGTGACTACCCACGTCATAACTATGACAGCCATAACTTTCGCTATAATTTCCAAAATAGCCACCGTGGTCTCTATATAATTCAATTACGGGGGCATTCTCCTCTCACCACGTTTTAAAAACAGTTGCAAATTGTTTTTAAACTCAGAGTTACAAGTACCTCAACTCTCTTGAACACGAAATTGAATTATTACTGGCTTACTCTAGTATGATATTTCCTCTATGTTCCTTAATCATAAATCTGGGTTGTGTGGTTAATGTATTCTCTCCTCTCTAATTTCTCTTCTGTCCAGTATTTCTATTTTCTAAGTTCTGCTGGCTCGTAGAAGGCCCAGGATCGATTACAACATACTGCCTTTTCTTTTGGTTAACGGCTTCTTTTTCCCGTAATTCTTTTAGGTATTGCTGGCTTTCCTTCTCTCTTTCCTGATACTGATCGGGTGTCATAACCTGACCTTGAGTATTCTGATTTCTGTTTTGGCTCTGGTTATTCCTGTTATAATTTCGGTTATAACCATTATTGTTATAATATCTGCCTCTTCCATTGTAATTTCCTCGGTTATAGTTCCAGCCTCTTCTCTGTTGATACGGTCGGTAACCTTGCGATCTGTTATTTCGAAACTGATTATTCCTGTGAGGACCTACATTGTCAGTTTTCTCCTCATCTGGCTTGTCAGTTTGTTGGACTTGGTCCATATATACAGTATTTATTTCTTTAAAGTCATGCCTTTGACCTTTCTGTACCACGTTAGGCATTGGACTTGTGTAGTCTAACCTCCTCAGTAATTCATCCATGCTGGTTAAATCCCTGATGTTGGACGAAATTATTAGTCTTCTCACCTCAACTGGCAGCATACGAGAAATCGCATCAATAAGTTGCTCCGTGGACAATGGGGGTTGTAAGAATCTCAAGCGGGATAATTGACTCGTAAAGAAATCAGCGTACCGCGTTGGAAGAGTACCGGAGTATTTTCTTGAATACACCTCCGCTCTTAACGAATTCTGCGCTTCTATGGACCAAAATCGTTTGATTAATGCCTCTGCAAACTCGTCAAAGTTACTGAATGTGTATCTAAATGCGCGAAACCATTCGAGGGGTCCTCCAATCAAATATCTCTCCACTATCTTCATCTCTCTCTCTCTGGGAATGTGAGCTTCGATGAAATAATCTTTGAGGTTCCTTACATATTCGATAGGTGTCAAACTATCCGTGTTACTGAATTTTTGCGGTTAATTTCAAAATTCCTGATGACCGTTACGTTCCTCGGATATGAATCCGGGTAGTTTTTCCCACTATCTCTATAGTTCCACTCAGGTTCCATATTCCTCTCGTCATCTTCCTCCCTGAATCTGGATATACGTTCTTCAGGAGTCACGTCTCTCTCTTCTGGATCTAGGTTATATCTTCTGGCATAATTCCTACTGGTTTCGCAAGCCAAGCCTACTGTATCCTTGTCAGTGATTTCCGTTAAGACTTTCTTGATTAACTCTTCTTTGTAGGTCTCCATTAAATTAGCCTCTCCTAACTTCAAATTCTGCAGTTTACTCGTCGTTTCATTCACATCAGAGACAACTTTATGAATCTGTTCCTCTAATGCAGATTTTAATGTTTGCACATCCCGATCTAGTTGTGTTCTATCTTCAACTTGTCTTTCGGATAGCGAATCCATCCTGACGCTTAAATCTTTCCTAATCTGTACTACTTCATTGTTAATATCAATTTGAGTACTGGCAAGTTTCCTTTCAATACGATCCTGAATTTGGGTTACATGTTCCCCACTTGACCTAGTCCACTCGTCTTTCCATATTGCTACATTTTCCGTTAACATTTCTGCTATGTCTAATTCAATATCCTCTTTCAATACTTTATTATGGTCTAATACTTGGGTTCTCAGGACCTCTACATCAAACTTTAAACCTTCTAAAGACGCTGTCGTTCTAACTGACTCATCAACTAGCCTAGTCGTTAATGCACTTATATTACGTGTACAAAGGGTTTTCGAATTTTCTATCTCTTCCCTGACTTTATTTACATCAGTTTGGACTTTAGCAACGTCTACGAAAACGTGTTGACCTCTACTTGAATTTTATTTATGTCACTTTGCATCTCGTTTACATCCGAATGAATGTTATTAATATCAACCTGAACATTGGACACATTAGTTCTAACATTTTGGATTCCTCTTTGGACTTCCTCAACCTTGTCTTGGACAGTCGCAACATCATTTTTGACAACAAATACCTCAGCCCTAGCACAAGAAATATCACTACGGACATTAGCAACATCTAAATTCAACATTGTAAGATCTTTATGCACATTAGCAACATCTATTTTAACATTGGACATGTCTGAACGCATGTCAGTTACAGCATTCTCAATTCCTTGGGTATTAATCTGTAAACGCGACATATTATCCTCTAAGTTAGCAGAACTGGTCTGAAGAGCTTTCATATTCTCCTCCATTCGACTAGCATTCTCCTTCATACTCTCACTCATGCTAGCTTTCAAATTACTAGCATTCTCCTCCATCATCTGCTTTATATTACTATTCATGTTAGCAGACATCTCCGCTAACATCATCTTCAAACTTTCATCTGCCATTACAATATTATTCAAAAATTAGACTGCTGTAGGGACATACATCAAAAGAGCAAAATAACAACATTTGAGCAACACTTTTCACCATATATGAATTTGATCAATTTTCTGTCTTAAATCTAACTTATAACTACCTTATAATTAACTTTCGAAGACACTTTATGTTGAAACCAACTCAAGCACATGTTCAAACTTCCCTGGCTCATTTTAAAATATCCTAACACAAATAATTTTACATTTACAATCCAAATAATTTAATTTTATCTTTAATATGACTAAAATGTCATAAGCCGGTCAAATAAAATAAGATTCCAGATCATAGGCGATTTTCCTAAGTTTCCAGCCCATTTTACCTTTCTCAAGTTGTATAAGATCTGATCTTTTCTGAGTGTAATTTTCCTAATACAATGCAACATTTAATTCCTATATAATCACACTCTTAAATTCTACAATTGGCCTAGACATCTAACAAAGAATCAACCTCTTTATTTGAGTCTAATCGAACCACACGTTTTAGGTTTGCCAATCCTACTGGCGTTCAACCTGGTGATCCAGTTATGTTGAATCGAGCCCCAACGTTTTAGGTGTGCCAATCCTTCTGTCCCCGTTTACCCGGATAGTAGGCTGTCAGATATCCGCCCCCTCAATCGGATTGCCAACAATCAATCGCACCAGCTCAGCTACATCAATGAAAATGGCACTGACAGATACTACCGAGGTTTGAACACAGAAGTAACCAAGAAAAATTATTGTGGAACACACCAAAATAGACGGGGTTACATACTTACTTTTACTTACCTCTTATAAATATCTCGGGGATTGGGTTGACAGCAGGATCCTTAAAGTATGCTCTCACAATAACCTTCACCATGACATTTAAAAATGAACCAGAACGACGGCAAGAACTTTGAACTGTACAAGAGCTTTATTTTCAAATAAAGAGTATGATTTTAACAACTCAACAAAATAAACGTGGCTATCAGTAGCCTATGTCAATCTGACTACGTCCTCCTAAAGGACTTGCAAATTATCAAACAATATGTTAGCTCCCATGAGCTCAAAATACCGTAACATTTTATAACACATTTGGATTGGATGAGGAAGTGAGGACGAGACATATATAGAGCACTTGGTTTCCTTTTAATAAACATGAGAATTGTATTTATAGTCGCAAGGCCAGAGTGTGGACGACCTCACCCGCTGATAACCAGTTGTTGGGACAGCTGCAAGCTACCCTCCAACCTGTTGCATACTTGTCAAATGGACTCCCTTCTCACATGCTACGTTACGTAAGAATACAGCTCTCTTTTAAAGCTTTAAATGTCTACAAGACAACTCATACATATTGACGCAAATCTTTCAAATGCTTAACTCACATCCCACTGGATTATTTTAACTATCCTTAAACTTGTTAAGTTATCATCCAAATGTTTAAAAAGCATAGTTTAGAGTATAAAACACACTCTTAAATGTTTATAACAAAATCACATAAATTATTTATAACAATTAGAAATTGTTTATAGTATTGTCGAAGATAATTACAAAATTTTAAACACGCCTTTAACATTACTTTCGTTCCACATTATTGTCAAAGATATTTACATTTATTATTTACAATATCAACATTTAAATTATTTAAATTATTAATTTAAGTAATACATTGAACCACATGTTTTATCCGGTTGGTAAATTCATAATCGTGTTTAATATAATCGACCAATGAAGGTTAGTTATACATGTAAATGTCACAATCTGGTTTAATAAAGGTTGTAATAATTTTAATTATTTGTGACGGTAATCTTCATTCATAATCTTATCTCAAATTCTTTCAAAACTCTTGTTAATTATAACAGTAAATTCACTTGATTAATTTTCAACGAACTATGACAATACACTCTAGCGGAAAATCCTTCGCTTACAAAATAATGCACAAACTGCATTCAAAATAGCCCAAAATTCATCATATATTAATCTATATGGCATCAAAATCTTTCACAGCATTTACAAAAAACTCCCCTAATACAATCTTTATCATTATTAATTACTGTGGGAATCTCCTTCATTTATTTAAGGGCATTATACATCAGCGACTTTCAACATGTCCGCTGCACTATCGATTATACATTCATAGTTCCACTTAAAAATTCATATATCAATAATTGTTTCAAAACTGTTGTCATTTAAACTTCGTGGATTTCATTCATGAATCGAAATGAAACAAAAATTTGCCAATCACAAACAAACTTAATAGTGAATACGCTTATATACGCCTGTCTGGTCTATCAAAATTTAAGATTAACATCTTCAAAGAATTGTAGTATCAAAATACTATCATCAAACAAAGTGCGACTAACTGCAAAATAGTCGAATAGAATCCAATTAGACTGGGGAATGCAAACATCATTATATAAATCTCTATATGAGAAAAAACCTAACACAAGTTTCACGAATTTAATGCATTCAATAATTCATAATTAATGTTCATCTTTCACAAAATTGCCTGTGATGCAATGGTCGTTGATAATCGACGATAAATGTCTGTGTTGTAATCAATTCAAATAACGACTAGTATTTCCAAGATCGTCGACAACGTACTGGATTTTAACGCTCTAAAATCATTTAAATGTTCTTCCTTCTTGATGATGACAGAAAATTGGTCAAAGTAATTAAACTGGGGTAGAATTACTTTAATAAAGTGACACGCTGTCTGAATTTAAATCTGCCATAAAAATTATTAACTTACAGTCAAATCGTGACTACAAAAATAAGCAAATTACTGAAAAATCTAAATATCAGTCTCAACTGATTCAAAATCATTTAACTATGCCCATGACATAACAATGTCTTAATAAAACGTCGAAAAAGGCATAACTCATCAAGGTGTACTGAGAATAGGAATCTCAAACAAGAATATCGGGCAAAAATACATGAGGACAAAAATATGGGAAAAATGGTTGCTCAAATATTGCTAAGAAACTCAAATTCAATAAACGTTCACGACTACCTTATCTGCCGATTGACGTTCCAGAGAAAATTCCCCAAAGAAGACTGTTGATGGATCCATTTCACCAAGTTTCCGGCAATAATCTTCTTTGTGAGTCGGGACAACCCTGACCTCTCTTGAAAAATCCCTGAAGTTCCAGTTGAAAATCGCCATGAAGTTTTTGTATAAATTTCCGAAGAAATATTCATATTCAGAAAGTATGAAATCATTTCTATTGCTGTTTGATAGTATTCAGCCTTTAATCACGAAACATGGGTGTAGATGGTTATTTACCACATGTTCGCTTGTATGGAATAGCAATTAGCGAAGTTCCATGCTGCTATCTTACTCCGTTGAAATATGTCCCAATTGCATAAAGTCCTTTAGCCTTCCATTTTCTCTTCGGTAATAGTATTAGAAGAACAAACTGCCATATTAGACTGCTCCATAATACTGTAGCGTTGTGTCACAAAAGCAATCTGAAGTCTCCCTATTTCACAAGCCGGGTCAGCCGTAGCGTAGAGTCTGGCTATACAAAGTGTTTCTTCTGTGGCGAGAAAATCACTTTTGTCAGTCGTCTAATATTGTCAATAACTTCCAAAGTACTTCCTCGAAATTGTTCAGCTTTTCTACAGTCCTTACTGTAGCAATGCACAAGAGAATTAGCTTATAGGCGACCGCTAACTGTTCACAGCTAATCTTGTAGAAGCGTTATAAGTGTCGTTTCAACTTCACCTAGATTTACTTCACAGTAAACCTGCACTGCTTATATGTTCGACTCTCGTTTAAAGCAGTGGCTTCGCCGCGCGTTACAAAGACGACTTTTTCACTACTAAACTCACTCGACGTTTCACTGAAATGACTATTTGAGATCTGACGATTGAATATCAGACGATTTATAATCTGAGAATGAGGCTCCTCTCTTCTGCGCAAGGCCTTTTATGAACTTCATGAGGGGCGTATCTATCCCTTCCATCGCGTGTTACTACGTCATCGCTAGAAGTTCCAACTTCGTCAATACATGACGGATTTTCAAAATTCAAAAACTGAAAATAAATTTCACCAAAATTCCAGATCAATGCCTCTACTGCAAATGGATTTCCACAATTCTGCATTCCAAAAAGTAATAAAAATACCATAGTTTCAGCAATCTCCGTCTTCCTTCAGACTATCGTTCATTGGTTTGAGCCTCCCCTCCAATAGCATAATTTCTTCCTCAGCAGAATTCCACGTTTCCTGCGACTGCGTCGTGCATCTCGGATCCTTCTCGAATAAATGCTGACGTCACTGAGAATCTCAGCTCAAGTAGCCTGCTGGCATAACGTCTGCGTCATCCGTGCTTACGTCATGACTACCCACGTCATAACTATGACAGCCATAACTTTCACTATAATTTCCAAAATAGCCACCGTGGTCTCTATATAATTCAATTACGGGGGCAGTACCATCCTGGCATTTGCCCGAAGACGAAGTGGGAAACCACGGAAAACCACTTCGAGGGCGGCTGAGATGGGAATCGAACCCCCTCTACTCATTTGGAACACCCGAGGCTGAGTAGACCCCGTTCCAGTCTTCGTACCGCTTTTCAAATTTCGTGGCAAAGCCGGGAATCGAACCCAGCAACTAACCATGCTGACCGCTACGCTAAGGAGGCGACTAATACTAATAATTATAATTTTATATTTTCGCCACCGTAGTGTAGCGGTCAGCATGGTTAGCTGCCGCCCCGGAGGTCCTGGGTTCGATTCCCGGCTCCGTCATAGATTTTAGAAATTGACGTGAGGGCTGAAAAGGAGTGCACTCAGCTTCGTGAGGACAATTGAGTAGCTGTCTGATAGAGTGACAGCGCCCACGTCACGAAGAACAAGATTAACGGCCGAGGGGACAAGATTCACTGACCACGCGTCACCACAATATCTGCAGGCCAAATGGCTGGGAAGCGGTCGCATGATAGGCCTAGGCCCTTCATGGTGTGTAGTGCCAGAGGTAAAAAATTAGGGATAGCGCCTTCTAATATCACTTTTAATTTTTAAACACTACAGTAGCGGCTACTAAAGAAAGGTAGCGATATAGCTACGTTCAATTTCACAAACACTGGGCCTACAAATCCCGTATAGTTAAGTACAAATATCATTCTGGTCGTTATTTCAGTAGCAACGAAGCTCTGTGGCGGCTATTGCCGTTTCGGTAACATTTAAGGCATCCCGCCGTCACATACCTCAATGTGCACTTAGAAAATTGTGGACCGGTCTATTTTACTGAAGAGAATTTCTACGACCGAATATCCACTCCGGCAAAAACCACACTCACCACCTTTTCCAAAATTTACACAAGACATGATTTTTAAAGCACTCTTCTGTAAGTTGAGGTACAGAGATATACCACATGGAAAGGCACAATAAAATGTTGGCAAATCTGGTTTCAAGGAACTGCTGTCCAGAATAGGTTTTCGGTACAGTTTATGCGGCCCATGTTCGTAACATGGAATGTTTTCCTTTGACAATGCATCTACACCGTGTGCGAGGGCAACGCATTTCAAAGATCTCTAAAAATACAATAATCAGGAAATTAGAGAAACATTTAAAGTGGGAGCGGAGATTCAAGAAGAAATAATGCCATCTTTGAGATATGCTGATGACATCGTCATCTTGGCCGATACGCCAGAGGATTTGAACGAGTTTGTGAATGGTATGGACTCCGTCTTGAGGAATGAATTCATGATGAAAATCAATAAATGAAAAACAAAATTATTGGAATGCAGCCGAAATAAATTAGAAACCTCTATGGACCTCAAATTGGCAGGAGAAACGCTACGGGAAGTAGGAGACTTCTGTTACTTAGGAAGCAAAATAACCAGTGATGGACGAAGCAAAGAGGATATAAAAAGCAGGTTAGCTCAGGCAAGGAAGGATTTTCTAAAGAAAAGGAGTCTGTTGATATCGAATACACATTTAGGTATTAGGAAGTCATTTTTGAAAGGTTTGGTCTGGAGCATGACACTATAAGGAAGTGAAACTTGGACTAATGGTGCAGCAGAAAAAGGACAATTGAAGCGTGTGAAATGTGGTGTTACAGGAGAATGATGAAGATCAGATGGGTAGATAGGGTAACACATGAAGGGCTATTAAGACGAGTGGGAGAGGAGAAATGATTCTGGCGACTGCTAATGAAATGAAGAGATAGGTTGGTACGACACTTATTAAGACACTCAGGAATAGCAACCTTAGTTATAGATGGGAGGGTTGAGTACAAGAAATGTAGGGGAAGACCAGGGTTAAACAAATTGCTTCCGATGTAGGGTGTGGTAGCTATGTGGAGATGAAACGTTTAGCTCAGGAGAGGGAGGCATAGAGGGCTGCATCAAACCTGTCAAAAAACTGAAGACTCAAACGACAACAATGGGGAATTTTAATTAATTAGAGAGGCATGTGAGGTATAAGGGTTGTTGGAGAATTTCAATCCCTGGGATGTAACACTGGAAGAGACTGCATAATGTACATCAGCGGCCAAGGTGAGAGATATTTTACTATAGGTCTATTAATAGCGACATGTTGACGTTCAAATCATCAATAAGTGTGGCAAAATTACACCCAGAATAACTTAAGGAAAATACTTTTAATTCCCCATATTCCGATAGATTTGCCATTCCAGTGTGCAAGAGTGCAGTTCCCTCTTCAAACAATATTCACATTTTCTATTAAAAAAGCGCAATGACACACACTTAACAGCAGCAGGTGTACATTTAGACAAAACAATTTTATCCCATGGGCAACTGTATGTGGCGTGCTCGCTAGTATCTGGACAGCAAAATAGTTATGTCTCAGCAGAAGATGGCAAAACCAAAAACGTAATTCTAAAATGTGTTCACATAATGTAACATCGTACCCTGCAGACTTTCTCAACTCTATAAAATTCCCACTTTGCTGCTCATATCAATATACTGTATGTATCAGAATTTTCAGAATTGGAATGGACCCACCTGTAGCCGCGATTGCTGTAATATAATAGACCAATTATCAGCAATAATGCATCGTCCTCATTGTCTTGATCGCGAGCGAAGCCGCGTGTACCTGCTAGTTTTTAAATACATATAACTTCTACACTATCGATTGGATTTCAACCAAATTTCGTATGTACTATGTGTACATAAACAGATATAACTGAGCGTATTATTAAGAGCCACGAGGGCTGCCAACTGTTAAAAAAGGCTCTCTCTATGTTTTTTTATCCAAATACCAATATATCAGAAAGTATGCAAGCCGACAGCTTTTAATTATGCACACGTAGCCTATATTACCTAACATTCTAGATTAATTTGGTGAAGCTAATATACGTCAGTGCTACTAACATGATTCTAAGCCTGCTCATAAGACCAATTTTTAAATACCTGTAGCTTCTATACTATCAATTGGATTTCAACAAAATTTCGTATGCTCTATGTGTACCATAAGTGATATGACTATGCGTATTCTTAAGAGCAACCAGGGCTGTCAACTGTTAATAAATGCTGTCTCTATTCCTTTACCCTAATATAATATATCAAGGTATGCAAGCCAACAGCTCCAAACTTTGCACACGTATATTACCTGACATTCTAGATTAATTAGGAGTAACTAATATACGTCAGTGCTGCCAACATGATTCTAAGCCTGCTAATTTTAAAATAAATGTCACTTCAATAATAATAAATGGATTTCTTCCAAAATTGGCACAACAACAGATCATGATTTTTTAGATTATTACTGACCAACACATGCATGACATTGTTGCCAACATCATTTTACGCGCGCTGATCGATCCAATGTCTAACTGCATGTAACGTCCATGCTCTCCATTATACTTCAACCAATATGTGTATTCTGTACCTTATGAGATGGAATTAGGAATATATTCAGTCACCAGGGCTGCCAACTGTAGTGATCTATTAGTCTACATAATGCCAGGTATATTTCGAAATTAGACATTTCGATATTAGCAACTTAATTCCGTCTATATTCTAGACAGGTCCATATAGATTAATCATTGGCATGTTTCTAAAATGTTAAGAAAAGTAGGCTCATTTGTCCCGCACGGAAATTTTTGTTATTAATAATTTTATAATAGTTCCTACTAAAAATCCACAGCCTGCTCCCAGTTGACCAACCGGGTCAGGGATGGAATGAATGAAGCCCCCATCTAGCGGTGAGGATATGAACTGTGCCGGCTGCCGAAGCCAGTCACACTCCTTTGAGGCAATTATTAAATGAATGACAGAAGAAATGAAATTGTAGTGGAGAGTGTTGCTGGAATTAAATGTTGACAGGGAAAAACGGAGTACCCGGAGAAAAACCTGTCTGCTTCCGTTTTGTCCAGCACAGATCTCACATGGTGTGACTGGGATTTGAACCATGGACCCAGTGGTGAGAGGCCCGCGTGCTGCATCCTAAACCACGGAGGCTCCTATTGTTCTTACTATTTGCGCAATTTACTAACAGTGACACACTTTTAAGATAAAGCTAATATTTAGAACGCCGTAATGTATAAGTTAAAACTTCGTTTTGTCCAATGTCTAATAACTTCAAATAGTTTTCTAAATTCGTTTGGCGAAAGTAATATTCTTGTAAAACTCGGTTAAACTCGGTACAGTACTTAATTTCCTATTTGTTATTTAACTTCTAATCCAGGCAAATGCCGGGATGGTTCCTAACTTAAAACCACGGCCGCTTCCTTCCAATCCTCATCTGAATGACAAAGGCGCACACTAAGAGAGCCATCACAATAACACAGGTTATCAGACAAATTACACACACACAAATACACGGGCTTACATGACCATGATATCAAAACCCCTAAATCAATCATCAACAACTATCGATGTATTTCAGATAGAGATTAGCCAGTTTGGACTATACCATTACCTTAGTGACACTGGTATTGCTAAAATTCTGAATAGAAGTGTAAAGCGAGCATTTGCTGTGCACGCGTGGTGAGGTTTAGTCTGCCTGCTCGGCCCAGCCCGTCCAGTGCAGTGGGCTACGGTGGGCTTTTTGAGCCCAGTGCTATGGGCCAGAACGCGGCCGCATTAGACGAGAACGGCGCTGAACGGGCTGGGCTTCTAAAGTCCATGGGCTCTGAGTGCGGTGCGGTGGACCACGCAGCAGTACTCTTCCTACCAACATAACAAATATAGCCTATTTGTTTATGCTGTCGCTAAGATCTCTACTAGAACGAGAAGAGCAATCCGATTGGTTGTTGTACTCAAACTTCCATGCAAACTGCCTGGAAAAATAGCACCTGTTCAATTTCGTGAGTTGTATGGAAGCTATCATGGAAGGCAGAACCTAGCAAGGAAGGTAACAAGTAGTTCTGTAGCGAACTAAAGAGACTACTTTTCTTAAAATTGGACATTCATGGCAATCTATATAGACCTATGTAGAATATTGACGAAATCAAGTTGTTAATACTAACATTTCTAAGTACTGAATTTGAAATATAGGCTACCTGAAATAGTTTAACCTAATAGAGTAACTTACTACAGTTGGCAGCCCTGGTTGCTCTGAATATATTCATAGTTCCATCTCTTAAGGTACAGAATGCACATACAAAATTTGGTTGAAGTTTAGTGGATAGTATGGACTTTACACGCTGTTTGATATTGGATATATGAGTGCGCGTAAAATCAAAACTAGCAGGTACCCGCGGCTTCGCTCGCGATCAAGACAATGAAGACGATGCATTATTGCTGATAATTGGTCTATTAAATTACAGCAATCGCGGCTACAGGTGGGTCCATTCCAATTCTGAAAATTCTGATACATACAGTATATTGATATGAGCAGCAAAGTGGGAATTTTATAGAGTTGTGAAAGTCTGCAGGGTACGATGTTACATTATGTGAACACATTTTAGAATTACGTTTTTGGTTTTGCCATCTTCTGCTGAGACATAACTATTTTGCTGTCCAGATACTAGCGTGCACGCCACATACAGTTGCCCATGGGAAAAAAATTGTTTTGTCTAAATGTAAACCTGCTGCTGTTAAGTGTGTGTCATTGCGCTTTGTTAATAGAAATTGTGAATATTGTTTGAAGAGTGAACTGCACTCTTGCACACTGGAATGGCAAATCTATCGGCATATGGGGAATTAAAAGTATTTTCCTTAAGTTATTCTGGGTGTAAGTTTGCCACACTTATTGATGATTTGAACGTCAACATGTCGCTATTATTAGACCTATAGTAAAATATCTCTCACCTTGGCCGCTGATGTACATTATGCAGTCTCTTCCAGTGTTACATCCCAGGGATTGAAATTCTCCAACAACACTTTTGCCTCACATGCCTCACTAATTAATTAAAATTCCCGATTGTTGTTGTTTGAGTCTTCAGTTTTTTGACTGGTTTGATGCAGCCCTCTATGCCTCCCTCTCCTGAGCTAAACGTTTCATCTCTGCATAGCTACCACACCCTACATCGGAAGCAATCATTTAACCCTGGTCTTCCCCTACATTTCTTGTCCTCAACCCTCCCATCTATAACTAAGGTTGCTATTCCTGAGTGTCTTAATAAGTGTCGTACCAACCTATATCTTCTCTTCATTAGCAGTCGCCAGAATCATTTCTCCTCTCCAACTCGTCTTAATAGCCCTTCATTTGTTACCCTATCTACCCATCTGATCTTCATCATTCTCCTGTAACACCACATTTCACACGCTTCAATTGTCCTTTTTCTGCTGCACCATTAGTCCAAGTTTCACTTCCTTATAGTGTCACGCTCCAGACCAAACCTTTCAAAAATGACTTCCTAATACCTAAATGTATATTCGATGTCAACAGTCTCCTTTTCTTTAGAAAATCTTTCCTTGCGTGAGCTAACCTGCTTTTTATATTCTCTTTGCTTCGTCCAACACTGGTTATTTTGCTTCCTAAGTAACAGAAGTCTCCTACTTCCCGTAGAGTTTCACCTGCCAATTTGAGGTCCATAGAGGTTTTTAATTTATTTCGGCTGCATTCCAATAATTTTGATTTTCATTTATTGATTTTCATCATGAATTCATTCCTCAAGACGGAGTCCATACCATTCACAAACTCGTTCAAATCCTCTGGCGTATCGGCCAAGATGACGATGTCATCACCAAATCTCAAAAATGAAATTATTTCTTCTTGAATCTCCGCTCCCACTTTAAATGTTTCTCCAATTTCCTGATTATTGTGTTTTTAGAGATCTTTGAAATGCGTTGCCCTCGCACATGGTGTAGATGCATTGTCAAAGGAAAACATTCCATGTTGCGAACATGGGCCGCATAGCCTGTACCGAAATCCTATTCTGGACAGCAGTACCTTGAAACCAGAATTGCCAACATTTTATTGTGCCTTTCCATGTGGTATATCTCTGTACCTCAACATACAGAAGAGTGCTTTAAAAATCATGTCTTGTGTAAATTTTGGAAAAGGTGGTGAGTGTGGTTTTTGCCTGAGTGGATACTCGCTCGTAGAAATTCTTTTCAGTAAAATAGACCGGTCCACAATTTTCTAAGTGCACATTGAGGTATGTGACGGCGGGATGCCTTAAATGTTACCGAAACGGCAATAGCCGCCACAGAGCTTCGTTGCTACTGAAATAACGACCAGACTGATATTTGTACCTAACTATACGGGATTTGTAGGCCCAGTGTTTGTGAAATTGTACGTAGCTATATCGCTACCTTTCTTTAGTAGCCGCTACTGTAGTGTTTAAAAATTAAAAGTGATATTAGAAGGCGCTATCCATAATTTCTTACCTCTGGCACTACCCACCATGAAGGGCCTAGGCCTATCATGCGACCGATTCCCAGCCATTTGGCCTGCAGATATTGTGGTGACGCGTGGTCAGTGAATCGTGTCCCCTCGGCCGTTAATCTTGTTCTTCGTGACCTGGGCGCAGTCACTCTATTAGACAGCTACTCAATTGTCCTCACGAAGCTGAGTGCACTCCTTTGCAGCCCTCACGTCAATGTCTAAAATCTCTGACGGAGCCGGGTTTGTTCAGCAGTTGGTATCACTGACATCATTATCAAATATGGCCTTGAGGTATTCAGGAATAGATCTTTACTCATACCAAATTCAGTTTCGATAGCTGCAGCCGTTTAGGAGTTGATAGGGGAGGACACACAAAGAAAGACAGACAGATAGACAGAAGTTAGTTAGTTCGTTAGTTAGTTATTGTTGTTTTAAAGGGCGGAACTACGATGTCATCTGCCCCTGATAGATAGAAGGACAGACAGACACACATTTTCCCGGATCGATCTCATAAGTCTAACTTTCCTCATCTTTGCAAAATGTGGAAAGTAGGCTAACAATGTATTGACGAATTATAGCCACATTTGTCATATAAAGCAAGAACTCGGTGTTTAACGTGTTTAGTTAATACTTGGGTGTAGGGGGGTTTTGCTGTTTTTAGCCTCTCTCTATGTTTTTATCCAAATACCGATAGCCTCTATCAGAAAGTATGCAAGCCGACAGCTTTAAACTACGCACACGTATACTACCTGACATTCTACCTTAGTTTGTAGTCACTTACTTTAATGTATACATCAGTGTTGCCTACACGATTCTAAGCCTGCTGACAGGTCCAGTTTTTCAATGCATATAACTTCTATATTAACAAAATATGGATTTCAACCGGATTTCGTATTTGCTTTGTGTAACATAACAGTTATGACTGCGTATTCGTAAGAACAAGCAGGGCTGCCAACTATTAATAAATGCTCTCTCTATTTGTTTAATCATAATATCAATATATCAGAAAGTATGCAAGTCATCATCTCTAAACTTTGCACACGTATGGTACCTGACATTCTAGATTAATTCCGAGTAACTAATATACTTCAGTGCTGCCAACATGATTCTAAGCTTTCTGATAGTTTCAATTTTTAATTACATGTAACTTCTATACCAACAAATGGATTAATTTGGAGTAACTAATATACCACGGTGATGCCAACATGATTCTAAGCTTTCTGATAGTTTCAATTTTTAATTACATGTAGTTTCTATACTAACAAATGGATTTTATCCAAAACTGGCACTATAATAGATCGTAATATTTCAGATTAATTCAGAGCATCACATACATAACATTGTTCCAAACATGATTTTACGCGCACTGATAGACTAAATCCAATATCAAACAACATGCAACGTCCATACTATCCATTAGACTGCAGCCAAATTTTGTATGTGCATTCTATACCTGAAGAGATGGAACTAAGAATATATTCACAGTCACCAGTGTTGCCTACTGTAGTAAGTTACTCTATTACTTGATTTCGTCATTATTCTAGATAGATCTATATAGATTGGCATCAATCTGGAATTTTAAGAAAAGTAGGCTCTTTAGTTCGTCACGGAACTACTTGTATTTTGTTAAGATCAGAAAAGGAGATGGCAAATCATAGCACGTGCGCTTTCTCTTCATTTATGAACCCCTGCAGTTCGTACAGAAGGCCATTTCAAGCATAATAATGGAACATTGCACAGTTTATTTTTCACGGTGTGATAACGTCGTCTACAAAAATAGAATAACACTCATTGTTAACTCTAACCTTGTTTTAATATAAACACCGTGCAGTCATATACCGGTACAGGTTCCATACTTTATTTTTCCTGCCGTCGTAACCAAGACAACATAACACATCACAAAACAATACCCTGTACATAATACCAATACCAAAATATTAATTCCTTTACCCAGACATTCTCCCACCTTGCAATTTTCAGCCCTCAATAAAATTGCAACATGCAAAGTACGGCGTTTATCTTATTGCAGGAATCTCATCGGACACCTCACTGCTCTCCCACTCCGAGTATGATATCTCTTCAACATCATGTTCTCTTGTTCCATGGCCTCTTTTTCGGTCTCAATCACTCGTTCCTCCTCTTCAGACACTGACATAGAGCACTCTAATGGGATCAAACGTTGAACAGGACGCATGACAACTCCCCTTTGCGTTCGAAGTCTCAAAACACGTACTCGTCCATCCTTTCCAGGCAACAGTTCTTCAATAATTCCCATCGGCCATTCAAGCTTATTACGATTGTCCATCTCAATGAACACTACGTCTCCCTTGCTAATGCTGTCATGCTGATTCCGCTTAAGCAACAGTTGCCCGAGGTACTCCTTTCGAAATCTCTGACGAAGGGCGTTTCTTAGTTGCAGACGACAGGCCGCTCTCTTTCTCAGCTGATTTCCATCTATCGAATCTAGATCAGGTACTCCTATCTCATAAGCCTCCTGTAGGAACATCGCTGGTGTAATAGGTCTCAAGTCATGAGGATTTTCCGTCTCTGCCGTTAGGGGACGACTATTGATGACTGCTTCACACTCACACAACACAGTCATTAATTCTTCACATGTTAGGGAAGATTTCCCCAGAACCTTCCGAAGGAGACTTTTCATCAGTCCGATCAGTCTCTCCCAAAACCCACCCCACCACGATGCTGTGGGAGGGTTGAATTTCCATGCAATTCTTTGGATGCCACAATAAGACTCGATATTATTCCAGTTGAGCTTAGACATCATGTTATATGCTCCTCTAAAATTTGTCCCATTATCACTATAAATCGTCGTAGGCCTTCCTCTGCGCGATATAAATCTTCGTAGACATTGCAGAAACGAGTCCGTAGATAACGAGACAAGCAGTTCCAAATGCACTGCTCAATAGACAGCACATGTGAACAAGCAAACCCACACCTTCTGGTTACCTTTCACAATCAGCGGACCAGCTATGTCAATGCCAATAACTTCGAAAACCTTGGCCTCTCTCACACGATCATTAGGCAGAGGTGGGGTAGAAACTTTCAGTCGCTCTTTCTTGTACCTTCGGCAAACAACACATTTTTGTACAGATGATCTCACGACTCGTCTTCCATTCAAGATCCAGTACTTCTCTCTAATAATACCCAATAGAGTCTGTGGGCCTACATGACACTGCCGAATGTGCGTGTCATGAATAAGTCGCTGCACTACAGGGTGATCTCCCGGCAATATAGCAGGCTGGCGAAACTCATTGTTGTCCTCCCTCTCTGTTATTCTGGTGTTGACTCGCAAAATGCCATGATTGTCTAAGTATGGCACTATTGAAGCCAGTCTCTGATCCTCGGGCCCTTGAAAACTTTCATTCTGGACAAGTTTAATTACTATTCTTTCACTGTATTCTAATTCTGAACAAGTCAGTTCTCCATTCTGCCTTCTATTATATTTACAATTGAACATAAACCGTCTTATCCACCCGATCAGCCTCACTATTTTGTCAAATCGTAAGAAATACTTGTAATACCAGTTGGAACTTGAAGGCTCTTCTGCGACCAATAGAGTCGTGGCAGTCCTCCTTCTTTCAAGCATGATTTCATCTTCATTTCTGTTGCTATTATCTGAAGGCCATTCTTCTTTGGGAAGATACATCCATGACAGTCCCTCCCACCATCTCGAAGCTATAAGATGTTGTACAGCCTCGGGTAGGCAGATCAGCAGGATTGAGTGCCCCAGGTACATGCCTCCTCGATTCTTTTGAAGTCAGTTGCCTGATTTCTCTAACCCTGGTCTCAACAAAAACAGACCAGAGAACTTCTAGCTGTATCCATGTCAACACTGTCGTTGAATCAGTCCACAAATAAACTGTTTCAGTGTCAAACTCTTTTCTTATAGACGTTAGCAATCGGGCACTAATTGCAGCTCCCATAAGTTCGAATCGAGAAATGGTCGGTCGAGGTATTGGAGCCACTCTTGATTTTGCTTGGAGAAGCTCAACATGAACTCCTGTCACTGTCTGCGTGCGTAAAAATACCACTGAAGCATAGGCATCTTGACTCGCATCGCAAAAGGCATGGAGACTACGTTCCTCATATACCTCAGGGAGTCTTCTTGGGATCGTCAACTGGCCTAATTCTCCTATTTCAAGAAGCCATTTTACAAACTTGATTTGGATTTCCTGCGGTACCTCCGTGTCCCAAGAAACCTCGTTTATTTTCTGCAGTAACAGCTTCGGTGATAACATAACCGGTGCAGAAAATCCAATTGGGTCATAAATCCTATGGACAGCAGATAGTATCGACCTCTTGGTTGCTTTTATAGGTGATAGCTTCGTCAGGGGTTCACTGTTCAAGCTAAGCGTGTCTTCCTTGCGATTCCACATTATTCCTAGGACGGGTGACATTTTTTCATCATCTTGAAGCACTGGATCACTACTCTCCCAACCTCTAAGCTCAAACTTGTGTTGGGCAAAAACATCTTGAGCAGTTTTAATAAACAATTCCAGCTCCTGTTTATTTGAGACTCTTGTCACACAATTATCAACATAAAAACTGTCTTTCAGTTGCTCAATAATATTGACAGTCATACTGTTCCGCCTTTCCTGATCATTTTTCAAGGTTTGGTCTAAAAGGTGTTCAATAACAGCTGCCAGTAGGAAGGGGCTTGATGTCACTCCAAAAACAACTCGTTTATGTCTATATGTTTTCATTTTCTCTTTTCCCCACAGGAATCTCAAAAAATCTCGATCTTCTGGTGCTACCGAAACTTGCAGGAAAGCCTTGCGAATATCAGCAATAACTCCAATTGACTTCTTTCGAAACTTGTGTAGGAGAGATGGAATAAGTTGGATCAGATTTGGACCCTTTTCCAAACAATCGTTGAGTGATGGGTTGTTACCTCTTCTAACGGAAGCATCGAACACTGGTCGAACAGGTGTTGTTCCATAATCCTTGATCACAGGTCGATGAGGCAGATAATGGCCACATATTTCAGTCTGATCACCATTAATCTCTTCTATAATCCCTTCAGCTAGCCAGTCTTGAAAGACTTGATCATATTCTTCCAAGTATCCGTTACTATCTAGCTTTCTCCTCGTTATATCAAGACGCTTCACTGCCATCTCGTACGAAGGATCCAAGGGAAGATGATCCTTCAACCATGGCAGTCGAACTTCGTATCTACCATCTTCTTTTATTTCTACGGTTTCAATGACATTTAATCTAGCTTCCTCTTCAAGTTCACATCTCTTCTTTTCAGTGATAGGATCTTCTATTCCCAATACGTCAAGTTCCCAGAGGTTGCTAACCTTCTCTATATTCAGCATAATAGGTGTAGTTTTACTCATACCACACCCCGAGCGTTGGTCTCTACCAAATACTGTCCACCCCAGTGTAGTGCGCAACGCTGTTAACGCTCCCACCGTTTTACGTTCATTGGAGAGAATTGATCCTAGAAAATCAGCACCAATAAGGATCTCTATATCCTTATCCTTTCCTACATCTAGATGAGACAGTCCAAGTTTCACGACTTGCTCTGTTGTAAGGCGAGGGACCTGACTGCAAATAACAGGCTGACTAAGAGCAGTCAGTCTCAGCTGACAGGAGTTATCGAGATTATGAAGAACGAGTTCAAATACGCCATGTTCCACCGGAGATCCAGTTCTGCCACCAAACACAGCATGGCTTAAAGTAACCTTCCTGACTTCCTTGAGACCCAATCTCTCTGCCAGTTCTTCTTTAATACACACATCAAAAAAAGTTTTGCATCACCTCGGTTCCAAGAGTTCCGGAACCGTTAAATACAAAGGGAATAGAGATCAACACAAACAACATTTCAGCTCGTTTTATTGCTCATGAGACCCACACATTGCATGTTGTACCATCATACAGCTAGACTTTCAGCATTTGTGGTCCAGATTGCAGTACACACCACTACCTCTAATACCCAGTAGCACGTCCTCTTGCATTGATGCATGACTGTATTCGCCGTGGCATACTATCCACAAGTTCATCAAGACACTGTTGGTCCAAATTGTCCCACTCCTCAACGACAATTCGGCGTAAATCTCTCAGAGTGGTTGGTGGGTCAAGACGTCCATAAACAGCCCTTGTCAACATATCCCAGGCATGTTCGATAGGGTTCATGTCTGGCGAACATGCTGGCCACTGTAGTCGAGCGATGTCGTTATCTTGAAGGAACGCATTCACAAGATGTGCACGATGAGGTCGAGAATTGTCGTCCATGAAGACAAATGCCTCTCCAATATTCTGCCGATATGGTTGCACTATGGGTCGGAGGATGTCATTCAGGTATCGTAAAGCCGTTTCGGAGCCTTCCATGACCACCAGTGGCGTACGTCGGCCCCACATAATGCCACCCCAAAACATCAGGGAACCACCACCTTGCTGCACTCGCTGGACAGTGTGTCTAAGACGTTCAGCCTGACCAGGGTGCCTCCAAACACGTCTCCGACGATTGTCTGGTTGAAGGCATATGCGACACTCATCGGTGAAGAGAACGTGATGCCAATTCCGTGGGGTCCATTCAGCATGTTGTTGGGCCCATCTGTACCGCGCTGCATGGTGTCGGGGTTGCAAAGCTGGACCTCGCCATGGACGTCGGGAGTGAAGTTGCGCATCATGCAGCCTATTGCGCACAGTTTGAGTTGAAACACGACGTCCTGTGGCTGAACGAAACGCATTATTCAACATGGTGGCATTGCTGTCAGGGTTCCTCCGAGCGGCAATCCGTAAGTAGCGGTCATCCACTACAGTAGTAGCCCTTGGGCGGCCTGAGCGAGGCCTGTCATCGACAGTTCCTGTATCTCTGTACCTCCTCCATGTCCGAACAACATCGCTTTGGTTCACTCTGAGACGCCTGGAAACTTCCCTTGTTGAGAGCCCTTCTTGACACAAAGTAACAATGCGGACGCGATCGAACTGCGGTATTGACCTTCTAGGCATGGTAGAACTACAGACAACATGAGCAGCGTACCTTCGTCCTGGTGGAATGACTGGAACTGATCGGCTGTCGTACCCCCTCCGTCTAATAGGCCCTGCTCATGCATGGTTGTTTACATCTTTGAGCAGTTTTAGTGACATCTATGAACAGTCAAAGGGACTGTATCTTGGATACAATATACACAGTCAACGTCTATATGCCGGAGATCTGGGAACCGAGGTGATGCAAAACTTTTTTTGATGTGTGTATAAGAATGCTGTGAGGCAGAGTCTAGAAGAACGCGTACAAGCTCTATATTATACCCGTGAACAATCTTAACCAAAACTGTTTGTAGATATACACAGGAGGAATTTATGCAGAAGTTCGTCACTGACCTGGCCTGAGATGAGGCCTGGGTTTCCGTTTTAAGATTCCTTTCTAAAAAAATCACACATAACTGGATAATGCTGCCGCTTACATAACTTGCAGGAGAGGCGAGTATGGCATCTTCTTGCAACTTGACCAACCCTGAGACATTTGAAACATGCACCATTCTTTGACAACCTGACTTTCCTTTCTTCGAGAGACATGTTCTTTGCTTCCGTACATCCGGATGAAGTATGTTTCTCTTCACCACAAAAAGCACATGTACCTCCCACTCCTCCGGTTGACACCAAACCCTGAGCAGTAGGAACATCACACAGTTTCAAGGGTTTCGAAATTTGTTTCTTTTCCGCAGTAACATTACCGATCTTTCTAGTAAGTTGTAAGTACTCTTCATTTTCTACTTCAGATTTCAAAAATGTCAAAAGGTTTTTAAGCTTATCTTGTGACCCATTTTATTGTATACAATCTCCTCTTCTCTGCCACACACGAATTAATTCATCCGTCAAACAAGACTCTACCAGGGGAAATAATAATGCAGCATAATTGTCGGTAGTCAGGCCCATTGACTCTAGGGACCTAACATTAACCTCAATTCGGTCATACAATACTGAAAGGGAAGGCTTCTCTGTCACTAGGTTTATTATGTCCCTCACGTAAAGTTCTATCAATAGATCTTTTCGACCATAGCGGGCTTCTAACAACTGTACAGCCTTGCTATAATTCTCGGCAATAGGAGGAAAACCACTCACAAGATCATACGCCCTTGTTCCAGGAGTCATAGATTCTCTTAGATAAAGAATCTTTTCTGCAGCATCCAGCTCAACACTCTCATGTATTCGCTTGAACTGCGCCCAAAATGATAACCATTGTTTAATGTCTCCTGAGAACTTCACAAGCGACAACTTGGGTAATTTACTAATCACTTTACCCGCTTGAGAAACACCAGTCCTTATGGAATGAGTGTCACACGGTATTTCACATTCGTATCATTCGTACTTACACTTCACTGTTGTCCATTTATCTCGATATGTTTCGACTTCTCCATATTCTTTGTCTTCATCTTCGCTGTTGCAATCACGTCCATGCCAAGCTTCGCGGATTCTCTCGTCAAGTGAAAACAGTCGATCGGCTTTATCTTCGAGTAGTTTAAAACTAGTAAATATATCTTCCTGCTTCACATTTTCCTCCTTAATCTTGTTCTGGAACGTGTTAAAGGCTCTTGTGAACAGACGACGTAACTGTGCTCTTTGTCTTTGTAAAACAGTCACTTCAGCCATGATGATAGATTTTGCTAGTCGAGATCAAACAGTTGTTGTGTACCTTAAGTTCTTATTTTACTTTCACTGCACGGCAATCAGTCTTGTCTATCGGTCGCCAAATGTTAACTCTAACCTTGTTTTAATATAAACACCGTGCAGTCATATACCGGTACAGGTTCCATACATTATTTTTCCTGCCGTCGTAACCAAGACAACATAACACAACACAAAACAATACCCTGTACATAATACCAATACCAAAATATTAATTCCTTTACCCCGACAATCATGTTTCTGCCATGGCCCCCTCATGCTATGACGTAGCTGTCCCCGCTACATAAAATGATAGTTGAGAGGGAAATAATAACTTGCATTCGACCACGGGCACCCTGAATACCCCACTATGACACTAGTCACGCATATACATTTATAATAGGAGGCCATTTAAGTTGGCAGCAGTCACTCTAGCATTGGCATCGCACGTAAGTCACTTTGTCTTCATGTAGTACGTATTGAAGCTGCCAACCCATGGACTAGCAAAGCGCTCTCATTCGTCCGCGCGCGTTAAAAGCGACATAATATGGTCCGACCCAACCACGTGCGGCGACGTTACGGGTAGCTAGGCTCGAGATTTGTGAATCCCAGTGCGGTCGTGTGAAAGCAGCACATGGGATCGGGCCGCTGTTCAGGTCCCTGTGCAGGCCCTCGAATAATACCTCAGAACGAAACTATATTTTCCCTAAACGGCGTCCGTGCGAAAAGTGTTTGCTATATACAGAAAATAAAGAACGCCTAATTTATTTATTTTTAATTTTTTTTCGTAGTCAGTTTATCCTCCAGTTAGGCTTTTCTCACGGACTCAACGAGGGATACCACATATACCGCCCCTATGGGCAGTGTCCAGGAGCTCGACATCCTATGGGGGATACAACTGGGGAGGCGGGACAAACGCCTCGCCTGCGCGGCCCCAACTGCAAAGCAAACTGTGGGCCTCATGAGGGACGGGACAGGATGGGAAGTATGGGAGAGAAGGAGGCGGCCGTGGCCTGACGGTAGCTACCATCCCGGCATTAGCCAGAAGACGAAGTGGGAAACCACGGAAAACCACTTCCAATATGGCTGAGGTGGGAATCAAACACCCTCTACTCGTTTGGACCACCCGAGGCTGAGTAGACCCCATTCCAATCTTACCGCTTTTCAAATTTCGTAGCAGACCCAGGAATCGGACCTTGGGCCTCTGGGGTGGCAGCTAAGCATGCTGCCCACTACACAACGGAGACGACCCAATATAAAATTATAATTATTATTTATTGTGGAGTGAAAATATCATTGTGCTATCAAATTGTATCATTTTACACGAATAGGATGAATATTAATGGTTTCCGACTCAGCATTGATAAGGCTTATTTCGTTGTTATTCGTACCAACTACATTATCATTATTATTATTAGACTATTATTGTTAATATTATTATTATTATTAGTTGCCTCCGTAGCGTAGCGGTCGGCATGTTTAGCTGCCGCCCCGGAGGTCCTGGGTTCGATTCCCGGCTCTGCCACGAAATTTGAAAAGTGGTACAGAGACTGGAACGGGGTCTACTCAGCCTGGGGTGTTCCAAATGAGTAGAGGGGGTTCGATTCCCATCTCAGCCGCCCTCGAAGTGGTTCTCCGTGGTTTCCCACTTCGTCTTCGGGCAAATGCCGGGATGGTACTGTCCCCGTTTACCTGGATAGTAGGCTGTCAGATATCCGCCCCCTCAATCGGATTGCCAACTATCAATTGCACCGGCTCAGCTACATCAATGAAAATGGCACTGACAGATACTATCGAGATAAGAGCACAGAAGTTCACAGGAAATCATTGTGGAACACACCAAAATAGACGGGGGTTCATACTTACCGTTACTTACCTCTTAATTATCTCGGGGTTTGAGTTGACAACAGGATCACTAAAAGTCTGTTCACACAATAACCTCCACCATGACATTTAAAAATGAACCAAAAACGAAGACGAGAACTTTGAACTGTACAAAAGCTTTATTTCTAATAAAGGGTATGATTTTGATAACACAACAAAATCAACGTGGCTATCAGTAGCCCAAGTCAATCTGACTACGTCCTCAGTAGGACTTGCAAAAATTATCATACAACATGATATAAAACATTTTAGCTCCCAAGAGCTCCAAATAACGTAATATTCATAACACTATTGGATTGGAAAAGGACGTAAGGGTGTGACATATATAGAGCATTTGGTTTCCTTTTAATAAACATGAGAATGGTATTTATAGTCGCAAGGCCGAAGTGCGGACGACCTCACTCTCTGTGAACCAGATGTTGGCCCAGCTGCGAGCTACCCTCGAACCTGTTGCATACTGGTCAAATGCATTCCCTTCTCACGAGCTATGTTACGTAACATACAGCTTGCTCTCTCAAACTTTTAAATGTCGACAAGACAACTCACATTATATTTACGCAAATCTTTCAAGTACTTTGCTCACATCCTAATGAATCATTATGTTAATTCCTTAAACTTGTTAAGTTCAATCCAAATGTTTAATTAGCTCTTAAATGTTTATAACAAAATCACATAAATTATTTATAACAATTAGAAATTGTTTATAATGTTTGTCAAAGACAATTAAAGTATTATAAGCACGCCTTTAACATCACTCTCGTTTTACATTATTTTCAAAAATATTTACAGCAATTATTTACAATATTAACATTTTAAATTGTTTAAATTATTAATTTAATAAATACATTAGCCACATGTTCATCCGTTTGGTAATTTTCATAATCTTGTTTAATATAATCGACCAATGAAGGTTAGTTATACATGTTAATGTCACAATCTGGTTTAATAAAGGTTTTTAATAATGATTTGTGACGGCAACCTTCATTCAAAATCTTATCTCAAATTCTTTCAAAACTCGTGTTAATTATAACAGTAATTCACTTGATTTATTTTCAACGAACTATGACAATCTTACTCCAGCGGAAAATCCTTCGCTAACAAGTTAATGCACAAACTGCATTACAAATATGCCCAAAATCATCATATATCAATCTATATGGTATTCAACTTCCACATAACTTACAAAACTTCCACAAATAATTCTTTAACATTTATTCCTGTGGGAACTTCCTTCATATTCAAGGGCATTATACTTCAGCGACTTTCAACACGCGCTGCACTAGCGATTATACATTCATAGTTCCACTTAAAAATTTTTATAATCATTAATTGTTTCAAAACTGGTTTTCTATTTAACCTTCGTGAATTTCATTCATGAACCGAAATGAAGTCAAAACTTGCCAATCACAAACAAATTTAATAGTGAATACGCTTATATACGCCTGTCTGGTCTATCAAAATTTAAGATTAGCATCTTAAAAGAAATGTAGTATAAAAATACTATCTTCAAATAAAGTGCGACTAAAACGCAAAGTAGTCGAATAGAATCCAATTAGACTGGGGAATGCAAACATCGTTCTATAAATCTCTAATTGAGAAAAACTTCTAACAAAAGTACTTGACTTTAATGCATTCAATAATTCATTATTAAAGTTACTCTTTCACAAAAGTGTCTGTAATGCAATGTTCATTCATAACTGACGATAAATGTCTGTGTTGCAATCAATTCAAATAACGACTAGTATTTCCAAGATCGTCGACAACGTAAGGGATTTTAACGCTCTAAAATCATTTAAATGTTCTTCCTTCTTGATGATGACAGAAAATTGGTCAAAGTAATTAAACTGGGGTAGAATTACTTTAATAAACTGACACGCTGTCTGAATTTAAATCTGCCATAAAAATCATTAACTTACAGTCAAATCGTGACTACAAAAAAAATATTAATTATTGAAAATACTAAATATCAGTCTCAACTGATTCAAAATCGTTAACTATGCCCATGACATAACAATGTCTTAATAAATCGTCGAAAAAATGCAAAACTCATCAAGGTGTACTGAGAATAAGAATCTCAACAAGAAAATAGGGCAAAAATACATGAGGATAAAAATATGGGAAAAATGGTTGCTCAAACATCATTAATATACTCAAATACAATAAACGTTCACGACTACCTTATCTGCCGATTGACGTTCCAGAGGAAAATTCCCCAAAGAAGACTGCTGATGGATCCATTTCACCACGTTAAAGTTGAGCTCCATCCTCGAAATAGGAAATAGCACCCTCGGAGAATCGAACTGCTTCCTTCTCCGTGAATCGCTCTGCTCCTCGAAGACGAATAGACATCCTTCCGGCAATAATCTTCTTTGTGAGTCGGGTCCACCCTGACCTCTCTTGAAAAATTCCCTGAAGTTCCAGTAGACAATCGCCATGAAGTTTTGTAGAAATTTCCGAAGAAATTATTCATATACAGAGTATGAAATTGTTTCTAAGGCTGTTCGATGGTATTCAGCCTTTAATTACGAAACATGGGTGTAGATGGTATTCACCGCATGTTCGTTTGTGTAGAAAAGCAATTAGCGAAGTTCCATGTCGCTATCTTACTCCGTTGAAGTATGTCCCAATTGCAATAAGCCTTTTAGCCCTCCATCTGCTCTTCGGTTGTAGTGTTAGAAGAACAAACTGCCGTATTCAATTGCTCCATTATACTGTATCGTTGTGTAACCAAGCAATCTGAAGTCTTTCTATTCCACTCGCAGCGTCAGCCGTTGCGTTGATTCTGGCTTCACAAAAGTGCTTCTCTTGTGGCGAGATAATCACTTTTCTCAGTCGTATAAAACTGCTAATATCTTTCGAACTAATCGGTCGAAATTGTTCAGCTTTTCTCTATAACTGCATGTAGCACTGCACAATGCAATTAGCTTATCGGAGACCGCTAACTGTTCGAAGCTAAACTTGTAGAAGCTTTCTAAGGTCCGTTTCAACTTCACCTAGTTTGACTTGGATCTCGTTAATATAGTGGCCTCGCCACACGTTATAAAGACGATTCTTTTCACTGCTGTTCACTTCGACGTCTCACTATAATGAATGTATAAGAAAAGAACTTTCACAATTATACTTCGATGATCTGAGAATGAGATCTCAGAATGATCAGAGAACGAAAGGAGGCTCCTCTCTTCTGCGCAAGCCCTTTTATTAACTTCTCGAGGGGCGTTACCATCCCTTCCAAAGCGTGATACTGCGTCATCGCTAGAAGTTCTAACTTCGTTAATACATGACGGATTTTCAAAATTCAAAAACTGAAAATAAATTTCACCAAAATTCCAAATCAATGCTTTTACTGCAAAAGGATTTCCACAACTCTGCATTCCAAAAGTAATAACAATACCATAGTTTCAGCAATCTCCGTCTTCCTTTAAACTATCGTTGATTGGTTCATGCCTCTCCTCCAATAGCATAGTTTCTTCCCCAGCAGAATTCCTCGTTTCCTGCGACTGCGTCGTACATCTTGGAACATTCTCGACTAAATGCTGACGTCACTGAGAATCTCAGCTCAAGTAGCCTGCTGGCATAACATTTACGTCATCCGTGCTTACGTCATGACTACCCACGTCATAACTATGACAGCCATAACTTTCATTATAATTTCAAATATAGCCACCGTGGTCTCTATATAATTCAATTACGGGGGCATTCTCCTCCCACCACGTTTTAAGAACAGTTGCAAATTGTTTTTAAACTCAATTTTACAAGTATCTCAACTCTCTTGAACACGAAATTGAATTATTACTGGCTTACTCTAGTATGATATTTCCTCTATGTTCCTTAATCATATCTCTTCTACTCTGGGTTTTATGTGGTTAATGTATTCTTTCCTCTCTACTTTCTCTTCTGACCAGTATTTCTATTTTCAAAGTTCTGCTGGCTCGTAGAAGGTCCAGGATCGATTACAACATCCTGCCTTTTCTTTTGATTGTCAGCTTCTTTATCCCTTAATTCTTTTAAGTATTGCTGGCTTTCCTTTTCTCTTTGCTGATACTGATCAGGTGTCATAACCTGACTTTGAGTATTCTGGTTTCTATTTTGGTTTTGGTTATTCCTATTATAGTTACGGTTATACCCATTATTGTTGTAATATATGCCTCTTCCATTGTAGTTTCCTCGGTTGTAGTTCCAACCTCTTCTCTGTTGATACGGTCGGTAACCTTGTGATCTGTAATTTCTAAACTGATTATTCCTGTGAGGACCTACATTGTCAGTTTTCTCCTGCTCTGGCTTGTCAGTTTGTTGGACTTGGTCCATATATACCGTATTGATTTCCTTAAATTCCTGCCTTTGACCTTTCTGGACTACGTTAGGCATTGGACTTGTGTAGTCTAACCTTCTTAGTAATTCATCCATGCTGGATAAATCCCTGATGTTGGACGAAATTATAAGTCTCCTCACCTCAACTGGCAGCATACGAGAAATCGCATCTATTAGTTGCTCCGTGGACAATGGGGGTTGCAAAAATCTCAAGCGGGACAACTGACTCGTAAAGAAATCAGCGTACCTCGTTGGAAGAGTACCTGAGTATTTTCTTGAATACACCTCCGCTCTTAACGAATTCTGCGCTTCTATAGACCAAAATCGCTTGATTAATGCCTCTGCAAACTCGTCAAAGTTACTGAATGTGTATCTAAATGCGCAAAACCATTCAAGGGGTCCTCCAATCAGATATCTCTCTACTATCTTCATCTCTCTCTCTCTGGGAATGTGAGCTTCGATGAAATAATCTTTGAGATTCCTTACATACTCTATAGGTGTCAAACTATCAGTGTTACTGAATTTTTGTGGTTTGTCTTCGAAATTCATAATGACCGTCACGTTCCTCGGATATGAATCCGGATAGTTTTTCCCACTATCTCGATAATTCCACTCAGGTTCCATATTCCTCTCGTCATCCTCCTCTCTGAATCTGGATACACGTTCTTCAGGAGTCACGTCTCTTTCTTCTGGCTCTAGGTTATGTCTTCTAGCATAATTCCTATTCAATTCGCAAGCCAAGCCTTCTGTATCCTTGTCGGTGATTTCTGTTAAGACTTTCTTGATAATCTCTTCTTTGTAGTTCTCCATTAAACTAGCCTCTCCTAACTTCAAATTTTTCAGTTTACTCGTCGTTTCATTTACATCCGAGACAACTTTATGAATTTGATCCTCTAATGTAGATTTTAAAGTTTGCATATCCTGATCTAGTTGTGTTCTATCGTCAACTTGTTTTTCGGATAACGAATTTATCCTGACGCTTAAATCTTTCCTAATCTGTACTACTTCATTGTTAATTTCTATCTGCGTACTGGCAAGTTTTCTTTCAATCCTTTCATAAATTTGGGTTACATGTTCCCCACTTGACTTATTCCACTCGTCTTTCCATACCGCTACGTTTGCTGTTAACATTTCGGCTATGTCTACTTCGATATCCTCTTTTAATACTCTATTGTGGTCTAATACCTGGGTTCTCATGACCTCTACATCATACTTCAACTCTGCTAAAGACGTTGTTGTTCTAACTGATTCATCGACTAATCTAGTCGCTAATGCAGTTATATTACGCGTACAAAGAGTTTTTGAGTTTTCGATTTCTTCCCTGACTTTATTTACATCAGTTTGGACTTTAGTAATATCTACGAAAACTGTGTTGACCTCTACCTGAATCTTAGTTACGTCACTTTGCACCTCAGTTATATCCGCATGAATGTTATTAATGTCTACCTGAACATTGGATACATCAGTTCTAGCTTTTTGAATTTCTTTTTGGACTTCCTCGACCTTGTCTTGGACAGTCGCTACATCGTTTTTGACAACAACTACTTCGGCTCTAGCACAAGAAATATCCCCTCGCACATTAGCTACATCTAGATTTAACATTGTAAGGTCTTTCTGTACCTTAGACACATCAAATTTAACATCATCAACACTTTTATGCACAATAGACACATCTTTATGGACATTAGACACGTCTGTGCGCATGTCCGTTACAGTATTTTCAATTCCTAGGGTATTAATCTGCAAACGCGACATATTATCCTCCAAATTAGCAGCACTAGTTTGGATACCCTTCAAACTTTCATCCATGCTAGCTTTCAAATTACTAGCATTCTCCTCCATTCGACTAGTATTCCTAGCTTCCATCTCCTTCATACTACTATTCAAATTAGCAGACATATTACTAGCATTTTCCTCCATCCTTGCATTCAAATTAGCAGACAAATTACTAACATTCTCCTCCATTCGACTATTATTCTCCTTCATGCTTTCATTCAGCATCTGCTTCATACTACTGTTCATGCTAGCTTTCAAGTTAGCAGACATCTCCTCTAGCATCAACCTCAAACTTTCATCTGCCATTACAATATTATTCAAAAATGGATTGCTGTAGGGACACACATCAAAAGAGCAAAATAACAACATTTGAGCAACACTTTTCACCATATATAAATTTGATCAATTTTCTGTCTTAAATCTAACTTATAACTACCTTATAATTAACCTTCTAAGATACTTCATGTTGAAACAAACTCAAGCACATGTTCAAATTTCTCTGGCTCATTTTAAAATATCCTAGCACAAATAATTTACATTTACAATCCAAATAATTTAATTTTATCTTTAATATGACTGAAATGTCATAAGCCGGTCAAATAAAATAAGATTCTAGATCATAGGCGATTTTTCTAAGTTTCCAGCCCATTTAACCTTTCTCAAGTTGTATAAGATCTGATCTTTTCTGAGTGTAATTTTCCTAACACAATACAACATTTAATTCCTAAATTAAACACTCTTAAATACTACAATTGGCCTAGACATCTAACAAAGAATCAACCTCTTTATTTGAGTCTAATCGAACCTCACGTTTTAGGTTTGCCACTCTTTCTGGCGTTCAACCTGGTAATCCAGTTTTGTTGAATCGAGCCCCAACGTTTTAGGTGCGCCAATCTTTCTGTTGACTCAGCCCCACGCTCTTGGGTCGCCAATCTTTCTGTCCCCGTTTACCTGGATAGTAGGCTGTCAGATATCCGCCCCCTCAATCGGATTGCCAACTATCAATTGCACCGGCTCAGCTACATCAATGAAAATGGCACTGACAGATACTATCGAGATAAGAGCACAGAAGTTCACAGGAAATCATTGTGGAACACACCAAAATAGACGGGGGTTCATACTTACCGTTACTTACCTCTTAATTATCTCGGGGTTTGAGTTGACAACAGGATCACTAAAAGTCTGTTCACACAATAACCTCCACCATGACATTTAAAAATGAACCAAAAACGAAGACGAGAACTTTGAACTGTACAAAAGCTTTATTTCTAATAAAGGGTATGATTTTGATAACACAACAAAATCAACGTGGCTATCAGTAGCCCAAGTCAATCTGACTACGTCCTCAGTAGGACTTGCAAAAATTATCATACAACATGATATAAAACATTTTAGCTCCCAAGAGCTCCAAATAACGTAATATTCATAACACTATTGGATTGGAAAAGGACGTAAGGGTGTGACATATATAGAGCATTTGGTTTCCTTTTAATAAACATGAGAATGGTATTTATAGTCGCAAGGCCGAAGTGCGGACGACCTCACTCTCTGTGAACCAGATGTTGGCCCAGCTGCGAGCTACCCTCGAACCTGTTGCATACTGGTCAAATGCATTCCCTTCTCACGAGCTATGTTACGTAACATACAGCTTGCTCTCTCAAACTTTTAAATGTCGACAAGACAACTCACATTATATTTACGCAAATCTTTCAAGTACTTTGCTCACATCCTAATGAATCATTATGTTAATTCCTTAAACTTGTTAAGTTCAATCCAAATGTTTAATTAGCTCTTAAATGTTTATAACAAAATCACATAAATTATTTATAACAATTAGAAATTGTTTATAATGTTTGTCAAAGACAATTAAAGTATTATAAGCACGCCTTTAACATCACTCTCGTTTTACATTATTTTCAAAAATATTTACAGCAATTATTTACAATATTAACATTTTAAATTGTTTAAATTATTAATTTAATAAATACATTAGCCACATGTTCATCCGTTTGGTAATTTTCATAATCTTGTTTAATATAATCGACCAATGAAGGTTAGTTATACATGTTAATGTCACAATCTGGTTTAATAAAGGTTTTTAATAATGATTTGTGACGGCAACCTTCATTCAAAATCTTATCTCAAATTCTTTCAAAACTCGTGTTAATTATAACAGTAATTCACTTGATTTATTTTCAACGAACTATGACAATCTTACTCCAGCGGAAAATCCTTCGCTAACAAGTTAATGCACAAACTGCATTACAAATATGCCCAAAATCATCATATATCAATCTATATGGTATTCAACTTCCACATAACTTACAAAACTTCCACAAATAATTCTTTAACATTTATTCCTGTGGGAACTTCCTTCATATTCAAGGGCATTATACTTCAGCGACTTTCAACACGCGCTGCACTAGCGATTATACATTCATAGTTCCACTTAAAAATTTTTATAATCATTAATTGTTTCAAAACTGGTTTTCTATTTAACCTTCGTGAATTTCATTCATGAACCGAAATGAAGTCAAAACTTGCCAATCACAAACAAATTTAATAGTGAATACGCTTATATACGCCTGTCTGGTCTATCAAAATTTAAGATTAGCATCTTAAAAGAAATGTAGTATAAAAATACTATCTTCAAATAAAGTGCGACTAAAACGCAAAGTAGTCGAATAGAATCCAATTAGACTGGGGAATGCAAACATCGTTCTATAAATCTCTAATTGAGAAAAACTTCTAACAAAAGTACTTGACTTTAATGCATTCAATAATTCATTATTAAAGTTACTCTTTCACAAAAGTGTCTGTAATGCAATGTTCATTCATAACTGACGATAAATGTCTGTGTTGCAATCAATTCAAATAACGACTAGTATTTCCAAGATCGTCGACAACGTAAGAGATTTTAACGCTCTAAAATCATTTAAATGTTCTTCCTTCTTGATGATGACAGAAAATTGGTCAAAGTAATTAAACTGGGGTAGAATTACTTTAATAAACTGACACGCTGTCTGGATTTAAATCTGCCATAAAAATCATTAACTTACAGTCAAATCGTGACTACAAAAAAAATATTAATTATTGAAAATACTAAATATCAGTCTCAACTGATTCAAAATCGTTAACTATGCCCATGACATAACAATGTCTTAATAAATCGTCGAAAAAATGCAAAACTCATCAAGGTGTACTGAGAATAAGAATCTCAACAAGAAAATAGGGCAAAAATACATGAGGATAAAAATATGGGAAAAATGGTTGCTCAAACATCATTAATATACTCAAATACAATAAACGTTCACGACTACCTTATCTGCCGATTGACGTTCCAGAGGAAAATTCCCCAAAGAAGACTGCTGATGGATCCATTTCACCACGTTAAAGTTGAGCTCCATCCTCGAAATAGGAAATAGCACCCTCGGAGAATCGAACTGCTTCCTTCTCCGTGAATCGCTCTGCTCCTCGAAGACGAATAGACATCCTTCCGGCAATAATCTTCTTTGTGAGTCGGGTCCACCCTGACCTCTCTTGAAAAATTCCCTGAAGTTCCAGTAGACAATCGCCATGAAGTTTTGTAGAAATTTCCGAAGAAATTATTCATATACAGAGTATGAAATTGTTTCTAAGGCTGTTCGATGGTATTCAGCCTTTAATTACGAAACATGGGTGTAGATGGTATTCACCGCATGTTCGTTTGTGTAGAAAAGCAATTAGCGAAGTTCCATGTCGCTATCTTACTCCGTTGAAGTATGTCCCAATTGCAATAAGCCTTTTAGCCCTCCATCTGCTCTTCGGTTGTAGTGTTAGAAGAACAAACTGCCGTATTCAATTGCTCCATTATACTGTATCGTTGTGTAACCAAGCAATCTGAAGTCTTTCTATTCCACTCGCAGCGTCAGCCGTTGCGTTGATTCTGGCTTCACAAAAGTGCTTCTCTTGTGGCGAGATAATCACTTTTCTCAGTCGTATAAAACTGCTAATATCTTTCGAACTAATCGGTCGAAATTGTTCAGCTTTTCTCTATAACTGCATGTAGCACTGCACAATGCAATTAGCTTATCGGAGACCGCTAACTGTTCGAAGCTAAACTTGTAGAAGCTTTCTAAGGTCCGTTTCAACTTCACCTAGTTTGACTTGGATCTCGTTAATATAGTGGCCTCGCCACACGTTATAAAGACGATTCTTTTCACTGCTGTTCACTTCGACGTCTCACTATAATGAATGTATAAGAAAAGAACTTTCACAATTATACTTCGATGATCTGAGAATGAGATCTCAGAATGATCAGAGAACGAAAGGAGGCTCCTCTCTTCTGCGCAAGCCCTTTTATTAACTTCTCGAGGGGCGTTACCATCCCTTCCAAAGCGTGATACTGCGTCATCGCTAGAAGTTCTAACTTCGTTAATACATGACGGATTTTCAAAATTCAAAAACTGAAAATAAATTTCACCAAAATTCCAAATCAATGCTTTTACTGCAAAAGGATTTCCACAACTCTGCATTCCAAAAAAAAATAACAATACCATAGTTTCAGCAATCTCCGTCTTCCTTTAAACTATCGTTGATTGGTTCATGCCTCTCCTCCAATAGCATAGTTTATTCCCCAGCAGAATTCCTCGTTTCCTGCGACTGCGTCGTACATCTTGGAACATTCTCGACTAAATGCTGACGTCACTGAGAATCTCAGCTCAAGTAGCCTGCTGGCATAACATTTACGTCATCCGTGCTTACGTCATGACTACCCACGTCATAACTATGACAGCCATAACTTTCATTATAATTTCAAATATAGCCACCGTGGTCTCTACATAATTCAATTACGGGGGCAGTACCTTCTTCAAGGCCACGGCCGTCTCCCTCCCTCTTCCTTGCCTATCCATCCTAACCATCCCTTTCCTTCCCTCATGAGGCCCCTGTTCGCTTTGCAGGTGAGGCCGCATTTCCGAGGTGCCAATCCCACCTCACCAGATGTATCCCTTCCGATTCGATGCTCCCCGCTCTAGGACACTGCCCGCAGGGGCGGTAGTGGTGAGTTCCCTCGCTGAGTCCGTGGGTTCCACCAACCTGGAGGGTAAACGACTAAAAAAAAAAAAAAAAATTATTATTTATTGTGAAGTCGCCTCCATCGCGTATCGGTCAGCATGGTTAGCTGCCGCCCTGGAGGTCTTGTGGTCGATTCCCGTCTCTGCCACGAAAATTTTAAATGTGGTATGTGGACTGGAACGGGGTCCACTGAGCCTTGGGTGTTCCAAATGCGTAGAGGGTGTTCGATTCCCACCTCAGCCACCCTTGAAGTGGTTTTCCGTGGTTTTCCACTTCGTCTTCGGTCAAATTCCGGGATGGTACCTTTTCTAGGCCACGGCCGCCTCCTTCCCTCTTCCTTGCCTATCCATCCTGACCATCCCTTGGGCCGATAACCTCGATGTTAGGCCCCTTAAAACAACAATTATCATCATCATGACCATCCCTTACCTTCCCTCATGAGGCCCCTGTTCGCTATGCAGGTTCGGCCGTCTGGGCGAGTTGCCAATCACACCTCACCAGTTGTATTCACTCCGATTAGATGTTCCCAGCTCTAGGACACTGCCCGTAGAGGCGGTAGTGGTGAGTTCCCTTGCTGAGTCCGTTGGTTCCACCAACCTGGAGGGTAAACGACAAAGAAAAGAAAAGAAGAAAAGAAGAATCACCGTACCGTATTTATTGTGGAGTGAAAATATCATTGTGCTATCAAATTGTATTATTTTACACGAATAGGATAAATATTAATGGTTTCCGACTCAGAGAATAGACTGCAGAAAGTCGGATGAATTCAAGAAAATAATTTAAAAAGAGAAAAAAATTTGGTCACAAAGGTGTCTTGAACCCTGGACCTATCCGTTACGAAGCGACGGCCTTACCCCTCCGACACTTTTCTAGTATATCGACCACCTCACAAGCAGCTTACGTAACTGAATCCGAATGCAATGGTTGAAGGTCGAATGATTTCAGTTCAATCTTCAAGACCGGCAGGAATGCATTCATCAGTGCTTGGCATGTTTTCAACTTACAGTTACGTATCTTAATGACTGATTTGTATTCTAATAATGCCCATCAACAGCAGATACCACCCTCAATTGACAACCGTCCACCATCTTTGATTGCTTCGAGCTCGCCCTGCTGAACCAATCAATCAGGCGGTACACATGCGAGAAACGTTCCTCAAGCCTGTACCGAAACTGCGGCTACATCCAACCTTAACGTTACAGCCGGTACCGTTTCTTCTCTGAGGGACAATGCTGGCGGTACAAAGTTACCACCTCTAACATCTCTTGCAGCGTTACGCAAAATCCAACATTGATAACGCTCATTTCGTTGTTATTCGTACCGACTACATTATCATTATTATTATTATTATTATTATTATTATTATTATTATTATTATTATTATTATTATTGTCTTAGGTGTGTGTGGAATCAGTGTGTTAACCAGTGAAATTGTGTTGGCTGTGGTAATGTGCGTATTTGTAATTGTGGCTTGGTTTGGGAAGGAAATGATCGTGGCCTTCACTTAGGTACCATCCGGGCATTTGTCTGGCTTTGAAGTAGGGAATCACGCCATTCCACCTCCAGCATAGCTAGGTAGGAATCTAAACTATCTCTTCCAAACTATCCTCACCTGACTTAGTATAGTGGTTAGCGCCGATGACCTCGTAGTCCCTCCCCTTTCAACCCCAATAACTAACTAAATAACTAACTAATTAATTAACTCACTGACTAGGCTTAGTGTACATTTTCTAGCGCTGAGGCTAGAAATATCTTTGCAGGAAGAGATGGGGATCGAACCCCGATCCTTTAAAAGAGGAGTCACATAGTACACTCATCTTATGGAAGCTGGATTTGTGTAATTTTATTTCTGAAATATTTCCGGATTCCAAAAATCGTGAAAGACACACGTCCACTTCCAAACTGAGCTTACACAACTGCTTTGATTCCTTGTTGTGCATTATTTTCTTTCTCTCAACTATCTTGGACATTTTGAGTTACGTAACAGTCTTCAATATAACATACAAATTGTATCGTACTAAAAATCTGACACACTTGAGTGATGAATTACAATAGGTGTAATATAAAATTATTTGTTTCGTTCATTCCTTTTCTTTTTCTACCCTCCAGGTAGGCTCTTCCCACGGACTCAGCGAATGATCCCGCCTTTACTGCCTCTACGGGCAGTGTCCTGGATCTTGACATCCAATTATGGGATACAACTGGGGAGGGAGGCTGGACTAGCGCCTCGCCAAGGTGGCCTCACCTGCAAAACGAATAGTGGGCCACATGAGGGACGGAACAGGATGGGAAGAATGGGAGGGATAGACATGGAACGGGGAAGGAGGCGGCCGGGGCCTGACGTTAGATACCATCCCGACATTAGCCCGAAGACGAAGTGGGAAACCGCGGAAAAACACTTCGGGGATGGCTGAGGTGGGAATCAAACAACCTCGAATCATTTGTTCCTCCCGAGGATGAGTAGACCCCGTTCCAATCATACCGCTTTTCAAATATACGTAGCAAACCCTGGAATCGGACCTTGGGCCTCTGGGGTGGCAGCTAAGCATGCTGCCCACTACACAACGGAGATGACCCAATATAACATTATTTTTCTTCTTTTCTAAGTCGTTTACCCTCCAGGTTGCTGGAACCCACGGACTTAGCGAGGGAACTCACCACTACCGCCTCTACGGGCTGTGTCCTAAAGCTGGGAACATCTAATCGGAGTGGATACAACTGGTGAGGTGTGATTGGCACCTCGCCCAAGCGGCCTCACCTGCAAAGCGAACAGGGGCCTCATGAGGGAAGGCAATTGGATGGTCAGGATGGATAGGCAAGGAAAAAGGAAGGAGGCGGCCGTGGCCTTGAAGAAGGTACTGTGCCCAACTCTAGGAATGGGTATTCCAAGATTCAGACACCTAGATATCAAGGGAAAGGCTACAGCCGCTTTTGAAAGTTGAGATATTTGAATATCGCGCTACATTGCTTCTCGAAGCAATTGGAAAGAATATACCGATACTTGCATGTCAAGTGACGTAGCGAGTAATAGCAGAGGTCGAGGCTATTTATTGATTAAATAGTTAACCATGGAGTAGAGACTTGAGACTTGGATCAGATTACTGGCACGGCCAAATGAAAGAGAATGCAATTAGTATCAAGTAAATCGGACCAGGGATACCAGAGATATGAGGATTTCCAGATTTCAGCGTGATGACGCGTGACCCTGGCAGTTTTGAATAAAAGCCGGCCGGCCGAGGCATCGATAGCTCACTTCAACACAAGCACTTGCCGAGCAAGTTGCTGCTATGCTGAGCCAAGGCACATGGTTGCCGGATCTACGCAGAAGTAATTTTCAAAGTTGTGATAGTCACAAAAGTGCTGCGCTACGAAGTGGAACTTAGTAAGTTTCCGGCGAGGAGAATCACTGAGGTGATTGAATTTTTTTTCTACAGACATTAGTGGAAATATTTATGTTTCTACATGGACATATGCTAGACTTTGTCTAGGATTAGTACTTTGTCACAGTCCAGTAATAACCTAATACTTGGATGTTTAAGTCCATTTCAGTCAGTTTTCATATTGGTAACTTGTTAACCACTTCGATCTATCAGTACACTGAAGACCAGTCTATCACGGTGGTGTTCATTAGTCTACGCAAGGGAAACTACAGGTTGCTTAGCGCATGGTAGATGGCGAGAAGCCATGCCCAGGGAACGATCTTCAGAACAGCCGTTGATTGGTTAGACTGTCAGTGTCTTCTTGTATTGATAAGATTACCGTGAGTTATGTTACAACTGACATATCTAAGAATAGATCACTTAGATCTGACCCCATTTAAACAAACTGTTACGGCTTTGATAGAAGCCCATATTAAAATGGAACAACAGTTAATTCAAACGTCAAGAGATACTACCACTATGTCTGACTAGACGGATTGTGGGTATATAATGGCGGCCGATACAAGGATTATACATGCTTGTCCGATAGGGCATGTCTATGGATAAATCTGGTACAGACCAGGTTTACTACGCTTCAAGACCATCAAGAAATGTAAGCCACATTTGAATTATATTATGCCTAGCTAATTGGAACAAACTATTTTTCTGCAGATGACCAACACATTTATTTTTCTTCGTATTTAAATCTTGCAATGATTTACGCAAGACATATTAGTCTTATTCTGAGTATTTTCAGCACTCAGATCAGTTTAGGATCGATGACCGAGCATTTCGAGCATTTATTTGAATATTTCATATTTTTGGGAAATCACGGTAATCAGCCGATGTAACTGTAAAAGTTAAATTATTTTTGTTGAGGAATGGATATTTTTTTCCATATTCGAAGGTTCGAACATGTGGATTCTCACATAATGAGATGATAATTAAACATATTTAAAATAATATAACTAATAATAATAATAATCCACTAATAATAATAATAATAATTTTCATAATTTTTCTAAATAATTCTTGGATATTATATTTTATAATAATCATATGTATTGAGAAAGAGCCTATGAAGTAGTTTAATCATTTCTAGTTTGGATCAGGAGATTTTCCGAAGGAGAGTGGTTAGCGCAAGCCCGCATTCAACCATCATTTCAGTTCTGGTTGAACAGTTGATATTTGCATTGAGCAAGGTATATTTTTCAGATAACACGGAGAGGCATGAAACGGGAAGCAATTGATATTTGTATCAAATAGGATATTTTTGTATTTATATAAAATCATGACGTAAATACACTCGATAGTGAAATAAAGATTTTCATAAGTATGGTAAATTCACGGGTTGAACTGAATGGTAAAATAAAATAAACTTGTAAGTTTATTAATCTTCCAGTGTTGATAACAAGCAGAGGCTTGATTTATTGTATAAATTTTGGGAAGAAAATTTATGTGTGTGGAGTAGTTGAAATGCCATTCCCAGGTGCGCATGTTTAAGTCGCAGGAATGAGGAGATTTTTTCGAGCATCAATCAAATAGCAGGTTGGATGGCTCAGGTTTATAGTAGGAGTATTGGAACTACACATTTCGTCGTATGAATGATCCGAAGGTTATTTCTTTGAAACCATCAGTTCTTATTTCAACCTTGTTTACGAATTCCATTAAGACTTTGATTTTGCTAGAACCCGGATTTGTCATGATAGTAGTTTATTCTTCTTCAGAGGAAGACCTTTGCCGTTGTTGTTGTAATATTGTGTTCTTACACAAATAATAGAATGGGCCACTGCCAATTAAAAATAATTCTATAACCACGAATAATTTGAAGGATGTTTTCAATCCTAGTGCCATGAACTAAATGAATTTATCATGAAGCTACAATTCTTATTTCCGCATTCTGTCGAAAAATTGCAAGTTGTGAAAATTACTAAAAGGGCCACAAATATAAATATTTTTCTTAATGATGATTCTAAGTGGAGAATTGAATAGTTGAATGGTTCAACAATTATTGATCAAGTTGATGATTCAGAAATCATATATTTTGTTTGGAACTTGAAGTTCATAATCGAGTCACTTCTCGAATGTTTAATGTCAGAAGAACAATTAACTTTTGTTGTGCTTCGCACAGTTCTTCGATGCTATGCTCAAGGTCAAATACTTTTCAGATGTTATTAATATGTGTAAATAATTTGTGTTGAATCAGAAATAATAATATTTTTTCGACAATATTTTTGAAACTGGAAAAATAAGTGAAAGTTAAAAATTCTGGGTTCGATTCTCGGCTCTGCCACGAAATATGAATTGTGGTATGAGGACTGGAACGGGGTCTACTCAGCCTCGGGTGTTCCAAATGAGTAGAGGGGGATCGATTCCCACCTCAGGCATCCTCGAAGTGGTTTTCCGTGGTTTACCACTTCGTCTTGGGCAAATGCCGGGATGGTACCTTCTTCAAGGCCACGGCCGCCTCATTCCCTCTTCCTTGCTTATCCATCCTGACCATCCCTTACCTTCCCTCATGAGGCCCCTGTTCGCTTTGCAGGTGTGGCCGCCTGGGCGAGGTGCCAATCACACCTCACCAGTTGTATCCACTCCGATTAGATGTTCACACTTGAGTGATGAATTACAATAGGTGTAATATAAAATTGTTTCGCTTATTCCTTTTCTTTTTCTACCCTCCAGGTAGGCTTTTCCCACGGACTCAGCGAATGATCCCGCCTTTACCGCCTCTACGGGCAGTGTCCTGGATCTTGACATCCAGTTATGGGATACAACTGGGGAGGGAGGCTGGACTAGCGCCTCGCCCAGGTGGTCTCACCTGCAAAGCGAATAGTGGGCCACATGAGGGAGGGACAGGATGGGAAGAATTGGGGGGGGGGGGGGATAGACATGGAACGGGGAAGGAGACAGCTGTGGCCTGTCGTTAGATACCATCCCGACATTAGCCCGGAAACGAACTGGGAAACCACGGAAAACCACTTCGGGGATGGCTGAGGTGGGAATCATACAACCTCGACTCACTTGGACCACCCGAGGCTGAGTAGACCCCGTTCCAATCATACCGCTTTTCAAATTACGTAGCAGACCCAGGAATCGGACCTTGGGCCTCTGGGGTGGCAGATAAGCATGCTGCCCACTACACAACGGAGATTACCCAATATAAAATTATAATTAATATTAGTTATTGTGAAGTCGCCTCCATCGCTTAGCGGTCAGCATGGTTAGCTGCCGCCCTGGAGGTCCAGGGTTCGATTCCCAGCTCTGCCACGAAATATGAAAAGTGGTATGAGGACTGGAACGGGGCCTATTCAGTCTCGGGTATTCCAAATGACTAGAGGGAGTTCGATTCCAACCTCAGCTATCCTCGATATTGTTTTCCGTGGTTTCCCACTTCGTCTTCGGGCAAATGCCGGGATGGTGCCTTCTTCAAGGTCACGGCCGCCTCCTTCCCTCTTCCTTGCCTATCCATCCTGACCATCCCTTACCTTCCCTCATGAGGCCCCTGTTCACTTTGCATGTGTGGCTGCCTGGGAGAGGTGCCAAACACTTCTCACCAGTTGTATCCACTGCGATTAGATGTTCCCAGCTCTAGGACACTGCCCGTAGAGGCGGTAGTGGTGAGTTCCCTTGCTGAGTCCGTTGGTTCCACCAACCTGGAGGGTAAACGACTAAGAAAGAAAAGAAGAAAAGAAGAATTATTTATTGTGGAGTGAAAATATCATTGTGCTATCAAGTTGTATTATTTTACACGAATAGGATGAATATTAATGGTTTCCGACTCAGAGAATGGACTGCACAATGTCGGATGGATACAATAAAATAATTTAAAAAGAAATAAAATTTTGGACCTTAGGGTGTCTTGAACCCAGGACCCATCCGTTACGAAGCAACAGCCTTACCCCTCCTACACTTTTCCAGTGTATCAGAGGGCTCACAGGTAGCTTACGTAACTCAATCCTAATGCAATTGTTGAAGGTCAAATGATTTCAGTTCAATCTTTAAGACCGACAGGAATGCATTCATCAGTGCCTGGCATGTTTTCAACTTACAGTTACGTATCGTAATGACTGATTTGCATTCTAGTAATGCCCATGAACGGCAGATACCACTCTCAATTGACAACCGTCCACCATGTTTGATTCCTTGCACCTAGCCCTGCTGAGCCAATGGAGATAGCCGGTATACTTGTCAGTAACGTTACAAAAGCCTGTACCGAAACTGCGGCTACATCCCATCTTAACGTTACAGCCTGTACCGTTTCTTCTCTGAGGGTCAATGCTGGCGGTAAAAAGTTACAACCTCTACCATCTCTTGTAGCGTTACGTAAAATCCAGCATTGATAAAGCTCATTTCGTTCTTATTCGTACCGAAAACATTATCAATATTATTATTATTATTAATATTATTATTATTATCTTAGGTGATTGTGGAATCAGTGTATTAACCAGTGACATTGTGTTGGCTATGGTAATGTGCGTATTTGTAATTGTGGCTAGGTTTGGGAAGGAAATGGTCGTGGCCTTCACTTAGGTACCATCCGGGCATTTGCCTCACGTGGCTTAGTCTAGTGTTTAGCGCCGACGACCTCGTAGTTCCTCCCGTTTCAACCCCAATAACTAACTAACTAATTAACTAACTGACTAGGCTTAGTGTACAGTTTCTAGCGCTGAGGCTAGAAATAACTTTGCAGGAAGAGATGGGGATCGAACCCAGGTCCTTTACAAGAGGAGTCACATTGCACACTCATCTCATGGAAGGTGGCTTTGTGTAATTTTATTTCTGAATTATTTCCGGATTACACAAGTTGTGAAAGACACACGTCCACTTCCAAACTGAGCACACAACTGCTTTGATTCCTTGTTGTGCATTATTTTCTTTCTCTCAACTATCTTGGACATTTTGAGTCACGTAACTGTCTTCAATATAATATCCAAATTGTATCGTACTATAAATCTGACACACTTGAGTGATGAATTACAATAGGTGTAATATAAAATTGTTTCGCTTATTCCTTTTCTTTTTCTACCCTCCAGGTAGGCTTTTCCCACGGACTCAGCGAATGATCCCGCCTTTACCGCCTCTACGGGCAGTGTCCTGAATCTTGACATCCAGTTTTGGGATACAACTGGCGAGGGAGGCTGGACTAGCGCCTCGCCCAGGTGGTCTCACCTGCAAAGCGAAAAGTGGGCTACATGAGGGACGGGACAGGATGGGAAGAATGGGGGGGGGATAGACATGGAACGGGGAAGGAGGCAGCTGTGGCCTGTCGTTAGATACCATCCCGACATTAGCCCGGAAACGAACTGGGAAACCACGGAAAACCACTTCGGGGATGGCTGAGGTGGGAATAAAACAACCTCGACTCATTTGGACCACCCGAGGCTGAGTAGACCCCGTTCCAATCATACCGCTTTTCAAATTACGTAGCAGACCCAGGAATCGGACCTTGGGCCTCTGGGGTGGCAGCTAAGCATGCTGCCCACTACACAACGGAGATAACACAATATAAAATTATAATTAATATTAGTTATTGTGAAGTCGCCTCCATCGCTTAGCGGTCAGCATGGTTAGCTGCCGCCCTGGAGGTCCTGGGTTCGATTCCCGGCTCTGCCACGAAATATGAAAAGTGGTATGAGGACTGGAACGAGGTCTATTCAGTCTCGGGTATTCCAAATGACTAGAGGGGGTTCGATTCCAACCTCAGCTATCCTCGATGTTGTTTTCCGTGGTTTCCCACTTCGTCTTCGGGCAAATGCCGGGATGGTGCCTTCTTCAAGGCCACGGCCGCCTCCTTCCCTCTTCCTTGCCTATCCATCCTGACCATCCCTTACCTTCCCTCATGAGGCCCCTGTTCGCTTTGAATGTGTGGCTGCCTGGGAGAGGTGCCAAACACATCTCACCAGTTGTATCCACTCCGATTAGATGTTCCCAGCTCTAGGACACTGCCCGTAGAGGCGGTAGTGGTGAGTTCCCTTGCTGAGTCCGTTGGTTCCACCAACCTGGAGGGTAAACGACTAAGAAAGAAAAGAAGAAAAGAAGAATTATTTATTGTGGAGTGAAAATATCATTATGCTATCAAGTTGTATTATTTTACACGAATAGGATGAATATTAATGGTTTCCGACTCAGAGAATGGACAGCACAAAGTCGGATGGATACAATAAAATAATTTAAAAAGAAATAAAATTTTGGTCCTTAGGGTGTCTTGAATCCAAGACCCATCCGTTACGAAGCAACAGCCTTACCCCTCCTACACTTTTCCAGTATATCTGTGGGCTCACAGGTAGCTTACGTAACTCAATCCCAATGCAATGGTTGAAGGTCAAATGATTTCAGTTCAATCTTTAAGACCGACAGGAATGCATTCATCAGTGCCTGGCATGTTTTCAACTTACAGTTACGTATCGTAATGACTGATTTGCATTCTAATAATGCCCATGAACGGCAGATACCACTCTCAATTGACAACCGTCCACCATGTTTGATTCCTTGCACCTAGCCCTGCTGAGCCAATGGAGATAGCCGGTATACTTGTCAGTAACGTTACAAAAGCCTGTACCGAAACTGCGGCTACATCCCATCTTAACGTTACAGCCTGTACCGTTTCTTCTCTGAGGGTCAATGCTGGCGGTACAAAGTTACAACCTCTACCTTCTCTTGTAGCGTTACGTAAAATCCAGCATTGATAACGCTCATTTCGTTCTTATTCGTACCGAAAACATTATCAATATTATTATTATTATTAATATTATTATTATTATCTTAGGTGTTTGTGGAATCAGTGTGTTAACCAGTGACATTGTGTTGGCTATGGTAATGTGCGTATTTGTAATTGTGGCTAGGTTTGGGAAGGAAGTGGTCGTGGCCTTCACTTAGGTACCATCCGGGCATTTGCCTCACGTGGCTTAGTCTAGTGTTTAGCGCCGACGACCTCGTAGTTCCTCCCCTTTCAACCCCAATAACTAACTAACTAATTAACTAACTGACTAGGCTTAGTGTACAGTTTCTAGCGCTGAGGCTAGAAATAACTTTGCAGGAAGAGATGGGGATCGAACCCAGGTCCTTTAAAAGAGGAGTCACATTGCACACTCATCTCATGGAAGGTGGCTTTGTGTAATTTTATTTCTGAATTATTTCCGGATTACACAAGTTGTGAAAGACACACGTCCACTTCCAAACTGAGCACACAACTGCTTTGATTCCTTGTTGTGCATTATTTTCTTTCTCTCAACTATCTTGGACGTTTTGAGTTACGTAACTGTCTTCAATATAATATCCAAATTGTATCGTACTATAAATCTGACACACTTGAGTGATGAATTACAATAGGTGTAATATAAAATTGTTTCGCTTATTCCTTTTCTTTATCTACCCTCCAGGTAGGCTTTTCCCACGGACTCAGCGAATGATCCCGCCTTTACCGCCTCTACGGACAGTGTCCTGGATCTTGACATCCAGTTATGGGATACAACTGGGGAGGGAGGCTGGACTAGCGCTTCGCGCAGGTGGTCTCACCTGCAAAGCGAATAGTGTGCCACATGAGGGTCGGGACGGGATGGGGAGAATGGGGGGGGGGGGGGGGTAGACATGGAACGGGGAAGGAGGCAGCTGCGGCCTGTCGTTAGATACCATCCCGATATTAGACTTGAAACGAAGTGGGAAACCACGGAAAACCACTTCGGGGATGGCTGAGGTGGGAATCAAACATCCTCGACTCATTTGGACCACCCGAGGCTGAGTAGACCCCGTTCCAATCATACCGCTTTTCAAATTACGTAATACCCAGGAATCGGACCTTGGGCCTCTGGGGTGGCAGCTAAGCATGCTGCCCACTACACAACGGAGATTACACAATATAAAATTATAATTAATGTTAGTTATTGTGAAGTCGCCTCCATCGCTTAGCGGTCAGCATGGTTAGCTGCCGCCCTGAAGGTCCTGGGTTCGATTCCCGGCTCTGCCACAATATATAGAAAGTGGTATGAGGACTGGAACGAGGTCTATTCAGTCTCGGGTATTCCAAATGACTAGAGGGGGTTCGATTCCAACCTCAGCTATCCTCGATGTTGTTTTCCGTGGTTTCCCACTTCGTCTTCGAGCAAATGCCGGGATGGTGCCTTCTTCAAGGTCACGGCCGCCTCCTTCCCTCTTCCTTGCCTATCCATCGTGACCATCCCTTAACTTCCTTCATGAGGCCCCTGTTCGCTTTGCAGGTGTGGCCGCCTGGGCGAGGTGCCAAACACATCTCACCAGTTGTATCCACTCCGATTAGATGTTCCCAGCTCTAGGACACTGCCCGTAGAGGCGGTAGTGGTGAGTTCCCTTGCTGAGTCCGTTGGTTCCACCAACCTGGAGGGTAAACGACTAAGAAAGAAAGGAAGAAAAGAAGAATTATTTATTGTGGAGTGAAAATGTCATTGTGCTATCAAGTTGTATTATTTTACACGAATAGGATGAATATTAATGGTTTCCGACTCAGGGAATAGACAGCACAAAGTCGGATGGATACAATAAAATAATTTAAAAAGAAATAGAATTTTGGTCCTTAGGGTGTCTCTGAGGGTCAATGCTGGCGGTACAAAGTTACAACCTCTACCATCTCTTGTAGCGTTACGTAAAATCCAGCATTGATAACGCTCACTTCTTTGTTATTCGTACCGACAACATTATCATAATAATAATAATAATTATTATTATTATTATTATTATTATTATTATTATTATTATTATCTTAGGATTGTGTGGAATCAGTGTGTTAACCCGTGACATTATGTTGGCTGTGGTAATGTGCGTATTTGTAATTGTGGCTAGGTTTGGGAAGGAAATGACCGTAGCCTTCACTCAGGTACCATCCGGGCATTTGCTTGGCTTTGAAGTAGGGGACCACGCCATTCCACCTCCAGGATACCCTGTTCGGAATGTAACCTATCTCTTCTAAAATATCCTCACGAGGCTTAGTGTAGTGTTTGGGGCCGATGGCCTTGTAGTTCATCCCCTTTAAACCCCAATAACTAACTAACTAAATAATTAACTAACTGACTAGGCTTAGTGTACAGTTTCTAGCACTGAGGCTAGAAACATCTTTGCTGGATGAAATGGGAAATGAACCCAAGACCATTAAAACTGTAGTCTCAGTACTCACTCTGTTGACGGAAGGCGACTTAGTATAATTGTATTTCTTAAATCTTATTGTTTTATACAAACCGTAAAGGAACACAATTTTACTTCCAAACTCTACTCCGCCATGTTTGATTCCTTGCACCCGGGCCTCGTTCTGTACCGATTGTAACACGCGGTACGGCTATATATAACGTTACTAATGGCTGTACCGGAACTCCTGCCTTAGCCAAACGTAACGTTACAGCCTGTACCTTCTCTACTCAGCTGGCCAATGCTGACGGTACAACACACCCGACATAGCTGTAACGTTACTAATGTCTGTTCCGGAACTGACGTTATATGAAATGTAACGTTACAGCCTGTACCATCTTTACTGTACCGATCAATGCCTGCGGTACAACTGTTACGTTACTACTGTAACCTTACACTTGGTTAGAACGTTAGTTGCGGTACACGCAAGAGGCCCGTTACCCAACCACATCGGTTCCACGTTACATTACGTGTAACGTAACGTAAAACTCAGCCTTAATAACGTATATTTCGTTAAGTTACGGGTCCCTGGGAAATACCCGTCTGCTCTGACGAAGGAAGAACCTCAGTCCATTATTCCGGAAGGGCCGAGAGAGCTAATGGCTTGCGATATCTTCGGCCCTTGTCCGAAGGGGGCTAGGGGGAACCAGTTCCTCTTAGTCACGGTCGATGTATTTTCAAAATTTGTGACCCTTGACCCTATGCAAAGAGCCACATCAGCCCAAGTCCTTAGTCGATTGGAGAACAGTGCTTTTCGGAAAGCTGGAATCTCTGCAACATTATTGTCATACCATGGAACCCAGTTTACTGCGCAGAGTTTTGAAGATGCCATGATCAGATTGGGTATCAAACACATCTTCTCGAGCGTGAGATATCCCGAATCTAACGTCTCAGAGAGAATTATGGCAGAAGTTAACAAATTCGCAAGAATTTACTGCCCTGACGACCATGCAAGTTGGGTCAAGTATGTTCCAGTCATGGAAGAATGTCTGAATTCAACTTTCCATGAAAGTGTAGCTGATATTCCGATGAGAGTTCATTTAAATAGAAAGCCAGAGAGAGCCTGGACAGATTTTGTTAGATTTCTGCCAAGGGACGCTGAACCCACAGAGCTAGAACGAATACATGCAGCAAGAGAAAAACTGATGGATGCAGCCAAAAAGAGGCAGAAAAGATTTAAGAATAAAATATATCGTCCACCGTTGAGAGTGAATGGTTTAATTCTTATCAAGAAACCGTCAAAGGCAGACGTTAAAAGGAAGATATACCCGAAGTTCTCTTATGTCTTTCATGGCCCCTATATGATGTCAAGAGCATTTGGAAATAACTGCTACGAGATTGTAAGCACAAATGGTAGAGAAGTTATAGGACGTTTTAATGCTAAAAACCTCAAGAGATTTGTGGAGAAGATTGTTTAAGAACTGTAGGAAAATAACGATACATATATCGAAATTACCTAGATTGGTGCAAATAAAAGCAGAATTACTTTTATTTGAGACTAGCTGAAGCACCCGTGCTTCGCTACGAGTCATAAATAAATTAAAATGTGAAGGTGACAGTTAAAACAGGGGATAGGCGAGGTGCTGCGCAGAAGGAGATTAATGATGGAACATTTTCTCCAACTACACCGCTCGGCGATGACCGGTTTTTATAGCACAAATTTAGGTTTTACTCGCTAACCGTTGGAGATACCTTTCGGATAGAAAATGTAATTTTAAACCTCGTATATGCAATCAAAAGTTCGCTATTTCTTAGCGTTCTCTTTTTATTTGAAATGGAAATATGAAAGTTTGAAACCAAAGGGTGTAGTGACGTCACTAAAATGGTCGCCATCTTTAAATAATGCAAAGTATTGAAATCAAAAGTAACCTATATGTTAACCAGGTAAATCAGCTACTTCCATGTAAAATTCTTGTAAAGCGGACCAGTGGTACTTGCGTGATTGAGTAATACACAGACACACGCCATCTCATTTTTAGCCTCGCTTCGCTCGCGTCATAGTCGTGTCATATTGTTATTCAATGAAATGCATGTTTAACCCCGTTAACACCCCTTTAGAACCTGAATACCCAAAAATCCCTCCTTAGTAGACGTTTTCGACACACAACAAACATATCCCCAAAATATCATTCTTCTAACTTTAATAGTTTCGGTTGGTCGATGAGAGTGAACATCCAAAAACCCTTCCTTAGTGGACGTTTTTCTTTCAGAATTTCACCCCTCCCCATAGGCCCCTTAAATTGCATTTATGAAAAAACCGTCGAACACCTATTTATTTGATTTATTTTTAAGCTGATTGATTTCCTCCGAGTTTCAAACTCCTCGCCTATGTCGTTTAAGAGATACACGCTCCGTTAGGAATCTTTCAACCCCACTTTTCATCCCTTTCACCTCATAATATACACTACATCGAAAAACCATTGGACATGTGTCAGCTTATTTTTAATGATTAGTATATGTGCCAAGTATCACATCCCCAAATGAAACCACTCGTGAGGTATTGTTATCCAATGAAATGCACGTTTACCCCCTTAACACCTCTTTAGAACCTGAATATCCAAAACTCTTTCCTTAGTGGACGTTTTCGACATACAACGAACATATCCCCAAAATTTCATGTTTCCAACTTTAATAGTTTACGCTGGGCGCGATGAATGAGTGAGTCAGACAGGACATTTTCTTTCAATTATTTTTACCAGAATTTTACCCCTCCCCATGGGCCCCTTAAATTGGATTGACGAAAAAACGCTTGAACACCTATTAACTTATTTTTTAAGCTGTCTTTTTCCCCTGAATTTGATGAGTGAGTGAGTTAGTCAGTCAGTTAGGACACTTTCTCTTCATTTTCCCCCCTGAATTTCACCCCACCCCATTGGCCCCTTAAATTAATTTATGAAAAAAAAAATACAGTCGAATACCGATTTACTTACTTTTTAAGCTGTTTTTTTTTTCGCTGAGTTTCAAATTTCTCGCCTATGTCGTTTAAGAGATAGGCTTACACGCTCCGTTAGGAATCCTTCAACCCCCACTTTTCACCCCTTTCGCCTCATAATAATACACCACATCGAAAAACCCTTAGACACATGTCTGCTTATTTTTAATGATTAGTTTATGTGCCGAGTATCACATCCACAAATGAAACCACTTTTGAGATATTGTTCTTCAATGAAATGCAGGTTTAACCCCCTTAAGACCCCTTTAGAACCTGAATATCCAAAAAACCTCCCTTAGTGTACGGTTTTGACATACAACGAACATATCCCCGAAATGTCACGTTTCCAACTTCAATATTTTTGGCTGGGCGATGATGAGTGGGTGAATGAGTCAGGACATTTTCTTTCATTTTTTTTTTCTTCAGAATTTCACCCCTCCTGATGAACCCCTTCAATTTGATTTAAAAAAAACTGTCGAAAAGCTATTTACTTACTTTAAAGCAGTTTTTCCCCCTGAGTTTGATGAGTGAGTCAGTCAGTCAATCAGTTAGGACATTTTCTTTCCTGTTCCCTCCCCCCCAGCATTTCACCCCTCCCCATGGACCCCTTAAATTGGATTTAAGAAAAAAACAGTCAAACACATATTTACTTATTTTTTATGCTGATTTTTTCCGCTGAGTTTCAAACTCCTCGCCTATGTCGTTTAAGAGATACACGCTCCGTTAGGAATCTTTCAATCCCCACTTTTCACCCCTTTCACATCATAAACACATCGAAAAGCCCTCAGACACGTGTCTTGTTACTTTTTATTGATGAGTTTATATGCCGTGTATCACATCCCCCAATGAAACCAATCGGGAGATTTTGTTATTCAATGAAATGCAGGTTTAACACCCTTAAGACCCCTTTTGAACCTGAATATCCGAAAATCCTCCCTTAGTAGACGGTTTTGACATACAATGAACATATCCCCAAACTGTCATGTTTCTAACTTCAATAATTTTGGCTGGGCGATGATGAGTGAGTGAGTGAGTCAGGACATTTTCTTTCAATTTTCTTTCTTCAGAATTTCAGCCCTCCCCATTAACCCCTTAAATTTGATTTATGAAAAAAAATCTGTCGAACAGCTATTTACTTACTTTAAAGCAGTATTTCCCCCTGAGTTTGATGAGTGAGTCAGTCAGTCAATCAGTTAGGACACTTTCTTTCCTCCCCCTCCCCCAGAATTTCATTTCTCCCCATGGGCCCCTTAAATTGGATTTATGAAAAAAACGGTCAACATATATTTACTTTTTATGTTGATTTTTTTCAGCTAAGTTTCAAACTCCTCGCCTATGTCGTTTAAGAGATACACGCTCCGTTAGGAATCTTTCAATCCCCACTTTTCACCCCTTTCACCTCATAATATACACCACATCGAAAAACCCTCAGACACGTGTCTTCTTATTTTTAATGGTGAGTTTAAATGGCGAGTATCACATCCCCCAATGAAACCAATCGGGAGATATTGCTATTCAATGAAATGCAGGTCTACCCCCTTAACACCCCTTTAGAACCTGAATATCCAAAAATCCTCTCTTAGTGGGCATTTGCGACCCTTGAGGAAGCTGTATACCAGATTTCATTTCAATCCGCTCGGTGGTTTCTGAGATTTCGTGATGAATAAATGAATGAGTGAGTGAGTGAGTGAGTGGTATTTGACAAATATAATAGTAGAAAGAGGATAGTGTCAAGTCTTTGTTATGCTAAACTCGGTTGACAGTGCTGTGTGAGCACTTGAGTAACTAACGGGATTTCAAGTAAAGATCCTCATTTTATATACCGGTAGTGCAGAGCGCAATTGGCATCTAGTCGGCCGTGTCTCGACTTGAGCTATGTTGCCATGGAAACTATCTGCCTTGCATTCCTTCATGAGTATATTTTATGATTTGATTAGCCTGTGCTTGAGTGAAAAAGGGCCGAAATCAGAAGAATGGGAAAGACTATCGAAAATTCATGTAGCCAGCGGTTCCTTCTGGGTCCTAAACTATGTGTATGCAACATATGGTTGAGATTGGTGGAACGGTGTAGATTTGTATACGGTACCAACCCACATACATACATACAGACTTTCACTTTTATATATTAGATATCAGTGGGGAAATATACCGCATATTTTCATGAGTTTATGCCCAGATACTCTAAAGGAGACGACGAGTGATGCGATGCGGTCGAGCTCGTGAGTCAAGTCATGATATATCACGCTGCTAATATGAGAAGTGTCATTCGGTTTGAGATCGGAAAGTAACGAGCATTCCCGAGTGGGTGGACTCTCAGATAGACCGATCAATAAACGTATACGTGAAGTCATGTCATATATCGATCCACGCTACAGGATTATCTTTATTGTTTTGAAGCGAATTAGAGTATTAGAAGATGTTTCAAAGGACACAGAACGCAGATTACCATAGTAGAAAGCTATTACATATGAGGAATATAATGTAACAAGCGACGTGCAATAATAGCATCTATAATGATCAAGCCATAAGCGAGTTATTGACACATCGAGATATCGATGAAGGAAGGCAGTAGTGGGGGTTGCTTGCTGTGGCGCTTGGCTGCAAGCAAGGCGATTTCACTTGGACGTGAACTGTTGTATTCAGAGTGTCATATGTGGTTACGCAACTCGGCTAGCAAGCGAGATCGCAGGTGCAAGGCAGGCTGTGATTACTTCGCGTGTAGAAGGCTCGCATTTATACTTAGCGAAGCCGAGCAGTTCTTTTTCACAGTGCGTTAGAAACGTGCAGAGGTTTTCTTGTCTCGACAAGCGGACGTGTACCGTGCTCAAGTATTTATTAAAGCTACCAGTTCATTATGGATCTGTGATATTATCAGAACAGTTGTAAATGTTTACTGCCATCTTGGTCAAGAAGAATTGTGTCGAAGCGGAACGTGGACTGACTGTATGTCTCTGTCCAGCGGTGTCCATTACCAAGGCAGCCATTTCGAAACCTTGTGAGGTCTTCATCACGAGTAATAGTAACGTGTATGATTGTGTTGATACATGCTAACTTCAGGACTAGTTAAGCTGTACATTATGCAGACACTAGAACGCATATTATCGTCTGAGATGTCAGTGGGGAAGGTCAATGTTATAGTTATGACTTCCAGAATGGCAGGCTAATTTAATGGGGTAGCTTCATGAGAAATGCATAAGCGAAAGGACTGCCAGCCACAACTGCATTCTCCTTGTTGGAGAGGAGTATATTTTCACCGCACTCCAGTGGTTGTTCGCGAGTGCTTTCAGGAGCTGCGACATGCAGGACAGTGCTTTTTCTCAGGCGGATGATAGTATTTCTGGCATGAAGGGAGTAGGCTCGTATGTTCGTCTGACCAGTATGCGTGTGCGCTGCAGACCCGGGTTCGATTCCCAGACCCAGAGAAGGAGAAGAGTGTATTATCTGGTGATACCCTGGATTTTCCCGCTTAAGACGCTTCAAGATGCAACAAAGGTACTGGACCAGCAGACTCTATAACGTAGCTTAGTGGAGGCACTTGTTAGCAATTGCAATTGTCTTTTCTTTTTTGCAGATTAAATGGGTATTCACAAGTTTAGGTTCGATGTTTCTGTCGAATCTGACTTGCTGTGTTCCCGGGATTTTGTATTCGCTTAACGAATTCATCCCTTGTGTATTACTAGTTTGGATCATTTAATCAGTAGTCAGTAATTTCTTAGTAGTGCGTATTTTTATTTGTTGAGAAGAACATTTAGGGGAAGATCTCCAATAATTTGTCCAAGCATAGTTTTAATCGCGTTTGTTTATCAGTGTTTGGAACACTGATTTATTTGAGGCCAGTAAATGTTTTTCATGTACTACTGTTCTGTTAGGAACTTCGCTTTCTCGCAGCGATTTGAATCTTGGAAAGTTTATCTTGGTGTTCGTTGCATATATAGTTTTAATCCCCCTGTTGGATTATTTTTATGGAAAGCAATTCGCTTTTGTGAGTCCAGATTTATTAGTGGATTTACTTAATGATTGTCATTGGATTAACCTGATTAGTTTACTTGCTTTCATGGTGTAAGTTTTGTCCACTGATACTTCGAAGCCCACCGAAGTTGGAGGCTATCCTGATTCAGGAAAAGATCAGTTTTACCATCTATTAGGTATTGATTTGAGATTAAATTAATTTAGGATGTCATTTTGAGACATGTATTTTCCACAGTATTAACGTAAATAATTGCATTTAATGCAATTGTGTGAGTGAGATATAGTATAGCAGTTTTGAACACCATTTACAAAGTTGATTAAATCATTCCAGGAAAGCTTGACTTGGAGTCAAGAAAAATGAACAAGTATTATTAATATACATTATCGGGAGGCAAGATAGGTGAATTTGCTAGTGGAATGTTTCAGTGTCTCGACTTTGAACAACGTGCTAAAGGTTAGTGTGTGAGTTAAGCATGTTTGTAGCTCTTGTGTGAATATTGAGATTAAAAATAATAGTAGTGTTGTGAAACTTCGAATAACCTTGTTGTGTTTTGGATGCACATCTGGGATGATGCATATTTGTGAGATTTCATGCTTGTTGAAGCATTAGGCCTATTTTAGATTGAGCCGGTAAGTGCTTTTTCAGCCGGTAAGTGCCAATCTGTTTGTGACTTCGAGTAGTCAACACCCGTGTTAGGTGTCACGTTAATATAGATGAGTTTTTCTGGTATTTTAATGTCTGTTGGAGACATTGGCGTCGTCATTCTTATAGAGCGATCCTACATGTTTTTTCTTCACCTAATCCAAGGCATCGCTTGGATAATCTGTTCGAGCTACTTAAGACATTTCCACAGCATATAATCGTTAAAACCTCTACAATTTTGAACAAGTTTGCTTGAAATTTGATTCATGAACACAGTCAACAGATACACTATTTAGCTTAATTGCTTGATAAAAATTGGTAACCCGATATATTGAATGCTAATTGCACATCACGATGCGAATGTTATGGCCAAAATCAGCTGTTTAGGCTGAATCATGTAAATGTCTGAGGACATTTTTGTGTATATTCTTATAAATACGTGTATATAATCTTGATATTGCTACACTTTTGGAATATCGTTTAAGACGATACGCGTGTATAAATATTGATATTCATCGTCTAATATTTCATCCAGTCCTCCAAATATCATTAGGAGATTGATGCCTAATTTCCTTATTACATAGTGTGAGATTATTTTTTAATCACCCCAGCGTGTAGGTGATGATCGTAATCCATTTCTGGAATCATGTAGGATTTTCTTACTACTGTTGTGTTTAGCTGTGATTTTGTTTTCTTGGCGACAGGGTATTAATATTTTTTTCTTGTCTGTTACCTTCTTCTCTTGGAATACATTGTTTTCCCAATTTTAAATCATTGTGATATTTTAACGAAGAGATTGGAGGTCGTTTTAAGATGGCCATCGCTTGGATTTCCTTTTTCTAGGGTTTTCCACCCTTGAGATAGTTCTTTTTAGAGTAGTTTTTCGTGTTCTTGAGATAGGTTCTTGTTTTTTCGTTCGTTGTAGCCATGGTCATTCTTAAAACAGCCTGATAGGATGACTAGTACCCCATTCATTCCTCTACTTGGTGGTAGGATCTGGGAGGGTTTTTCGCCGGGCATTTTTCAGGTTCTACGATCCTGAGACCATCGAGGGATTTCACCAGGTATTGGTAAGTGTTTCGGGTACAGTACCAAGGAGGGAGGAGGTTGGGGGAAACAGACAAAGGAACATATATAAAAATTACCAACCTAACAGCGATAGATTGCTTTCTTAGATATTAATTTTCCTGATGGAGTGATCTTCAAGGAGAAGCTAGCAGGCGATGATGACGACGTCTGGAGGTTTGGAATGATGAAAAAGTCCTCTTGAGCATGGAGATGTTAGCTGGAGATAGCAACGACATCTTGTGGCTGGATTGGGAAAGAAATCCTCTTGAGCATGGAGATGTTGAGGAACTTCAGCAGTTAGCTGCTAGATGCCGCTAGGTTGATCATGGAAGTTATATCTACAACAAACTTACAAAGAAAGTAAGCAAGGTGCTCAAATAAAAGAACAAGTAAGAAATCACTGTTGGTGTTTGAGAAAAAAAGGGAAGAAAGAAGTTAAGCAAAGAGCAGCGAAGGCTAACTCTGTCTTACCGTGTATTCCAAAGAATACACCAGCAGTACCTCGAATGCCTACATTAAATAAGAATACAGCAAAAGTGTGAAGATTTAATAAATCATAATTGTTTTCGTTCCATTTAATATACATTTAGTAGATGTAAAATGGTAACTTTGTCCTCGTTGGAATAATTCATGTTGTAATTTTCAGTCCGTGAAAACATACATCATTCCAATTACTGGAGTAGGTGAAAAATAACCTGAAATAAATTACACTTGATTAGCATTCATTTACAGGGTGTTACCGACTATTGGAGAATAAAACTAAGAGATGGCATGTTTCGCTCGTCCAGGTACTATACTGGTTTTTTTTTGTTCGAAATTTCCTCCGCCAATTATACAGACTTTCCATGGGATGGAGTAAATAGCCAATCGTTGGAATAAGGTATAGTTGGGCACTATGGTGCATTTTAAACACGGTAGTGTACTGATAAGGTAAATTATACCCATGAAATAATATTTACACGGAATGTATCAGGTAAGACAGGTCGAAACATATTTTGAAACTTTTTGGACGCAATTGTTGTTCTATAAGAGGACAATGTGTGGAAAATCAGCTGCCAGATTGAAATGCAAGGCTCCGAAATCTTACCTGACTTGCTGGTACGCAGGCATGACAGCTGGAGGAGCTGGACATCCCTGTGTCACTCGGAGTAGTAGCGAGGAGGGGGGGGGGTATATGCTGACTGGAGCGTGCGGCTCCTTCCCACTGGCCTTGAGTGCTTGGGCGGTCAGGGCTGTCCATTCCAACATGTACGGTACTCGTTTCCACCCATTCGCCAGCTTGCCATGGTGGGTGAGTGATTATCGTGACGGACTGGAAACCCCAAGCATGCAGGTTCTCTCCTGGACATGGTAAGTGATTTTTGAAAGGCGACAAAATTTACGATACGCATTTGAATTCAGTAGGCCATATTCATAATTATAAAATTAATCTCCAGATTTTCCGCCAACTGAAAGTTCCTCATTACTCTACTTGAAAGCGCTATAGTGCCAAGGAGCTTAGATATCCAACCTCCTTAATTTTCGTAGCGCTTCAAGGAGCGATAAAAGTTGCCATGCAATTTGCCCTCTGGGAGTCAATTAACAAAGCCTGCACCCTGCACCCGGCACCCGAGGCCATACCATAAAAATAACAAATAAGAGAGATTCGCCACATGATTTCCGAGCCTTGCAGTTCAATCTTGCGGCTGATTTTCCTCTTATAGTACAACGATAGCAACCACAAAGCTTCAAGATAGGTTTCGACCTATCTTACCTGATACTCCCCTTGTAAGATCCTTGTCACAATAGGACATTTCATTTACAATCGGTTTGTTGCAAATATTGCGAAATAATTTCAGAAGAATAATGGAGAATTATGCCATACACTCTAACACAAGGCAGAGTATTAGGAGTATCAATATCGAGACGAGATAAGATAAGAGAAGCTGAGCACATGTTTCGGGATTCAGTCCATTTTAAGTTTATGAGAGAGAGAATACTCCTTCTACACAGGGATTGCTAGTAGGAATGCTTAAAACAAAGCATACAAGCTTATAAGTACTGGGGATGTTTTATTTGCTGATCTCGTGAAACATTTTCCTTAAGTCTCTCCTTCAGTATTGTTCTCTTTGGTGGCATTAATTTTGGCCTCCCTTCGAAATAAAGTCCCACGTTGGCATGAATCGGAACGTTGAAATATAATTCGGGACTGATGACAACCCCTGCTGTATAACACGATATAGCACATGCACCGAAATGAATTTAGTTCCATCACATAGAAAGTCTGAAGCCTCCGTGGCTTAGGCGGCAGCACGCCGGCCTCTCACCGCTGGGTCCGTAGTTCAAATCCCGGTCACTCCATGTGAGATCTGTACTGGAAAACCGGAGGCAGACTGGTTTTTCTCCGGGTACTCCGCTTTTCCCTGTCGAAATTTCATTCCAGCAACACTCTCCACTATCATTTCATTTCATCTGTCATTCATTTAATCATTGCCCCAGAGGAGTGCGTCAGGCCTCGGCAGCCGGCACAGTTCATATCCTCACCGCTAGATGGGAGCTTCATTCAATCCATTCCTGACCCGTTCGGAGATTGGAAGCAGGCTGTGGATTTTCATTTTTCACATAGAAAGTCTATTTAATTGGCGGAGGATTTTTCAAACACAAAAGAGTGACAGTCAGTCTGAAAGACTATACTTTATATCATTTTAAATGCTACAAATGCTGAAAAATGCTGGAAAGACTGGAGTCTTCTCGCTTCGCTCGAAGCCAAATTCTCACTTTTTACTCGCTCCATATTGTTTATTTCGTTGAGCACTAGATTTAGCTTTAGTAAAAATATTAGCACTATTACCTTCAACGGACGCCATTGTAACACTTTACTAGACCTCACAAAATGTTAATCTTGTCAAGTCGAGTTGTAGACTATAAGTAAATCTGCGAACGAACCCTGATGCAGCTGCAGAGATAGCAAGAATCACGTGCGTGCTGCGTGCAAACCAAGGTCATAGTAGGTAGCTGAATGGATGACATCACGCTCACCGGAGCACGCGGGGAAAGAAAGAAGCTGAAGCGGTACTATGACGTCACATACCTCAGTGCATTCCCGGTACATTTCATCCCGTCACCGTAACGTAACGCCAGACCCCAGCGTAACGACGAAGTCGACATGATCATTTAAAATGATAAAAAGAAACCACAGTATAATACTTGACCTAATTCCTTAAACTCCTGTTGAGGAGCTTAGGGCTGAAACAAGAGTTTGCCATCTGGTTCTGTTGCATGCTGTGGATTTTATCTTTCCTCACGAGTATCCAAGCTGCTCGCTCTCTTCCTTCACTAATCTCCTCCATGTCATTCTAGGTCTTCCTCTTCTCCTTTGGCCCTGAGGATTCCCTCCATGGCTTGTTTAGCAATGCTGTTGTCAGATCTGCCAATCCATTGCCACTTTCTTCTCTTGATCTGCTGTTCGACCGGCAGTTGATCTGTCCTCATCCACAATTCCTCATTTGACACCACATCTGGCCAGGGTATTCCTAAGATGTTCCTAAGACAATTCTTCTTCTTTTCGTTTGGGCCTACTGAGGACCACGGGGCTCGTTTTGACTTCTTGTAAGGAATTTGTTTCTTCTTAGCCCAGGCAGCTTTCATCTTCTGGCTGTGTGTCTGCTTTCTTTCCTGTGTCCACTTCGGTCTGGTAGTCCCTGTACTCTTCCTGCTGGTGAGAGACACTGGAAAGACACCATGTTGAATCATCTGTCGGAATTGTGATCGATCCTGTATGTTTTTTGATGAAATTCCAAGTTGCTCTAGGTCTGACTTCACTGTGGTGATCCATTTGTTTATGGACGCTTTCCTTCTTCCTGTCGTGGTGAAGATCTGGCTGGTAAGTCTATCTGGACCCATGCGTGTCAGATGTCCGTAGAAAGCTAATCGTCTCTTCCTCATGGATGTGACGATATCTTCTTGATGATCATAGAGCTCATTGTTGTGCCTGATCCTGTAAGTACCACCCTCTTCCCTTATTGGTCCTAAAATCCTTCTAAGTATTTTCCGTTCCTTGAACTCTAGTTTCCTCAGTGGGCCTTTCCGGTTCATCAGGAGACACTCAGAGGCATATACAACGGAAAGTCTTACTACTCTACTGAGTTGTAATGTAGGAGTTTAAGGTTCTTAGAGAGGCACCTGGATGTGTAGATGCTAAGACCATTATTTACAAATGCCTGGATCTTTCGTGTCAAGGATTTGGTATCTTTCCAAGTTCCACATGCATATAGCAGCACCGACTTGACATTGCTATTGAAAATCCGTAATTTTGTTCTCTTAGAGTTCTTTGGACCTCTATATGGGAGGAAGTGTTGCAAAAGCGCCCCTAGATTTATTCAAACGGCTGTTAACGTCTCCTTCTGCCCCTCCATTCATCGTTACAATGCTTCCTAGACAGCAAAAGCTAGTCACCCTCTCAATGACCTGTCCATCGAGTTACAATGGTGCACTGTTGCGGTTCCTTACCCGCATGTATTTGATCTTATTAATATTAATCCGAAGTCCAACTTTCTGTGCTTCAGAGACAGAACTTATCGAGAGGGCACGCAAGGTAGCCCCAAAGACTATTTTACAAAACAATTAATTAATTTTCTTTTTAAACGGTTACAGTTGAGAGCTGATCCTCTCGTCCTACATGGACGAAGCGCCACCAGGAGGGAGTGTGGAAATGCCTTTGTCAGTGCCGGTAACCAAAGCCCCAACCCCCGGAGTTGCTGCAGGAGTTTATATCTTGGTTTAGAGTTCCTGAACCCCACATTTCTAATCAATCGGCAGTGTCCATGTCCATACTGAACCTCAAAACTCCACTAACAATTGAATCAGCCGGAGCTGACAAGTATTAAGTCAGTTTTCGCTACTGTTCAGGTGGCAAATAAACCGTCATTGACAGAACAGAACTTAACAAACACACTATACTAGTCATCTATGTTGTGAAGCAACTATTGAGGTTATATTTGAGTTGGAGGAGTATCTATTTTAATTAAATAAACATTTTTTTGAAATCAATTTTGGAAACGTCATTTAATGCCTTTCAATTCCGTTGTCAGATTAGTGCGGCATAAAACCGTCCAGAATGAATATTTCACATGATATTTTATTTTAAAATGAATTTGGAACATAAATAACACTTGAACCCTGTACAAATATAATTTATAATAGCACAGTAACACGCGGGAATCTTGCAGTTTGACCAACATTAAGTACAGAATACGGCGCTGAAAGGCAGCAAGTCACTGACTTAATGCTCTTCTCCTCTGATCGCACTTCATGTAGCAGTGGATTCTGGCTTAAACAGAAGGCTGTCTTAATTCTTTCTTACGCCGTTCGAAAGCCCATTGGCCAACACTTCACACTACTAAGTGTTAAAAAAATGGCCATTTTTTACTAAATGTTTCTCAGCTCCGACCGATTCAACTCGATCTTGAACAGGAAATTCGATAATGTGACTCACCTTGTCCTGCCCTCGCTCTGAACACTTGCACCGAGATCCAGATACCGCTATCGTGTATTCAGAGACATATAATCTAAGCTGCAGTTCAAATTCAATAAAAGAATGAGGAAATGTTGTCGCCAAACAGTCATAATAAGCAGTCAATAAAATGGAACGTAAAACCACTAATTACTCATTAAATCTTCTCCTTTAATACGATCCAAGTTTGAAATCTAACAGTTACGATTAATACCGCTCTATGCTGAATACTCATTTCCACACCACCATGAGGTAGAGTACATGGCGCGTCTTTTTTTAACGTGGTCTCCCCAGTAGGCCTAGTCCACGGTTCCTGTGTTTAACATGGCATTTGATGTGTCGAAGGTTCATGTACACAGTAATTTTCAGCAACACTGCGTTTGTTTTGCAGATAACTGATTATAATGTCAAGTTGGTAAGAAGCGTTTGGAGTAGATGTTTCTGATTAATTTTCGCGGGTTTTCCATTTGCGGGTTTTCCTTTTGTAAAAATGTTCGATCACTAATCATTTTAACTCACGATGACTTGCATCCTTTCTTGCCTAATGCTTGATTTAGTTTGTGGCCCATTTTCCGGAGGCAGACCTTTAATGATCATTACGTTTATGGGCATATATGATCCCCTCTGCCTATAGGACATGGATGTTGGTACGGACTCTTAGTAAGCAATCACATTAACCATTGCAAATGTGTGGCACGCAGAAATATATTGTCTTCATCAGAAGAACGGATTCATGTGGCACAAGTATTTTTGTTTGACAATCACTGGCTATCCATGGATCTTAGAATCTTCTAGATTTCTAGTTTATTGGATTCAAGTCAAACTAGGAACAACATGTCAGCGCTTTGTCTCTTATATCAATGGAATACAAATAAATGTTGTGATTGATAGGGCTCACAGTTCTGTAACCCTACCCCTATCAGGTATTTGTGTCACTCATTTGCCTTCATTGACTGATTTAACAAATTATGAAGAACAGAAGATTAGTTAGTTAGTTATTGTTTTTTAAAGGGGCGGAACTACGAGGTCATCTGCCCCTTAACTGAAGATTCCTTACAACAAAATACGTAGGATAGAGTCTGTTACTTTCTTGGAATAGAAATGTATTTCAAATATATTCTATTGCGTGGCTTCATGCCTTATATCGTAGTCACTGAGTTTCCTCTTTTGTTTATTGTGTCCATTTCTCTTTTCTGCATCAACTTCTTTTTCTTTACAGATGCCTTAGAGTTGATCTTTAAAAACCAAGCACTTATCGGTTCCAGCTGAAACATGAGACAATTCTCCTTTATATTCACTCAGCAGACTTCAAGCAACAATAGATTATAGTACTACAATAACACACACATGATAGGGTGGGTATTGGAGGGTACAGCAGTCTCACAGCCAATGGGGGACCAGTTATGGGAACGTAACCTCCTCACTGACATGGCTGTGCTCCTGATATCTGTGACCGAGACTGCTCTGTGATGATGTCCTCAATCTCACCACCAGACACACATGATATCCGTCAATAAACTAGACACTTACCACTTCTCAGAACACTTAGCCTACAGGTCTTTTCTTGAAAATTTATATCACCATAAGATGATAATGAGTCACTTTCTTGATGTGTGTCGTTGGCGATTCAGTTCACTGAATAGTCGAATCTGATAGGGACATGTCAGCTGGTTCTGGTAGAGCAATAGGAGATTCCATATGCCACCAGAGAAATGTCTAGGATGCTCATACGTGTTCGACAATAATCTTCGTAGTTTCGATGATCTGAAACTCAGCGATGGCATGGCAATTAGTAAATTACATAGTAAACACTCGTGAGGAAACGGGCTGTCTTTCTCACTACTAGATTAGTACATTCATTCATGCGATTTGTTAATTCTATAACGTATCCTTAATTCAGCCAATATCCGTGTTAATCAAGTCCAACAAGGGCATTTAATAATCTTTAAAAAATTGAATGGGTTGAACAACGTAATGCTTTATCTTTCCTTATCGGGGATCGTTTGTCAATCGCATAAATAACAGCTAACTTGGTTAGTGTAATAATAATCAAGGTAGGAAGCATTGCACACATATATCAGTCTAATGATATCCAATCTGATTGGCCGAAACGATTTTCCAAACCCTGAGCTGTTGAGATGTTAAAGAAAGCATTGTCTTCACGCCTGGAAAAAGAACTTTGATTTCAAATTTACGCCCATATGAGTGATAAGCGTCTTCAGTTGATTATGTCGTCTTTGGATGGACTCGCTTGGGTTCGAGTAGTCTCGTTGTTAAAGTATCCGACCTTGCGCAAATTCGAAGAAGGAGAACACTAAAATATTGATGATGATTGTTACTTTAAGGGGTAGCGCGGCGAGCTCATCTTCTTCAATAATGAGGCCTAAGCAGCAGAAATATATGAAACGAATCGTTCCTAATTTGTCCGAGACGAGGTGAACAGAGAGCAGCTTTAACCCTCAGTTATTGTTGGTTATGAGCTGATTGACTGGATCAACGAATCAATCCGTGCACTCGTGTGTCGAATTGAATCAAGAAAATCTGACGTGTTACCTTCTCTGTTATAAGTGGAGTGCTTTGGACCAGACTGGAGTTTTCCATACCTTTGTTTGACCTGCCTCTCACGGAGTTTGGCTGAACCGAGAATGTATTGTACAAACTCACCAATCTATTTTACACCATAGTATGCTTGCATGAACACTTTGGCGGAGAGCACATCAAGCTAGTTAGAGCAATAAGCAAACAACTTACCTAAAGACGAGGAAATTCACTGTAGCACTGCTGGATGATAGCGCCTTCTTTTGACAATCATTCTGCTGCTCGGGCAGAATAAATTTTTGGCAATAGGCAACATGTACCCTCGCAACCTGATGGTAATGGTGAGTTCTGCTACTGTATGTGGGGCGGAACAACGCGATCATCAGCCCATAATCTCGCAGGTTCAGAGACCTCCCGCAATGGACTTGATTGAATGACAATTTACATCACCAGGGTTACGCGCTCATTGTTACACACATAGTTGTTGAGCACGTACCATGGTCACAGAAGTTAGTTAGTTACTGAGGTTTAACCCATTTTAGGGCAAAACTATTTTTAGCCTACTTTTCATATTTTGCATAAATGAGGAAAAAGTAGACTTATGAGAACAACATCAAGATGTTCGAGGAGATAACACCTAAAATTAGAGCCAAATTGGTAATATCCGAGGAGGAGCGAAAGATCAGAAGTGAACGATTGAAGAGGTTTTGGGAAGAGAAGAGGAGATTAACCAGAAAGCCTTAGGTCCCATGCGGTCCACAGGCAACCGAATTCGGTAGAAAGAAAGAAGACTTATGAGATCGATCCGGGAAAATTTATGTCTGTCTGTCTGTGTGTGTGTGTGTGTCCCTATCAACTCCTAAACTGCTGCAGCAATCGAAACTAAATTTTGTATGAGTAAAGATCTGTACCGGAACATCTCAATGTCATACTTGAAAAAGATGTGAGTGCTACCAACTGCTGAAAAATCACAATTGAAATTTGAGCTCCATGTTGGATATCTTGGAATGTATCAATGGAAACTATTCCAAAATTGGCACACATATAGTGAACCCGAGGAGGTTATGCTGACTGGAATCGAACGTGGTTCTCAGAGACTGTGATCTCAGTATAAAGGTTCCACCAGGGAACGAACCCAAAGTCTGTGGAGGGAGTTTCATTGTAAAAACCCCTAGAGAGAAGTGTATATTAAATCACTGGTGTGATTTCAGTTGCAGTGACATTATTTATTAAAATAATGCAGGGAAATTGAGCAGAATACAGTACTATTAGACTACTTGGTGTAGGCTATACGGGGCTTGGAGCACTGCAAGTGCAGAGTTGACATTTTTACAAATAGGCCCAGAATTGTGGGAGGTGTTCAGTGGAGCCAAGTCAATCTTTCTGACCTCATTCTGTCGTCTGGAAGAGGGTGAGGGCCTGAATAATGACCCAGTTCTTCCCCGACGGAGAATGGATTTGAGAATGGTGGGGAGAGATCACAAGGAAAATCATTGATTACTCGTGATTGGAGTAACGAAATGACATGAGAGTTGCCCACAGGCGAATCTATAGACTGGAGGCTAATTTTAGAGCCTTTAATCTGCGAAATTGACGCATATTTAAGGAAGTGCGGAAGGACCGTAGGACTATCATTGTTCGCGGCGGGATTTGAGGATGGTGCCAGGGAATCCCCGGGAGATAGCGTCCCACGCTATGGAGAAAGGAATTAATATTAATTAATTGGCCGAGCGATTCTTTAGCACGCAGATAGTTCTGGGATCAGGGAAGAAAAAGGAACCCAATGAACAAGGTTTCGAGACCAGAATCATGCTGGGAGAGGAGCCGAGATCACGCGGGAAGATTCCGCTCTATTTTTTGTGTGAAACTCATATAAGGAGGTCGACCCTTAGCAGAGCAAGTTAGTTGCATTCAGTCTTACCCTAGTTGGAGCCAGTCTCACACCAGTTTGTCACAGTTTGTCAAGAGAGGCGCAGACAGTCGTCATGGCGGAACATATGTTGGTCCGGTGCATGAAAGGACGCCCGCACAAAGAGTTCTACATTTGAGTGAAGCAATTAATAAGCTTTTATTAATAATAATCGCGCTGCAGGTATACTCAGCAGTACGAACAATGGCGTGTTCACTTAGGAAGCACCGTGTAAGATGAGTGGCAGAACTATTGTAAATAATAATAATTTGTGTAAAGTTATGGACAGCGTTAAGCGCAATGTATCAAATATCGACTGATCATTCATGTCTAATTACGCTGGAATGCGCTGGGAGAAACTTTACGAAGCATTTGGTAATGTTTTAAGAATACCAAATAATAACGCTCAGGACGGAAGTTAGCATATCTATGCGACGCAGGAAGCTTAACGTAGGAGTATGGATAAAAACTGTTGGTGAATTCCGAGGGCAGGTAAACCAGACTTTCAATCAGGAGTTGGTAGGAGCAAGGGAGATGCCGTCGACACCTGCAATTTTGATATCTTTGCTAGGGAATTTCAAGCAATGAAAAGTGTACACAGTGACGTGTGTTATGTATAAAGCATATGTAAAATATCTTTTAAAGTAGTGGTTTTATAAGTGTTATAAAGTGTCACATGTTTGGGAGCAATAGCTTCCTTATAGAAATGCAAAGTGCCGTATGGTTAACGGAAGTTGTGTGTCATAAAATGTGTGTATTCAAGATGAAAATGTCGCGTTAAACCTGCATATGGCAGGCGACTTGGAAGGATATGATTGGTTGAAGCCACCATGAGAAGCCTTGAGATATGTGAGTACCCCACAAATTATGGTTAATTAGAGAATATAGGCCAATGCATGTTATGTGATTTCAGTAAAGATGCCAGTAAGAATCAGATTAGGAGGTAGACCCTCCAGGTTTAGTCATTATTGTATTGATTTTTATACAGTTGAGATGTTAATGTGCATCAATAAAGTGGATTAATCATTACCACTATTAATTAAGATGGCAATCAGTTATGTAAATGTTACGAGCACAGTTGTTCGAGTTTTGAGATGATTGGTTGTGTCGGATTTTGGTAAATTATGTCAGAAATATAATAATAATAATAAGGAATGATTTTGGCAAATTATGTCAGAAATATAATAATAATAATAAGGAATGATTTTGGTAAATTATGTCAGTGAGAATAATATAATAACAATTATGAATATCAAAGGTATTAATGGACGCATCAGGTAATTGTTGTAAACAAGAAATAATTACGCTATTTGCAAGACTTATTGATCCAAGCAGTAAGATTATACAGTAAGATTACCTTACGGGATTAAAGAAAGAGTTTGATATCAGAATATTGTATTAATGGGAATATAATTATGCCAGGAATGGAAGAGCTTTTAGTGAATTGAATTTGCAGCTTATGTGAGAAGTTTATAGAGTAATTGATAGATTTCTCTTAATATTATAGGACGAAGTCGTAACATTAGGTAAGGAGCCAGGTGGTCTATTCTACGTATGAAATCTCCTATGCCGGAGGCATAAGCGGAGATATACTTTGTGCCAGAGTGTTTAGTGTTGGACCCTAACTCTGATGATGGATGTGAAATGTTCCGGATTGGAATCACATGTAGGTGCGAGGCAAACGTTTGGACACCTCGTCACTCTATGATTTCCCGATAACTTATTGTTGAGTGATTCGGCTTGTTGAAGCGAACCTCAAATGTCGGCAGCTTGGACTGACCGCATAATTTATTTAAGACACCGGTTGCCTAATAGACCAATTTTTTACGAACCTCGTACCTTCATGTTGAAATGGGCCTAGTTTGGTGCCAGTAATTAGTATCCTCGGAGTAGGAATAAATATAAAGCTCATTCACTACCTGTGTGCATAATATTCAGTTAAAATCCATTGAGATATGTGTGCCATTGGGAGCACAGTATTGTCTTGTAAAATCTTACAATGCTTTGGAAGTAAGCCTTCAAACATAAAAGCGGGGGTCGAGTTAGGGTGGAAACCCAACCCACTGCTATTGTATACCGACCGCTCGAGGAGAGGGTCTGGGGACGGCCAGACGGACCGTAAAAGCAAGGTTGAAAGGAACAGACTTTAGACCCTGTTAATGACATGAAATAAAATGTTGTTATGTAGAGTAATGAAGCCATGTGGTTTAAGAACACATTGATAATTATATATTACCCTGATGGTTCATGATTTTAGCTATCTAACGAATGGTTAGACGTTGCATTTATACTGTCACTGACAACTTTTTCAGAAGTTGGTTACCAGATTCCACAGGCTACGCGCGCAAGGGTGTTTGATTATACCATCCGACACAAAAATAACATAACGTTTTTATATGAAATCACAAAACGGCATGCAGTGGAACTATACAAATAAATAGTGGAGTAGGGGTAGCTTACATAAATATGGAGTTGCACGTTGACTGCTGTGCAACACCAGAATAGGCTAATGCATGTGAAGCATTTGGTGGGAAAAGAAAGATCAAAACACACACGGTACACATAATTGTCAAATTAAGAAGGTTTTTATGAATCAGTAATGTTGTGATATTAAAGAAGTCACATTGTATGACAGTAGTGTCAATGTACAGTTTGTTTCTGAAGTTGTATGTGCATCAGCGCACTAGAATATCTTTGTGATGCTCACATAAGGGTAAAGGTTTGTGGTATGATATGATTTAGTATGATTATATTATGTTCATATTGGTGGATTGTGGAAAGTAATTTTTGTTTGCTTTTGTTTTATGGTTATGGGGATTGTTTTATTTTGTTTAAAGCCATGATTTTATTTACTGAATTAAAGTTTTAGAATAGAGTTGTGCCTTATCATTGTAGAGTTGATACCTTTTAGCCTCAAATCCAAAGTATGCAACTGCTCAGTGGGAGGACGGTACACCCTCGAGTCCTGAAGCTAGCTGGAGGCAGAAGCATATTTTCCATCGAGATTATACGCATGGGTACATGGAAAATGTTGTCCTGTACGGTGATTTGAGCTATAGGTACAACTAAAGTCGGTCTATATCTAATGCACACAACTCTATTAAAGTAACGATTAACATGAAGTAGGGGAGGACCGCACCTAATATAGCTAAGCTCTGATACGCACAATATAAATTTTGATAATGCAATACGTCTAGTATGCTTATTCATTATCATGGCGAGACCCAAGTGGGGCATTCGACAGTTCAACCGAGACCTTGGAGGGTTGCTGCGATGTCTTAACGTGGACCTCCTCCAATGAATCCTTTTATTAATTATCATGTCGCCCGTCTGTGGGGATAAGCATAGTACTACGGTACATTATCATTATCATGGCCCAAGCAACGTGGGGCTGTATTAATTCATTATGGAACCGCCTGCGTCAGTGCAATATGAGCGATCTTGGCATTGCACAAACCGGGCAAACGACATTATCATTATCATGGCGCCCAACGTGGGGATTATGGGATTTAGGGAAAACCCATAGATTTTTTATGGTATTTCATGGGGAAAACCATAGTAATTGTTTTTTGCCTCAAACTGTGTTTGAGTGATTTTTAAGTTCAGTAGGATTTTGATGTAACGCAGAATCTCTCTATTGAGAAGAGGATTACCCAAGGGTATGAGCGCTACATACCAGATCCACAATTTATCATAATATTATCAGGTTTTGTACGGCGTTACAATATGTGTACAGTGTTTGATGTTTCTTTTCAAAACATATCCACACATTTTTTCCAGGAAGCCTGCCTGCATATTTAAGTGTATTATTGTGAAAATGTCAGGCACAGAGGAGATTTTGCAGGTGATTGCAGGGTTGAAACAGCATTTTGATGTTGTTAACGAGCAGAATAGGCTGGAAGCTAAGGCTTTCCAGGACGGAATAAACGCTCGGTTAGATGATAACCAGAGTGAATTGAGCAATCGTTTAGATGCTAATCAGGTTGCAATGAATGACAACCAGGTTGAATTGAATAATCGGTTAGATGCTAATAAAGTTGAAATGAATAATAAGTTAGGTCAAATGCAAGAGGTAATTAAGACCGAAGTAACAGAAACTGTTGTAAGCATTGTATCGGAAATGCAGGTTAAAACAGATAAACGTTTTGAGGCTATAGAAGCCAAACTTGAGAGTAACTTACAAGCGTGTAAGCATGCTCAGGATGAATCCAACAGTAGGTTAGATGCGTTATCTAACGACATTAAGGATATTCAAATCCAAAATGAGGCGAATCTCGAACGCCAAGCGAAACAATTTTCAGAGTTTACGAGAACGGTAGACCAGAGATTAGAGGAGAACGACTCTAAATGGGACCAGAAATTGAAAAGCTATGCTAGAGCAATTAATGGTGATCTCAAGAAATAGGACCAGAATATATTAGGTCAATGTCAAGAAATAGGTGAAATCAAGGCTGTCGTTAACGAGAGTAAAGAGCTGGTAGGAAACATGAAGGGCCAGATAACTAAAGTTCATCAAGAACTGGACCAATTTCAGAATGACATTGTCGTAGTCAACAAAAGGCAAGAGGAGAATAGAGGTGAAATTATTAAGGTCCAGAAGGAAATGTCAAAGGTCAATGGACACATTCGAGAAGAAATCAAAGGATTGAGGGAAGAACTCGAAGTGAGAGAAGGCCAGAAAACAGAGGCCAGCGACAAGACCCTTGCTCAAATTAAGGAAGATGTAGAGGATGAAATCTCCCATATCAAACAAAGTCTGAAAGAAGACAAGAAGAAAATAATTCAAGTAGCCGAGGAAAATCGAGATAGGCTTACAAGAATAGAGAAAGAAGTCATTGCTCGTCTGGAAAGAGCAGAGATGCGCCACAATCAAATGGAGACTAGGATAATCGCACAGGAGGAAACACGTCTGAAAGATCCTAAGTCAAGTGAAGGCAGCATGGAAGATATGAGGAAAACAAGGTGGGCAGACTTAGAAACCCAACCTAAAATAAGGAGTGCTACAGGCCCAGGCGAAAGTCCTTATATGACGCCAGGTATACCAGTTGCGGCATCGACGCCACATGAAAATGCTATGCACACCCAGGTGATAAACGTCATCAGGGCAAGCGAAGAAAAACCAAGGAAATTCTCAGGTAGCCACTGTAATATGACACCAAAATATTGGTTGAAGGAAGTGACTGAATATCTGAATGATGCACGAATACCACAGGAGCGCAGGCTACGAGCTATAGAGAAATTAACAGAGGGGGAGTGTGCATTATGGTTTCGCAGCTTCCGCTACACTTTCGATACTGTTGAGGAGTTTCGGGAGGCATTTTTGAAGAGATACTGGGACGCAGCGACCCAACAGAATTTACGGTTTGATTTATATGCAAAGAAATACAGTACCAACAACCCAACGAAGTACGCAGAATTCTTCATATCGCAGATGTGTGGCTTCAAAGGACTGGATCAAAAACCGAGCGAGCTGGAATTATGTATTACTATCGCCAAGCAGCTTCCATACGAGATCCAAAGACTACTAATCTCGGCTAATGCGAAAACTGCTATAGAAATGGAGACAGTTCTTAGACAACTGGACCTCACAACAGCAAATACGATGCGTCAGAGTCGAACCGTGGAACAGGTACACGTGAACAACACGCAGACTGACCAACAGCAAGCTCCAAGGAACAACAAAGCTACGAGCACTGAAACATTAGATTCCTATGGACGGCAATGGGAACAGGAACCCAGAAGATGGCAGTCAAAGTACAAAGGGAATGCTAATAGAGGAGGAAGAGGTCGAAACTCGTGGAATAAGCAGAATATCAGGGGTAAACCGTACCAAAACAATGGAGGTAACAATGGCCAAGAAGGCAACAATAGAAATTGGAGACCCCAAGAAAGAAGAAGTAACTTCGATGACGAGGTAGAAGAACGATATCACGCTTCTTTGCGATACCTCGAGGAGAGGGGAGATGAGCCCCAGAAACAACAAGTCCGCTGGCAAGAAGTTATGCAGAACAGGACATCGCCAGACAGATATGGAGATGGAGCTAAGAGTTTGGAGCTACAACGCAGCGAACAGGAGAGAAGAAACTCAAAGGGGACGGGCGCTGAAGAAAAAAAAACGCCAAAATTAGAAGAGTTCCAGACTGAGGGATGGAAGTCTGTTAATATCATCAATTGGATAGCCAAACCAGAAGAGCTAATCGAGGATACAGGAGGATCACAGGTCATGGTCAAGAGAGAATTGCCTATTATAATAGTAAGAGTGGCAGGATTAAAAATAAGAAGTCTGTTAGACACGGGGTCAACAGTGAGCCTTATGACACAAGCTTTATATGATGAAATAGACCGGAGAGAGAATATTTTGAAAATACCGATCTCTAGTGTCAAGATAAAAGGGGTAATTCCAGACAGAACGATGATATGTAAATATCAGGTATTCCTAGATTTACAGATAGGAGGCTCTATTTTCTCACAGAGTTTTCTGTTAGTAAACAAATTGCCTTATAACCTACTTATTGGGGCAGAATTTATAAGGGAATACAGAGTGATAATCGACCTAGCACAGGACAGGGTTATGTTCCATGTGAATGAAGAAGCTGAAGGCTTGGAGGTCGCACTCAATGAGATTGAACCAGGGTCAAGTGAACAAGTATGGCATACATACAGAGAGGTGGCTGAGGAAGAAGTGTTAGTTATTGAGCAGTTAGAAGAAGAGCTGAAAACACTTGCCACAGACCTGGAGAAAGATTTGGAACCCAAACTGGAAGAATACATTTCGGAAAAGCTAGAAGAAGCGAAAATTGGGCTAAAAGAGAAGGAAAATTTAAAGCAGTTATTACTGGAGCAGAAGGAAGTCTTTGATTCGAGACCTGGTCGTATAAAGAACTTCACGTATGCTTTTCAAGTCAGTGATTGGACACCATTTAGGCAGAAACCCTACCCTATAGCTGAAAAGCATTATGCTAAAGTGAAAGAGGCAATTCAGGAGATGTTGGAGGCCGGTGTTATTGAGAAGACACCTACGCCTTATGTAAGTCCATTGGTAATTGTACCGAAGACAGACGGAACTGTCAGAGTCTGCCTGGACCTGAGACATTTAAATTTGAAGGTTATTCCAGAATTTGACCAAGTGCCACCCATTAAAGAGATCCTCAGGAAGTTCAAAGGGAAAACCGTATTCACAAATCTGGACATCACATCCAGTTTCCATCATCTTGAATTAGAGAAGAAAACTAGTCTGTTGACAGGATTTATGTTTGATCAACACACATACACATTTTTAAGGCTACCTTTTGGGTTGAAAACAGCTGGTTCAGCACTGATAAGAGCGTTAGATCGCAATCTATCAGATGAAGTGAAAGAGAGTACCATCAGATATGTAGACGACATTCTACTCACATCAGAATCTCTGGAGGAGCACATGAGAGACCTGAAGAAGTTGCTAGATGACCTTCGAGAAGCTAACTTTAAGGTTAATATCAAGAAATCGCACTTCTGTCAGAGGGAAGTCAAATTCCTAGGGCATGTTATTGATGCAAATGGAGTGAAGCCTAACCCAGATAAATTGGAGGTAATTCGAAATTTCCCTCGACCCACGAAAGTCAAACACGTCCGACAGTATTTGGGAGTAATTGGATTCTTTTCGAACCACTGCCCAAACTATACTGCGACAGTAGCACCCCTGCAGGACCTATTGAAGAAAGGCGGCAGATGGAATTGGACGGAGCAATGTCAGGAAGCATTCGTGAGGTCAAAACAATGCTTTTGGAATATGTGAAGCTGGGATACCCGGATTATACCCAGAAGTTCATCATACAGACGGATGCATCACTTATTGGGATCGGAGCGATGCTATTCCAGGAAAATGTTGACCAGCCTGTGAAGAAAGTTTTTATTGCCTTTATAAGTAGGAGGCTGAAAGCCCATGAGAAAAATTACAAGATCACAAAGATAGAGTTGCTCGCAATTTTTTACGCGTTGCAATCTTGGCATAAACTCGTGTATGGCTTTCAAATAGTCCTCAGAACAGACCATAAAACTTTAACATTTTTGTTAAAAACAGACTTGTCTAGCCAGAGATTGACAAGATGGTCCCTGTATATTCAGCAATTTAATGTGGAAATAGAATACTGTCCAGGGAAAGAGAATGTAATACCGGACATATTAAGCCGTTACCCTAGAGATGAGGAAGCGCTAGCTGTCCAGATTGAGAATCGAGATCAGAAGACGTTGGATGACTTGAGGAATCTTACCAACCTACAACGCGAAGACCCGTGGTTGAAGATGATCGATTACTTCGAGGGACGCTTAGCAAGGGGAACTGCAATATACAGAGAGGCAGAGGCATTGGCAACAGATTATGTATGGTATAATCAGATATTACACAAGTGGGATGATGTAGATCATACACGTCAAAGGATTGTGATTCCTGCAGCTTTGCAGAGGAGATTGGTGTGGCTAGCACACAGAGCCTTTGGACATCCAGGGATAGACAAAATTTGTGCTCTGTTGAAGGAAGCATTTACTTGGCCTAAGTTGAGAGAAACGGTGAGAAATGCTATTAGGACATGTGATCTATGCCAAAGGGTAAAGCCAAATCCCTTTCTAATGAGGCAACTACCTATCCCGTTGCTACCGGAGAAGCCAAAGCAGTTATTGAGTATAGACAACTTTGGACCATTGCCTAGAGTACGTAGAGGCAATAGACACATTTTTGTAGCCATGGATGTATTTTCGAAAATGGTGGTATTATGCCCCATACAAAAGACAAGTTCAAAGCAGGTCTTGAAACGCCTGAAAGAGAGAGTTATTCCGATTCTTGGGAAGCCGGATAACATTCTCTCGGACCACGGAAGTTGCTTTACGAGTGCAGAATTTCGTCGAGAACTGGAAACTCTAGGAATTAGGCAGATTTTATCTACCATTCGCCATCCTGAGGCAAGTCCAGTTGAAAGAGTAATGAGAGAGATCCAGAAATACATGAAGATCTACTGCTCTGAAGCGAATTGGCGTTGGATTGAATTCCTAGAAGTAATTGAATACTGTATAAATAATACTGTACATGAGGCGACAGGTCAGGTTCCCGTGACTCTACATTTGGATCAGAGACCAGAGAGACCGTGGACTGGTGTCATTCCATTACCAGTAGACGCACAGCCAGGTCGAGAATTGAGGATCCAACGAACCTTCGAATATCTCAAAGCACAGGCGGAGAGACGTCAGCGAAGAAATCGTGCGAAGAGGTATCATAGACCGCTTCTCGTCGGAGAGAAAGTTTTAATTAGGAAACCAGCCAGTTCAGATCCAGAGGCACGGAAGTATAAGAAGTTCATTTTTGCTTACCACGGCCCGTTCGAGGTGATAAGAGACCTAAAGAACAATGCATACAGGTTAAAGCATTTAGAAACTGGAAACGAGGTCGTTATGAATGTAGCCAATTTAAAGGTTTATTATCCGCCAGAAGAATTCGACGAACAAGAAGAAGTATTAACAGCGCACAACCAACTCAACGTGGAGAGCGAAGTCAGCCAGGCAGTCAGAACTGAAAGTTCGAGCGGCAAGACGGAACGAGAAGCAGGCAGTTTGCCCAGTGGAAGGGACGAACAACAAAGATGCCAGTGTCTGCGAGAATTCTATGTAGAAATGGTTGCAGCGGCGAGAGAGGTTGAGGCCATAAATACGACCCTCCGCCTGGAGAATGAACAGCTTAGGAAGAGCGCAGCGTGGAATGGGGAGCTGTACTAACCTAATCGCAGCCAGACTAGGTGAAGGACCCCAGATGTAAACACAGACAGTGATAGACAGTCAGCTGGTTACTTATAGAGAGCCACTTGCAATTGACTTCTATTAGTTTCGCAAGGGGAATATGAACCCGAGGAGGTTATGCTGACTGGAATCGAACGTGGTTCTCAGATACTGTGATCTCAGTATAAAGGTTCCACCAGGGAACGAACCCGAAGTCTGTGGAGGGAGTTTCATTGTAAAAACCCCTAGAGAGAAGTGTATATTAAATCACTGGTGTGATTTCAGTTGCAGTGACATTATTTATTAAAATAATGCAGGGAAATTGAGCAGAATACAGTACTATTAGACTACTTGGTGTAGGCTATACGGGGCTTGGAGCACTGCAAGTGCAGAGTTGGCATTTTTACAAATAGGCCCAGAATTGTGGGAGGTGTTCACTGGAGCCAAGTCAATCTTTCTGACCTCATTCTGTCGTCTGGAAGAGGGTGAGGGCCTGAATAATGACCCAGTTCTTCCCCGACGGAGAATGGATTTGAGAATGGTGGGGAGAGATCACAAGGAAAATCATTGATTACTCGTGATTGGAGTAACGAAATGACATGAGAGTTGCCCACAGGCGAATCTTTAGACTGGAGGCTAATTTTAGAGCCTTTAATCTGCGAAATTGACGCATATTTAAGGAAGTGCGGAAGGACCGTAGGACTATCATTGTTCGCGGCGGGATTTGAGGATGGTGCCAGGGAATCCCCGGGAGATAGCGTCCCACGCTATGGAGAAAGGAATTAATATTAATTAATTGGCCGAGCGATTCTTTAGCACGCAGATAGTTCTGGGATCAGGGAAGAAAAAGGAACCCAATGAACATGGTTTCGAGACCAGAATCATGCTGGGAGAGGAGCCGAGATCACGCGGGAAGATTCCGCTCTATTTTTTGTGTGAAACTCATATAAGGAGGTCGACCCTTAGCAGAGCAAGTTAGTTGCATTCAGTCTTACCCTAGTTGAAGCCAGTCTCACACCAGTTTGTCACAGTTTGTCAAGAGAGGCGCAGACAGTCGTCATGGCGGAACATATGTTGGTCCGGTGCATGAAAGGACGCCCGCACAAAGAGTTCTACATTTGAGTGAAGCAATTAATAAGCTTTTATTAATAATAATCGCGCTGCAGGTATACTCAGCAGTACGAACAATGGCGTGTTCACTTAGGAAGCACCGTGTAAGATGAGTGGCAGAACTATTGTAAATAATAATAATTTGTGTAAAGTTATGGACAGCGTTAAGCGCAATGTATCAAATATCGACTGATCATTCATGTCTAATTACGCTGGAATGCGCTGGGAGAAACTTTACGAAGCATTTGGTAATGTTTTAAGAATACCAAATAATAACGCTCAGGACGGAAGTTAGCATATCTATGCGACGCAGGAAGCTTACCGTAGGAGTATGGATAAAAACTGTTGGTGAATTCCGAGGGCAGGTAAACCAGACTTTCAATCATGAGTTGGTAGGAGCACGGGAGATGCCGTCGACACCTGCAATTTTGATATCTTTGCTAGGGAATTTCAAGCAATGAAAAGTGTACACAGTGACGTGTGTTATGTATAAAGCATATGTAAAATATCTTTTAAAGTAGTGGTTTTATAAGTGTTATAAAGTGTCACATGTTTGGGAGCAATAGCTTCCTTATAGAAATGCAAAGTGCCGTATGGTTAACGGAAGTTGTGTGTCATAAAATGTGTGTATTCAAGATGAAAATGTCGCGTTAAACCTGCATATGGCAGGCGACTTGGAAGGATATGATTGGTTGAAGCCACCATGAGAAGCCTTGAGATATGTGAGTACCCCACAAATTATGGTTAATTAGAGAATATAGGCCAATGCATGTTATGTGATTTCAGTAAAGATGCCAGTAAGAATCAGATTAGGAGGTAGACCCTCCAGGTTTAGTCATTATTGTATTGATTTTTATACAGTTGAGATGTTAATGTGCATCAATAAAGTGGATTAATCATTACCTCTATTAATTAAGATGGCAATCAGTTATGTAAATGTTACGAGCACAGTTGTTCGAGTTTTGAGATGATTGGTTGTGTCGGATTTTGGTAAATTATGTCAGAAATATAATAATAATAATAAGGAATGATTTTGGCAAATTATGTCAGAAATATAATAATAATAATAATAAGGAATGATTTTGGTAAATTATGTCAGTGAGAATAATATAATAACAATTATGAATATCAAAGGTATTAATGGACGCATCAGGTAATTGTTGTAAACAAGAAATAATTACGCTATTTGCAAGACTTATTGATCCAAGCAGTAAGATTATACAGTAAGATTACCTTACGGGATTAAAGAAAGAGTTTGATATCAGAATATTGTATTAATGGGAATATAATTATGCCAGGAATGGAAGAGCTTTTAGTGAATTGAATTTGCAGCTTATGTGAGAAGCTTATAGAGCAATTGATAGATTTCTCTTAATATTATAGGACGAAGTCGTAACATTAGGTACGGAGCCAGGTGGTCTATTCTACGTATGAAATCTCCTATGCCGGAGGCATAAGCGGAGATATACTTTGTGCCAGAGTGTTTAGTGTTGGACCCTAACTCTGATGATGGATGTGAAATGTTCCGGATTGGAATCACATGTAGGTGCGAGGTAAACGTTTGGACACCTCGTCACTCTATGATTTCCCGAGAACTTATTGTTGAGTGATTCGGCTTGTTGAAGCGAACCTCAAATCTCGGCAGCTTGGACTGACCGCATAATTTATTTAAGACACCGGTTGCCTAATAGACCAATGTTTTACGAACCTCGTACCTTCATGTTGAAATGGGCCAGGTTTGGTGCCAGTAATTAGTATCCTCGGAGTAGGAATAAATATAAAGCTCATTCACTACCTGTGCGCATAATATTCAGTTAAAATCCATTGAGATATGTGTGCCATTGGGAGCACAGTATTGTCTTGTAAAATCTTACAATGCTTTGGATGAAAGCCTTCAAACATAAAAGCAGGGGTCGAGTTAGGGGTGAAACCCAACCCACTGCTATTGTATACCGACCGCTCGAGGAGAGGGTCTGGGGACGGCCAGACGGACCGTAAAAGCAAGGTTGAAAGGAACAGACTTTAGACCCTGTTAATGACATGAAATAAAATGTTGTTATGTTGAGTAATGAAGCCATGTGGTTTAAGAACACATTGATAATTATATATTACCCTGATGGTTCATGATTTTAGCTATCTAACGAATGGTTAGACGTTGCATTTATACTGTCACTGACAACTTTTTCAGAAGTTGGTTACCAGATTCCACAGGCTACGCGCGCAAGGTAGTTTGATTATACCATCCGACACAACAATAACATAACGTTTTTATATGAAATCACAAAACGGCATGGAGTGGAACTATATAAATAAATAGTGGAGTAGGGGTAGCTTACATAAATATGGAGTTGCACGTTGACTGCTGTGCAACACCAGAATAGGCTAATGCATGTGAAGCATTTGGTGGGAAAAGAAAGATCAAAACACACACGGTACACATAATTGTCAAATTAAGGAGGTTTTTATGAATCAGTAATATTGTGATATTAAAGAAGTCACATTGTATGACAGTAGTGTCAATGTACAGTTTGTTTCTGAAGTTGTATGTGCATCAGCGCACTATAATATCTTTGTGATGTTCACATAAGGGTAAAGGTTTGTGGTATGATATGATTTAGTATGATTATATTATGTTCATATTGGTGGATTGTGGAAAGTAATTTTTGTTTGCTTTTGTTTTATGGTTATGGGGATTGTTTTATTTTGTTTAAAGCCATGATTTTATTTACTGAATTAAAGTTTTAGAATAGAGTTGTGCCTTATCATTGTAGAGTTGATACCTTTTAGCCTCAAATCCAAAGTATGCAACTGCTCAGTGGGAGGACGGTACACCCTCGAGTCCTGAAGCTAGCTGGAGGCAGAAGCATATTTTCCATCGAGATTATACGCATGGGTACAATAGATAATAATACTTCAGTTTAATTTCCAGGAGGCCATACATGACAGTGTTGTCAAAATGATTCTAAGCCTACTGATAGGTCCAATTTTTAAATACATGTAACTTCTATACTGTCAATTGGATTTCAACCAAATTTCGTATGCAGTATGTGTACATAAACAGATATGACTGAGCGTATCCTTAAGAGCCACCAGGGCTGCCAACTGTTAATAAACGCTGTTTATATATTTTTACCCTAATATCAATATATCAGAAAGTATGCAAGCCAACAGCTCTAAATTTTGCGCACGTATAGTATCTGACATTCTAGATTAATTTGGTGTAACTAATATATGTCAGTGCTGCCAGCATGATTCTAAGCTTGCTGATAGGTCCAATTTTAAAATACCAGTAACTTCTATGTTAGCAAATGGATTTCATCCCAAATTGGCACATCAAGATATCATAATATTTCAGATTATTTCTGACCAATATATGCATGACATTGTTGCCAACATGATTTTACGCGCGCTGTTAGATCCAATGTTTAACTGTATGTAACGTCCATGCTATCCATTGGACTTCAACCAAATTTTGTTTTCTGTACCTTAAGAAATGGAACTAAGAATATATTCAGTCACCAGGGCTGCCAACTGTAGTTCTCTATTAGGCTACATTATGACAGATATACAGTATTTCGAACTAATTAGAAATTTCGATATTACCAATTTAATTTCGTCATTATTCTAGATAGATCCATAAAGATTAATCATAGGCATGAATCTTAAATTTTACGAAAAGTAGGCTCTTTAGTTCGTCACGGAACTTCTTGTTTAATATTTTCGTTTTTTTTTTCATTTTAATTTATTTAAATTATTATTATTAGTGTTAATTTTTTGTTTCTCTAATTTTAATGTTTATATATTTATTTTTAATTCTTAATTTATGTTCTTATAGATTTTATGTTCGACCCTCACTATTATGTGTCAGAAAAATGTATCATAATGATGGTCATTATAACACTGTTTTTAGCCTATTTTCAATTTTGAAAAAATAGGCTTATGAGATCACCTTTTGTCCGTGTGTGTGTGCGTGTGTGTGTGTGATTCATGTGTGTTTCCCCCCTAATAAAGTCTAAACGGCTGGAGCGATTTCAATGAAACTCGGTAAGTTCATAGCACTATTCCCTGCGACCCCGACCGTGCCCTTCAAATTTTGTTACGAGTCACCAATCCAACATGGCAGCTGTGCGAAATATTTCACCAGCATTCAATATCTCCGAAACTATTACCGATATTACCCTGTTATTTTGTATGGTGATAAAGGAAACTTATGTGACCTTTGAAAATCTGGTAACTACAAAACCAATATGGCGGCCAAGCGAAGTTGCGACTTTTAAATAGACGTTTCTCGCGATTTAACCAACCAAACGCAATGAAACTTGGTACAGTATATGTTTATATACATTGTAATGCACCGACATCTAACTTCGTTCAATTGTTTACATAACCATGGCGGATGTGCGAAATATTTCACCGGCATTCCATTACTGTGAAACTATTAGCGGTATCTCCCTGAAATCTTTTACGGAGATAAAGGGCACTATAAGACTTTCAGAAACCGGTTAACTACAAAACGAACATGGCAGCCAAGCGAAGTTGAAAATTTTAAATAGACCTTTCTCGCGATTTAATGTTCCAAACGCACTGAAATCTGGTACAGGAAATATTTATCCACATTTTAATGCACTGGTATCTAATTTAGTTCAATTATTTACATAACCTCAAGATGGTGGATGTGCGAATTTTAAAATTAAGTTTTTATTTCTTGTGATGTAGTCATGCGATCGAATTGAAAGTTTGAATATTGAACCTACGCAATAATTTTCCTTTAATGGTACATGACTCGATGGCCTATACATTTAACAATTCAACATGGCGACCATCCAAAATATTTAGTCGGCTCTGAATATCTACGAATCTATTATAGCAATCAAACTGAATTTCTTAATGTTCATAGGGGCTATGAACTTAAGTTCACCTATAGGACTTTAAATAACTTGGTGTTCACAAATCCAACATGGAGGCGAAATATAAAAATTCACATGGACGTTTCTCGCAATTTAACCATCCGAGTGTAGTGAAACTTGGAACAGTAAATCCTTGTACGAATGATAATCCACTGGTATCTAATTTATTTCAATTGTTTCCATAACCTCAAGATGGCAGCTGTGCGAAATTTTAAAATCTCCTTGTTACTTCTTGTGTCCTAATTATGCGATTGAAGTTTGAATACTACACGTACACAATAATCTGCATGTAACAGTACATAACTCTAGGACCTACATATATGAAATCCAACATGGCGACCGTCCGAAATTTTTAGTCGGTTCTCAATATCTACGAATCTATTACAGCAATCAAACTGAAATTGTGTATGTTGCTAGAGGCAATTAACATAAGTAGGATATATGAAAATAGGCTGTATTGTTCTTCACGGAACTACTTGTTCATTATGATACAGTTTCTCCAGCCAATCAGAGCTCGTTCATTGACCAATTAGTTAACGATACCTTCGCGCATGCGCTCAAAATCCAACATGTCGGACATAAACACAACATCGAACTATAATAAATTACCGACATGGAATACGCACCGTCCATATGTTCGCGTAAATAAACTGGCGATTATGAGACAATAAATAGCACTGTACCTTAGTATCACCAAAACTAATTTCTACACAGCGCATTGTCTTGAAACGACTCCGGTGACAATATTACTGAGGGGCGCCAGATGTAAACATATGGCCTGCAAATGGCATTGCAAGCACACAGAGCGCATGCGTCGGTCGTTCAGAGATCTTGAAAGGCAGAGATATCATACTTAGCGCTCGCTCTCCATTCACAAAATTCAAGTGGCTGACTCTCAACAGATATTTATGAATATTTATGTTAAAACATATAATAAAGTTATAATTATCGTCGAACATAAAAAGTCGTATGCAACTCGTATATAATGGTAATTAAGACACTCGTGTGGAAATTATAAAACTCGCATACTCGTTTTATAAAAATACTCGTGTCTTAATTATAGCAAATATAGGCTCGTTGCATAATGCACTACTATGTGTTTTTTATTATATCTTAATTCTGAATTGATTTGTACAATCATTTTCATAACTAGCAATAGTGCCCAGCTTCGCCCGGTGGATTTATTTGTTTTATGGATGATAATGAATACTACTACAGAACTGGCACATTATACCTAAAACTAACAGAAACAAATATTAAAAAATATAACTTTTTGTGGTGGTGGTGGTGGTGGTGGTGGTGGTGGTGGTGGTAGTGGGGGTGATAAGCAGTACAGTATAATGGACGTAACATTCAGGTCATTTTCCCCTAATGATAATGATAATAATGAATAGGGAAACAGCTATTTACTAACTACAGCACTGACACATGTAATTTACAAACGAATTGAAAAGTATGATTAGAAAGAGGTGTATGTGAAATAATAGACACTGCCTAGGGCCTATATCTCATTGGCTGTTAGAAAAGTAGAGACCAATAGTGCCGTCTTTTGTCGCGTACCACCGTAGAAAAATAATCAGAGTACTTTGGTTGTCCCGAGCTCCTAAGGTAGCATTAGTGTCATTTATCGTTACAGGATCGGAATAAACAAATGTAAATTTGAAAGAACCAACGCTTATTGCAGCTGATGACCTCTATCTCCTTCCCCAACACCATCGCACTTATACAGAGGCATACTATTTTAATGATGATAACTGTTTTAACGGGCCTAAGAAATCTTTTTGCACTAATTATCCCCCATGACTCCAATTTATATGCAGCGCCAGATGTAACTACTTTTGCAATTCTGCACTAGAACACAGGTAGGGATGGCGTGATGCAGCCCACATTGCCAGCCAACAATAGAATTATTAAAATATTCTTACAGTTACACTACTACGGACATGATTGGTTCTACGGCCTTAAAACGTATTATTCAATTTCATTTCGTCTGTTGTTCTAAATGTAGGGAATGCAGAGAGCTCTCCAAAATATCAAGTGGATGGTGTTACCCGCAGGGTTCCAAAGGGTAAATACTTAAATTTGGTTCAGATCGGTGAAACGATGTAGATTTGTGCCAAAGGACTTAAATACAGGGAATGGAGTGGTTTGTCCAAAATTTCGCTGGGGCCCAAAGTGTAAGTATGCAAATTTTGGTTCAGATCGGTGAAACGGTGTAGATTAGAATAAATAACAGACAGACAAACAAACAAACCAACGATGAGTTATTATATAGAATTGTTTATCGCCATAAATTGTATATTTCGTTCATTATTGTAATTTTATTTTTACGTTTTCTTTTTCTATATTTATGTGTTGTTACACTTTAATTGATAATGATTTTAGTTTTAGGTAGATTTCATTAGAAAGCTAACTATTGCAATGGCTACCATCTTTCGACTTCCGGAAAATTTCGACATATCTTCGCGTTTCACATCCCCTAGACCCCAAAACGACCGCCAGTTCAAAAGTTTATATATAATTTATGTATATATGTATCTATCTATCTATATATATATCACTTTCTTGTGGACACGATAACTATCGCAATTTTGCACCAATCACTTTGACATTTTTACATAAAATGTATCCCTATAAAATCTCGGTCGAGTTCGTAAATAGGCACAATCGGTCGACGGGGGTGAAAATGGGCGGCTTTTTTTTTTTTAGTGAAATATCGTTATAACTCTCTTAATATTTGAAATATCGAATCCATTCAAAGTTCATACTATGTGTCGGATAAGGCCCAAAACTTTATGTTTGAAACGTTTTTTGATAGCACCAACCATTGACCAAAGGGGTGAGAAAAAGTGGGATTTTCGGGAAACATTAATCATATCTCTCTTAATAGGCACATTATCAAAACCGTACAACATGGACAATATTCCCCTAATAATTACCTAAAACCTTTGTCTGAAAAAAATTTTGATATGACCCACCATTTCGCCAAGGGATGAGAAAAATAATTTCGGAATTATAAGAAAATGCCAAGAGCCATCAGAGGTTGCCATGGCAACACTACTAAATTGATGAGCGATGAGCCATCGGACGTTGCCATGACAACGCACTCACGCGAGATCACATTCAGTTTTCGATCTGACTAAGTGTGAAGCGGCTTCGGTGACTTAACTGGTAGCATGCTGGACTTCTATGCCCACGGTCGCGGGTTCAAAGCCGGCCGAAGTCGTCGGCTTTTCTAATAGCGCTAAAAATCCCTCAGTATGCTTTCCTTTGGAGGGGATGTTCCAACGTTCGTTGCGATTTGCTGGTTGCGGTGGCATCTAGTAGCCAAATTCACAGCTAGGTGTCGTTGACGGTAGTATTTGTTAGCAACATTAGGAACTACTGCTTGAAATTGACCGTCTGCAGTCCTTACCTGAATTACAGACTAATACAGCCATCACAATTCACACCGTTTATCAGAGAGATTCTACACTCACCCAAAGTACAGTACACGGGGTTACATGACCACGTTGTCGCAGCCCCTAAACTGAGGAACCAACCAAAATCTCTGCGGGAGATAAAGTTTTGCGTGAAGAAGCAACAGACCGTTACATAGTTACACATCAGTGTCGAAACCTTGCATCAGGACAGTGTGACCACAAGTTTAAAAATGAACCCCAAATGACAAGAAGATTACCGTCCCCATAAGGCAATTAAATGTTTATAATATGCATAAGATGATGAAAAATAAAGTTAATTAAGCTCCAATTATAAAAAACTTTCTCGCAATAAATGAGGTCTGATCTTTCTACGAATACCTGCATATTCTTCCTATTTTCGCCTATCCCCAAGTTTGCCCGGTGAAATCTACCTCCGCCTTCCGACGTGCCGAGAGGACTTTTTTTTTCTTAAATTCTATCTAGCACTTAACGTCAAGTACAGTACCGGTCAAAAGTTTAGCACCACATCACCTAACACCTAAACTTTGTGATTTTATTACTGATAGAATATAACCGTCCCGATTTCGTTCAATTGGGCCAAGTATCGTAGAAGTTATGCTTTTTTAACTGTTGGAAGATCACACCAAAACATTACCATTTTCAGAGGTATAATGGATTGTATATTCCAACTGGTTGCAGGCATGGCCACCAATTTTTTCTTTGAGACTTAGCAATAGTTGGGGATCTTGTTGGTATAAATATACAAATTCCGAAAAAATGCAGGACCCTTTTGCAGGTTTATACTTTGTGAAGCCTCGGGGGGGAAGCTCTGTTATTTGACACCCAGAGGGCAGCTTGCATGTCGAATTTCGTTGTTCCTTTAATCACTATGAAAGGTTAGATATCTTAACTCCGTGACTTTATAGCCCTTTATGGTAGAGAGATGTGGAACTTTGTGTTGGAGGAAAATTCCAAGATTAATTCTGCCATTATGAACACGGCATACTGAATTCAAATGGGTTCTTTAACATGCCAACATCGTATGACATGCATGTCGTCATTTGTGCCGCCTTTCAAAAATTACTTACCACGGCCAGGAGCGAACCTGCAAGCTTGGGGTTGGTAGACCGACACGATAACCACTCACCCACGTGGCAAGCTATAATTCAAGAATTCCTACTTTCGCTACCAAATGCTACCATCCACGACACCTAGCTGTGAACTTGGGTACTGCCATTGCAACCATCGCCCGGTGAGGAACGTTGGAACTTAAGAGCATTAAAAACCTAACCTACAAATGTTGTTTCACACAAGTTTAGATAGTGGAAGGTTATTTTACATGCCATAAATCTACGACATGGGCCCGCCAGTTTTACTTCGCCTCCGAAGGAAGGCCGGGTTGAAACCCGCGACCATGGGCTATCAACTATGCCACCAAAGCCACCAGATCTGGATTGTTATCATCAGTGTGTGCATATTTTGGAACAGTTCGTATGCATAACTTCTGAGATATCCAACATACAGCTCAAATTTCAATTGTGTTTTTTCAGCAGTGGGTAGCACTGAGTTCATTCTAAAATATAGCCGTCAGATATTCAGGTAAGGATCTTCATTCATACCAATTTTTTTCGATAGCTGCAGACGTTTAGAATTTGATAAGGGGTACACACACACAGAAGGAGAGACAGACAGACAGGCAGACAGACAGATGGACAAATAGACAGACACACATCTGACCGCGTGATCTCATAAGACAACTTTTTTACAAAATGTGGAAATTTGGCTAAAAATAGAAATATCGAGATGCATTTGTACAGATCTTATCTGTTTACGTATAAACGCGCATCGCGAAAGAAGTAAATATCTATATAAAATCAGATCTGTAGATACAGATTGGAATAGTTATCTCAACGATAGGCCATCATTCCACAGGTTCTTCACCTTTGTACATAATTATACCCATTCTGCCAAATTCAATCTTAACCTAAAATATTCTTCTACATAACATGCACATCACTGTTCCTTCTACAAGCTGGTTTTATATCAAGATTTATTTCTTTCACGTTTAACATACTGTATTTTTGTAACAGATTTTTTTATTTTTTATTTTAGTGTATGTGCTTCTTAGACGATTAATATTTTAGAAATAGTTTTGAGAACAACCTTATTTTATGGTAAAATATTCAAGCACTGTAAATCTTGCTTTTCTATTCATATTATTATTTGCGCTGAGGAAGGCCGCAATGTGACCGAAACCTGTACAATAAAAAGTACAATTTAATATTGACTTAAGGTTTTAATCTTAAGGACTTGTATGATGTTCCGTTAGAAAGCTAAACGTTTGTAAATTAATAAGGCACTAAACAAAATATCGAGCATTTCGAAGATTTTTGTCGGATACCCTTCTCACAGTAAAGAAAGGAAAAATATATTAATCACACTCAAAATACCTTGCCAACGAAAGAGAGCATTGAAGAAGAACCAGTCACAAGGGCCCCTTACTGGGGTTTAATCCATTATTCATTGTATTATTTATATTAGGAAATTTCTTTATTTTGGCAACCACCTCTAAATATTTAGCCTATTTTCATTTATGAAAAATTTGGCTTATGAGATCATCTTTTGTCCGTGTGTGTGTGTGTGGGTATGTGTTTGTTTGTGCCCTCCCCCTAATAACTTCCAAACGGAAGGAGTCAATGAAACTCGGTAATGTCATATTACCATTACGGCCGACCATGACCGTGCCCTTCAAATTTTATTACGTCTCACCAACCCAACATGACGGCTGTGCAAAATATTTCACCGGCATCCTATATCTCCGAAACTATTACCGATATCACGCTTAAATTTTGTACGGTGATAAAGGGAACTACTAGAAGTTCAAATATGAGACTTTCGAAAACCCGTTGACCACAAAACGAACATGGCGGCCAAGCGAATTTGAAACTTTTAAATACAATTTTCTCGCGATTTTACCATCCAAACGCAATGAAACTCAGTACAGCAAATGCTTATACACATTGTAATATACCGTACTGACATCTAATTTAGTTCAATTGTATACATAACCTCAAGATGGTGTCTGTGCGGAATTTTAAAATCAAGATTTCATTTCTTGTGTCGTAATCATGCGATCGAAGTGACAGTTTGAATGATGAACCTACACAACAGTTTTCATTTGATGGTACTGTACCCATCTGTAGAAGTAATACATGGTCTTACTTCGGCTAGTTCAGTAAATCTCGAGGGTTGTGCGTCCATTCCCCCAGTATGACACACATATTTAGGATCATAATCAACAGGTCAACACTTCAAATAAACTCAAAAATCACAATTTAAAACAATATTTATTATAGTTTAAATGGCGCACAAAATTAACAAATTCCAAAAATATATCTACAACAAATCACTATAAACTCATTCAAGATACATGAGCTTCCTTGCTTTACAATAGGAATCTTCTCTGAACATACAGTAATATTCATTATTACTTGGGTTCCATGCGAACCTATTACAATATTCTCTCTTCCATATAGCTTCTAAACCTTGATGTTTATTTTACGAGTTACAATGGATCCAATGCTTTTTAACATCTTTCCCTTTCATCATTTAACATGAATTTTTTTATTCTCTTAGCCTTGGGTTCCTAACATTTGGTGCATTCATCATTATTTTATTTAAGCATAGATTTTATTTTGTTTTTGCATATATCAAAAATTCCTTATAGTTTCGGCTAACTTTAAATCCTCCTTCTCTCTTCTTTCACCAACATGTTAAGTATTCTTTTAGTTTTGAGGGTCGCCCAAATTTGATAACACTCAATTTTTTATTGAATTAAATCAATGGGTTCTCTTTACTCATTTACAATGGTTCTTGAAAGAACAATCCTTAGTTTAACTTTGTCACCCATAGAATTTTTTATTTCTTTAGTGAAACACTCATATTTTTCGGTATCTGGAATACAATGATATTATTGCAAGGGAATCTCCTCATGATTGGGTCACGTGAAGCAAGTCTCCGTGCCATTGCTAACCTATATTACCAGTTCATTAACACTGATGTGTTGACAAATGAATCATGTGGTCGACTCAGGCAATATCCTAGTCAGCGACCTTCTTTTAGAGTGCAGCCCTCTCAACATAATTTATGATCCCGAGACACTGTCTCGCTCATTGACACTGGGATTTCAACTCCGGCGGCTGTACTACATTCATGTGTTTTGTATCTCGAAAAGCTCTAAAATTTACTTCCTAGTATTATATCAGTGCGGCTATCACATCAGCCGATATTTACCTTGTGCGGGAAAGGTATTTAATGTATGAGGATCCTCATTTCTGGGTGTGAAGGACGAGAATTCCTTTTAAGGGGCAATACAACTTGACGTGGCTCCACGACGCACGTATAATCCGATCCAAGGGATGACCCATATTTGGAGGATTCGACGACTTTTTGGCGTGGGAACATTTAACATCTAGCCTCCTTATTCCTACAGCGTACAGAGCGTTATTGCATTCAGACCTCTGGTCACGAATATAACATACAACAGTGCTCCCTTCAGTAGGACGTGTACATTCGTTCCATTCACCCACAGATAATTACTCCCATACGGAATCCTTCCTTGCATTGTTATAGCAATCATTGCATTCTATAAGTTATATTCGCTTATTCCAGCGCATCAATCAATATTCCTGTAAAGCTCTTCGAGAAGAATTTCTTATTTCCGTGCCGTTCAGTAATTCCCATTACCGATATATCTGCACCCTAACACATCCTTTAAATTTGACTGGTTAATTAATAACTTCACATATTAGATTGGTGCATAAGTCCGTAGCGTTTTTGTTTTTGATTGTTGGTATTCCGGTTGCTATGGATTTATTTATCGACTGTCATTGTTGCTTGGTAGTCCAATGTTTGTTCTTGAGTTTATATATTGAAGTATTGTCAACTGCAGATACTGATTGGAGCCGTGGACGTTAGAAAATGGAGTGCCAAGAGGAGAAATTGGAACATTTCCGACGTATTCTTCTCTTTGAATTCAATATAGGGACAAAAGCAGCGGAGGCGGCCAGAAACATTTGGGGACAATGCTATTGGAGAGAGCACGGCAAGAAAGTGGTTTTCTCGTTTCAAGGAGGATTGTTTTGACCTTAGTGACTCCCCACGTACAGGAAGGCCGTCGGAATTTGATGAAGATCGATTAAACGCATTAATTCACAAAGATCCACGTCAGTGTACACGAGAACTGGCAAATGTGATGAATTGTGGTCATTCCACCATTGTGCGACATTTGCATTCAATGGGTAAGGTCCAAAAATCCGGAGTATGGGTACCGCATGCTCTAAGCCAAAATCACAAAAATCAGTGGGTGCATCTCTGCTTGCTCGTTATCGATTGGCTCGTGAACAACATCGACCATTCCTATCCTGTATTGTTACTGGTGACGAGAAATTGTGTCTTTACGCTAATACAAGGAGGAGAAAGGAATGGTTAAGCCCAAACAAACAAGCAACATCCCGTACAAAGACCTGCGCGCATCCACAAAAGATAATGCTATGCATCTGGAGGATCACCGACGGTGTGCTATACTTCGTATTGCTTCCCCGAGGTGTAACCATCACTGCTGGCATTATTGCCCACAACTGAGACGTCTTGCAGATGCAATCCTAGAAAAACAACCAGCAAGACTGCGTGAAGTGATGCTCCTCCATGATAACGCCCGCCCGCACTCTGCTAACCTGACAAAAAGCACTATACAGGAGTTGGGCTGGGAAATCATTCCGCACGAACCTTATTCGCCCGATTGTGCGCCCTCAGATTATCACCTCTATCGAACAACCTTCAAGGACCTTTCTTTCCGGATGAAGATGCGTCCGAACACGGCTTGAAGAATTCTTTAACTCAAAACCACGTGATTTCTACAGGCGCGGAATCGAAAAATTACCACTGCGTTGGCAGACTTTTGTAGATAGTGAAGGAGAATTTGGTATTGATTATTAACGTCCCTCTTATGTGTATCTGATGTGTTTAATAAACTTATAAACTTGATGTGGATAAACTTATGGAAAACTCGACGGACTTTTGCACCAAACCAATACATTACTTTAAGAACATATATTTCTTTAATAAGTGCTCGAATTTCCTCTTGCAAACATATATCGCTTCAGATCCGTATTATTTTAATACTATGGTGTCCCAAACCCACCATCGGTTCCATGATAACAGTATGGTGTTCAAATCCCACCATCTGTTCAATTACATACATATTCCAATGTTTCATACAAGTGTGACATTTCTAGATTAAATCATTTAACTTTGTTGCGACCCCCAAAAGTACTTTATAAGACAACTAGCTGTACTTACATTATTTCAGGTGATTTCTCCAACGGCGATGGACAAGCCTGTGCTTGCGTCTCCATTTCCACACTAATAACACTTGTCACATTCATTTCTACTAAATTTACTACACATATTTGCCGTTTACTGGCTTTTACTTTCACCAAACTATTTGACATATTCATTTCTTTATAATAACTCACTTTTAAACACTGAAAAATTCTATAATACTAACACAAAGGAACATCTTTATACAATTTAACTTGAATGTCGACAACTTATTTTCGAAGCTTTGAATGCAGTAATTCTTTTCCCCGTTTCACACGCTTCACTTATATTTCATCCAAGAAAGTACGTTTCTCCACATACACTGTCCTAATCCTCCCTTCTGCTTCCTTCGTCTTGAAAGTCTCTCCTATTTTCTTACTCTTATCCTGTTCATCATACGGAGTTTTTGGATCGAAATCAAGTCTTCCATCTTCAGTCAGTTCACTTCCCAAGTATTTGATGTGTTTCACCACTTCCAATTCCTTATCACCTACTTTGATTCTCCTTCTTTCTTACCTCTACTCATCACCACTGTTTTCCTCTTCTCCACATTTATCTCCAATCCCCATTGCCTAATCTTTTCATTTATTACGTCTAATTGTTCTTCTACTTCCATCTCATCCTCGCTCCAGATCACAACATCGTCTGCAAACAGCATTACCTTCATCTTTGTCCTACTATAGTCTTTCATTGCTGCCTTTATGATGTCATCCATCACCATTAAGAAAAATAATGGTGACAACACCCTTCCTTGCTTTAGTCCAGTGACAATTTTAAACCATTCCGATGTCCCGACTCTAGTCTTCACACTACTGTAGCACTCCATGCACATTCTTTTTATCACGTCTCTCAGTTCCTTGTCTATCCTCCTATTTGTTAAGCTTTCCCAAACTTTTGTTCTAGGGATGCTATCATAGGCCTTTTCTAGATCAATAAAAGTCATAACCATATCCTTCCTATATTCCCAACTGTTTTCATTGTTCTGTCTCAGAACATGGGTTCCACTGTTCATCGCCATTATCATAGCTAAAAGAAATCAATATTCGATGTTTTGGAAGGGAGAGAGCTCGTCGTTGCCAAACGCTTCATAATTGGGACGTAGTACAAAGTTCACTATCATCGCGGGATCCAGACAGGGTGTACCAAATTGGATGAATTCCCGGAGCTTAATTATTTATCTGTGAAAGGCATATTTCCAACATTTAATGTAGCCTTGTTAATCTACTTTTTCAATCACCAATCCACTCCACCGATGCCTACATTCCCCACAATGGACCATAACCTCTTCAAACCCAGGGTACACATATGCGCACCTTCACGTTTCAATATATTTTCTCAATAAAACCTTCTTCGGCTTTTCCCAATGAATTGTGGTCGCCGGAGCCAGCCAGGCTCATTTTGGTTTTGGCCGGGGATTTGAGGCCGGATGCCCTTCCTGACGCCACGTGATTTTTCAGGTGAATATTCCACCCCTCAGTCACCGGGATTCGAACCTCAGCCACTCGGGTGAAGGACGAACAGTTAAGCCACTGTGCCTTCACGCTGCCCTTCTTCTCAGCAGCAATTATTGTTACTAGCATTACCCGTCACGGCTTCGCCCGCGAATATTCTAATTGTAAAGAGTACACTTAGCAAAAACTCAATCATGAATGCTATGACTGATTTATCCTTGGTATGAATAATCAGACTTTATCAATTCAGCTACTGGTGCAGTGGTTAGGGGTTTGGCATTCCTTCATAGGTATATCAGAGCGAAGTTAGTTTTCTGGGAATATCACTGACACTGTTAATTTAAGGGCATTCCTCGCCTCCCGGATGTGACCGACTGCCTGCAGCCACTCCGTAACAATCACGGCTAACTCACCCGGTGCGCCATACGTTGTTGGCATGTAGAAGAACCCATTTGAATTCAGTAGGCCGTGTTCATAATGGCAAAATTAATCTCGGGATTTTCCCCCAACACAAAATTCCTAATTTCCCTACTAGAAAGCGCTATAGTGTCAAGGAGATATGATATCTAACCTCCTAACTTGCATGGCGCTTCAAGGAGAAATAAAATTCGACATGCAAGATGCCCTCTGGACGTCAAATAACATAGCTACCACCCGGCACCCGAGGCCATACGATATTATTATTATTATTATTATTATTATTATTATTATTATTATTATTATTACCGATTAAAGACATACGGTTAGCCGATCAAAATTTTTGATCGACCAACAGCTGTAAAAAAGATCTCAACTACAAATTTGGCTTCGATCTGAAGAGATTGTGTACATGTCTCAGAGGAGAAACGCGACAGAAATTGAGATGATCTTTTCTTGATAATTGAACTTGATTGCGAAATGAATTGCATGCTAACTTCTTCCCAGTTTTGCGTAAGAATAATTCGCTCCCTTAATTTTTCCAATTACTTAAGATAATTTCTTGTCGGCGCATCCATCGATAGAAGAGGGGATATATCGAGCTGCCCGTAGACAATGGAGTGCTGTGGAGATCGCGGGGCCGATATCCAGAGGAAATGGAGGCGCCAGAATGAAGTAGAAGCAATACTTCAGTGACAAGGCGCTCAGATAAGATTGTGGGAACTTAAATTGAGTTCAAATAAAATATATGAAGAAACTTTGGAAAGGGTTAATTAATTTTTGAGGGTAGAGATGCACGTAGCCGTGAGAAGAGGTGCAGTTTCCCACAGGGGTGTAAACAGAATATTACGTACATAACTGTGTGTGTAAGCCACTTCACACCCAGGTTACACATACGTGGACTTTCACTTTCTAATATTATTTTTTTCGGCAGCAGGTGGTATTATATGAATCTTGAACTGTCATTCTCTCCCTTAATATTCCCATTTCTATCAGGTTGGAGGGAGAATGGAGACGAGTCTTATATTGGTGGGTTTTTTACGGTCAGATGCCCTCCAGACACATAGCTTATCAGGGTGCTATTGAGAGATAAGAATAACTGGAGATGAATTAAACCTGGCAAGAAGTTGGAAGGAAGTGACCGTGGCCTGCTAGAAGGTACCATTCCAGTTACGCCTGGTTTTGAAGACGATGAAACATTTCAAAAATGTCCAACTGAGGGATTGGAACCCATTCGTTTTCCCAGTCCGTAGATAGTCAGGCCCTGTGGCCGCGACTTGGTGCTGTAACTATCCCGATCGGCAACTGTACTGTATAATTCTAATACCCTATTAAAAGCAAGATGTTCAATAAAGAACATATAGCCTACTTTCTCCTAAATGCATGGGTACTGTTATAACTCTTTGTCCTTTTCAAGGAGTATAATTGAATGTTGGTTGCAGTAGCTTGTTGAAATACAACGTGCTATCGGGATATTAAACATGAATATGAGGTGCCCTTTACTAGTGCTACCTCTGTAAAAAAAATCATTCAATTCGGTTTCACCGTGTTTGAATTGATATGGGGAATTGATTTGCACACATACATGGCCGCTGTTTGCAAACTATTGGGCTGATGACCTTGTAGTCAGTAATAAGATGCTTTCCACAAAAAGGCATGCTGTTGCAAAATCTGGTAGAGATCAAATTGTTAGGATGGTCGTAATTTGATTTAAGCTTTTAACATTTGGGTGGCCGTCATTCCGTTTCCATCAAGATGGCGGCGATATAAAACATGACACTGAGGTGCCCTTTGCTAGTGCTACCTCTGTACCAAATTTCGTTCAATTCGGTTTCACCGTGTTTGAATTGATAGGGGGAATCGATTTGCACACATACTTGGCAACCATCAGCAAACTATTGGGCTGATGACCTTGCAGTTTGGTCAGAATATGCTTCCCGCATAAAGATATGTTGTTGCAAAATTTGGCAGAGATTAGATTATTGGGTTGGTCGTAATTACATTTTAGCTTTTAAAATTCGGGTGGCCGCGATTACGTTTCCGTCAAGATGGCGGTGATATAAAATATGACACTGAGGTGCCCTTTGCTAGTGCTACCTCTGTACCAAATTTCGTTCCATTCGGTTCCACCGTGCTCGAATTGATCGGGGGATTCGATTTTCACACAAAGATGGCCGCCATCCACAAAATATTAGGCTAATGACCTATTAGTTTGCTCAAAGGATGCTCCTTCCATAAAGGTATGTAGTTGCAAAATTTGGTAGAGATCGGAGGATTAGGTTAATCGTAATTTGATTTAAGCTTTGAACATTTGTGTGGCCGCCATTACGTTTCCGTCAAGATGGCGGCGATATAAAACATGACACTGAGGTGCCCTTTGCTATTGCTACCTCTTTACCAAATTTCGTTCCATTGGGTTTCACCGTGTTCGAAGTAAGAGGGGGAATCGATTTTGATACAAAGATGGCCATCATTCGCAAACTATTAGGCTAATGACCTATTAGAATGGTCAAAGGATGCTCCCTCTATAAAGGTATGTTGTTGCAAAATTTGGTAGAGATCGGTTGGTTATGTTAGTCGTAATTTGATTTAAGCTTTGAACATTTGTGTGGCCGCCATTACGTTTCTGTCAAGATGGTGGCGATATAAAACATGACACTGAGGTGTCCTTTGCTAGTGCTACCTTTGTACCAAATTTCGTTCAATTCGCGTCCACCGTGTTCGAATTGATAGGGGGGGGGGGGGGACACATTCAGAGTACACACACTCACACACACACACACACACACACATACACACACAGACAGACACACTTTTTTTCGCCCTGTGTTGATCTCATAAGTCTACTTTCATTTTTTTTTTTGCAAAAATCGAAAGTAGGCTAAAATATGTCCCGTGTCTTGAAATATGTGTAATGTTTTCCATTATTTAATGAAAAAGAAAGAAGGAACGAAAGATGAAAGAAAGAAAGAAGGAAAGAAAGAAAGAAAGAAAGAAAGTTGGAAAGAAAGAAAGGAAGAAATAGAAAGAAGGAGAGAGGAAGGAAGAAAGAAAGAAAGAAAGAAAGAAGGAAAATAAGAAAGAAACAAAGAAATGAAGAAAAAAGAAAGAAGGAAGGAAAAAGGAAGAAACAAAGACAGAAATAAAGAAAGATTGAAAGAAGAAAGAAAGAAAGAAAGAAAGAAAGAAAGAAAGAAAGGAAGAAAGAAAGGAAGAAAGAAAGAAGGAGAGTAAGGAAGAATGAGAGGAAGAAAGAAAGAAAGAAAGAAAGGAAGAATGAGAGGAAGAAAGAAAGAAAGAAAGAAAGAAAGAAAGAAAGAAAGAAAGGAAGGAAGAAAGAAAGAAAGAAAGAAAGAAAGAAAGAAAAGAGAAAGAAGGAAAGAAAGAAAGAAAGAAAGAAAGAAAGAATGAAAGAAAGAAAGGATGAAAGAACGAAGTAGAGAAAGGAAGAATGAGAGGAAGAAAGAAAGGAAGAAAGAAAGAAAGAAAGAAAGAATGAAAGAAAGAAAGAAAGAAAGAAAGAAAGAAAGAAAGAAAGGAAGAAAGAAAGTAGGAAAGAAAGAATGAAAATAAGAAAGAAGGAAAGAAAGGAAGGAAGAAAGAGGAAGAAAGAAAGAAAGGAAGAAAGAAGGAAAGAAAGGAAGAGATAGAAAAAAGAGAGAGGAAGGAAGGATGAAAGAAAGAAAGAAAGAAAGAAAGAAAGAAAGAAAGAAAGAAAGAAATAAAAAAGGAAGGAAGAAAGAAAGACAGAAATAAATGAAGGAAGAAAGAAGGAAAACAGAAAGAAGGAAACAAGGAAAGAAAGGAAGGGAGAAAGAAAGAGAAAAGAAAAGAAACTGAGTTGCAGTGCACTAAGAAAGAGAAAAGTCAAATTTTTACCAAAAGGGCTTTTAATCACCCCTTAATTTTACCAAAAGTGGTTGTCTGAACGGCCTGTAGATATTCGACAATTCCAGATAAGTATTAATATCAGATCTTTCAACATATTAATAATACGAAGATTAAGACTTTCACGGTCCGGGTTACTATTAAAATTATTCATGTATTTTGGGCTTGCCTCCTTTTTCATTGGAATTAAAACACGGCAATAGCCCTAAATACATGAATAATTTTAATAGTAACCCGGACCGTGAAAGCCTTAATCTACATATTAATACTTACCTGGATTTGTGGAATATCTACAGGCCGTTCTGACAACCACTTTTGGTACAATTAAGGGGAGATTAAAAACCTTTTTGGTGAAAATTTGACTTTTTCCCCTGAAGTTATAGCAGAGACTTTTCTGCTCATTTTGGTGTATCATTTGTTAAATTACGATGGTTCTAAGTATGTTTAAAATAATATTGAAATATGGCTTACTTTGTTTCATCTTTATCTGCGAGGCACATCATACTGCAACACTTCCTTCTAAAGCTTGTATCAGAAAGTATTTTATGTAGAAGGTGGTGACATGGTATACTCGTTTATTTTAGGTTGGCAAGATTGCCAAAATAGTAATGGATGACATTTGTTTATGTTTGTCGTAAAGAGTGTGCATCTTCTCAGTATTTTTAGCCTATTTTTAATTTTGAAAAAATAGGCTTATGAGATCACCTTTGGTCCGTGTGTGTGTGTGTGCGTGTGTGTGTGTGTGTGTGTGTGTGAGGTGTGTGTGTCCCCTAATAACCTCTAAACGGCTGGAGCGATTTCAATGAAACTCGGTAAGTTCATAGCACTATTCCGGGCGACCCCGACCATGTCCTTGAATTATTTTACGTTTCACCAATCCAACATGGCGGCTGTGCGAAATATTTAACCAGCATTCAATATCTCCGAAACTATTACCGATATCACCCTGGAATTTTTTACGGTGATAAAGGGAACTACTAGAAGTTCACCTATGTGACTTTTAAAAAACTGGTAAGTACAAAACCAACATGGCGGCCACCCGAATTTGCTACATTTAAATAGACGTTTCTCGCGATTTAACCAACCAAACGCAATAAAACATGGTACAGGAAATGTTTATACACATTGTAATGCACTGGTATCTAATTTAGTTCAATTGTTTACATAACCTCAAGATGGCGGCTGTGCGAATTTTAAAATTAAGTTTTTATTTCTTGTGACGTAGTCATGCGATTGAAGTGAAAGTTTGAATAACGAACGTACGCAATAATTTTCATTTAATGGTACATGACTCTATGGCCTATACATTTAAAAATCCTACATGGCGTTCATCCGAAATATTTAGATGGCTCTGAATATCTACGAATCTATTATAGCAATCAAACTGAATGTTTTTATGTTCATAGCGGCTATGAACTTAAGTTCACCTATAGGACTTTAAATAACCTGGTGATCACAAATCCGACATAGCGGCGACGCGAATTATAAATATTCACATGGACGTTTCTCGCAATTTAACCATCCGAGTGCAGTGAAACTTGGTACAGTAAATCCTTATACGAATGTTAGTCCACTGGCATCTAATTTATTTCAATTGTTTCCATAATGACAAAATGGCAGCTGAGCGAAATTTTAAAATCTCCTTGTTACATCTTGTGTCCTAATCATGCGATTGAAGTTTGAATGCTACACGTACACAATAGTCTTCATGTAACAGTACATAACTCTAGGACCTACATATATAAAATCCAACATGGCGACCATCCGAAATATTTAGTCGGTTCTCAATACCTACGAATCTATTACAGCAATCAATCTGAAATTTTGTATGTTGATAGTGGCAATTAACATAAGTAGGATATATGATAATAGTCTGTATAGTTCTTCACGGAACTACTTGTTACTTTCAATATTAGGCCTACTTGGTCGTGGTGTGAAATATTTATAAGTAACTTAGATTCGTATATTCTACAACAATGACTAAATCAAAGGGAGTGTTCAAGAAACGGCATAATAAAGGTAACAGGTTTAACAGAAGCATTTCTGTATTACCAGAACCTCAAACTTTAAATGTTGAAGAAGAAAGTGACTCTCAGTGTGCAACTCCATCCAGTGCTTCGAAAGGGAAACTTGCATCTACAACCAAAACTGAATATATTGTGTATGTAGAAATTTGTAATACTAAGATTTTCTTTCGTTACTATAGTACATTAAAAATATGATTTCACCGCCACACCTTTAAGGCAGATAATCTATAATATTCCGAACACGAATTCGACTAGGTGGATGTAGAAGTCGATGAGTTGCTGTCGCGAAGTCAGAGCAGTCTCATTTTATTTTTTCTTTCCTTCACAGATCAAACGCTCGTTGCATTAAATTGCGCAAAAGTTGGCGGCCTGGGCATGAAATAACCTGATTTGTATGGCAATGATGCAGCTACACACTGCTCGGAGATGAGTTCAGAAATAGCAACTTGGCAAAGTAAAATATAAAGAAGTAGTCGTGTGAAGTCCCGCTACCAGACTCGAGGAGTGTTGTCCCTGTTCTTGAACTTAGGCGTTGGGACTGGCGCTGGTTACACTTGTGTGTGTGTGTGTGTGTGTGTGTGTGTGTGCAGTGGATTTACAGAGAAACTTTTCCTTGTATTAAAGATAAAAACACAGCAGGGGACGTAAACAATTACTTTTTTCTGTGTGACTATAATTTCTTCTCTTCTTCAGAGAGTCCTGCAAGACAAAATTAAAACAACGGCTACTGGACAGTGATCATGACTTCGAGACATAGGCTACTTAGAGGTTGAAGGACTAAAATTATGGGTAGATTTGATTTAATAGTTTCTTTTAAGATTATTTAACCCTTTAAACTTGATGACAAAAATGATTTTTGTTTCAAGGGGAGGACCTGCAAGGTCATGTGTCCCTTTGAACATAATTAGCATAAAAACATAGCCATTTACCATTTTGGGAAAATGTGTGAAAAGTACCATATTGATTAATAGACAATTAAAATGCTTCGCCAATCAATACAAATTATATTCTAATGTGTGTACATGTTTCTTCAGCGTTTATACAATTAAATAAAATGGATATCCTTACAATTAATTTGATTAAATAAAGGTTTTAAATATTAAAATATAATTTTCAAAAATACTGTGCTGATTTAAACCACAGGAAAGTCTTGGTTATTTCATCAAGCACCGCCTGGGTATTTTATGATATTTATCAAAAATTCCGTCACTGGTTACCTTAAAAATGCTTTGTTCGCTGGTTTGCACTCAGCACGAATGGGTGTTGCGTCTATTTGTTTAGGTTAGGTTAGGTTACATTAGGTTGTGTTAAGTTAGGTTATATTAGGTAAGGTTAGGTTAGCTTAGATTAGGTAAGGTGAGGTTAGGTTAGATTAGGTTAGGTTAGGTTAGGTTAGATTAGGTTACGTTAGAATAGGTTGGGTTAGGTTAGGTTAGATTAGGTTAGGTTAGGTTAGGTTAGGTAAGGTTGGGTTAGGTTAGATTAGGGTAGGTTAGATTAGGATAGGTTAGGTAAGGTTAGGTTGGATTTGGTTAGGTTAGGTTAGGTTGGATTAGGTTAGGTTAGGTTAGGGTAGGTTAGGTTAGGTTAGATTAGGTTAGGTTAGGTTAGGTTAGGTTGGATTTGGTTAGGTTAGGTTAGGATAGGTTAGGTTAGGATAGGTTAGGTTAGGATAGGTTAGGTTAGGATAGGTTAGGTTAGGGTAGGTTAGATTAGGTTAGGTTAGGTAAGGTTAGGTTGGATTTGGTTAGGTTAGGTTAGGTTAGGTTGGATTAGGTTAGGTTAGGTTAGGTTAGGGTAGGTTAGGTTAGGTTAGGGTAGGTTAGGTTAGGTTAGATTAGGTTAGGTTAGGTTAGGTTAGGATAGGTTAGGCTAGGGTAGGTTAGATTAGGATAGGTTAGGTAAGGTTAGGTTGGATTTGGTTAGGTTAGGTTAGGTTGGATTAGGTTAGGTTAGGTTAGGGTAGGTTAGGTTAGGTTAGATTAGGTAAGGTTAGGTTAGGTTAGGTTGGATTTGGTTAGGATAGGTTAGGGTAGGTTAGATTAGGTTAGGTTAGGTAAGGTTAGGTTGGATTTGGTTAGGTTAGGTTAGGTTGGATTAGGTTAGGTTATGTTAGGGTAGGTTAGGTTAGGTTAGATTAGGTTAGGTTAGGTTAGGTTAGGTTGGATTTGGTTAGGTTAGGGTAGGATAGGTTAGGTTAGATTAGGTTAGATTAGGTTAGGTTAGGTTAGGTTAGGTTGGATTAGGTTAGGTTAGGTTAGGTTGGATTAGGTTAGGTTAGGTTAGGTAGGTTAGGTTAGGTTAGATAAGGTTTGGTTAGGTTAGGTTAGGTTTGATTTGTTTAGGTTAGGTTAGGATAGGTTAGGTTAGGTTAGATTAGGTTAGATTAGGTTAGGTTAGGATAGGTTAGGTTAGATTTGGTTAGATTAGGTTAGGTTAGAATAGGTTGGATTAGGTTTTATTAGGTTAGGTTAGGTTAGGTTAGATTAGGTTAGAATAGGTTAGGTTAGATTAGTTTAGATTAGGTTAGGTTAGGTTAGGTTAGGTTAGGTGGGATAAGCATTCTTGGAGGTTGTGGCTCTGCCAAGAAATTTAACTCTGGTCTAAGGGCTGGAAAGAGGTGTACTCAACATCGAGAGACAAAACTGAGAAGGAAGAGAGACAGCCTTAGACATCTTTGGAAATGTTTTTTTTGTGTTCTTCCCACATTTACTCCAGGATAATGCCGGGATGGTTTCTAACTTGAAGCCATGACCGCTTCCTTCCCAATCCTCATCTGAATACAAACACACAGTAATGCGGACATCACAGAGCTAAATGACCACAATGTACAAGCCTTTCGAATGAAGCAACAACAACAACAACAACATTCATACTTTTGAGTATTTCAGTTCTTGTAATTGTTGTTATATATGAGGGACTTGGGCGACGCGGTCATTTTGCCTTGAGTCCTTGGGTGCGTGTACACTTCATCTGATAACCCCTGTTATTGTGCTGTCTGTAGATTTGTGCATATTTGTAATTCGGGTGAGGATATAGAAGGAAGCAGTTGTGACTTTAAGTTAGTAACCATCACAGCATTTGCCTGGAGTGGAAGTGGGGAAACCAAGGTAAACCAATTCCAGGATGAGGCTGAGGAGGGAATCAAATCCCCCTCTTTTCAGCCTTGCCTCACGAGGCTGCGCGTATCCCGTTCCAGCCCTCAGAGCAAAATTAAATTTATTGGTAGAGCCGGGAATCGAACCTGGACTTTCCGGGCGACAGCCAAGAATACTAGCTGCTAGGACATAAACATGTGTGTATTTCAATTCTGATCAATGCTCTGAAGCCGTAGCGGCTTCGGTGGCGTAGTTTGTAGCATGCTGAGCTTCTATGCCCAAGATAGCGGGTTCAAACGCGGTCGAAGTCGTCGGATATTTCAAGAAGGTTAAAAATCCCTCAGTATGCCTTCCTTCGGAAGGGAGGTAAAGCCGCCGCACAGTGGGACAGAATCTTGAAAACATGGCCAAAAAGGAAAAAAAAAAAATTATAGATGGGAATTTTGGACTATCAGGTTGGCTACAGCAATGTTGGGACTACTGAATACCAGTTGTGCGGACGAGTAAGTGTTCATTTCGTCCGTTATATTTCAGGTCAATCGCGGCAATTCATCGTTAGCGGTGCGTGCAGCCGGCCGGACTACAAAATAGTCTTGTCGTTAAAGACAAAATATTTCTGTTCTGTGTAAGTGAAGCGAATATTTTCAATGTGGTGGGCGTTCTAGAAGGTATGTACTATATTGAACCCATTTATATCATTATTATATCAATAAATTATACATGTTTTCTTTTAATTATCTCAATACCGGAAAATGCACGAGGAAATTGTAAAGCATGCTTAAAAAATAGAGATATCTTACGAGTTCCACGACATTCCGCATTCTTTTGCACTGTGTCCGCAAGTATATATTGTTACCTTTGTAAATTAACCTTCAAATCCACCAACTAGTACCAACTCCGGCTTTGAGCCACGCTTTAAGCGATAGGCCTACTTGCAAAATGTCATTATTGAGACATGTTGAAAAATGACAATAAAATTAATTAATTATGAGCTACATTTGTACAATTTAATTTATAATCGATGCATAGAAGCATTTTAAAGAATATAATGTGCCCAATTAGACACGGCGGACTGGCATCGAACTCGGGTCTTATCAAAGAAGACCAGGCCCATGATTCTGCCCAGAATCGAATCATTGATATCTGAGGGGGAACAGGCACAGTGAACCCGAAGGACAATGAGTTATATCTGAATATAAGCATAATAGCAGGATTTCACGCCTGAACGGGAATATCATAGCTTTTAACGTGGATTATTGCAGAAAAATACAAGCCTATGTACGTTTTAGAAGCCAGAATGCAAGAAAGCGAACCAGGTTGACAGTTGACAAATCGTGGTTAGCGAAGGGGCGTAACTAGGTGACGCCAAGGAACTAATTTTCGTCTGCACTGAAGGAGCGACCAAAGATTAATGGCTCTGGGAACTACAGTCTCACAACGCGAAACCAGAGAGTGGGGGCAGTCGCCCACAGAAATTAATTGATTACAGCCAATTGGAGCAATGAATTGAAATGAAACTTACACCCAGATTCATGTATTCGAGGAAAGATAATTTAGGAGTGTTCTCACGCCTAAATTAAAGCCTGCATCTATAAACGAACCTCTGCACAGACCTCATCCGCTTCCGAGGAAGGATTTGTAGATGAGCCGAGGGGGAATTACCGGAGTAGCGTCAGGACGCCATGGAAGAAGGCAATTAATTATAATTAATTGTCCGAAGCGATCGCTTGCACGCGAGTGATTTTGGGACCTCCACACTTAGACAAACGAGGATCATACTTCACTTTGTCTGGAAATTTATTATATCAAGAAGGGAGTCGGTCCTGGACTTCCAGTGGACTATGTTTCAAAAGGGAGCTTTATACAGGAGAAGCTTGGCAGGAAAGTCAGTTCGTCTTCAGTTCGTCTTGACTCAACCTGTAAGCCGGCACGCTGTCGGATCACGCTAGGAAGTGCGCGGAATTTATAAAGTATTAACGCTCAAATGTATTAACGGTGAACAATGGAAAGCGCATCATGCAGCTTCACAACAGTAATTATGCATGGTATAAGATTTAGTCTACAGCAGACGTTTAAGCATCAACATACGCGAGTATAGATTCAGTACAGCGTAGAGATAATTTAGGGTGTTTATAGACAATGAACATAACCAGGAGGTGTTGTCATAGGTAAAATGACATATTATTGTAATGATCACTACAGTTACGGGAGCCTGGAAGGCGTCACAAGTAGTCGTGACATAGGATTGAACAGATTTGCAGTAGAGGAGATATCAACTGTAGGTGACGGGAATCGAACACACACACACGCAAGATAGACTTTCATGGAGACCAGCGGTCGTCAGGAGTTACCTGCATCGCATCTCTGAGGTCAGGCGATAGGGGGAATCCAATCAAGAATCCAGGAGGAAATAGTGCGAGAATTGTGTATAAAGTTATACTACAGTGATTTTTGATGATGATGATGATAATTGTTGTTTAAAGGGGCCTAACATCTAGGCTATCGGCCCCTGAGACAGTGATTTTTAAAAGGGTTTATGTGTATATGGTAAAATAATATGTATTGTGTCAAAGTGAAAAAGCCAGTGATGAAAAATATAATTACCATGTGTAAAGTTTATACAATGTGTCGTGTGAGTAATATCATGACGGCTTAAGACAAGCATCATGGCAGGTGCGTGGCTGGCGTGCTGGACCAACCCAGCAAAAATGAAAGTGAGTACAAATTTAATATGTTGATATGATTTAATAGCTCACCAAAGAACGAAGCATTACTCTAAGATTAAGAATTAACAGTCATTTATGTACGAGTTCACACCCCTCGTATTTTGGTAAAATATGGCTTGGAGGGTGATTTGTTTACGGCCATTTAGGCGTAAGACATTGATGAAAGTAACGGTAACGTTAAATAATAATAATAATAATAATAATACTAATCTGGGGTCGGTAACAATAATAAATAAATGGGCATGTCAGGCCTACAGTACGTGCAAAGTGTGTCATGTCTAGCGTAAGAATACTGTGTTATTGTAAACAGTAAGCAAGCAACGTAAAATATCGAGATAAAAGAGAGTTTTTCAGTGTCATTGAATTGTTGAATGAATGTTTATTATGGTATATTCTACAGGGTCATATTTGAGAGCCATTAAGATACTTAAATGTAAGCCAGTAAATTTATACTTGTTTTGGAGCTACATAGAACTTTGGCTTATGAGAAATTGCAGAGAGGACGTGAGTGCTTTAAGAATTGAGTCATCTGTAAGAAATATTGTTTGAGCCGCATAAAGCGAACATGTAACATAGAATCAAGAGAGTCAGTAAGTTGCGGGGATCATCCAAAAATAGCTTGCGCGTTAGGCGAATCTAGTCGGCTAATCTACGAAATCTACGAGATAGTAACACCTTAGAGCATACTTGTGTTATTCGCAACAGAGCTGGGACAGAGTCTGTCTGTATCCACTGTTCGCAGAATTTTTGCCACCAGGGATAACTGTTAGAGATCCTGTATGAGCCCATATATTATTGATCCGCCCTTAGAGGTAAGACTAATGGTTCTTCGTATAGGAAACGTCGATTTCCTCTTGTTATATGCTGCTGCACCAGTGAGAGAACTACGATACTCACTTGAGATGCGCGCCAAAGCCACTAATGTCGACCACAGAACGGCAAAGCTATTTCGTGATCCATCTCTTGCCATGAATATTAATTAGGAGCCGAGATGAGCCCATTATACTCTAAATGTAGGTGTTAAATAATTAGATTAACTCAATTACTAAGGACACGACCCACTCAGGTTACCTCCGGCATGGCCACACTAGCGAAGGAACTTGAGCCAGACGGGGATCAGGTAGTCCTCTAAACCGGCGGCCATCTTTCCGAGGCCAGCTGTGACTAATTTATTGTTCGTATGGAAAGGAAGTCTATAGACCTGATCCTTTTATTTTAAAAGTGTAGTGGGACACTGAAGAATCTCGATATTTCGAAAAGTAATTAAGATATGCTTGATGTGATGATGTCAATTGAATTAAATGCATTATTACCACACACATACCATGTTGGAATGTTGTGATCGGATAACATTTGGCCCAGTTATTCTCTGAGGAGGAATACTGCACCAAAAAAAGATAGGCATCTTTGTAAAGTTTATTTGCCAAGTTCGCACTAATTTATTCATACGGGTAGCGTAATTTGAATGACATGACACGTTTGTAACGATAATGTTTTGACCAGACCCAGAAAATCGTTGTATGGTGAAGCTATAAAACATCTCTATCCATGTGTATTGTACAGTCCCCCAGGGGTCTGCACCCCCTGGAGGCCATCCCCCCATCATCTATTTTAACCACCCCCAACTGGCAAATCTTGTAAGTCCAGAACAACATCTATAACACCGCAAGGGCAGCTAACCAGCCTGGAAAGCTTGCCAAATACTTGCATCACACCACAAACAGCGACACATAATTAACTGGGGCATCTATGCAGCGGAATGCTGACAGCACAACGCCGGAGACTATAAAGGGAGGCCTTAAGGAGGGCAGTCCCTCTCTCAATTACCAGTCTTACAGTGCATCAGCCGAAGGCCCGGTCCGTTATCATCAGGTGAGTCAGCAGTGTTCAGAGTTCCTATATTTTGTGACCTGTCCCACAAACTTGTACACTTACATTGTGTCATTCATTACATCCCATAAAAGGGACTCATAATTTCATATTACTGACCAATAAATACTTGGTCAGTACACTACACTTGTATTACTGTTTACACGCCTCTTTACGCCCTAACTCCTGTCCTAATTCCCGTCACGATTAGACGTGACATACAGTAGCCAAGCAGTTGCTAGCGCAGGTATCATTGTATTTCCCGTGGAGGCCCGACTGCCAGGAGCAGCGTGCCGCCGTATCGCTGACGCGTGCACGTCGGTTATATAACCAGCCAGCCAGCTGGACGACTAGCACGTTGACCTGTACACTAAGTTCCATCCCCTGGAATACACCTACGTCCTTTATAAGAGCTCCCCCTAGCATTCTAACACTAAACAACACTCTACACTGGTCAGCTTACCCAGCTACGGGAAGCTACCCCCTTTCAGGCATCCCCTTATAAATTAACACAATAACACTTCCGTTTTAGATCCAACTACCCCCACTAAGGGATCTAAAACAGATGGTGGAGGCCGGGTACCAAGCACAGTAAAATAGGACTCATACAACGAGTTCTCGTGGTCAAAACGGCCCGTACCGCATATAGCCAAGCGAGACTGAATTTTTTTTCTCTCCTCTCAGACAGAAAGCAGTTTTTTTTTGCTTCGCACTATCTACACAGGGGAAATTCTTAGCAAACCAACCCCCCAGCCCCAGAAAGAATCAGAGAGACACAGGATACACTGACAAGCACGCACAGTTTTTTTTCTTAGAAGACGCATACACTTTATTCAGAATGGCACCTCATGCAGAAACAACAGAGATTGTAAGCCATAGAGGCAGTAGGGGTACGCCAATATTATTAGCATTATTGCTCAGATGCCAGAGGCACATAAAAAGCCGGCAAACACAGATACGGGCACTCTAAACAAAAATCGGGGCAATACAGGGCAAACAGCCATACACTCCGTCAGAGGGTAGGACAGCGCAATTAAGATGCGCACATAAGCACTTGAGGCACATACACGAACACCTCAATAGGATCCATATCCAAAGACACAGAATACACGACCGATTGATCACCACACATGGTCCTGTAATAGACAATGCAACCCTCGAGAGGATGAGGGTGCACTACACGATTTTACACACTCAGTACAGGGAGTTAATTCGCGAACAAGCGTTTCTCCAACTGGCGGCCACAGAACTATACAAATACAACCACACTGATACAAAAGTCGCTGAGCAGGCCATGAGCCTCAACAGGCAGTACACCCAAATTTGGGACGAGTACCGCGAACTCCAGAATAACAAGGCCATTTTCGAGTACATGGCAGGGCCACCAGCCCAGCCGAGAGAGGACATAAGCGTAGATACGCTAACTCGGCAATTTGCGAGGATGTCCCTCTCGCCACGTACTGCCACACATGGGAAGGAGTTCACCGTGGCCACAGTCCAGGAGACGGCCAGGTTAGACTCCAATACACTGCGGGGACAAGCTTACACCTTTACACATCCCTTAGCTCCGGTTCGGAAGGCAATTTTGCCAAACCAAGGAGCAGGACCTACGTCAAGCCCCTCGGAACGGACGAACGAGAGGGAGTCGACGCCAGGACCCTCGTGTACATATGACACAACAGGGATAAAACGGGAGGTAACCACGTCATGGGCTGAGGACGTAGAGCCCGCCCTACAGCACATTGAGCCTACACACACCCACACAGATAGGCAAACACAATGGCAGGAGTCTACCGTGGCCACATGCCAGAAAGCGGTCAGGCTACACGCCACTACATTGCCAGGGCAGACAGGCAATTAAGCGGCCTTTACCGCCAGTTCAAAGGGCAAGTTTGCCAGAACGGAGGCGAGCACCGGCATTCGTACCCCAGGTGCGAATGCATAAGAGGGTGTTGCATTCAGGTCCTCAGGATGCACAAGACACGTCCGCACATTTTGACCAGGCACTACCACACGGTACACGGGGTATAGGAAAGGTGTTATTACCTACCCCACAAAACCACTCAGTCAAAAATACACACACCCCCGTAAACTCTACTAGGGTAGCGCAGAGCGCAATTAGGCCCTCAAGTACAGGCACACTCAGACCAACAGACAGGCGTTACGGTGGAAGTAGGCCCAGGCTTACTTTGCTACAAACTCCTCCGAAAAATGGCAAAGAAGCGCCCCAATGGGTGTCGAGGGCCTATACCCTCGTAACAGGGCGGAAGTCTTCACCTTTCAGAGCAAGGACGCTCGGACGGGAATAACGACTTCCACCAGGGACACAGAAATAAACTAATAACACTTGCACCTATATTAGGGATACACGTCAGCTCGTTTACACGTGGGAAATACGGCAATAGACACACAGAGACTCACAAACATAAACGGCACATTTTTTTTCATGTATATGCAGTGCAGCATGGCTAAATCAGAAGTGCATAATTCTAAATCCTTCTTGGTTTTTTTTTGGCCACTAGCATTTTTTTTCTCAGGCCATCCATGGTTATTGAACATAGTTGGTCCATATTATAACTTGGATAGCGTAAAGTTTCTAATATCCAAAGCCAAGCGGAAGCCAATCAGGCGAGCCACGCGGCTTAAGGCCGGAAAGAGCTATTCTGAACACAGTTTAAGCATCAAATCACAGCATAGAGCTTAGACGGGTCTTTCTAAGTAGAAATGACTAAATGTTCTATGTTCCGGTCCCACAGTTTGACAGATTCTCTTGTGACGGGCGAGAGCCATAACCGTGGCAAGAATTAATAATCGCAAACTATTTTTCAAAAATTTGGTGAGGAGTGTTTTAACCAACTGAAGAGCCCAATAGCACACCTGGGCGAAACACTGTCATCTTGTTGATTTATGCCGCAACATTTTGCACTATTTGTGTTTAAATATATTATGGCTCAACGGACAATGCATTTTTTCTTATGAATATTATATATTCAATGCCAAGGTAAGGTTATTATTGCTTTGGAGTGGAGTTTCGACTCCCACAGGGCACTGGCTTTGCTCGTGACGTGGATACACATGTATCAAGTACGTCTTGCAATGACCTTCCCAGTGTGTACTAGACAAGTGTTGGTAGATTCCCCTGAGACGCAACTAGAGTACTGCCGTACTAACGTCACCTAATGGGCGGATACTACACTCAGGTACTACTTCTCATTTTTAAACATTTTTGATATTGTTTACGACACAATTTTTACAGACTATCGCCGCCCGGCAACCCGCCTTAATAAGCATAAAGCAGTGGGCAGGCGAGATACAATATAGTTTCTCTATTTTTTTTCCCAAAGTGCTCTCTTAACTCGGAGCGGGGCATAACTCATTTTTTTTTGCCTCACGCATTAATCCCGAGAAAGGAACGTGGCCAGGTTGAACTGTATGTATTTAATCCATAGGCATACATGACACAGTACACTGCCTATAACATGACTTTTTCTCACCTCCATAACAACACGCAAGCTCAAACGCAAACACACCATAGGGTGACAATCCCAGACTTTGGGAAACCCTACATATTTTTGGAAGTCACACAGTCAATTTACATTGCCACATAACAGTAATACACTACCAAACTGTCCCGGAGACACAGCCTAGAATGGCACCAGAAACAATTACTCTGGTTAAAGACGGTCTCAAAACCCGCAACCTTCTGAATACCAGGAATATAAGGTCGGGTAGCTATCCAGTTGCAGGATAGGAATGTGAGGAAGCTAAAACAGATTGGGACAGTTCCACTAACAGATGTTCATAAATGAAAAACAACAAAATCACCTCCGGCACCTAGTCACCAAACACGCGACTAGCGGCCCGGAGACACTCGTGTATAACGACATTTTGTACCATGGATAGAGATATACTCGACCCAAGTTACAGTTAACACAGTATTTGGGAACACAAATGTAGATAATGAAAGGTTCTTTTACAGTGCGGAAAGCCCCACTCGCAGTGACAGGGATAGCACTCGAGTTCACACATACGCGTGCCGGAAAAATGAGCATTGTCAGAACAACTAACAAGCGAGTGCGCACGCCATTGTAATTCAACACTACCGCTATCAGCAATAAGGCACTCGTGGCTGAGCGACCTTGGCTGGCACAAACACACTAAGAACTCTCCAGGCGGACCTGGGAAATACACGTTCATTTACGCCAAGTCCAGAACCCCAGAACTCCCCAAATTACACTACGAGGAGAAGTCAAAAATACGCAAACTCTTCACAAGAATGCGTATTCTCATCTGCGCATTTTGAATACACGGTACATGTGCCATAATATATACGGCACAGATAGCATCATACTAAGTCTTTACGGCAAGCCGGGTCCGAACTCATAACCACACACCACACTCGTACCAAAAACTAACTAACCAACGGTATTTTTGGTACGAGAGACACAAGCAAAAACCACACTGAGGACACCTAAATCCCAGAAACACAACGCAGACATAGAACACAGAGAATGACATGAGATCGCGGATCTGAATCCCAGCAAAAAAAATGGACACCATGGAAAACAACTATCCAGGCTTCCAACCACACCGAAATTGGCCCATACAAGTACATGAACAGGGAATACCACATTTCCTCCCGCCAAAAACCAGGCATAAAATTTCAATTACACCTGACATAGAAAATAAATTTCCCAGACACAGGTATGAAAATTTCGTAAGACAAAGGTCTTATGGAATAGTGGCCACACAACAGTACTGGCTAAATAGGACGAATTGCTACATTGGTCCGCCCGGAATACCGAACAATGACAACACTCGCATACTGGCGAAAAGTCACGCACGCAAACAAATGAAAGCACAACATGACGAAAATACTGACTTGCAGGTTTTATCGCATTGCCACACTGCTGCCGACAGACACTATTGTTATAACGGCAGTGACCGTGAAATCACAAGCGCAAAGCAATCATAATGCCACACATTTTTTTTAGCACTGCAAAAACAACTGTGACATTTAGCAATGGACAGACGTGACAGACCGGAACTTATCTTGGGCCCATAGGAGCACGTTCTCAAAGACGTTGACAGGCCACGGGCACCTCCTGCCCATACACGCGATACACATTAGGACTTAGCCTATAACAGACCAACCGTCCGCGTGGTGTAGCGGAACATAGTCACACACACACGCGCTCACTAATCAGGAGCGAACACAGACAGGGGCTCTGAGGAAACAAGACCCCCCCCCTAATAACTTCCTTTCTCGATGTCAGTTCTCAAAAATTATTACAGGCGATTAGGACATGGCCAGTCGCACTACGACCACTGGCCACATTCACACTACAAAAGGGGAGACCAAATTAGGCCGTGGCGTCACAGCGTCACGACGCTTTACTATCCCAAGAAGTGGATAGAAAGCAAACATGGACCAAGGGAGAATGACAGAAGCATAGGTGGATAATCCCAGCGGGATTACCGACATACCAACCACAGGCTACCATTTTTTAATACCTAATTCCCCGTCCATAACCTTCCCACGTCCAACATGACCAACACAAACATACAGACACGATGAAAACAGCTACACTACAATATAAAGTATACATCGGGGTTGATAGACTTCATGCGTTTAAAGAGAGGGATTCCTACGCCCTGGATCTCGATGCTAACACCTGAGTATTAGGGGTGGGTCGGCAAACAACAAATAAGCATAATGCGCATCTCCTAATGAGAGATGAGGCCACAATCATATATTAACCACTTTTTTTAATTAAATACTCCCGCATGACAAGGACATATTATTATTATGCCTCACCCTACACCTATCCTTACATGAGTGCGGATGCCTCATATCCACATACATGCATGGAATATCCCATCCATTTACCAAGGGTTATTACTGTCAAACCTGCATGGAAATTTTTATATTTTTGCAATCCCGGGAATTACCCGCCCCAGTCCACTCATTGTAAGAGCAATCCTAGCAGCATTACCGGCTCAAGGCCACCATTTATAGGAGCCCAAAAATGCGCAACCTCTTCCTACCATGCTTTCAGCCTACTCTACGAATAACTACCCCCAGATCCTAATAACAGGTTACCTAACGCCATAGACCCTACTAACACCTCCATAAAGGTTAACAGAGCATTATCGCTGGAAAACCGACATAGCAACAGTAGACCTAAAGTAGTCTATGCACTTAGAAGCTCTACAACCCCAAAACACTTGAAAAATTTTACATTTTATACAAAATAAATTATTTACACAGGTTACGCTTATATTTTTACGTGAAAAGGACTCTGATAACACTCTGATTGGTGATAGCGGCACAAGCCGAAGGCCAAAGGCACCACACTGGAGCAGAGCTGGGGAAGGGGATGTTGACCCTTACCCCAGTTGGCTCAACAGCTTAGTTACCCTAGTAACTTAACGACTAGACTAAACAGACGAACCACGTAAGGTTAAGGCACTCACGGCCTGGCACGGGCAAGCTTCGGAATCCTAGGTATGCCTAGCCTGCTCCTGGGAGGAAGAGATGCTACACCCACTATGTGCCACGGTCGTCGAAGCCAAGACCTGCAGGGGAGATTTTCTGAGGATGGTGGGAGAAATAGCTAGCTCCACGCCGGACCCAGGAGTTGACCCTAGAGACGACCAAACTAGGACTAGACTCTTAGTTAAATATAAGTAAGTAGGGCTTCCATGGCGGGAAGCAAGACTCCTAGGCGCGGGAGTGAAATACTACGGTTGCCAATAAAGGCGAAGAGATTATTATTACTGCGTAAAGCATACTACGGTTGCCAATAAAGGCGAAGAGATTGTTATTACTGCGAAAAGTATACTACGGTTGCCAATAAAGGCGAAGAGATTATTACTACTGCGTAAAGCATACTACGGTTGCCAATAAAGGCGAAGATAATATTATGCCATTGGACAATGTCCAATGCCATAAATAATTGGTGACGCAGCGGGCAGCCTAGGGCATTAAATGAGTGGCATAGCGAGTAACTCCAAGGGGTTAAAGTGGGCGACCCACCTACGACAACGTATGAAAAACAACGGTAATGAGCAGGAAGATACAGCAGGCGAAACGGTTTGCTTGGTGGCACCGTAAGCCGCCTGTGACTAGATTAGTACTAGTTAGTAAGACCTAGAATAGACGTCGACAACTAGAATTAAGGGGGCGGAATCCGGCGATTCTAGAGACAACCGGTGTTTCTAGGATTCGTACGGGTGGTGCCCTGAGGAAGTAAATTGCCTCAGGCGATCGCCCTGGTCAAAATTTAGCAAATAAGACAGTTGCACTTTGGTACGCAACTTAGGATTAAGCAAATTCATTAACCGCTGTTGCCAAGTAATGGCACAGCACATTTCGGCAATAGAGTAAGTCCACCCATTCGGCTTAGTAATAGCAGCATTTTTTTATATTAGTAAGTAAGATAAGTAGTGTTAAGATAACGCCGCTCGGCGCCTGATGACCGACAAACCTGTCATCAGGGTAAGTCCGATAATACATTATAATACATGATAATACATTATGATACATGATAATACATTATAATACATGATAAGTCATTATAATACATGATAATGCATTAGAATACATGATAATACATTATAATACATGATAATACATGATAATACATTATAATATATTAAAATAAGTATAATTGAGGTACAACATATTAAGACAACAGATTAAGACAGCATGGTCATATGAATGGTATTTAGGTGATACGTTAAGTAAACTAACTAGAACACCTTGAGCATAAGAAACGACATTACGGCACCGTATCGGGTAAGCCCGGGAAAACAGCAAATAACACTAATCCTGCCATTTTTTTTCAGGCAACAAACAGCTTCAGACTGTGGACACACTGCCACAGGAAGCAACATAGAAAATATACGATATTTACATGTTTTCTTAACCTCTCCATTTTCTTTCAGGCATCATCACCAGGAGTACGGCACTGGTGACTATAATTTCGCTGCCATATAGCAGCAGCATGCTATTAGTGCCATCATATTATCATATTCTACCTTTGTGCACTAATTTATATTTGATACTTGAAATCATCTTCACTCACATGCTCACCACAATTTTTACAGCTACACTCTAAAAATCTGCACAGCACGGCTGATACCTGTGGGGTATCAGGCTCGCTGGCAGATCAACGTAAACAAAAAAGAAACATAAGGCGTCAAAAATGCGGCGCAAATTACGGCAATGAGGGCGCAACCGACTTGTGGCGGCGACTCTCATTGTCAAGTGTGAAAGCATTCACCCACAGGGAATGCTTCACAGAATAGGAATACATTTCAAGCGGTACGACCACTAAACCGTACCAGGAAGTGGCCGTGAAGGATTAGCCGTGAGACGGCGCGTACGTACAAAGGAGTAGCGTGCACGCGAGGTAACATACAAACTCGAATCATAGGAAATTAGCGCGCTTAAGCTAGATATAAGATAATTGTAATTCTTAATTGTAAAAGGGTAGCTTAACATACATTAATGCGCCCACGGGCAATTATTCTACTATAAACAAATATATATAATACCTCGCACCCCCACATTGTCTACGGAGGTGATAAATGATATTCATCAACGTTAATACATTAATACATGCACATCTGAATATAACACAGTAAACGGTATATTTTTTTTTAAAGATCCCATGCACACAATGTTTTTGATTTGTTTTCTTTCATTTTTCTTTCTTCTAACGTCCCAGCTTGTAAAGGTGTTCCGTTTCGTCCCAACGCAATAAACACATTTTGAATATTTTCCTAAAACTTATACCCTGGAACACCTATTTGTCTACTTCTTCTATCTTTCTCATTGCAGGGAGCACTTTTTCCCTAAGATAGGGCGAACGGCGCAATCATCCGTCCAGCCCTGCGTTTTTTTCCTCCCTGCACAACAATGTACTGCATAATTAGCAGAACCATGTATTTTTTTCTGAAACTTTCAATATGTTAATTTCAATTTTTCTCATGCACTAATTTTACAATGTCAATGTCAATGTCAATTTTTCTCATGCACTATTTTACAATGTCAATGTCAATGACAATTTTTCTCATGCACTATCTTACAATGTCAGTGTCAATGTCAAATATATATATGTATATCCCATAACCCACCCCTCTGAACACGAGCTGATCTCACACCTACACATCAACACGACATCACTGCATCTATACGACGAGGAGGACACCAACAGGAGATAAAAGGAAGATCCAAGAACTACTACATAAACTACATCAACTACATCAACTACATCAACATCCCGACCTCACGTTCCGTTCCCGTTCGCGGGGACGCGAACTAAATGGGGGAAGAGGCTTGTACAGTCCCCCAGGAGTCTGCACCCCCTGGAGGCCATCCCCCCATCATCTATTTTAACCACCCCCAACTGGCAAATCTTGTAAGTCCAGAACAACATCTATAACACCGCAAGGGCAGCTAACCAGCCTGGAAAGCTTGCCAAATACTTGCATCACACCACAAACAGCGACACATAATTAACTGGGGCATCTATGCAGCGGAATGCTGACAGCACAACGCCGGAGACTATAAAGGGAGGCCTTAAGGAGGGCAGTCCCTCTCTCAATTACCAGTCTTACAGTGCATCAGCTGAAGGCCCGGTCCGTTATCATCAGGTGAGTCAGCAGTGTTCAGAGTTCCTATATTTTGTGACCTGTCCCACAAACTTGTACACTTACATTGTGACATTCATTACATCCCCTAAAAGGGACTCATAATTTCATATTACTGACCAATAAATACTTGGTCAGTACACTACACTTGTATTACTGTTTACACGCCTCTTTACGCCCTAACTCCTTTCCTAATTCCCGTCACGATTAGACGTGACATACAGTAGCCAAGCAGTTGCTAGCGCAGGTATCATTGTATTTCCCGTGGAGGCCCGACTGCCAGGAGCAGCGTGCCGCCGTATCGCTGACGCGTGCACGTCGGTTATATAACCAGCCAGCCAGCTGGACGAGTAGCACGTTGACCTGTACACTAAGTTCCATCCCCTGGAATACACCTACGTCCTTTATAAGAGCACCCCGTAGCATTCTAACACTAAACAACACTCTACACTGGTCAGCTTACCCAGCTACGGGAAGCTACCCCCTTTCAGGCATCCCCTTATAAATTAACACAATAACACTTCCGTTTTAGATCCAACTACCCCCACTAAGGGATCTAAAACAGTATATTGGAAGGGAAACTGTACCACTTCAGCGTTTCAAATTGATGGGAAAATGAATACGAATCGCACGACACAACATTCATTAATCAAGGCATAAGATAATGAATTAATGTTACTGAAAGTAAATACCCCGTGTAAAACGGATAAATGTTTAATAATTGCAGATTTAATGTCATTTAAATATAATTTGTGTTTATTGTGTTGTGATATTCCAGTTTGTGTTAAATTGTGCCACGTGAAGAACACTATGGACACTCGCAAATGTCGAAGAGTATCAATAATACGATGTTTTGAATAGACTCGAGTGCGGTGAAGCACTAATTTTATGGAGAGACTCAGAGATAATGTTGATTTTTGTTGTTGTGGGAAGTAAATGTAAAGAATTTTCTTTGTATTTTATGTTGTATTGCCATGATTTTCTATCATTAAATGTTATACTTAGGAATATGTTGTTTCTTTCAAGTCGAGTAGTCACCTGACAGACTCAAATCCTGAACATGTGATCGTATGGTGGGTTGAACGCCCCATACCTCGAAAGACCGTGAGTTAGCTGGGATACGAACACATGTTCCATATGATGACAATTGGGTACATGGAGGACATGTTATTGTACTAGGATTGAGTCACTGGTACTACTGAAAGTCGGCCAGGATATTAATGGTAGAGGCAAGTATAGCAGAAACGCTAGGATATATTAGGAAAAGGCCGCGTCCCATAGTTAATAAGCCTTCACGTTAAAATAAATGTTGATAATCCTCCATAAGACATGCTTAAATGTATCCATTGAATACCTCTTGTATTTATTTATCATGTCGCCCGTGAGTGGGGCCTGTTGAAAATACGGGTCACCATAGGCGAATGTTCTTATGTATTTATTAAGCATGGACCCTTATTTATTTATCATGGCGCCCAGAGATCGTGATGGCTTATGGGATTCAGAAAACCCCATAATAATAGTATGGTTTCCATGGGGGAACCCATAATAGTATATTTTTCCTCAAACTGTGTTTGAGCGATTGTGAGTCTTTTTAGGCGATACTCAGACATTAGACACTGTTGTCAGACGAGTGAATATACGGACGGGTACGAGGGTCTAAACCCATTCCATAGGTGGTCACAGCACTGTGCTAAAATGAATGTTGTTGTTTTCGCGACATCGGAATTCTTTTCCCAATATAACGCACCAGCATGCACAGCTACGGCCTGCCTATATCTCAAGATAAGAAATATAGGATGGCTGGCACTGAGGGGGTACTTAAGTGTATCGCGGAGTTAAAGGAACATTTCGATGCTACTGATGCCAAGAGTAGGGAAGATGCTAATGCATTTCAAGATGAAATAACGGGTAGATTGGATGCTAATCAAACTGAAATAAACAATAAGTTAGAGACTAATCAAACCGAGGTAAGCCAGATGCTGGCTACGGTAAATATTCAGTTAGAGACTAATCTAACTGTAATGAGCACTAGATTGGAGGCTAATCAAACCGAGGTAAGCCAGATGTTGGCTACGGTAAACACTCAGTTAGATTCAAATTTATTAGAGGTCAATAAAAAAATTGATGATGTTAAAGAATCTGTTAAACAAGAGGTAACTAAAATATTGTTAGCGTGGTTTCAGAGATGCAAGCAAATAACGACAAACGCTTTGAGTCAATAGAGGTAAAACTCGAGAATAATCTGCAAGCGTGCAGAGAATCGCAACGTGAAATCAATGATAGATTAAACAATATGTCCTTAGAGCTTAAAGATATTCAAAATCAGAACGAAGCGAATACAAAGCGACAGCAAGAGCAATTTAATACGTTCACTCAGACCGAGGATCAAAGGCTTGAAGACAGCGACGGAAAATGGAGTAATCGTATGGCGAGATACGCAAAAGCTGTAGACGAAGCATTAAGGAAGCAGGATCAGAATATCCTTGACCAATGCAAGGAGATCAGTGAAATAAAAACTTCCGCTAAAGAAAATAAGGGAATAATCTCAAACATGAAAACGCAGGTTGGAAAGGTTCAAAAAGAGTTAGAACAAACTCAAAACGATCTAGCAGTCATTCATAAAAGGCAAGATGAGGACCAGGGAGAAATTACTAAAATAAGGACCGAAATCTCCAATATGCACGGTCACATCCAGAAAGAGGTTACAGGCCAACGAGAAGAATTGGAACTTCGAGAGGGCTTGAAAAATGAAGCCAGCGATAAAACGCCTGCCGAGGTAAGGCAAGGTCTAGCGGGGGAAATTTCCCATATAAAAGAGAGCCTTAAAGATGACAAGGAGAAAGTCTTTTCTATGGCAGAGAAAAACCGTGATTGCCTGGAAAAAATAGAACGAGAAGTATTAGCTCGTTTAGAAAGAGCGGAAAACAGGCACAGCCAAATGGAAACTAGAATGATCGCACACGAGGAGTCGATATTGCGAAATCCTAGATCCAATGAAGGAAGCATAGATGAAAATAGGAGAAATAGATGGGCAGATACATAGGTACAGCCCACTCCGAAGAATACAGCCATGCCAAGTGACAGCCCGTATACCACGCCTGGTATACCTGTTGCTATGTCCACACCACATGAAAATGTTGTACAAAATCAGATAATCACTGTTGTAAGGGCTAGTGACGAGAAACCGAGAAAGTATTCTGGGAGTAACTCAAATATGACACCCAAATACTGGCTCAAAGTGGTTACCGAGTACTTGAATGACGCAAAGGTACCGCCAGAGATAAGATAAGAGCTATCGAAAAACTCACTGAAGGTGAATGCGCCTTATGGTTCAGAAGTTTTCGTTACACGTTCGACACCGTAGAAGAATTTCGCCAGGCGTTTTTCAGCAGATACTGGGATGCAAATATACAACAGAATCTCAGATTGGACTTGTACTCCAGACGCTATAATACAAATAATCCAACGAAATATGCTGAATTTTTCATAGCACAATTATGCCGTTTTAAAGAGCTTGACGAAGCCCCTAGAGAGCTAGATCTGTGTATAGCGATAGCCAAGCAATTACCATACGAAGTACAACGACTATTAATCTCGGCAAACGCCAAGACAGCGATTGAAATGGAGGAAGTGCTTAGACAGCTCGATCTCACCACAGCGCAGCATACAAGGCAGAGTCGGAACATGGAACAAGTCCACATGACTAGTGCACCAGCCGAACCGACTAGGGTGCAGACCAAAAGTAAGTCTACTAGCACAGAAACTGAGAAGTCAGACTGGCAACGAGAAGAAAGGGAAAACCAGAATTGGAGGCCAGCATGCAGAGGGAGATCGAACCGTGGACACCGAGGAAGAAAAACCTGGAATCAGCGCGTTACAAGAAACCAACAGCCTGATAACAGGAGAAATTACGGCCGAAATGGGAATAACCGAGAATGGAGATCCCAAGAACAGAGTCGCGGGTTCGACGAAGAAGCAGAAGAACGTTATCACGCATCACTAATATATATGGAGGAGCGTGGAGACAACAGAAAATCGCAAGTGCATTGGGATGAAGCGATTAAAAATAGAAGGTCACCCGACATCTATAAGAATGATGACGGAGCCAAGAGTCTGGAACTTCAGCAGTTCGAAGACAGACAGAAGAACTCCACAAGAAATGGAGCAATAGAAAAAGAAACACCAAAGTTAAATGACCAAATAGGAGAGATAAATGCAGGGTGGAATATAGTGAATGTGGTTAACTGGATTGCTAAACCTGAGGAACTCATTGAAGACCGAGATGAAGGGCAGGTCAATGTAAGAAGGGAACTACCCATTATAATTGTAAACATCGCAGGCATGAAGATAAGGAGTCTTCTCGACGCTGGCTCAACTGTATGTTTAATTACCCAGGCACTATATAATGAAATCCAAAGTAAAATCCACGTATTGAAGATACCAATTTCAAGCGTGAAGATAAAAGGCGTGATACCAGATAAAGTAATGATATGCAGATACCAAGTATTTTTGGATTTACATATAGGGAACTCTATATTTTCACAGAGCTTCCTACTTGTGAATAAGCTGCCTTTTAACATTATTGTTGGCATGGATTTCATAAGAGAATATAAGGTCATAATAGATCTCTCACAAGACATTGTTAGGTTTCGCGCATATGAGGAAAAGGAGAATTTAGAGATCTCATTAAAACCTAATGAAACGAGACCAGAAGGGTACGTATGGCATAAATACGGAGATATGACTGGGGATGCAGTATTGACAACAGAAGACATCGAGGAAGAGTTGGCAACACTGGCCGCAGACATTGAAAAGGACCTCGAACCAAAATTTGAAGAATGCCTGGGAGAAAAGATAGAGGAAGCTAAAATTGGTCCAGAGCATAAGCAAATGTTAAGGGAACTGCTATTTGAATACAAAGGAGTCTTCGATTCGAGACCTGGCCGGATCAAGAATTTCCAATATGTGTTCCAAGTTTATGACTGGACACCATTCAGACAAAAGCCTTATCCTGTAGCCGAGAAACATTATTTAAAGGTCAAGGAAGCAATACAGGATATGCTGGAGGCGGGCGTCATTGTAAAGACAGCCACACCTTATGTCAGCCCACTGGTAGTTGTACCTAAACAGGACGGAACTGTAAGGATATGCCTGGACCTGCGGAATTTGAATTCCAAGGTCATACCAGAGTTTGACCAAGTGCCACCCATAAAGGAGATCCTCAGAAGATTCAAAGGAAAGACTGTATTCTCAAATCTTGACATCACTGCAAGTTTTCACCATCTTGCACTGGAGGAGAAAACAAGCTTATTAACTGGTTTAATATTCGATCAGCATACATACTCGTTCGTGCGTCTCCCATTTGGTCTGAAAACAGCGGGTTCAGCGTTGATACGAGCGCTTGATCGAAACCTATCTGAAGAAGTAAAAGCAACAACCATAAGCTATGTAGATGATATACTGCTGACATGTGAAACAGTCGAAGAACACATCAGAGATCTACGCAAGCTGTTGGATGACCTCAGTCAGGCTAACTTTAAGGCCAATCTAAAGTAATCTAACTTTGGTCAGAGAGAAGTTAAATTCCTAGGCCATGTAATAGATGCGCAAGGAGTTAGGCCAAATCCGGGAAAATTGGAGGTCATTAAACATTTCCCGAGACCAACGAAGGTGAAGAACGTCAGGCAATAACTAGGCGTTATTGGATTCTTTTCGAGCCATTGCCCGAAATATACCGAGACTGTGGCACCACTCCAAGATTTACTGAAGAAAGGGGAAAGGTGGCGATGGACGGAAAAATGCGAGGAAGCCTTCGTGAAATCTAAACAGATGCTTTTAGATTATGTTAAATTAGGATATCCAGACTACACCCAAAAATTTATTTTTCAGACTGACGCATCACTTATAGGCATTGGGGCGATGCTCTACCAGGAAAATGTGGACAGGCCAGAAGAGAAAACTTATATTGCATTCATAAGCAGAAGATTGAAACCTAATGAAAATAATTATACAGTCACGGAGATTGAATTACTCGCAATACTATATGCCTTACAGTATTGGCGAAAAGTGATTTACGGGTTCAGAATCGTATTGAGAACAGACCATAAAGCCCTAACATTCCTGTTGAAAACTGACTTGTCAAGTCAAAGACTGACGAGGTGGTCCTTGTATATACAGCAATTTCAAGTGGAAATCGAGTATTGCCCGGGGAAGGACAATATTATACCTGACTTGCTAAGCAGATACCCGACAACTGATGAAGAGGAAGCTCTAGCTATCTACATAGAAGGTAGAGACCAGAAGACATTAGATGATCTAAGGAACATCACCGTTTTTCAACGTGAAGATCCCTGGATACGGTTAATGATTAATTACTTCGAGGGAAAGCTTGTCAGAGGAACCCCGATGTATGTAGAAGCCGAGGCACTATCAACGGAATATTTATGGTTTAACCAGATGCTACACAAATGGAGCGATGCAGATCACACTCGACCCAGGATTGTTATACCGCCAGCATTGCAGAGAAGACAAGTATGGTTGGCACACAGAGCTTTTGGCCATCCTGGCGTAGACAAGACTGTTGCCCTGCTGAAAGAGGCATTTATTTGGCCAAAACTTAGAGATACAGTCAGAAATACAATCAGGACATGCGATATTTGCCAGCGAGTAAAGCCTAACTCGTATTTAATGAGGCAAAAACCGATACCACTCCTGCCAGAGAAGCCATGTCAGCTTCTGGCACTGGATAACTTCGGCCCGCTTCCGAGAACTAGAAGGGGAAATAGACACATCCTAGTTGCACTAGACGTGTTTTCTAAAATGGTAGTCCTATGCCCAATTCAAAAGACCAGTACGAAACAGGTACTTAAAAGACTGAAGGAAAGGGTCATTCCTATACTAGGGCAGCCGGAGAACATATTGTCTGATCATGGGAGCTGTATTACCAGCGTAGAATTTAGCAGGGACCTGGAAAATCTGGGAATAAGACAGATTTTGTCCACAGTTCGACACCCGGAGGCTAACAGCGCTGAAAGAGTGATGAGAGAACTGCAGAAATACATGAAAATATACTGCTCTACAGAGAACTGGAAGTGGATAGACGTACTAGAAATTATCGAATATTGTATTAACAATACAGTGCATGAAGCGACAGGAGAAGTGCCCGTGAGCCTACATCTTGATAGAAGACCGGAGAGGCCATGGAACAATGTCATTCTGACCCCTGTAGACGCGCAGCCTGGACGCGAGTTGAGGATCCAGGGAACATTCGAGTATCTCAAGAAACAAGCGGACAGACGGCAGCGAAGGAATAGAAGGAAACGCTTCCACAGGCCACTACTCGTGGGAGAGTACGTCTTATTGAAAAAAAAAAAAACAGCTAGTTCAGACCCAAAGAGCAGGAAATACAAAAAGTTCCAACATAATTATCACGGACCCTACCTAATTATAAGGGACTTGCAAAATAATGCCTACAGAATCAATGATGAAGAAACAGGCAGAGAAGTTGTAGTAAACGCTGCCAACTTAAAATTGTATAGTCCGCCGGAGGAATTTGAAACCATAGAGGAGCAATCCATGCACACCCAAATGGACAGGGAGTCATTATATATGCACGCAGAGAGTCCTCAGAAAAGCCCAAACCAGGGAGAAAGGAAACGAGACAGCCAGCTCGTAGACCCAAGGGACACGAGGGTTGAATGCAGCTGTCAGTTGGAAGAATTTTACAACCAGTTGCGGGAAGCAGCGGTAGAACTCCAAGCGATGAATGAACAGCTAAGAGTGCAGAACAAGGAAATACGAGACGGTAGACATAGTGGAGTGGAGGAACGAAACGACCCACTGCCCGGGAACACTGACCGCTTAAAGTAAACACTGTCTACGGAGTCGATGCCGTCTAGAGGCTCGAGAAAATTCACTTGTAAAGTGAATTTTCCGAGCTTAGCGAGGGAAAGATGTGCCCAATTAGACACGGCGGACTGGCATCGAACTCGGGTCTTATCAAAGAAGACCAGGCCCATGATTCTGCCCAGAATCGAATCATTGATCTCTGAGGGGGAACAGGCACAGTGAACCCGAAGAACAATGAGTTATATCTGCATATAAGCATAATAGCAGGATTTCACGGCTAGAACGGGAATATCATAGCTTTTAAGGTGGATCATTGCAGAAAAATACAAGCCTATGTACGTTTTAGAAGCCAGAATGCAAGAAAGCGAACCAGCTTGACAGTTGACACATCGTGGTTAGCGAAGGGGCGTAACTAGGTGACGCCAAGGAACTAATTTTCGTCTGCACTGAAGGAGCGGCCAAAGATTAATGGCTCTGGGAACTACAGTCTCACAACGCGAAACCAGAGAGTGGGGGCAGTCGCCCACAGAAATTAATTGATTACAGCCAATTGGAGCAATGAATTGAAATGAAACTTACACCCAGAAGCATGTATTCTAGGAAAGATAATTTAGGAGTGTTCTCACGCCTAAATTAAAGCCTGCATCTATAAACGAACCTCTGCACAGACCTCATCCGCTTCCAAGGAAGGATTTGTAGATGAGCCGAGGGGGAATTACTGGAGTAGCGTCAGGACGCCATGGAAGAAGGCAATTAATTATAATTAATTGGCCGAAGCGATCGCATGCTCGCGAGTGATTTTGGGACCTCCACACTTAGACAAACGAGGATCATACTTCACTTTGTCTGGAAATTTATTATATCAAGAAGGGAGTCGGTCCTGGACTTCCAGTGGACTATGTTTCACAAGGGAGCTTTATATAGGAGAAGCTTGGCAGGAAAGTCAGTTCGTCTTCAGTTCGTCTTGACTCAACCTGTAAGCCGGCACGCTGTCGGATCACGCAAGGAAGTGCGCGGAATTTATAAAGTATTAACGCTCAAATGTATTAGCGGTGAACAATGGAAAGCGCATCATGCAGCTTCACAACAGTAATTATGCATGGTATAAGATTTAGTCTACAGCAGACGTTTAAGCATCAACATACGCGAGTATAGATTTAGTACAGCGTAGAGATAATTTAGGGTGTTTATAGACGATGAACATAACCAGGATGTGTTGTCATAGGAAAAATGACATATTATTGTAATGATCACTACAGTTACGGGAGCCTGGAAGGCGTCACAAGTAGTCGTGACATAGGATTGAACAGATTTGCAGTAGAGGAGATATAAACTGTAGGTGACGGGAATCGAACACACACACAGTGATGAAAAATATAATTACCATGTGTAAAGTTTATACAATGTGTCGTGTGAGTAATATCATGATGGCTTAAGACAAGCATTATGGCAGGTGCGTGGCTGGCGTGCTGGACCAACCCAGCAAAAATGAGAGTGAGTACGAATTTAATATGTTGATATGATTTAATAGCTCACCATACAACGAAGCATCACTCTAAGATTAAGAATTAACAGTCATTTATATACGAGTTCACATCCCTCGTATTTTGGTAAAATATGGCTTGGAGGGTGATTTGTTTACGGCCATTTAGGCGTAAGACATTGATGAAAGTAACGGTAACGTTAAATAATAATAATAATAATACTAATCTGGGGTCGGTAACAATAATAAATAAATGGGCATGTCAGGCCTACAGTACGTGCAAAGTGTGTCATGTCTAGCGTAAGAATACTGTGTTATTGTAAACAGTAAGCAAGCAACGTAAAATATCGAGATAAAAGAGAGTTTTTCAGTGTCATTGAATTGTTGAATGAATGTTTATTATGGTATATTCTACAGGGTCATATTTGAGAGCCATTAAGATACTTAAATGTAAGCCAGTTAATTTATACTTGTTTTGGAGCTACATAGAACTTTGGCTTATGAGAAATTGCAGAGAGGACGTGAGTGCTTTAAGAATTGAGTCATCTGTAAGAAATATTGTTTGAGCCGCGTAAAGCGAGCATGTAACGTAGAATCAGGAGATTTACGTCAATAAGTTGCGGGGATCATCCAAAAATAGCTTGCGCGTTGGGCGAATCTAGTCGGCTAATCTTCGAAATCTACGAGATAGTATCGCCTTAGAGCATACCTGTGTTATTCGCAAGAGAGCTGGGACAGAGTCTGTCTGTATCCACTGTTCGCAGATTTTTTGCCACCAGGGATAACAGTTAGAGACCCTGTGTGAGCTCATATATTATTGATCTGCCCTTAGAGATAAGACTAATGGTTCTTCGTATAGGAAACGTCGATTTCCTCTTGTTATATGCTGCTGCACCAGTGAGAGAACTACGATACTCACTTGAGATGCACGCCAAAGCCACTAATGTCGACCACAGAACGGCAAAGCTATTTCGTGATCCATCCCTTGCCATGAATATTAATTAGGAGTCGAGATGAGCCCATTATACTCTAAATGTAGGTGTTAAATAATTAGATTGACTCAATTACTAAGGACACGACCCACTCAGGTTACCTCCGGCATGGCCACACTAGCGAAGGAACTTGAGCCAGACGGGGATCAGGTAGTCCTCGAAACCGGCGGCCATCTTTCCGAGGCCAGCTGTGACTAATTTATTGTTCGTATGGAAAGGAAGTCTATAGACCTGATCCTTTTATTTTAAAAGTGTAGTGGGACACTGAAGAATCTCGATATTTCGAAAAGTAATTAAGATATGCTTGATGTGATGATGTCAATTGAATTAAATGCATTATTTCCAGACACATACCATGTTGGAATGTTGTGATCGGATAATATTTGGCCCAAATATTCTCTGAGGAGGAATACTGCACCAAATAAAGATAGGCATCTTTGTAAAGTGTATTTGCCCAGTTCGCACTAATTTATTCATACGGGTAGCGTAATTTGAATGACATGACACGTTTGTAACGATAATGTTTTGACCAGACCCAGAAAATCGTTGTATGGTGAAGCTATAAAACATCTCTATCCATGTGTATTTTGGAAGGGAAACTGTACCACTTCAGCGTTTCAAATTGATGGGAAAAAGAATACGATTCGCACGACACAACACTTATTAATCAAGGCATAAGATAATGAATTAATGTTACTGAAAGTAAATGCCCCGTGTAAAACGGATAAATGTTTAATAATTGCAGATTTAATATCATTTAAATATAATTTGTGTTTATTGTGTTGTGATATTCCAGTTTGTGTTAAATTGTGCCACATGAAGAACACTATGGACACTCGCAAATGTCGAAGAGTATCAATAATAGGATGTTTTGAATAGACTTGAGTGCAGTGAAGCACTAATTTTAAGGAGAGACTCACAGATAATGTTGATTTTTGTTGTTGTGGGAAGTAAATGTAAAGAATTTTCTTTGTGTTTTATGTTGTATTGCCATGATTTTCTATCATTAAATGTTATACTTAGGAATATGTTGTTTCTTTCAAGTAGAGTAGTCACCTGACAGACTCAAATCCTGAACATGTGATCGTATGGTGTGTTGAACGCCCCATACCTCGAAAGACCGTGAGTTAGCTGGGATACGAACACATGTTCCATATGATGACGATTGGGTACAATAGTAGGTAGAAAAAGGACGGAAATACCTCTTGACGTTTCTTTGAAAACACTCCAACATCAGAGTTGATAACTGGAGTTTCCGAAGAACTAATCCACCGTTTTCACATTATTTTGTAGACAATTTCGAGCGAACGTCAAATTGACGTAGAAAATTTTCGAGCTTACGCCATAGCAACTGCCAGACACTACATCAATGAATACTCTTGGTACAACATGCCAACAACAGTCCATAGATCGTTCATCCACGGACCAGAAATTATTTCTTCGGCCATTTTACCCATCGGTTAACTCAGGAATCAACCAATAAGTTGAATAAGCAATATCGCCTGAGATTTTCTCGAAGGTTTTCCAGAGTTAAGACTGTGGAAGACGTGTTCGGGAGATCGTTGGCAACCACAGACCCCTATATTTCTTCTCTACGCAAATCATCACCGAAGAAACAGGAGAGTTTGTCGCCTGAAGCCATTGCCTTCTTAGTTCCTGTGGCGGAAGATTAAGATGATTCCGATTCAGATCATGAGGAAACAGTCTTTGAAGATGAAGATGATGATGATGATGACAATTCAGTTGAAGAATAATATAAAGAAGATGAAAAAGAGGAAGAAACAATTTACTAAATGAATTATTGTAATTGAATTAAAATTATTTTTTGTAATATTTTACACTACCTTCTGTCCTCTATTTGGTTCTTTTTTCGAGCTATTCATTTTTGAGTTTATATTTTTAACCATTAACTACGACAACCACTAAATATTGACTTTTATAGAAATAAAAAGACTTTTATCAATTTTTGTCCGCCATCTTGGATCCACCATTTTGTTTTCTTAAATTTTTGAACTCAATCTTCATCAGCAACCTCGATAATTCCACAAAAATACTTGTATATGAATAAACTGACTTTTATCAATATTTACTGGCCATCATGGATCCGCCATTTTGACTTTTTGATATATTCTTAATCAGCAACTTCGATAACCGTTACATACTAACTTTCGTACAAATTGAACACTCTTTATATTTTGGCCACGTTTTCAAGATTCTGGCCCACTGTGCGCCGGTCCCATTACATAGATTTATGGCACGGAAAAGAACCTTCCACTAACTACACCTGTGGAGGCTAAAATGTGTAGGTTAGTTTGATAACGCTATATTAGTTACAACGTTTGCCTCCAGGTGCTGACTGCTATGATATTTAGTAGCCACGTCCGCAGCTAGGTGTCGTGGACGGTAGCATTTGGTAGCAAAAGTAGGGACTACGGTACTTGAACAAATTAATCGTCTGCAGTCCTTCTACCCGAATCACAGATGACACACACTAATACAGTCGTCACAATTAACGCCGGTTATCAGACAGATTCTGTTGTTGTTTGAGTCTTTTGACTGGTTTGATACAACTTTCCATGCCTCCCTGTCCTGGGCTAATCGTTTCATCCCTACATAGCTACCACATCCGAGCCAATCTGTTTAACATATTATAACCTTGGTCTACCCCTACAGTTCTTGTCCTCGACCCTTCCTTCCATAACTAAGCTTGTTATTCCTGGGTGTCTTAGTATGTGTCCTACCAACCTATCTCTTCTCTTCATTAGCAGTCACCAGAAACATCTCTCCTCTCCCACTAGTCTTAATACCTCTTCGTTTGTAACCATATCTACCCATCGGAACTTCATCATTCTCCTGTAACACCACATTTCAAACGCTTCAATTCTCCTCTTTTATGCTGCACCAATAATCCAAGTTTCACTTCCAAAGAGTGCTCCAGACAAAGGCCTTCAAAAATGAGTTCCTAACACCTAAATCTATATTCGATGTCAACAGATTCCTTTTCTGTCGAAATGCTTTCCTTGCCTGAGCTAGCCTACTTTCTTATATCCTCTTTGCCTCGTCCATCACTGGTTATTTTGCTTCTTAAGTAACAGAAGTCACCTACTTCCTTTAGTTTTTCACCTGCTAATTTGATGTCCATACAGGTTTTTGATTATTTCGGCTGCATTCCAATATTTTCGTTTAAATTTATTAATTTTCATCATGAATTATTTCCTCAAGACGGAGTCCATACCATTCAAAAACTCATTCAAATCCTCAGGCGTGTCTACACACACCCAAAGTACACGGGGCTACATGACTGCGTTGTCGCAACCCCAAAACTAAGGAACCAACCAACCAACTCTGAACTCGGAACAAACGGAAATTGAATTTATCCACCCCTGCAGCAGGAAGAGAAAATAATTAAATGTTTCACACTCATTCCCCCTTAATTATTTTCATTAAGTGTCTCCTTGTTTTCCTAAAAAAGAATCCCCACAGTAAAATACGTCTCCTATACCTCGTACCAGCACAACACACAGAAACCGCAATGGTGGAATTATTTCTAGCGCTGACAGCAATATAATTAGAGAAACGAGAGATATATCACTAATAATGTACCACGGACTGACCCAGAGGAAGGCACTGCAGTTTTAAAACCCACTGTGGTCTCATAATGTGCGCACCAACTTTCACGGGACAGGATGTTGCAGCCTACAGTACATACTTTCATCCGGCCAGAGAAACCTCCCACAAAGTTCACAGCAGCGCACTCTCAAACTTTAACGTGAACATGTACGTGAGGAAATAATAATAATAAACCAGAAAGATGTTCAAGACGGGAATCACATTCAACAATTAGTTTCAGACTTCAGAGGTTTTCTAGGAGAAGGAGAAAAATAATCTTCAAGGTCTTTTCAGAGAAAAGAAGCAACAAGATGAACAACCGACTTATGCTGAATTAGCAGAACAAAGCCAACGGAGGGAATATTATTATCCGAGGACCATAGTTGGTACTCCGTTGTCCCATAGTGGCCCAGATGCAACGGAATAATAATAATAATAATAATAATAATAATAATAAAGAGTGTGCTGAAAATGTCGGACTACAAATTTGCTTCACAAAGACCGAGTTTATATCGACAAAACAAATTCAAGCACAACATTTACTCAGATAGTACGGTATGATAAAGAGGGTTAATCAATTCAAGTATTTGGGTGAAATTATTGAACCCACAGGTATGGAAAGAGTGGCGCAAAAATCTCGTGAACTTAAATTGCGGAAAGCATACGGAAAAATCGCAAATATTTACAATAAGAAATGCATGAGCATCAACACCAAAATTCAAAACTACACGACTGTCATCAAACTTGAGACATTTTACGCCAGCGAGACACTAAACCTCAACTACAAAGGGGATCTTGAGAGCATCAAGAAGGCTGAGAGAAAAATCAACCGTAAAATATTGGGCCCTAAACTCACAGATGATGGATATCGTCTGCAATCTCACAATCACAGAGAGATACTCTAACATCGAGTCAGATTTCCGCAAGCGATGACAGATTCTACGGCCACATAATGAGACTGAATGACGACCGGCTAACAAAGAGAATATTGACTTACCTACGAAAACTTAAAGTGACAACAGTCTGGGTTACCCAAGTCCAAATTGATCAACGAAAGTGCCAACATCATACCAATAGAAATAGACGATCGAATGACATTCCGACATAAGATCCACAGTTGGGAAGTCACACATGAAGATCGACCAAGGAGACTAGGGAAAGGATGGACGGTGGAACGTCGAGTCCAACACATTGAGATGAAGGATTATAGAAGAACAAGAAGAACAGCACCAGAACATAATTAGCTAAATGTGATCCTTTGGGTCTAAACAATGTAAATAAATAAATAAATAAATAAATAATAATAAACAATACAGCGTTTTACATCTGCATGTTGATATTTCCTGGTGACGGAGCACAAACAAAGGCATGATGAAGTTGCTAAAATCTTGCAACAGGAGATGGCTGATAAGTTTCAGCTTCTAAAAGGAAGGAAAGTTCCGTACCATCAATATCAGTCAGAGTGTGTTCTTGAAAACAAGGAATACAAGTTGTATTGGGACCGAACTATTTCGACTGATCAATCGGTATCATACAACAGGCCGGATCTGGTGGTTGTCAGCAAGAACATCAAGCAAACTACCTTGATTGATGCTGCGATTCCTAACAACAAGAATCTCCAGTCAAAACACATAGAAAATATCAGCAAATTCAGCGAGTTGGTCGACCCTATCAAAAGACAATGGCATGTAGAACGGGTAAAGACCATACCTATCATTGTCTCAAGTACGGGCGTGATCCCATGTACCTTGCTCCAAGGCCTGAAAGAACTGGATCTGGATACGCAACTGTACAAACTAATGCAGAAGGCAGTAGTTCTAACAACAACCCGAATCGTTCGGAAGTTCATGGGTAGCGACATTCCAGCTTAGAAGTGGCTGTACCATAACTATACTCTGGTTCCCTGAAGCCCGTATAGTTATGCTGTAATGTACCAGCAATGAGTTATAATAACAAAGACAAACAAGAAACGAAAATTTTACGAAAAGTTTTTGGCCCAGTGTGTATAGAGGGAATATGGAGGGGAAAAAATCCCAGGAAATATATTGTCATTTTGAAAAAAAATCTCTCACTCTTATTGGAAAAGGCGATACACACTACCGGTATGATCGGAGTTAATATCAGCACCAGGATATGTCTTCACACTTTTTAGGGAATTTTTGAACCGCTTATTGACGAGGATATAGTCAATTTGATTCGTGACATTATTGTCGATGTTTGAGGTCCATGTGTAAAGACGACGTGGAGAAAGCTGAATATGAGTGTTTGCTATGATGAACTCCTCCTCTTGGCATAGCTGGTCCAATCGATCACCTCGATCATATCCACTCCCTAAATAAATAAATAATAATAAACAATACAGCGTTTTACATCTGCATGTTGATATTTCCTGGTGACGGAGCACAAACAAAGGCATGATGAAGTTGCTAAAATCTTGCAACAGGAGTTGGCTGATAAGTTTCAGCTTCTAAAAGGAAGGAATTTCCCACTATATCAGCGCGTCGACACTGACCTACCTTGGCATTGAAATCGCCCTTCACAATGGTAATATCATGCGTTTTGGTGAAAGACAAGGCCGTTTTGTTTTGGGTGAAGAACGCTTCGAAGTCTTTATCTGAAGCACCACACGTTGGAGCATACACCTGGATAATATTCAGTAACTAGCTGAAGTACCCGTGCTTCGCTACGCGTCATAAATAAATTAAAATATGAAGGTGACAGTTAAAACAGGGGATAGGCGAGGTGCTGCGCAGAGGGAGATTAAGGATGGAACATTTTGTCCAACTACACCGCTCGGCGTTGGCCATGTTTTGTAGCACAAATTTAGGTTCTACTCGCTAACGGTTGGATATACCTTTCGGATAGAAAATGTAATTTTTAACCTCGTATATACCATCAAAAGTTTGCTATTTCTTAGCGTTCTCTTTGTATTTGAAATGGAAATATGAAAGTTTTAAACCAAAGGGTGTAGTGAAGTCACTAAAATGGTCGCCATCTTTAAATAGTGCAAAGTATTGAAATCAAAAGTAACCTATATGTTAACCAGGTAAATCAGCTACTTCCATGTAAAATTCATGTAAATCGGACCAGTGGTACTTGCGTGATTGAGTAATACATAGACGCACATCATCTAATTTTTAGCCTCGCTTCGCTCGCGTCATAGTCGTGTCATATTGTTATTCAATGAAATGCAGGTTTAACCCCATTAACACCCCTTTAGAACCTGAATATCCAAAAATCCCTCCTTGGTAGACGTTTTCGACACACAACAAACATATCCCCAAAATATCATTCTTCTAACTTTAATCGTTTGGGTTGGTCGATGAGAGTGAACAGCCAAAAATCCTTCCTTAGGGGACGTTTTTCTTCCAGAATTTCACCCCTCCCCATAGGCCCCTTAAATTGGATTTATGAAAAAACGGTCGAACACATATTTATTTTATTTATTTATTTATTTATTTATTTATTTATTTATTTATTTATTTATTTATTTATTTATTTATTTATTTATTTATTTATTTATTTATTTATTTATTTTTAAGCTGATTGATTTCCTCCAAGTTTCAAACTCCTCGCCTATGTCGTTTAAGAGATACACGGTCCGTTAGGAATCTTTCAACCCCCACTTTTCATCCCTTTCACCTCATAATATACACTACATCGAAAAACCATTAGACATGTGTCAGCTTAGTTTTAATGATTAGTATATATGCCAAGTATCACATCCCCAAATGAAACCACTCGTGAGATATTGTTATTCAATGAAATGCACGTTTACCCCCCCCCCCCCCCTTAACACCTATTTAGAACCTGAATATTCAAAACTCTTTCCTTAGTGAACGTTTTCGACATACAACGAACATATCCCCAAAATTTCATGTTTCTAACTTTAATAATTTTGGCTGGGCTATGATGAGTGAGTGAGTCAGTCAGGACATTTACTTTCATTTATTTTTGATAATTTCACCCCTCCCCATGAACCCCTTAAATTGGATTTATGAAACAAACGGTCGAACACCTATTTACTTATTTAAAGCTGTTTTCCCCCTGAGTTTGATGAGTGAGTAAGTGAGTCAATCAGTTAGGACACTTTCTTTCCTGTTATTTTTTTTCCCCCAGAATTTAACCTCTCTCCAAGGGCCCCTTAAATTGGATTTATGAAAACAACAGTCGAACACTTATTTACTTGTATTTTAAGCTGTTCTTTTTCCGCCGAACTTCAAACTTCTCGCCTATGTCCTTTAAGAGATACACGCTCCGTCAAGAATCCCTCAACCCCCAATTTTCACACCTATCACCTCATAATATACACCACATCGATAAACCCTTAGACATATGTCTGATTATTTTTAATGATTAGTTTATATACCGAATATCACATCCCCTAAGAAACAATTCATGACATATCGTTATTCAATGAAATGCACGTTTACCCCCTTAACATCTCTTTAAAACCCGAATAAACAAAAATCATTCCTTAGTTGACGTTTTCGACATACAGCGAACATATTCCCAAAATTTCATTTTTTCATCTTTAATAGTTTTCGCTGGGCGTGATGTGTGAGTGAGTCAGACAGGACATTTTCTTTCAATTATTTTCACCAGAATCTCACCTCTCCCCATGGGCCCCTTAAATTGGATTGATGAAAAAACGCTTGAACACCTATTAACTTATTTTTAAAGTTGTCTTTTTCCCCCGAGTTTGGTGAGTGAGTGAGTTAGTCAGTTAGGACACTTTCTCTCCCCTTTTCCCCCAGAATTTCACCCCACTCCATTGGCCCCTTAAATTAATTTATGAAAAAACGGTCGAACACCGATTTACTTATCTTTTTAGCTGATGTTTTATCGCTGCGTTTCAAGTTTCTCGCCTATGTCGTTTAAGAGATAAGCCTACACGCTCCGTTAGGAATCCTTCAACCCCCACTTTTCACCCCTTTCACCTCATAATAATACACCACATCGAAAAACCCTTAGACACATGTCTGCTTATTTTTAATGATTAGTTTATATGCCGAGTATCACATCCACAAATGAAACCACTCGTGAGATATTGTTATTCAATGAAATTCAGGTTTAACCCCCTTAAGACCCCTTTAGAGCCTGAATATCCAAAAATCCTCCCTTAGTGTACGGTTTTGACATACAACGAACATATCCCCAAAATGCCATGTTTCCAACTTCAATATTTTTGGCTGGGCGATGATGATTGAGTGAATGAGTCAGGACATTTTCTTTCATTTTTTTTCCTTCAGAATTTCACCCCTCCCGATGAACCCCTTCAATTTGATTGATAAAAAAACTGTCGAACAGCTATTTACTTACTTTAAAGCAGTTTTCCCCCTGAGTTTGATGAGTGAGTCAGTCAGTCAATCAGTTAGGACATTTTCTTTCCTGTACCTCCCCCCCCCCCCCCAGAATTTCACCCCTCCCCATGGGCCTCGTAAATTGGATTTATGAAAAAACGGCCAAACACATATTTACTTATTTTTATGCTGATTTTTTTCTGCTGAGTTTCAAACTCCTCGCCTATGTCGTTTAAGACATACACGCTCCGTTAGGAATCTTTCAATTCCTACTTTTCACCCCTTTCACCTCATCGAAAAACCCTCAGACACGTGTCTTACTTTTTAATGATGAGTTTATATGCCGTGTATCACATCCCCCAATGAAACCAATCGGGAGATATTGTTATTCAATGAAATGCAGGTTTAACCCCATTAAGACCCCTTTAGAACCTGAATATCCGAAAATCCTCCCTTAGTAGACTGTTTTGAAATACAATGAACATATCCCCAAACTGTCATGTTACTAACTTCAATAATTTTGGCTGGGCGATGATGAGTGAGTGAGTCAGGACATTTTCTTTCAATTTTCTTTTTTCAGAATTTCACCCCTCCCCATGAACCCCTTAAATTTGATTTATGAAAAAAAAAACTGTCGAACAGCTATTTACTTACTTTAAAGCAGTTTTTTCCCCCTGAGTTTGATGAGTGAGTCAGTCAGTCAATCAGTTAGGACACTTTCTTTCCTGTTTCTCCCCCCCCCCCCTCCAGAATTTAACCCCTCCCCATGGGCCCCTTAAATTGGATTTATGATAAAACGGTCAAACACATATTTACTTATTTTTATGCTGATTTTTTCCCGCTGAGTTTCAAACTCCTCGCCTATGTCGTTTAAGAGATACACGCTCCGTTAGGAATCTTTCAATCCCCACTTTTCACCCCTTTCAAATCATAATATACACCACATCGAAAAACCCTCCGACTCGTGTCTTCTTACTTTTAATGATGAGTTTATGTGCCGAGTATCACATCCCCCATTGAAACCAATCGGGAGATATTGCTGTTCAATGAAATGCAGGTCTACCCCCTTAACACCCCTTTAGAACCAGAATATCCAAAAATCCTCTCTTAGTGGGTATTTGCGGCCCTTGGGGAAGCTGCATACCAAATTTCATTCCAATCCGTTTGATACTTTCTGAGATTTCGTGATGAATGAATGAGTGAGTGAGTGAGTGGTATTTGACCAATATATAGTAGAAGATAGTGTCAAGTCTTTGTTATGCAAAACTCGGTTGACAGTGCTGTGTGAGTAGTTGAGTAACTAACGTGATTTCAAGTAAAGATCCTCATTTTCTATACCGGTAGTGCAGAGCGCAACTGGCATCCAGTCGGCCGTGTCTCGACTTGAGCTATGTTGCCATGGAAACTATCCGCCTTGCCATTCCTTCATGAGTATATTTTATGATTTGATTAGCCTGTGCTGGAGTGCAAAAGGGTCGAAATCAGAAGAATGAGAAAGACTATCGAAAATTCATGTAGCCGGCGGTTCCTTCTGAGTCCTAAACTATGTGTATGCAAAATTCGGTTGAGATTGGTGTAACGGGGTAGATTTGTATACGGAACAGACCCACCCACATACCCACATACATACATACAGACTTTCACTTTTATATATAAGATATCGGTTTTGCATTGAATTAAAGAAATATTACCCTATCGGACACAGGTTCAAAGGTCTTCACTGCCGCAGTAATATCTGGGTGCAATATGAACCCTACACCATTGTAATGGTGGGGATTGTCATTACCTGCATAATATACCTGGTAACCATCGATGTTACATTTTCCAGAATTAGGCCAGTGCATCTCACTAATTCCAAGGAGGTCAACTTTTAGTCTTTCCATTTCTGTGATGGCATTGTGAGTCTTTCCACTTTGAAATAAACTGCGGACATTCCAAGTGGCTATCCTTTTTATGACTGGCGCGGATAATCTCGGGGGGGGGGCACTTAAGGGACACTTGGATTGTGTTTTTAGGCAAAAATGACAAAATAATTGTTTTATGTTTTTCCCATATATATATCTTATGGACCCCTGTGGATCATTTTTCGAGCACTGCAATTTTTAAAGACTCAGCGACATTTTTAAATCTCCTCTGCGTAAAAAGAAGATGGAAGGCAAATCATGGAAAGCAGGCTATACTTTTAAAACTAGAAATCCTAGAAAGTCATAGGTGAACTCAAACGAAAGGTCTCCATGCTCTTTATCTCTACAACAAAACATTGTATTTTTCAGATTTTTTCCAAAAAAGTTTCATTGGGTGAGCCAAACTGGATAATATAGCATGCGATTTTATAAAAATGCTTTTATCTCCAAACAACGTTTTTAGGTAATCAAAATGTTCCATGTGCATGAGATATTCACCAATTTTACTAAAAAATCACTGGTTATTCAGAAACACATGTTTTGTAAGATAGCATTGCAATATCTCCAGCCACTTTGTAAATTACAGAACAAAAAAATAAAAAACTATGAAAAATTATCAAAATTCTTAAAACATGATGGCACATCAAGAAAAAATTAATCTGACGGCATACATGTATAACTTTCCTAAAATGTCTCAATGTTATAACATTTAGAATAGTTTTATGTATATGTAATGAAACTATCAAGCCTTTTACACAATTTCTAATGCGCATGGAGCATTTTGATCACACGGTATATTTTAATAATAGAATTAGTAAAAAATCAATTACATTTCATCCAATTGTTTTCAAATTGGTATGTGACTAAGTGTTACTATTCTATGTATGCAGTTTAAATGTCAACTCATTCTGATAAAAAATTTGGAAGTTGAAAAATTCAGTCCAAGTGTCCCTTAAGGTACTGCCAGGGACTAGGGGCCTTGGCTTTAGATTGTCCAGTCATGCTAAAGATTATCCTGGGAAGATTATGTGGTGGTTTCCCGTTGCTTTCCACAGACACATTATTAGAATGAACAATAACAGACTAACTAAAAGAAATCTCAACCTCGTCCTTTCATTAATAAACAAGTAGGAGTCCACGTAGCACGACCTGCTTTTGATGAGACGGTGGCGCAGCAGCAAGGGGCCAGCAAGAGGGGTTATAATCTCAAACAACAACTTTGTTGGCGGCAAGGCCTGATGACTAGCATTTCGGGCCTTTGGCCCGATTGTGTGGTAATGTAGGAAAATTATAAAATGTTATTCTAGGCAATGCTGACACCATCACGTGGTTATGAAAGCCGGACGTCCTGGGAAATGGAAAGTATATTACAGCTGTAAAAACATTATTTAACTTATTGAAAAGGTGAAAACGGGTTATTATAGATAATTTTCCGTAGAATTCAATTAGACCATCGTTTAAATTTTTACCTATTATTATATACATTTGGGCCCCATTTTTTTTTAAACCACAAACATTTAATAACATCTTCAGGGCCCCAAAATAAGAAAACGGTGAGAGATATCAAAACATCGTTGAGTAAAAAATATGCATACCGCGGAGATCTTAAACCTGAACATTTAACGTTTCTCGATGCGACCAACCGTTTCCGAGATATATCGATTGCACCGTTTTTAACGCCCGACAACCGGTTTCCTCACAGGGGCCAACTCTTTCACAGCTCCAAATTTCAGCTCGATATCTTGAAAATTGCGACCTGTACTTCGCTAAACCCAAAAATGTCCCGCACAATGGACATTTTCAGGGCCAAAAAAATAGAAAACGGTGAGAGATAACAAAAAATCGCTTAGAGTAAAAAGTTGCATACCGCGGAGATCTTACACCTGTACATTTAACCTTTTTCGATGCGACAAACAGTTTCCGAGATATATCGATTCCAAAAAAAATATTGAAATTCAGGGCCCCAAAAAAAAGATTCGGCCCAGCACCGATTTTAACGCCCAACAATAGGATTCGTCACACTCACTAACTCTTTCACCGTACCAAATTTCAGCTTCATATCTTGAAAATGGCGACCAGTACTTAGCTAAACGCAAGAATGTCACGCACAATGGACATATTCAGGGCCCTAAAAAAAAGAAAACGGTGAGAGATATCAAAAAATCGTTTTGAGTAAAAAAATTGCATACCGCAGAGATCTTACACATGTACATTTAACATTTTTCGATACGACCAACCGTTTCCGAGATATATCAATTCCAAAAATAAGTTTGAAATTCAGGGCCTCCCAAAAAGATCCGGCCCTGCACCGATTTGAACGCCCAACAACAGGATTCGTCACAGTCACCAACTTCTTCACCGTACCAAATTTCAGCTCGATATCTTGATTATTGCGACCTGTACTTCGCTAAACCCAAAAATGTGACGCACAATGGACATTTTCAGGGCCCCAAAAAACGAAATCGGTGAGAGATATCAAAAAATCGTTTTGAGTAAAAAAGTTGCATACTGCGGAGGTCATACACCTGTACCTTTAACATTTTTCGATACGACCAACCGTTTCCGAGATATATCGATTCCAAAAAACAGTTAGAAATTCAGGGCCCCCCAAAAAGATCCGGCCCTGAACCGATTTTAACGCCGAAAAACAGAATTCGTTGAAGTCACTATCTCTTTCACCGTACCAAATTTCAGCTTAATATCTTGAAAATTGCGACCAGTACTTAGCTAAACGCAAAAATGTCACATACAATGGACATTTTCAGGGCCCCAAAAAAGAAAACGGTGAGAGATATCAAAAAATCGTTATGAGTAAAAAAGTTGCGAACCCCGGAGATCTTACACCTGTACATTTAACATTTTTCGATACGACCAACCGTTTCCGAGATATATTGATTCCAAAAAACAGTTAGAAATTCAGGGCCCCCAAAAACGATCCGGCCCTGCACCGATTTTAACGCCCAACAATAGCATTCGTCACAGTCACTAACTCTTCCACCGTACCAAATTTCAGCTTAATATCTTGAAAATGGCGACCAGTACTTAGCTAAACGCAAAAATGTCACACCCAATGGACATTTTCAGGGCCCCAAAAAAGGAAAACGGTAAGAGATATCAAAAAATCGTGTTGAATAAAAAAGTTGCATACCGCGGAGATCTTACACCTACACCTTTAAAATTTTTCGCTACGACCAACCGTTTCCGAGATATATCGATTCAAAAAAATAGGATGAAATTCAGGGCCCATAAAGAAGGTCCGGCCCTGCACCGATTTTAACGCCCAACAATAGGGTTCGTCACAGGCCCTAACCCTTTCACCGTACCAAATTTCAGCTCGATATCTTCAAAATTGCGACCTGTACTTTGCTAAACGCAAAAACGTCACGCACATAAGTACATACGTACGTACGTACATTCAGACAGTCTTTTTTTGAATTTTTTTTTTCGACTCTGATTCGATTGGAATAGGTTTGAACACTGGGCGGCGCTTAGTTTCCGAGATCTCGAAAAATCCTACCACGGCTATATGAAAGCCTATAGGATCTAGATCCGGCTTTCATAACAAGTAGGAGTCCACGCAGCACTTTGACCTGCTTTTGATTAGACGGTCGCGCAACATTGCGGCGAGCAAGATGGGCAATAATCTCACACAACAACTTCGTTGGAGGCAAGGCCTGATGCCTAGCATTTCGGGCCTTTGGCCCGATTGTGTGGCAATGTAGGAAAATTATAAAATGTTATTCTAGGCAATGCTGACACCATCACGAGGTTATGAAAGCCGGACGTCCTGGGAAATGGAAAGTATATTACAGCTGTAAATACATTATTTAACTTATTGAAAAGGTGAAAACGGGTTATTATAGATAATTTTCCGTAGAATTCAATTAGACCATCGTTAAAATTTTTACCTATTATCATAAATATTTGGGCCCCATTTTTTTTAAACCAAAAACATTTAATAACATCTTCAGGGCTCCAAATTAAGAAAACGGTGAGAGATATCAAAAAATCGTTATGAGTAAAAAAGATGCATACTGCAGAGATCTTACACCTGAACGTTTAACGTTTTTCGATGCGACCAACCGTTTCCGAGATATATCGATTCAAAAAAAAAGTTTGAAATTCTGGCCCCCCCAAAAAGATCCGGCCCTGCGCCGTTTTTAACGCCCGACAACTGGTTTCCTCACAGGGTCCAACTCTTTCACAGCTCCAAATTTGAAAATTACGACCTGTACTTCGCTAAACCCAAAAATGTCACGCACAATGGACATGTTCAGGGCCCAAAAAATAGAAAACGGTGAGAGATATCAAAAAATCGTTTAGAGTAAAAAAGTTGCATACCACGGAGATCTTACACCTGTACATTTAACATTTTTCGATACGACCAACCGTTTCTGAGATATATCGATTCCAAAAAACAGTTAGAAATTCAGGGCCCCCAAAAAAGATCCGGCCCTGCACCGATCTTAACGCCCAACAACTGGATACGTCACAGTCACAAACCCTTTCATCGTACAAAATTTTAGCTTAATATCTTGAAAATTGCGACCAGTACTTAGCTAAACGCAAAAATGTCACGCACAATGGACATTTTCAGGGCACCAAAAAAAGAAAACGGTGAGAGATATCAAAAAATCGTTTTGAGTAAAAAAGTTGCATACCGCGGAGATCTTACAACCATACATTTAACATTTTTCAATACGATCAACCGTTTCCGAGATCTGTCGATTCCAAAAAAAGTTTGAAATTCAGGGCCCCAAAAAATATCCGGCCCTTCACCGATTTTAACGCCCAACAATAGGATTCGTCACAGTCACTAACTCTTTCACCGTACCAAATGTCAGCTTAATATCTTGAAAATAGCGACCAGTAATTAACTAAACGCAAAAATGATACATACAATGGATATTTTGAGGGCCCCAAAAAAAAGGAAACTTTGAGAGATATCAAAAAATCGTTTTGATTAAAAAAGTTGCATACCGCGGAGATCTTACACCTATACATTTAACATTTTTCGATACGACCAACCGTTTCCGAGATATATCGATTCCAAAAAACAGTTAGAAATTCACGGCCCCTCAAAAAGAACCGGCCCTGCACCGATTTTAACGCCCAACAATAGTATTCGTCACAGTCACTAACTCTTTCATCGTACCAAATTTCAGCTAAATATCTTAAAAATTGCGACCAGTACTTAGCTAAACGCAAAAATGTTACGCACAATGGACATTTTCAGGGCCCCAAAAAAAGAAAACGGTGAGAGATATCAAAAAATCGTTTTGAGTAAAAAAGTTGCATACCGCAGAGATCTTACACCAATACCTTTAACATTTTTCGATACGATCAACCGTTTCCGAGATATATCGATTCCAAAAAAAGTTTGAAATTCAGGGCCCCCAAAAAAGATCCGGTCATGCACCGATTTTAGCGCCCAACAATAGGATTCGTCACAGTCACTAACTTTTTCACCGTACCAAATTGCAGCTTAATATCTTGAAAATTGCGACCAGTACTTAGGTAAACGCAAAAATGTCACGCACAATGGACATTTTCAGGGCCCCAAAAAACGAAAACGGTGGGAGATATCAAAAAATCGTTTTGAGTAAAAAAGTTGCATACCGCGGAGATCTTACACCAATACCTTTAACATTTTTCGATACGATCAACCGTTTCCGAGATATATCGATTCCAAAAAAAAGGTTTGAAATTCAGGGCCCCCAAAAAAGATCCGGCCCTGCACCGATTTTAACGCCCAAAAATAGGATTCGTCACAGTCACTCACTTTTTCACCGTACCAAATTGCAGCTTAATATCTTGAAAATTGCGACCAGTACTTAGGTAAACGCAAAAATGTCACGCACAATGGACATTTTCAGGGCCCCAAAAAACGAAAACGGTGAGAGATATCAAAAAATCGTATTGAGTAAAAAAGTTGCATACCGCGGAGATCTTACACCAATATATTTAACATTTTTCGATACGATCAACCGTTTCCGAGATATATCGATTCCAAAAAAAGGTTTGAAATTCAGGGCCCCCAAAAAAGATCCGGCCCTGCACCGATTTTAACGCCCAACAATAGGATTCGTCACAGTCACTAACTTTTTCACCGTACCAAATTGCAGCTTAATATCTTGAAAATTGCGACCAGTACATAGGTAAACGCAAAAATGTCACGCACAATGGACATTTTCAGGGCCCCAAAAAACGAAAACGGTGAGAGATATCAAAAAATCGTTTTGAGTAAAAAAGTTGCATACCGCGGAGATCTTACACCTATACTATTAACATTTTTCGATACGACCAACCGTTTCCGAGATATATCGATTCAAAAAAATAGGATGAAATTCAGGGCCCCAAAAAAAGGTCCGGCCCTGCACCGATTTTAACGCCCAACAATAGAGTTCGTCACAGGCCCCAACTCTTTCACCGTACCAAATTTCAGCTCGATATCTTGAAAATAGCGACCTGTACTTTGCTAAACGCAAAAGCGTCACGCACATACATACATACATACAGACAGACTTTTTCCCACATACCACGGCTATACGAAAGCCTATAGGATCTTTAGATCCGGCTTTCATGACAAGTAGGAGTCTACGCAGCATCACCTGCTTTTGATTAGACGGTCGCGCAACATTGCGGCGGGCAAGATGGGTAATAATCTCACACAACAACGTCGTTCCGGCAAGGTCTGCGGATTTGCATTTCGAACATTCGACCCGATTGCGAGGAAATGTGGGAAAATTATAAAATGTTATTTTAGGCAATGCTGACACCATCACATGGTTATGAAAGCCGGACGTCCTCGGAAATGGAAATTATCTTACTGCTGTAAATACATGATTCAACTTATTGAAAGGGTTAAAACGGATTATTATAGGTAATTTACCGTAGAATTCAATTAGACCATCAGTTGAATTTTTACCAATTATTATATTCATTTGGGCCCCTTTTTTCAAAGACCAAAAACATTTAATAACATCAAAACGTAGAGAGATATAAAAATATGATAAGGGGTAAAAATGTTGCTAATCACTGAGATCATACACCAGTAAATTTAACTTTTTTCGATAGGATCGACGGTTTCCGACATATAACGACTCGAAAAAAAGAATGAAATTCACGGCCCCAAAAAAAGAAAATGGTGAGAGATAACAAAAAATATAAGAGTTAAAAAAAGTAGCTAATCACTGAGATCCTATATCTGTAGATATAACTTTTTTCGATAAGGCCAACCGTTTCTCAAATATAACGGATCGAAAAAAAGGAAGAAATTCAGTGCCCCAGAAAATGAAAACGGTGAGAGATATCAGAAAATAATAAGGGTTGAAAGAGTTGCTAATCACTGAGATCTTACACCTGCAGATTTAACTTTGTTAGATACGGCCAACCGCTTCCCAGATATAACTGTTCGAAAAAAAGGAAGACATTCAGGGCCCCAAATATGAAAACGGTGAGAGATATCAAAACATCATAAGGGGTTAAAATAAGGATGTAATTCAGGGCCCCCCAAAAAGATCCGGCCCTGCACCGTTTTCCACGCCCAACAATAGAGTTCGTCACAGGCCCCAACTCTTTCACCGTACCAAATTTCAGCTTGATATCTTGAAAATAGCGACCTGTACTTCGCTAAACAAAAAATTGTCACGCACAATGGACTTCTGCAGGGCCCCAAAAAACGAAAACGGTGAGAGATATCAAAAAATCGTTTTGAGTAAAAAAGTTGCATACTACGGAGATCTTATACCTTTACATTTAACGTTTTTTGATACGACCAACAGATTCCGAGATATATCGATTCCAAAAAACAGTTAGAAATTCAGAGCCCCCATAAAAGATCCGGCCCTGCGCCGATTTTAACGCCCAACAATAGGATTCGTCACAGTCACTATCTCTTTCACCGTACCAAATTTCAGCTTCATATCTTGAAAATTGCGACCAGTACTTAGCTAAACGCAAAAATGTCACATACAATGGACATTTTCAGGGCCCCAAAAAAATAAAACTCTGAGAAATATCAAAAAATCGTTTTGAGTAAAAAAGTTGCATACCGCGGAGATCTTACACCTGTACATTTATCATTTTTCGATACGACCAACCGTTTCCGAGATATATTGATTCCAAAAAACAGTTAGAAATTCAGGGCCCCCCAAAAAGATCCGGCCCAGCACCGATTTTAACTCCCAACAACAGGATTCGTCACAGTCACTATCTCTTTCACCGTACCAAATTTCAGCTTAATATCTTGAAAATTGCGACCAGTACTTAGCTAAACGCAAAAATGTCGCACACCATGGACATTTTCAGGGCACCAAAAAAAGAAAACGGTGAGAGATATCAAAAAATCGTTTTGAGAAAAAAAGTTGCATACCGCGGAGATCTTACACCTATACCTTTAACATTTTTCGATACGACCAACCGTTTCCGAGATATATCGATTCAAAAAAATGGGATGAAATTCAGGGCCCCAAAAGAAGGTCCGGCCCTGCACCGATTTTAACGCCCAACAATAGGGTTCGTCACAGTCCCCAACTCTTTCACCGTACTATATTTCAGCTCGATATCTTGAAAATTGCGACCTGTACTTTGCTAAACGCAAAAGCGTCATGCACATACATACATACAGACAGACTTTTTCCCACATACCACGGCTATATGAAAGCCTATAGGATCTTTAGATCCGGCTTTCATAACAAGTAGGAGTCCACGCAGCACGACCTGCTTTTGATTAGACGGTGGCACAGCAGCAAGGGGCCAGCAAGAGGGGTTATAATCTCAAACAACAACTTCGTTGGCGGCAAGGCCTGCCGAATTGCATTTCGGACCTTCGACCCGATTGCGAGGAAATGTAAGAAAATTATAAAATGTTATTCTAAGCAATGCTGACACCATCACATGGTTATGAAAGCCGGACGTCATGGGAAATGGAAAATATCTTACTGCTGTAAATACATGATTCAACTTATTGAAAAGGTTAAAACGATTTATTATAGATAATTTTCCATAGAATTCAATTATACCATCATTTAAATTTTTACTAATTATTATATACATTTGGCCCCCTTTTTTTTTATAAAACCAAAAACATTTAACAACATCTTCAAGGCCCCAAAATAAGAAAACGGTGAGAGATATCAAAAAATCGTTATGAGTAAAAAAGTTGCATACCGCGGAGAACTTACACCTGTACATTTAATGTTTTTCGATGCGACCAACCTTTTCCGAGATATATTGATTCCAAAAAAAAGTTTGGAATTCTGGGCCCCCCAAAAAGATCCGGATCTGAACCGTTTTTAACGCCCGACAACTGGTTTCCTCACGGGGTCCAACTCTTTCACAGCTCCAAATTTCAGCTCGATATCTTGAAAATTGCGACCTGTACTTCGCTAAACCCAAAAATGTCACGCACAATGGACATTTTCAGGGCCCAAGAAATAGAAAACGGTGAGAGATATCAAAAAATCGTTTTGAGTAAAAAAGTTGCATACCGCGGAGATCTTACACCTGCCTCTTTAACATTTTTCGATACGACCAACCGTTTCCGAGATATATCGATTCCAAAAAACAGTTAGAAATTCAGGGCCCCCAAAAAAGATCCGGCCCTGCACCGATTGTAACGCCCAACAATAGTATTCGTCACAGTCACTAACTCTTTCACCGTACCATAATTTAGCTTAATATCTTGAAAATTGCGACCAGTACTTAGCTAAACGCAAAAATATCACACACAATGGACATTTTCAGGGCCCCAAAAAAAGAAAACGGTGAGAGATATCAAAAAATCATTTGGAGTAAAAAAGTTGCATACCGCGGAGATCTTACACCTATATATTTAACATTTTTCGATACGATCGACCGTTTAGGAGATATATCGATTCCAAAAAAAAGTTTGAAATTCAGGGCCCCCAAAAAAGATCCGACCCTGCACCGATTTTAACGCCCACCAAAATTATTCGTCACAGTCACTAACTCTTTCATCGTACCAAATTTCAGCTTAATATCTTGAAAATTGCGACCAGTACTTAGCTAAACGCAAAAATGTCACGCTCAATGGACATTTTCAGGGCCCCAAAATAAGAAAACGTTGAGAGATATCAAAAAATCGCTTTGAGTTAAAAAGTTGCATACCGCGGAGATCTTACACCCGTTCCTTTAACATTTTTCGATACGACCAACCCTTTACGAGATATATCGATTCCAAAAAACAGTTAGAAATTCAGGGCCCCCAAAAAAGATCCGGCCCTGCACCGATTTTAACGCTCAACAATAGGATTCGTCATAGTCACTAACTCTTCCACCGTACCAAATTTCAGCTTAATATCTTGAAAATTGCGACCAGTACTTAGCTAAACGCAAAAATGTCACACACAATGAACATTTTCAGGGCCCCAAAAAAAGAAAACGGTGAGAGATATCAAAAAATCGTATTGAGTAAAAAAGTTGCATACCGCGGGGATCTTACACCTGTACATTTAACATTTTTCGATGCGACCAACTGTTTCCGAGATATATCGATTCCAAAAAAAAGTTTGAAATTCAGGCCCCCCAAAAAAGATCCGGCCCTGCACCGATCTTAACGCCCAACAAAAGGATTCGTCACAGTCACTAACTCTTTCACCGCACCAAATCTTAGCTTAATATCTTGAAAATTGCGACCAGTACTTAGCTAAGCGCAAAAATGTCACGCACAATGGACATTTTCAGGGCCCCAAAAATTGAAAAAGGTGAGAGATATCAAAAAATCGTATTGATTAAAAACGTTGCATACCGCGGAGGTCTTACACCTGTACATTTAACATTTTTCGATACGACCAACCGTTTTCGAGATATATCGATTCCAAAAAAAGTTTGAAATTCAGGGCCCCCAAAAAAGATCCGGCCCTGCACCGATCTTAACGCCCAACAATAGGATTCGTCACAGTCACTAACTCCTTCACCGTACCAAATTTCAGCTTAATATCTTGAACATTGCGACCAGTACTTAGCTAAACGCAAAAATGTCACACACAATGGACATTTTCAGGGCCCCCAAAAAATGAAAACGGTGAGAGATATCAAAAAATCGTTTTGAGTAAAAAAGTTGCATACCGCGGAGGTCTTACACCTGTACATTTAACATATTTCGATGCGACCAACCGTTCCGAGATATATCGATTCCAAAAAAGTTTGAAATTCAGGGCCCCCAAAAAAGATCCGGCCCAGAACCGATTTTAACGCCCAACAACAGGATTCGTTACAGTCACTAACTCTTTGACCGCACCAAATTTCAGCTTAATATCTTGAAAATTGCGACAAGTACTTAGCTAATCGCAAAAATGTCACGCACAATGGACATTTTCAGGGCCCCAAAAAAAGAAAACGGTGAGAGATATCAAAAAATCGTTTTGAGTAAAGAAGTTGCATACCGCAGAGATCTTACACCTATACCTTTAACATTTTTCGATACGACCAACCGTTTCCGAGATATATCGATTCCAAAAAATAGGATGAAATTTAGGGCCCCCAAAAAAGGTCCAGCCCTGCATCGATTTTAACGCCCAACAATAGGGTTCGTCACAGGCCCCAACTCTTTCACCGTACCAAATTTCAGCTCGATATCTTGAAAATTGCGACCTGTACTTTGCTAAACGCAAAAGCGTCACGCACATACATACAGACAGACTTTTTCCCACATACCACGGCTATATGGAAGCCTATAGGATCTTTAGATCCGGCTTTCATAACAAGTAGGAGTCCACGCAGCACGACCTGCTTTTGATGAGACGGTGGCGCAGCAGCAAGGGACCAGCAAGAGGGGTTATAATTTCAAACAACAACTTTGATGGCGGCAAGGCCTGCGGAATTGCATTTCGGACCTTCGACCCGATTGCGAGGAAATGTAGGAAAATTATAAAATGCTATTCAAGGCATTGCTGACACCATCACATGGTTATGAAAGCCGGACGTCCTCGGAAGTGGAAAAATCTTACTGCTGTAAATACATGATTCAACTTATTGAAAAGGTTAAAACGAGTTATTGTAGATAATTTTCCGTAGAATTCAATTAGACCATCAGTTGAATTTTTACCAGTTATTATATACATTTGGGCCCCATTTTTTTTCAAAAACAAAAAACATTTAATAACATCAAAACGGTGAGAGATATCGAAATATGATTAGGGGTAGAAAAGTTGCAAATCACTGAGATCTTACACCTGTAGATTTAACTTTTTCGATAGGATCGACACTTTCCGAGATAAAACGAATCGAAAGAAAAGAATGAAAATCACGGCCCTAAATAGGAAAATGGGGAGAGATATCAAAAAATCATAAGAGTTAAAAAAGATGCTAATCACTGAGGTCCTATATCCGTAGATTTTACTTTGTTCGATACGGCCAACCGTTTCCCAAATATAACGGTTCGAAAAAAGGACGAAATTCAGGGCCCCAAAGAAAAGTCCGGCCCTGCACCTATTTTAACGCCCGACAACAGAGTTCCTCACAGGCCCGATTTCTTTCCCCGTAGCACATTTCAGCTCGATATCTTGAATATTGCAAGCTGTACTTCGCTAAACTAAAAAATGTTACACACAAAGGACATTTTCAGGGCCCCCAAAAAAAGAAAACGGTGAGAGATATCAAAAATCGTTTGGAGTAAAAACGTTGCATACCTCGGAGATCATACACCTGTACATTTAACGTTTTTCGATACGACCAACCGTTTCCGAGATATATCGATTCCAAAACCAGGGTTGAAATTCAGGGCCTCAAAAAATGGTCCGGCCCTGCAACGATTTTAACGCCCAACAAAAGCGTTCCTCACAGGCCCTAACTCTTTCACCGTATCCTATTTCAGCTTGATATCTTGAAAATTGCGAACTGTACTTTGCTAAACGCAGAAATTCACGCACAATGGACATTTTCAGGGCCCCAAAAAAAGAAAACGGTGAGAGATATCAAAAAATCGTTTTGAGTAAAAAAGTTGCACACCGCGGAGATCATACACCTGTACATTTAACGTTTTTCGATACGACCAACCGTTTCCGAGATATATCGATTCCAAAAAAAGTTTGAAATTCAGGGCCTCCCAAAACGATCCGGCCCTGCACCGTTTTTAACGCCCGACAACAGATTTCCTCACAGAGACCAACTCTTTCACAGCTCAAAATTTCAGCTTGATATCTTGAATATTGCGACCTGCACTTCGCTAAACCCAAAAATTTCACGCTCAATGGTCATTTTCAGGGCCCCAAAAAACGAAAACGGTGAGATATATCAAAAAAATCGTTTCGAGTAAAAAAAAAGTTGCATACCGCGGTGATTTTACACCTGTATATTTACGTTTTTCGATACGACGAACAGTTTCCGAGATATATCGATTCCAAAATAAAAGATTGAAATTCAGGGCCCCCCAAACAGATCCGGCCCTGCACCGCTTTTAACGCCCGACAACAGACTTCCTCATAGGGTCCAACTCTTTCACGGGTCAAAATTTCAGCTCGATATCTTGAAAATTGCGACCTGTACTTCGCTAAACCCAAAAATTTCACGCACAATGGACATTTTCAGGGTCCCCAAAAACGAAAACGGTGGGAGATATCAAAAAATCGTTTTGAGTAAAAAAGTTGCATACCGCGGACCAACAGTTTCCGAGATATATCGATTCCAAAGAAAAGTTTGAAATTCAGGGCCCCCCAAAAAGATCCGGCACTGCACCGTTTTTAACGCCCGACAACAGGTTTCCTCACAGAGGACAACTCTTTCACAGCTCAAAATTTCAGCTCGATATCTTGAAAATTGCGACCTGTACTTCGCTAAACCCAAAAATTTCACGCACAATGGACATTTTCAGGGTCCCCAAAAACGAAAACGGTGGGAGATATCAAAAAATCGTTTTGAGTAAAAAAGTTGCATACCGCGGAGATCTTACACCTGTACATTTAACGGTTCTCAATACGACCAACAGTTTCCGAGATATATCGATTCCAAAGAAAAGTTTGAAATTCAGGGCCCCCCAAAAAGATCCGGCCCTGCACCGTTTTTAACGCCCGACAACAGGTTTCCTCACAGAGGACAACTCTTTCACAGCTCAAAATTTCAGCTCGATATCTTGAAAATTGCGACCTGTACTTCGCTAAACCCAAAAATTTCACGCACAATGGACATTTTCAGGGTCCCCAAAAACGAAAACGGTGGGAGATATCAAAAAATCGTTTTGAGTAAAAAAGTTGCATACCGCGGAGATCATACACCTGTACATTTAACGTTTTTCGACACGACCAACCGTTTCCGAGATATATCGATTCCAAAAAAAAGTTTGAACTGCAGGGACCCCCAAAACGATCCGGCCCTGCACCGTTTTTAACGCCCGACAACAGATTTCCTCACAGGGTCTAACTCTTTCACAGGTCAAATTTCAGCTCGATATCTTAAAAATTGTGACCTGTACTTCGCTAAACCCAAAAATGTCACGCACATTGGACATTTTCAGGGCCCCCCAAAACGAAAACGGTGAGAGATATCAAAAAATCGTGTTGAGAAAAAAGTTGCATATCGTGGAGATATTACACCTATACTTTTAACATTTTTCGATACGATCAACCGTTTCCGAGATATATCGATTCCAAAAAAAGTTTGAAATTCAGGGCCCCCAAAAAATATCCGGCCCTGCACCGATTTTAACGCACAACAATAGGATTCGTCACAGTCACTAACTCTTTCACCGTAACAAATTTCAGCTTAATATCTTGAAAATGGCGACCAGTACTTAGCTAAACGCAAAAATGTCACGCACAATGGACATTTTCAGGGCCCCCAAAAAAGAAAACGGTGAGAGATATCAAAAAATCGTTTTTAGTAAAAAAAAAGGTGCATATCGTGGAGATCTTACACCTATACTTTTAACATTTTTCGATACGATCAACCGTTTCCGAGATATATCGATTCCAAAAAAAAGTTTGAAATTCAGGGCCCCCAAAAAAGATCCGGCCCTGCACCGATTTTAACGCACAACAATAGGATTCGTCTCAGTCACTAACTCTTTCACCGTACCAAATTTCAGCTTAATATCTTGAAAATTGCGACCAGTACTTAGCTAAACGCAAAAATGTCACGCACAATGCACATTTTCAGGGCCCCAAAAAAAGAAAACGGTGAGAGATATCAAAAAATCGTTGTGAGTAAGAAAGTTGCATACCGCGGAGATCTTACACCTATACCTTTAACATTTTTCGATACGATCAACCGTTTCCGAGATATATCGATTCCAAAAAAAAGTTTGAAATTCAGGGCCCCCAAAAAAGATCCGGCCCTGCACCGATTTTAACGCCCAACAATAGGATTCGTCACAGTCACTAACTCTTTCACCGTACCAAATTTCAGCTTCATATCTTGAAAATTGCAACCAGTACTTAGCTAAACGCAAAAATGTCACGCATAATGGACAATTTCCGGGCCCCAAAAAAAGAAAACGGTGAGAGATATCAAAAAATTGTTTTGAGCAAAAAAGTTGCATACCGCGGAGATCTTACACCTATACCTTTAACATTTTTCGATACGATCAACCGTTTCCGAGATATACCGATTGCAAAAAAAAGTTTGAAATTCAGGGCCCCCAAAAAAGATCTGGCCCTGCGCCGATTTTAACGCCCAACAATAGGATTCGTCACAGTCACTAACTATTTCACCGTACCAAATTTCAGCTTCATGTCTTGAAAATTGCAACCAGTACTTAGCTAAACGCAAAAATGTCACGCATAATGGACAATTTCAGGGCCCCAAAAAAAGAAAACGGTGAGAGATATCAAAAAATTGTTTTGAGTAAAAAAGTTGCATACCGCGGAGACCTTACACCTATACATTTAACATTTTTCGATACGACCGACCGTTTCCGAGATATATCGATTCAAAAAAATAGGATGAAATTCAGGGCCCCCAAAAAAGGGCCGGCCCTACACCGATTTTAACGCCCATCAATAGGGTTCGTCACAGGTCTCAACTCTTTCTCCGTACCAAATGTCAGCTCGATATCTTGAAAATTGCGACATGTACTTTGCTAAACGCAAAAACGTCACGCACATACGTACATACATACATACATACATACATACATACATACATACATACATACAGACAGACTTTTTTTGAAATTTTTTTTTTCGACTCCGAATCGATTGGTACAGGTTTGAACCCTGGGCGACGCTTAGTTTCCGAGATCTCGAAAAATCCTACCACGGCTATATGAAAGCCGATGCGGCTTTCATAACAAGTAGGAGTCCACGCAGCACGACCTGCTTTAGATGAGACGGTGGCGCAGCAGTAAGGGGCCAGCAAGAGGGGTTATAATCTCAAACAACAACTTCGTTGGCGGCAAGGCCTGATGCCTAGCATTTCGGGCCTTTGGCCCGAATGTGTGGTAATGTAGGAAAATTATAAAATGTTATTCTAGGCAATGCTGACACCATCACGTGGTTATGAAAGCCGGACGTCCTGGGAAATGGAAAGTATATTACAGCTGTTAATACATTATTTAACTTATTGTAAAAGTGAAAACGGGTTATTATAGATAATTTTCCGTAGAATTCAATTAGACCATCGTTTACATTTTTACCTATTATTATATACATTTGGGCCCCATTTTTTTCATAAACCAAAAAACATTTAATAACATCTTCAGGGCCTCAAAATACGAAAACGGTGAGAGATATCAAAAAATCGTTATGAGTAAAAAAGATGCATACCGCGGGGATCTTACACCTGAACATTTAACGTTTTTCGATGCGACCAACCGTTTCCGAGATATATCGATTCAAAAAAAAAGTTTGATATTCTGGACCCCCCAAAAAGATCCGGCCCTGCACCGATTTTAACGCCCAACAATAGGATTCGTCACAGTCACTAACTTTTTCACCGTACCAAATTGCAGCTTAATATCTTGAAAATTGCGACCAGTACTTAGGTAAACGCAAAAATGTCACGCACAATGGACATTTTCAGGGCCCCAAAAAAAGATAACGGTGAGAGATATCAAAAAATTGTTTTGAGTAAAAAAGTTGCATATCGCGGAGATCTTACACCTGTACATTTAACAATTTTCGATACGATCAACCGTTTACGAGATATATCGATTGCAAAAAAAGTTTGAAATTCAGGGCCCCCAAAAAAGATCCGGCCCTGTACCGATTTTAACGCCCAACAATAGGATTCGTCACAGTCACTAACTCTTTCATCGTACCAAATTTCAGCCTAATATCTTGAAAATTGCGACCAGTACTTAGGTAAACGCAAAAATGTCACGCACAATGGACATTTTCAGGGCCCCAAAAAATGAAAACAGTGAGAGATATCAAAAAATCGTTTTTAGTAAAAAAGTTGCATACCGCGGAGATCTTACACCTATACATTTAACATTTTTCGATACGACCAACCGTTTCCGTGATATATCGATTCAAAAAAATAGGATGAAATTCAGGGCCCCAAAAAAAGGTCCGGCCCTGCACCGATTTTAACGCCCAACAATAGGGTTCGTTACAGGCCCCAACTCTTTCACCGTACCAAATATTAGCTCGATATCTTGAAAATTGCGACCTGTACTTTGCTAAACGCAAAAACGTCACGCACATACATACATACATACATGCATACATACATACATACATACATACAGACAGACTTTTTTTGAAATTTTTTTTTTTCAACTCCGATTCGATTGGTAAAGGTTTGAACACTGGGCGACGCGTAGTTTCCGAGATCTCGAAAAATCCTACCACGGCTATATGAAAGCCTATAGGATCTTTAGATCCGGCTTTCATAACAAGTAGGAGTCCACGCAGTACGACCTGCTTTTGATGAGACGGTGGCGCAGCAGCAAGGGGCCAGCAAGAGGGGTTATAATCTCAAACAACAACTTCGTTGGTGGCAAGGCCTGCGGATTTGCATTTCGGACCTTCGACCCGATTGCAAGGAAATGTAGGAAAATTATAAAATGTTATTCTAGGCAATGCTGACACCATCACATGGTTATGAAAGCCGGACGTCCTCGGAAGTGGAAAATATCTTCCTGCTGTAAATACATGATTTAACTTATTGAAAAGGTTAAAACGAGTAATTATAGATAATTTTCCGTAGAATTTAATTAGACCATAAGTTGAATTTTTACCAGATGTTATATACATTTGGGCTCCATTTTTTTTTTCACAAACCAAAACATTTAATAACATCAAAACGGTGAGAGATATCAAAATATCATAAGGGGTAGAAAAGTTGCAAATCACTGAGATCTTACACCTGTAGATTTAACTTTTTTCGATAGGATCGACGCTTCCCGAGATATAACGATTCGAAAAAAAGAATGAAATTCACGGCCCCAAAAAAGGAAAATGGTGAGAGATATCAAAAAATCATATGAGTTAAAAAAGTTGCTAATCACTGAGGTCCTAAATTTGTAGATTTTACTTTGTTCGATACGTTCAACCGTTTCCCAAATATAACGGTTCGAAATAGAGGAAGAAATTCAGGGCCGCAGAAAATCAAATCGGTGAGAGATATCAAAAAATCTTAAGGGTTGAAAAAGTTGATAACCACTGAGATCTTACACCTGTAGATTTAACTTTGTTAGATACGGCCAACCGTTTCCCAGATATAACAGTTCGAAAAAAAGGATGACATTCGGGGCTCCAGAAAAGGAAAACGGTGAGAGATATCAAAACATCATCAGGGGTAAAAAAAAAAGGATCCGGCCATGCACCAATTTTGACGCCCGACAAGAGAGTTCCTGACAGGCCCAATTTCTTTCCCCGTGACACATTTCAGCTCGATATCTTGAAAATTCCGACCTCTAGTTTGCTAAACGTAAAAAAGTCACGCACATACGTACATTTTCAGGGCCCCCAAGAAAGACAACGCTGAGAGATATCAAAAAATCGTTATGGGTAAGATCGTTGCATACCGCGGAGATTTAACACTTGTGTATTTAACTTTTTTCGATATGACCAACCGTTTCCGAGATATATCGATTCCAAAAGAGTTTCAAATTCAGGGCCCCGAAAAAAGATACAGCCCTGCACCGATTTTAACGCCGAAAAATAGGGTTCCTCATAGGCTCTAGCTATTTCACCGCTCCAAATTACAGCTTGATATCTTGAAAATTGCGACCTGTACTTTGCTAAACCCAAAAACGTCACGCACATACGCACAACTTCAGGGCCCCAAGAAAAGAAAACGGTGAGAGATATCAAAAAATCGTTTTGAGTAAAAAAGTTGCATACCGCGGAGATCTGACACCTATACCTTTAACATTTTTCGATACGATCAACCGTTTCCGAAATATATCACTTCCAAAAAAAGTTTGAAACTCAGGGCCCCACAAAAAAGATCCGGCCCTGCACCGATTTTAACGCACAACAATAGGAATCGTCACAGTCACTAACTCTTTCACCGTACCAAATTTCAGCTTAATATCGTGAAAATTGCGACCAGTACTTAGCTAAACGCAAAAATGTCACGCACAATGGACATTTTCAGGGCCCCCAAAAAAAGAAAACGGTGAGAGATATCAAAAAATCGTTTTGAGTAAAAAAGTTGCATACTGCGGAGATCTTACACCTGTAGATTTAACGTTTTTCGATACGACCAACCGTTTCCGAGATATATCGATTCCAAAAATAAGTTTGAAATTCAGGGCCCCCAAAAAAGATCCGGCCCTGCACCGATTTTAACGCCCAACAATAGGATTCGTCACAGTCACTAACTCTTTCACCGTACCAAATTTCAGCTTAATATCTTGAATATGGCGACCAGTACTTAGCTAAACGCAAAAATGTCACGCACAATGAACATTTTCAGGGCCCCAAAAAAAGAAAACGGTGAGAGATATCAAAAAATTGTTTTGAGTAAAAAAGTTGCATACTGCGGAGATCTTACACCTGTACCTTTAACATTTTTCGATACGACCAACCGTTTCCGAGATATATCGATTCCAAAAAACAGTTTGAAATTCAGGGCCCCCAAAAAAGATCCGGCTCTGCACCGATTTTAACGCCCAATAACAGGATTCGTAACAGTCACTAATTATTTCACCGCACCAAATTTCAGCTTAATATCTTGAAAATGGCGACCAGTACTTAGCTAAACGCAAAAATGTCAGGCACAATGGACATTTTCCGGGCCCCAAAAAATGAAAACGGTGAGAGATATCAAAAAATAGTGTCTTGTAAAAAAGTTGCATACCGCGAAGGTCTTACATCTGTACATTTATAATTTTTCGATACGACCAACCGTTTCCGAGATATATCGATTCCAAAAAACAGTTAGAAATTCAGGGCCCCCAAAAAAGATCCGGCCCTGCACCGATTTTAGCGCTCAACAACAGGATTTGTCACAGTCAATAATTCTTTCACCGTACCAAATTTCAGCTTAATATCTTGAAAATTGCGACCAGTACTTGGCTAAACGCAAAAATGTCACGCACAATGGACATTTTCAGGGTCCCAAAAAAAGAAAACGGTGAGAGATATCAAAAAATCGTTTTGAATAAAAAAAGTTGCATACCGCGGAGATCTTACACCTGTACATTTAACATTTTTCGATACGACCAACCGTTTCCGAGATGTATCGATTCCAAAAAACGGTTAGAAATGCAGGGCCCCAAAAAAAGATCCGGCCCTGCACCGATTTAACGCGCAACAATAGGATTCGTCACAGTCACTAACTCTTTCACCGTACCAAATTTCAGATTAATATCTTGAAAATTGCGTCGAGTACTTAGCTAAACGCAAAAATGTCACGCACAATGGACATTTTCAGGGCCCCAAAAAGAGAAAACGGCGAGAGATATCAAAAAATAGTTTTGAGTAAAAAATTTGCTTACCGCAGAGATCTTACACATGTAGATTTAAAGTTTTTTGATAAGACCAACCGTTTTCGATATATATCGATTCCAAAAAAAAGGAAATTCAGGGCCCCAAAAAAAGATTCGGCCCAGCACCGATTTTAACGCCCAATAATAGGATTCGTCACAGTCACTAATTCTTTCACCGTACCAAATTTCAGCTTCATATCTTGAAAATTGCGACCAGTACTTAGCTAAACGCAAAAATGTCACGCACAATGGACATTTTCAGGGCCCTAATAAAGGAAAACGGTGAGAGATATCAAAAAATCGTTTTGAGTAAAAAAGGTGCATACCGCGGAGATCTTACACCTGTACATTTAACATTTTTCGATGCGACCAACTGTTTCCGAGATATATCGATTCCAAAGAAAAGTTTGAAATTCAGGGCCCCCAAAAAAGATCCGGCCCTGCACCGATCTTAACGCCCAACAATAGGATTCGTCCAGTCAGTAACTCTTTCATCGTACCGCATTTCAGCTTCATATATTGAAAATCGCGACCAGTACTTAGCTAAACGCAAAAATGTCACGCACAATGGACATTTTCAGGGCCCCAAAAAAAGAAAACTGTGAGAGATATCAAAAAATCGTTTGGAGTAAAAAAGTTGCATACCGCGGAGATCTTACACCTGTACATTTAACATTTTTCGATACGACCAACCGTTTCCGAGATATATCGATTCCAAAAAAAGGTTTGAAATTCAGGGCCCCCAAAAAAGATCCGGCCCTGCACCGATTTTAACGCCCAACAATAGGATTCGTCACAGTAACTAACTCTTTCACCGTACCAAATTTCAGCTTAACATCTTGAAAATTGCGACCAGTACTTAGCTAAACGCAAAAATGTCACACACAATGGACATTTTCAGGGCCCCAAAAAAGGAATACGGTGAGAAATATCAAAAAATCGTTTTGAGTAAAAAAGTTGCATACCGCGGAGATCTTACACCTATACATTTAACATTTTTCGATGCGATCAACCGTATCCGATATATATATCGATTCCAAAAAAAAGTTTTAAAATTCAGGGCCCCAAAAAAGATCCGGCCCTGCACCGATTTTAACGCCCAACAACAGGATTCGTCACAGTCACTAACTCTTTCATCGTACCAAATTTCATCTTAATATCTTGATAATTGCGACCAGTACTTAGGTAAACGCAAAAATGTCACGCACAATGGACATTTGCAGGGCCCCAAAAAAAGAAAACGGTGAGAGATATCAAAAAATCGTTGTTTGTAAAAATGTTGCATACCGTGGAGATCTTACACCTATACATTTAACATTTTTCGATACGACCAACCGTTTCCGAGATATATCGATTCAAAAAAATAGGATGTAATTCAGGGCCCCAAAAGAAGGTCCGGCCCTGCACCGATTTTAACGCCCAACAATAGGGTTCGTCACAGGCCCCAACTCTTTCACCGTACTAAATTTCAGCTCGATATCTTGAAAATTGCGACCTGTACTTTGCTAAACGCAAAAACGTCACGCACATATATACATACATACATACAGACAGATTTTTCCCAATATACCACGGCTATATGAAAGCCTATAGGATCTTTAGATCCGGCTTTCATAACAAGTAGGAGTCCACGCAGCACGACCTGCTTTGGATGAGAAGGTGCGCAAGATAGCGGCGAGCAAGAGGGGTAATAATCTCAAACAACAACTTCGTTGGCAGCAAGGTCTCATGCCTTGCATTTCGGGCCTTTGGCCCGATTGTGTGGTAATGTAGAATAATTATAAAATGTTATTCTAGGCAATGCTGACACCATCACGTGGTTATGAAAGCCGGACGTCCTCGGAAATGGAAAATATATTACAGTTTTAAATACATTATTTAACTTATTGAAAAGGCGAAAACGGGTTTTTACAGATAATTTTCCGTAAAATTCAATGTGATGATTAGTTGAATTTTTACAAATTATTATATACATTTGGGCCCCATTTTTTTTCAAAAACCAAAAGCATTCATATAACATTAAAACGGTGAGAGATATCAAAATATTATAAGGGGTGAAAAAGTTGCTAATCACTGAGATCTTACTCCTGTATATTTTAGTTGTTTCGATACGACCAACCGTTTCCGGGATATATCAATTCTAAAAAAAAAGGATGATAATCAGGGCCCCAAAAAGGTCCGGCCCTGCACCGATTTTAACGCCCGATAATAGGGTTCCTCACAGGACCTAACTCTTTCCCGTAAAATATCAGCTCAATATTTTGAAAATTGCCACCTGTACTTTGATAAACGCCAAACGTCACGCACATACTGTACGTACATCTTCTGGGGCCGAAACAAATAACGGTGAGAGATATCTAAAAATCGTTATGGGTAAAGAAAGTGCATACCGCGGAGATCATACACCTGTGTATTTAACTTCTTTCGATAGGACCACCCGTTTCCGAGATATATAGATTCCAAAAAAAAAGATTGAAACTCAGGGCTCCCAAAAAGACCCGGCCCTCCACCGATTTCAACGCCCAACAATAGGGTTCCTCACTGGCCCTAACTCTGTCACCGTACCAAATTTCAGCTCGATATCTTGAAAAATGCGACCTGTACGTCGCTAAACCCAAAAATGTCTCGCACAATGGACATTTTCAGGGCCCCAAAAAAAGAGAACGGTGAGAGATATCAAAAAATCGTATTGAATAAAAAAGTTGCATACCGCGTAGATCTTACACCTGTACATTTAACGTTTTTCGTTACGACCAACCGTTTCCGAGATATATCGATTCCAAAAAAAGTTTGAAATTCGGGGCCCCCAAAAAAGATCCGGCCCTGCACCGTTTTTAAAGCCCGACAATAGGTTTCCACGCAGGGTCTAACTCTTTCACCGCTCCAAATTTCAGCTCGATATCACGAAAATTGTGACCTGTACTTCGCTCAACCCAAAAATGTCACGCACAATGGACTTTTTAGGGCCCCTAAACAAGAAAACGGTGAGAGATATCAAAAATCGTTTTGAGTAAAAAAGTTGCATACCGCGGAGATCTTACACCTGTACATTTAACGTTTTTCGATACGACCAACCGTTTCCGAGATATATCGATTCCAAAAAAACAGTTAGAAATTTAGGGCCCCCAAAAAAGATCCGGGCCTGCACCGATTTTAACGCCCAACAACAGGATTCGTCGCAGTCACTAACTCTTTCAGCGTACCAAATTTCAGCTTAATATCTTGAAAATTGCGACCAGTACTTAGCTAAACGCAAAAATGTCACGCACAATGGACATTTTCAGGGCCCCAAAAAAAGAAAACGGTGAGAGATATCAAAAAATCGTTTTGAGTAACAAAGTTGTATACCGCAGAGGTCTTCCACCTGTACATTTAACATTATTCGATACGACCAACCGTTTCCGAGATATATCGATTCCAAAAAACAGTTAGAAATTCTGGGCCCCCAAAAGAGATCCGGCCCTGCACCGATTTTAACGCCCAACAAAAAGATTGGTCACAGTCACTAACTCTTTCACCGTACCAAATTTCAGCTTAATATCTTGAAAATTGCGACCAGTACTTAGCTAAATGCAAAAATGTCACGCACAATGGACATTTTCAGGGCCCCAAAAAAAGAAAACGGTGAGAGATATCAAAAAATCGTTTTGAGTACAAAAGGTGCATACCGCGGAGATCTTACACCTGTACATTTAACATTTTTCGATACGACCAACCGTTTCCGAGATATATCGATTCCAAAAAACAGTTAGAAATTCTGGGCCCCCCAAAAAGATCCGGTCCTGCACCGAATTTAACGCCCAACAATAGGTTTCGTCACAGTCACTAACTCTTTCATCGTACCAAATTTCAGCTTAATATCTTGAAAATTGCGACCAGTACTTAGCTAAACGAAAAAATGTCACACACAATGGACATTTTCAGGGCCCCAAAAAAAGAAAACGGTGAGAGATATCAAAAAATCGTTTTGAGTAAAAAAGTTGCATACCGCGGAGGTCTTACACCTGTACCTTTAACATTTTTCGATACGACCAACCGTTCCCGAGATATATCGATTCAAAAAAATCGGATGAAATTCAGGGCCCCCAAAAAAGGTCCGGCCCTGCACCGATTTTAACGCCCAACAATAGGGTTCGTCACAGGCCCCAACTCTTTTACCGTACCAAATTTCAGCTCGATATCTTGAAAATTGCGGCCTGTACTTTGCTAAACGCAAAAACGTCACGCACATACATACATACATTCATACATACATACAGACAGACTTTTTCCAATATACCACGGCTATATGAAAGCCTATAGGATCTTTAGATCCGGCTTTCATAACAAGGCGGCCAAGCGAAGTTGCGACTTTAAATAGACGTTTCTCGCGATTTTACCAACCAAACGTAATGAGACTTGGTACAGTATATGTTTATACACATTGTAATGCCCTGACATCTAACTTCGTTCAATTGTTTACATAACCTCAAGATGGCGGTTGTGCGAAATATTTCACCGGCATTCTATATCTCTGAAATTATTACCGGTATCACCCTGAAATTTTGTACGGAGATAAGGGGCACCACTGGAAGTTCATTTATGAGACTTTCAAAATACGGTGAACTACGAAACGAACATGGCGGCCACGCGAAGTTGAAAGTTTTAAATAGTCTTTTCTCGCGATTTAATGATCCAAACGCAATGAAACTTGGCACAGGAAATGTTTATACACATTATAATGCACTGGTATTTAATTTGGTTTAATTGTTTACATAACCTCAAGATGGCGGCTGTGCTAATTTTCAAATTAAGTTTTTATTTTCTTGTGTCGTAATCATGCGATCGAAGCGAAAGTTTGAATAATGAACCTACGCAATATTTTTCCTTTGATGGTACATGACTCTATGGCCAATAAATAAAACAATCCAACATGGCGACCATCCGAAATATTTAGATGGTTCTCAATATCTACGAATCTATTATATCAATCAAACTGAATTTTTAAATGTTCTTAGGGGCTATGAACATAAGTTCACCTATAGGACTTTCAATAACCTGCTTACCAAAAATCCAACGTGGTGGTGACCGCACCAAATTTCAGTTTGATATCTTGAAAATTGCGACCTGTACTTTTCTAAACCCAAATATGTCACGCACAATGGACATTTTGAGGGCCCCAAAAAGAGAAAACGGTGAGAGATATCAAAAAATCGTTATGAGTAAAATAGTTCCATACCCTGGTGATCTTACACCTTTACATTTGACGTTTTTCGATACGACCATCCGATTCCGATAAATATTGATTCCAAAAAAGGGGATGAAATTCAGGGCCCCAAAAAAAGGTCCGGCCCTGCACCGATTTTAACGCCCAACAATAGGATTCCTCACAGGCCCTAGCTCTTTCACCGTAGCAAATTTCAGCTTGATATCTTGAAAATTTCGACCTGTACTTTGCTAAACGCAAAAATTTCACTCACAATGGACATTTTCAGGGCCCCAAGAAAACTAAACGGTGAGAGATGTCAAAAAATCTTTTTTATTAAAAAAGTTGCATACGGCGGCGATCTTACACCTGTATTTTGAACGTTTTCCGATACGACTTACTGTTTCCGAGATATATCGATTCCAAAAAAAGTTTGAAATTCCGGGCCCCAAAAAAAGGTCCGGCCCTGCACCGATTTTAACGCCCAACAATAGGGTTCCTCACAGGCCCTAGCTCTTTCACCGTACCAAATTTCTGCTTGATATCTTGAAAATTGCGACCTGTGCCTTGCTAAACGCAAAAATGTCACCCACAATGGACATTTTCAGGGCCCCAAAAAAAGAAAACGTTGAGAGATATCAAAAAATCGTTTTGAGTAAAAAAGTTGCATACCGCGGAGATCTTACACCTGTACATTTATCATTTTTCGATACGACCAACCGTTTCCGAGATATATTGATTCCAAAAAACAGTTAGAAATTCAGGGCCCCCAAAAAGATCCGGCCCTGCACCGATTTTAACGCCCAACAACAGGGTTCGTCACAGTCATTAACTCTTTCACCGTACCAAATTTCAGCTTAATATCTTGAAAATTGCGACCAGTACTTAGCTAAACGCAAAAATGTCGCACACCATGGACATATTCAGGGCCCCAAAAAAAGAAAACGGTGAGAGATATCAAAAAATCGTTTTGAGTAAAAAAGTTGCATACCGCGGAGATCTTACACCTATACCTTTAACATTTTTCGATACGATCAACCGTTTCCGAGATATATCGATTCCAAAAAACAGTTTGAAGTTCAGGGCCCCCAAAAAAGATCCGGCCCTGCACCGATTTTAACGCCCAACAATAGGATTTGTCACAGTCACTAACTCTTTCATCGTACCAAATTCCAGCTTAATATCTTGAAAATTGCGACCAGTACTTAGCTAAACGCAAAAATGTCACGCACAGTGGACATTTTCAGGGCCCCAAAAATAGAAAACGGTGAGAGATATCAAAAAATCGTTTTGAGTAAAAAAGTTCCATACCGCGGAGATCTTACACCTGGTTATTTAACATTTTTCGATACGACCAACCGTTTCCGAGATATATCGATTCCAAAAAACAGTTAGAAATTCAGGGACCCGAAAATGATCCGGCCCTGCACCGATTGTAACGCCCAACAACAGGATTCGTCACAGTCACTAACTCTTTCGCCGTACCAAAGTTCAGCTTAATATCTTGAAAATTGCGACCAGTACTTAGCTAAACGCAAAAATATCACACACAATGAACATTTTCAGGGCCCCCAAAAAAGAAAACGGTGAGAGATATCAAAAAATCGTATTCAGTAAAAAAAGTTGCTTACCGCGGAGATCTTACACATGTAGATTTAAAGTTTTTTGATAAGATCAACCGTTTTCAAGATATATCGATTCAAAAAAAAAAAATGAAATTCAGGGCCCCCGAAAAAGATCCGTCCCTGCACCGATTTTAACGCCCAACAATAGGATTTGTTACAGTCACTAACTCTTTCATCGTACCAAATTTCAGCTTAATATCTTGAAAATTGCGACCAGTACTTAGCTAAACGCAAAAATGTCACGCACAATGGACATTTTCAGGGCCCCAAAAAAAAAGAAAACGGTGAGAGATATCAAGAAATCGGTATGAGTAAAAAAGATGCATACCGCGGAGATTTCACACCTGAACATTTAACGTTTTTCGATGTGACCAACCGTTTCCGAGATGTATCGATTCAAAAAAAAAGTTTGAAATTCTGGGCCCCCAAAAAGATCCGGCCCTGCACCTTTTTTAACGCCCGACAAATGGCTTCCTCATAGGGTCCAACTCTTTCACAGCTCCAAATTTCAGCTCGATATCTTGAAAATTGCGACCTGTACTTCGCTAAACCCAAAAATGTCATGCACAATGGACATTTTCAGGGCCCAAAAAATAGAAAATGGTGAGAGATACCAAAAAATCGTTTAGAGTAAAAAAGTTGCATACCGCGGATATCATACACCTGTACCTTTAACTTTCTTCGATGCGACCAACCGTTTCCGAGATATATCGATTCCAAAAAAAATTGAAATTCAGGGCCCCAAAAAAGGATTCGGCCCAGCACCGATTTTAACGCCCAACAATAGGATTCGTCACAGTCACTAACTCTTTCACCGTACCAAATTTCACCTTCATATATTGAAAATGGCGACCAGTCCTTAGCTAAACGCAAAAATGTCACGCACAATGGACATTTTCAGGGCCCCAAAAAAAAGAAAACGGTAATAGATATCAAAAAATCATCTTGAGTAAAAAAGTTGCATCCCGCGGAGATCTTACACCTGTACATTTAAAGTTTTTCGATACGACCAACCGTTTCCGAGATATATCGATTCCAAAAATAAGTTTGAAATTTAGGGCCCCCAAAAAAGTACCGGCCCTGCACCGATTTTAACGCCCAACAATAGGGTTCGTCACAGTCACTAACTCTTTCACCGTACCAATTTTCAGCTTAATATCTTGAAAATTGCGACCAGTACTTAGCTAAACGCATAAATTTCACACACAATGGACATTTTCTGGGCCCCAAAAAAAGAAAACGGTGAGAGATATCAAAAAATCGTTCAAGGTAAAAAAGTTGCATACCGCGCAGATCTTACACCTATACTTTTAACATTTTTCGATACGATCAACCGTTTCCGAGATATATCGATTCCGAAAAAAAGTTTGAAATTCAGGGCCCCCATAAAAGATCCGGCCCAGCACCGATTTTAACGCCCAACAATAGGATTTGTCACAGTCATTATCTCTTTCATCGTACCAAATTTCAGCTTAATATCTTGAAAATTGCGACCAGTACTTAGCTAAACGCAAAAACGTCACGCACATACATACATACATTCATACATACATACAGACAGACTTTTTCCAATATACCACGGCTATATGAAAGCCTATAGGATCTTTAGATCCGGCTTTCATAACAAGGCGGCCAAGCGAAGTTGCGACTTTAAATAGACGTTTCTCGCGATTTTACCAACCAAACGTAATGAGACTTGGTACAGTATATGTTTATACACATTGTAATGCCCTGACATCTAACTTCGTTCAATTGTTTACATAACCTCAAGATGGCGGTTGTGCGAAATATTTCACCGGCATTCTATATCTCTGAAATTATTACCGGTATCACCCTGAAATTTTGTACGGAGATAAGGGGCACCACTGGAAGTTCATTTATGAGACTTTCAAAATACGGTGAACTACGAAACGAACATGGCGGCCACGCGAAGTTGAAAGTTTTAAATAGTCTTTTCTCGCGATTTAATGATCCAAACGCAATGAAACTTGGCACAGGAAATGTTTATACACATTATAATGCACTGGTATTTAATTTGGTTTAATTGTTTACATAACCTCAAGATGGCGGCTGTGCTAATTTTCAAATTAAGTTTTTATTTTCTTGTGTCGTAATCATGCGATCGAAGCGAAAGTTTGAATAATGAACCTACGCAATATTTTTCCTTTGATGGTACATGACTCTATGGCCAATAAATAAAACAATCCAACATGGCGACCATCCGAAATATTTAGATGGTTCTCAATATCTACGAATCTATTATATCAATCAAACTGAATTTTTAAATGTTCTTAGGGGCTATGAACATAAGTTCACCTATAGGACTTTCAATAACCTGCTTACCAAAAATCCAACGTGGTGGTGACCGCACCAAATTTCAGTTTGATATCTTGAAAATTGCGACCTGTACTTTTCTAAACCCAAATATGTCACGCACAATGGACATTTTGAGGGCCCCAAAAAGAGAAAACGGTGAGAGATATCAAAAAATCGTTATGAGTAAAATAGTTCCATACCCTGGTGATCTTACACCTTTACATTTGACGTTTTTCGATACGACCATCCGATTCCGATAAATATTGATTCCAAAAAAGGGGATGAAATTCAGGGCCCCAAAAAAAGGTCCGGCCCTGCACCGATTTTAACGCCCAACAATAGGATTCCTCACAGGCCCTAGCTCTTTCACCGTAGCAAATTTCAGCTTGATATCTTGAAAATTTCGACCTGTACTTTGCTAAACGCAAAAATTTCACTCACAATGGACATTTTCAGGGCCCCAAGAAAACTAAACGGTGAGAGATGTCAAAAAATCTTTTTTATTAAAAAAGTTGCATACGGCGGCGATCTTACACCTGTATTTTGAACGTTTTCCGATACGACTTACTGTTTCCGAGATATATCGATTCCAAAAAAAGTTTGAAATTCCGGGCCCCAAAAAAAGGTCCGGCCCTGCACCGATTTTAACGCCCAACAATAGGGTTCCTCACAGGCCCTAGCTCTTTCACCGTACCAAATTTCTGCTTGATATCTTGAAAATTGCGACCTGTGCCTTGCTAAACGCAAAAATGTCACCCACAATGGACATTTTCAGGGCCCCAAAAAAAGAAAACGTTGAGAGATATCAAAAAATCGTTTTGAGTAAAAAAGTTGCATACCGCGGAGATCTTACACCTGTACATTTATCATTTTTCGATACGACCAACCGTTTCCGAGATATATTGATTCCAAAAAACAGTTAGAAATTCAGGGCCCCCAAAAAGATCCGGCCCTGCACCGATTTTAACGCCCAACAACAGGGTTCGTCACAGTCATTAACTCTTTCACCGTACCAAATTTCAGCTTAATATCTTGAAAATTGCGACCAGTACTTAGCTAAACGCAAAAATGTCGCACACCATGGACATATTCAGGGCCCCAAAAAAAGAAAACGGTGAGAGATATCAAAAAATCGTTTTGAGTAAAAAAGTTGCATACCGCGGAGATCTTACACCTATACCTTTAACATTTTTCGATACGATCAACCGTTTCCGAGATATATCGATTCCAAAAAACAGTTTGAAGTTCAGGGCCCCCAAAAAAGATCCGGCCCTGCACCGATTTTAACGCCCAACAATAGGATTTGTCACAGTCACTAACTCTTTCATCGTACCAAATTCCAGCTTAATATCTTGAAAATTGCGACCAGTACTTAGCTAAACGCAAAAATGTCACGCACAGTGGACATTTTCAGGGCCCCAAAAATAGAAAACGGTGAGAGATATCAAAAAATCGTTTTGAGTAAAAAAGTTCCATACCGCGGAGATCTTACACCTGGTTATTTAACATTTTTCGATACGACCAACCGTTTCCGAGATATATCGATTCCAAAAAACAGTTAGAAATTCAGGGACCCGAAAATGATCCGGCCCTGCACCGATTGTAACGCCCAACAACAGGATTCGTCACAGTCACTAACTCTTTCGCCGTACCAAAGTTCAGCTTAATATCTTGAAAATTGCGACCAGTACTTAGCTAAACGCAAAAATATCACACACAATGAACATTTTCAGGGCCCCCAAAAAAGAAAACGGTGAGAGATATCAAAAAATCGTATTCAGTAAAAAAAGTTGCTTACCGCGGAGATCTTACACATGTAGATTTAAAGTTTTTTGATAAGATCAACCGTTTTCAAGATATATCGATTCAAAAAAAAAATGAAATTCAGGGCCCCCGAAAAAGATCCGTCCCTGCACCGATTTTAACGCCCAACAATAGGATTTGTTACAGTCACTAACTCTTTCATCGTACCAAATTTCAGCTTAATATCTTGAAAATTGCGACCAGTACTTAGCTAAACGCAAAAATGTCACGCACAATGGACATTTTCAGGGCCCCAAAAAAAAAGAAAACGGTGAGAGATATCAAGAAATCGGTATGAGTAAAAAAGATGCATACCGCGGAGATTTCACACCTGAACATTTAACGTTTTTCGATGTGACCAACCGTTTCCGAGATATATCGATTCAAAAAAAAAGTTTGAAATTCTGGGCCCCCAAAAAGATCCGGCCCTGCACCTTTTTTAACGCCCGACAAATGGCTTCCTCATAGGGTCCAACTCTTTCACAGCTCCAAATTTCAGCTCGATATCTTGAAAATTGCGACCTGTACTTCGCTAAACCCAAAAATGTCATGCACAATGGACATTTTCAGGGCCCAAAAAATAGAAAATGGTGAGAGATACCAAAAAATCGTTTAGAGTAAAAAAGTTGCATACCGCGGATATCATACACCTGTACCTTTAACTTTCTTCGATGCGACCAACCGTTTCCGAGATATATCGATTCCAAAAAAAATTGAAATTCAGGGCCCCAAAAAAGGATTCGGCCCAGCACCGATTTTAACGCCCAACAATAGGATTCGTCACAGTCACTAACTCTTTCACCGTACCAAATTTCACCTTCATATATTGAAAATGGCGACCAGTCCTTAGCTAAACGCAAAAATGTCACGCACAATGGACATTTTCAGGGCCCCAAAAAAAAGAAAACGGTAATAGATATCAAAAAATCATCTTGAGTAAAAAAGTTGCATCCCGCGGAGATCTTACACCTGTACATTTAAAGTTTTTCGATACGACCAACCGTTTCCTAGATATATCGATTCCAAAAATAAGTTTGAAATTTAGGGCCCCCAAAAAAGTACCGGCCCTGCACCGATTTTAACGCCCAACAATAGGGTTCGTCACAGTCACTAACTCTTTCACCGTACCAATTTTCAGCTTAATATCTTGAAAATTGCGACCAGTACTTAGCTAAACGCATAAATTTCACACACAATGGACATTTTCTGGGCCCCAAAAAAAGAAAACGGTGAGAGATATCAAAAAATCGTTCAAGGTAAAAAAGTTGCATACCGCGCAGATCTTACACCTATACTTTTAACATTTTTCGATACGATCAACCGTTTCCGAGATATATCGATTCCGAAAAAAAGTTTGAAATTCAGGGCCCCCATAAAAGATCCGGCCCAGCACCGATTTTAACGCCCAACAATAGGATTTGTCACAGTCATTATCTCTTTCATCGTACCAAATTTCAGCTTAATATCTTGAAAATTGCGACCAGTACTTAGCTAAACGCAAAAATGTCACGCACAAGTGACACTTTCACGGCCCCAAAATAAGAAAACGGTGAGAGATATCAAAAAAATCGTTTAAGGTAAAAAAGTTGCATACCGCGGAGATCTTACACCTACACATTTAACATTTTTCGATACGACCAACCGTTTCCGAGATATATCGATTCTAAAAAAAAATTGAAATTCAGGGCCCCCAAAAAGATCCGGCCCTGCACCGATTTTAACGCCTAACAATAGGATTCGTCACAGTCAATAACTCTTTCATCGCACAAAATTTCAGCTTAATATCTTGAAAATTGCGACCAGTTCTTGGCTAAACGCAAAAATGTCACGCACAGTGGACATTTTCAGGGCCTCAAAAAAAGAAAACGGTGAGATATATCAAAAATTCGTTTTGAGTAAAAAATTTGCATACCGCGGAGGTCTTACACCTATACCTTTAACATTTTTGATACGATCAACCGTTTCCGAGATATATCGATTCCAAAAAATAGTTAGAAATTCAGGGCCCCCAAAAAAGATCCGGCCCTGCACCGATTTTAACGCCCAACAATAGGATTTGTCACAGTCACTAACTGTTTCACCGTACCAAATTTCAGCTTAATATCTTGAAAATTGCGACCAGTACTTAGCTAAACGCAAAAATGTCACGCACAATGAACATTTTCAGGGCCCCAAAAAAAGAAAACGGTGAGAGATATCAAAAAATCGTTTTTTGTAAAAAAGTTGCATACCGCGGAGGTCTTACACCTGTACATTCAACATTTTTCGATACGACCAACCGTTTCCGAGATATATCGATTCAAAAAAAAATTGAAATTCAGGGCCCCCAAAAAAGAACCGGCCCTGCACCGATCTCAACGCCCAACAACAGGATTCGTCACATTCGCTAACTCTTTCACCGTACCAAATTTCAGCTTAATATCTTGAAAATTGCGACCAGTACCTAGCTAAACGCAAAAATGTCACCACAATGGACATTTTCAGGACCCCAAAAAAAGAAAACGGTGAGAGATATCAAAAAATTGTTTTGAGTAAAAAAGTTGCATACCGCGGAGATCTTACACCTGTGCCTTTAACATTTTTCGATACGACCAACCGTTTCCGAGATATATCGATTCAAAAGAACAGTTAGAAATTCAGGGCCCCCTAAAAAGATCCGGCCCTGCACCGATTTTAACGCCCAACAATAGGATTCGTCGCAGTCACTAACTCTTTCACCGTACCATATTTCAGCTCAATATCTTGAAAATTGCACCCGTACTTAGCTAAACGCAAGAATGTCACACACAATGGACATTTTCAGGGCCCCAAAAAACGAAAACGGTGAGAGATATCAAAAAATTGTTTTGTGAAGAAAGTTGCATACCCCGGAGATCTTACACCTATACCTTTAAGATTTTTCGATACGATCAACCGTTTCCAAGATATATCGATTCCAAAAAAGGTTTGAAATTCAGGGCCCCCAAAAAAGATCCGGCCCTGCACCGATTTTAACGCCCAACAATAGGATTCGTCACAGTCACTAACTCTTTCATCGTACCAAATTTCAGCCTATTATCTTGAAAATTGCGACCAGTACTTAGCTAAACGCAAAAATGTCACGCACAATGGACATTTTCAGGGCCCCAAAAAAAGAAAACGGTGAGAGATATCAAAAAATCGTTTTGAGTAAAAAAGTTGCATACCGCAGAGTTCTTACACCTATACCGTTTACATTTTTCGATACGACCAACCTTTTCCGAGATATATCGATTCCAAAAAAAAGTTTGAAATTCAGGGCCCCCAAAAAAGATCCGGCCCTGCACAGATTTTAACGCCCAACAACAGGGTTCGTCACAGTCACGAACTCTTTCATCGTACCAAATTTCAGCTTTATATCTTGAAAATTGCGACCAGTACTTAGCTAAACGCAAAAATGTCACGCACAATGGACATTATCAGGGCCCCAAAAAAGAAAACGGTGAGAGATATCAAAAAATCGTTTTGAGTAAAAAAGTTGCATACCGCGGAGATCTTACACCTATACCTTTAACATTTTTCGATACGATCAACCGTTTCCGAGATATATCGATTCCAAAAAACAGTTTGAAGTTCAGGGCCCCCAAAAAAGATCCGGCCCTGCACCGATTTTAACGCCCAACAATAGGATTTGTCACAGTCACTAACTCTTTCATCGTACCAAATTCCAGCTTAATATCTTGAAAATTGCGACCAGTACTTAGCTAAACGCAAAAATGTCACGCACAGTGGACATTTTCAGGGCCCCAAAAATAGAAAACGGTGAGAGATATCAAAAAATCGTTTTGAGTAAAAATGTTCCATACCGCGGAGATCTTACACCTGGTTATTTAACATTTTTCGATACGACCAACCGTTTCCGAGATATATCGATTCCAAAAAACAGTTAGAAATTCAGGGACCCGAAAATGATCCGGCCCTGCACCGATTGTAACGCCCAACAACAGGATTCGTCACAGTCACTAACTCTTTCGCCGTACCAAAGTTCAGCTTAATATCTTGAAAATTGCGACCAGTACTTAGCTAAACGCAAAAATATCACACACAATGAACATTTTCAGGGCCCCCAAAAAAGAAAACGGTGAGAGATATCAAAAAATCGTATTCAGTAAAAAAAGTTGCTTACCGCGGAGATCTTACACATGTAGATTTAAAGTTTTTTGATAAGATCAACCGTTTTCAAGATATATCGATTCCAAAAAAAAAATGAAATTCAGGGCCCCCGAAAAAGATCCGTCCCTGCACCGATTTTAACGCCCAACAATAGGATTTGTTACAGTCACTAACTCTTTCATCGTACCAAATTTCAGCTTAATATCTTGAAAATTGCGACCAGTACTTAGCTAAACGCAAAAATGTCACGCACAATGGACATTATCAGGGCCCCAAAAAAAGAAAACGGTGAGAGATATCAAGAAATCGTTTTGAGTAAAAAAGTTGCATACCGCGGAGATCTTACAACTCTAGTTTTAACATTTTTCGTTACGACCAACCGTTTCCGAGATATATCGATTCCAAAAAACAGTTTGAAATTCAGGACCCCAAAAAAAGATCCGGCCCTGCACCGTTTTTAACAACCGACAACAGGATTCGTCACAGTCACTAACTCTTTCACCGTACCAAATTTCAGCTTAATATCTTGAAAATTGCGACCAGTACTTAGCTAAACGCAAAAATGTCACACACAATGGACATTTTCAGGGCCCCAAAAAAAGAAAACGGTGAGAGATATCAAAAAATCGTTTTGAGTAAAAAAGTTGCATACCGCGAAGATCTTACACCGGTTAATTTAACATTTTTCGATACGACCAACCGTTTCCGAGATATATCGATTCCAAAAAACAGTTAGAAATTCAGGGCCCCCAAAAAAGATCCGACCCTGCACCGATTTTAACGCCCAACAAAAGGATTTGTCACAGTCACTAACTCTTTCACCGTACCAAATTTCAGCTTATTATCTTGAAAATTGCCACCAGCACTTAGCTAAACGCAAAAATGTCACGCACAATGGACATTTTCAGGGCCCCAGAAAATGAAAACGGTGAGAGATATCAAAAAATCGTTTTTAGTAAAAACGTTGCATACCGCGGAGATCTTACACCTGTACTTTTAACATTCTTCGATACGACCAACCGTTTCCGAGATATATCGATTCCAAAAAAAAGTTTGAAATTCAGGGCCCCCAAAAATGTTCCGGCCCTGCACCGATCTTAACGCCCAACAATAGGATTCGTCACAGTCACTAACTCTTTCTCCGTACCAAATTTGAGTTTAATATCTAGATAATTGCGACCAGTAATTAACTAAACGCAAAAATGACACAAACAATGGACATTTTGAGGGCCCCAAAAAAAAGGAAACTTTGAGAGATATCAAAAAATCGTTTTGAGTAAAAAAGTTGCATACCGCGGAGATCTTACACCTATACATTTAACATTTTTCGATACGACCAACCGTTTCCGAGATATATCGATTCCAAAAAACAGTTAGAAATTCAGGGCCCCTCAAAAAGAACCGACCCTGCACCGATTTTAACGATCAACAATAGGATTCGTCACAGTCACTAACTCTTTCATCGTACCAAATTTCAGCTTAATATCTTAAAAATTGCGACCAGTACTTAGCTAAACGCAAAAATGTCACGCACAATGGACATTTTCAGGGCCCCAAAAAAAGAAAACGGTGAGAGATATCAAAAAATCGTTTTGAGTAAAAAAGTTGCATACCGCAGAGATCTTACACCAATACCCTTAACATTTTTCGATACGATCAACCGTTTCCGAGATATATCGATTCCAAAAAAAAGTTTGAAATTCAGGGCCCCCCAAAAAGATCCGGTCCTGCACCGATTTTAACGCCCAACAATAGGATTCGTCACAGTCACGAACTTTTTCACCGTACCAAATTGCAGCTTAATATCTTGAAAATTGCGACCAGTACTTAGGTAAACGCAAAAATGTCACGCACAATGGACATTTTCAGGGCCCCAAAAAACGAAAACGGTGAGAGATATCAAAAAATCGTTTTGAGTAAAAAAGTTGCATACCGCGGAGATCTTACACCAATACTTTTAACATTTTTCGATACGATCAACCGTTTCCGATATATATCGTTTCCCAAAAAAGGTTTGAAATTCAGGGCCCCCAAAAAAGATCCGGCCCTGCACCGATTTTAACGCCCAACAATAGGGTTCGTCACAGGCCCCAACGTTTTCACCGTACCAAATTTTAGCTCGATATCTTGAAAATTGCGACCTGTACTTTGCTAAACGCAAAAACGTCACACACATACATACATACAGACAGACTTTTTCCAATATACCACGGCTATATGAAAGCCTATAGGATCTTTAGATCCGGCTTTCATAACAAGTAGGAGTCCACGCAGCACGACCTGCTTTAGATGAGACGGTTGCGCAGCAGCAAGGGGCCAGCAAGAGGGGTTATAATCTCAAACAACAACTTCGTTGGCGGCAAGGCCTGCGGAATTGCATTTCCGACCTTCGACCCGATTGCAAGGAAATGTAGGAAAATTATAGAATGTTATTCTAGGCAATGCTGACACCATCACATGGTTATGAAAGCCGGACGTCCTTGGAGGTGGAAAAATCTTGCTGCTGTAAATACATGATTCAACTTATTGGAAAGGTTAAAACGAGTAATAAATTATAGATAATTTTCCGTAGAATTCAATTAGACCATAAGTTGAATTTTTACCAGTTGTTATATACATTTGGGCCCCACTTTTTTTTCAAAAACCAAAACATTTAATAACATTAATACTGTGAGAGATATCAAAATAAGATAAGGGGTAGAAAAGGTGCAAATCACTGAGATCTTACACCTGAAGATTTAGCATTTTTCAATAGGATCGACGCTTTCCGAGATATAACGATTCGAAAAAAAGAATGAAATACACGGCCCCAAAAAAGGAAAATGGTGAGAGATATCAAAAAATCGTTTTGAGTAAAAATGTTGCATACCGCGAACATCTTACACCTATACATTTAACATTTTTCGATACGATCAACCGTTTCCGAGATAAGTTATATAGATTCCAAAAAAAGTTTGAAATTCAGGGCCCCCAAAAAAGATCCGGCCCTGCACCGATCTTAACGCCCAACAATAGGATTCGTCACAGTCACTAACTCTTTCACCGTACCAAATTTCAGCTTAATATCTTGAAAATTGCGACCAGTACTTAGCTAAACGCAAAAATGTCACACACAATGGACATTTTCAGGGCCCCAAAAAAAGAAAACGGTGAGAGATATCAAAATATCGTTTTGAGTAAAAAAGTTGCATACCGCGGAGATCTTACACCTATACCTTTAACATTTTTCCATACGATCAACCGTTTCCGAGATATATCGATTCCAAAAAAAAATGAAATTCAGGGCCCCCAAAAAAGATCCGGCCCTACACCGAATTTAACGCCCAACAATGGGATTCGTCACAGTCACTAACTATTTCATCGTACCAAATTTCAGTTTAATATCTTGAAAATTGCGACCATAACTTAGCCAAACACAAAAATGTCACGCACAATGGACATTTTCAGGGCCCCAAAAAAAGAAAACGGTGAGAGATATCAAAAAATCGTTTTGAGTAAAAAAGTTGCATACCGCGAAGATCTTACACCGGTTTCTTTAACATTTTTCGATACGACCAACCGTTTCCGAGATATATCGATTCCAAAAAACAGTTAGAAATTCGGGGCCCCCAAAAAAGATCCGGCCCTGCACCGATTTTAACGCCCAACAAAAGGATTTGTCACAGTCACTAACTCCTTCACCGTACCAAATTTCAGCTTATTATCTTGAAAATTGCGACCAGCACTTAGCTAAACGCAAAAATGTCACGCACAATGGACATTTTCAGGGCCCCCAAAAAATGAAAACGGTGAGAGATATCAAAAAATCGTTTTGAGTAAAAAAGTTGCATACCGCAGAGATCTTACACCAATACCTTTAACATTTTTCGATACGACCAACCGTTTCCGAGATATATCGATTCCAAACAAAGTTTGAAATTCAGGGCCCCCAAAAATGATCCGGCCCTGCACCGATATTAACGCCCAACAATAGGATTCGTCACAGTCACAAACTCTTTCTCCGTACCAAATTTGAGTTTAATATCTTGAAAATTGCGACCAGTACTTAGCTAAACGCAAAAGTGTCACACACAATGGACTTTTTCAGGGCCCCAAAAAATTAAAACGGTGAGAGATATCAAAAAATCTTTTTGAGTAAAAAAGTTGCATACCGCGGAGATCTAACACCTGTACATTTAACATTTTTCGATGCGATCAACCGTTTCCGAGATATATCGATTCCAAAAAAAAATTTGAAATTCAGGGCCCCCAAAAAAGATCCGTCCCTGCACCGATTTTAACGCCCAACAATAGGATTCGTAACAGTTACTAACTCTTTCATTGCACCAAATTTCAGCTTAATATCTTGAAAATTGCGACCAGTACATAGCTAAACGCAAAAATGTCACGCACAATGGACATTTTCAGGGCCCCAAAAAAAGAAAACGGTGAGAAATATCAAAAAATCGTTTAGAGTAAAAAAGTTGCATACCACGGAGATCTTACACCTATACCTTTAACATTTTTCGATACGACCAACCGTTTCCGAGATATATCGATTCAAAAAAATAGGATGAAATTCAGGGCCCCAAAAAAAGGTCCGGCCCTGCACCGATTTTAACGCCCAACAATAGGGTTCGTCACAGTCCCCAACTCTTTCACCGTACCAAATTTCAGCTCGATATCTTGAAAATTGCGACCTGTACTTTGCTAAACGCAAAAGCGTCATGCACATACATACATACAGACAGACTTTTTCCCACATACCACGGCTATATGAAAGCCTATAGGATCTTTAGATCCGGCTTTCATAACAAGTAGGAGTCCCCGCAGCACGACCTGCTTTTGATGAGACAGTGGCGCAGCAGCAAGGGGCCAGCAAGAGGGGTTATAATCTCAAACAACAACTTCGTTGGCGGCAAGGCCTGATGCCTAGCATTTCGGGCCTTTGGCCCGATTGTGTGGTAATGTAGGAAAATTATAAAATGTTATTCTAGGCAATGCTGTCACCATCACGTGGTTATGAAAGCCGGACGTCCTGGGAAATGGAAAGCATATTACAGCTGTAAATACATTATTTAACTTATTGTAAAAGTGAAAACGGGTTATTATAGATAATTTTCCGTAGAATTCAATTAGACCATCGTTTAAATTTTTACCTAATATTATATACATTTGGGCCCCATTTTTTTTTCAAAAACCAAAAACATTTAATAACATCTTCAGGGCCCCAAAATAAGAAAACGGTGAGAGATATAAAAAAATCGTTATGAGTAAAAAAGATGCATACCGCGGAGATCTTACACCTGAACTTTTAACGTTTTTCGATTCGACCAACCGTTTCCGAGATATATCGATTCAAAAATAAGTTTGAAATTCTGGGCCCCCCAAAAAGTTCCGGCTCTGCACCGTTTTTAACGCCCAACAACTGGTTTCCTCACAGGGTCCAACTCTTTCACAGCTCCAAATTTCAGCTCGATATCTTGAAAATTGCGACCTCGACTTCGCTAAACCCAAAAATGTCACGCACAATGGACATTTTCAGGGCCCAAAAAATAGAAAACGGTGAGAGATATCAAAAAATCGTTTAGAGTAAAAAAGTTGCATACCGCGGAGGTCTTACACCTGTACATTTAACTTTTTTGGATGCGACAAACCGTTTCCGAGATATATCGATTCCAAAAAAAATGAAATTCAGGGCCCCAAAAAATAGATTCGGCCCAGCACCGATTTTAACGCCCAAAAATAGGATTGGTCACAGTCACTAACTCTTTCACCGTGCCAAATATCAGCTTAATATCTTGAAAATTGCGACCAGTACTAAGCCAAACGCAAAAATGTCACTCACAATGGACATTTTCAGGGCCCCAAAAAAAGAAAACGGTGAGAGATATCAAAAAATCGTTTTGAGTAAAAAACTTGCATACCGCGGAGATCTTACACCTGTACCTTTAACATTTTTCGATACGACCAACCGTTTCTAGGATATATCGATTCCAAAAAACAGTCAGAAATTCAGGTCCCCCAAAAAAGATCCGGCCCTGCACCGATTTTAACGCCCAACAACAGGATTCGTCTCAGTCGCAAACTCTTTCACCGTACCAAATTTCAGCTTAATATCTTGAAAATTGCGACCAGTTCATAGCTAAACGCAAAAATGTCACACACAATGGACATATTCAGGGCCCCAAAAAAAAGAAAACGGTGAGTGATATCAGAAAATCATTTTGAGTAAAATAGTTGCATACAGCGGAGATCTTACACCTGTACATTCAACATTTTTCGATACGACCAACCGTTTCCGAGATATATTGATTCCAAAAAACAGTTAGAAATTCAGGGCCCCCCAAAAAGATCCGGCCCTGCACCGATTTTAACGCCCAACAACAGGATTCTTCGCAGTCACTAACTCTTTAACCGTACCAAATTTCAGCTTCATATCTTGAAAATTGCGACCAGTACTTAGCTAAACGCAAAAATGTCACACACAATGGACATTTTCAGGGCCCCAAAAAAAGAAAACGGTGAGAGATATCAAAAAATCGTTTTGAGTAAAAAAGTTGCATACCGCGGAGATCTTACACCTGTACATTTAACATTTTTCGATGCGACCAACTGTTTCCGAGATATATCGATTCCAAAAAACAGTATGAAATTCAGGGCCCCCAAAAAAAGATCCGGCCCTGCACCGATCTTAACGCCCAACAAGAGAATTCGTCACAGTCACTAACTCTTTCACCGCACCAAATTTCAGCTTAATATCTTGAAAATTGCGACCAGTACTTAGCTAAACGCAAAAATGTCACGCACAATGGACATTTTCAGGGCCCCAAAAAATGAAAACGGTGAGAGACATCAAAAAATCGTATTGAGTAAAAACGTTGCATACCGCTGAGATCTTACACCTGTACGTTTAACATTTTTCGATACGACCATCCGTTTCCAAGATATAACGATTCCAAAAAAAAGTTTGAAATTCAGGGCCCCCAAAAAAGATCCGGCCCTGCACCGATCTTAACGCCCAAAAATAGGATTCGTCACAGTCACTAACTCTTTCACCGTACCAAATTTCAGCTTGATATCTTGAAAATTGCGACCAGTAATTAGCTAAACGCAAAAATGTCACACACGATGGACATTTTCAGGGCCCCAAAAAATGAAAACGGTGAGAGATATCAAAAAATCGTTTTGAGTAAAAAAGTTGCATACTGCGGAGGTCTTACACCTGTACATCTTACATTTTTCGATGCGACCAACCGTTTCCGAGATATATCGATTCCAAAAAAAAAGTTTGAAATTCAGGGCCCCCAAAAAAGTTCCCGCCCTGCACCGATTTTAACGCGCAACAATAGGATTCGTTACAGTCACTAACTCTTTCACCGCACCAAATTTCAGCTTAATATCTTGAAAAATTCGACCAGTACTTAGCTAAACACATAAATGCCACGCACAATGGACATTTTCAGGGCCCCAAAAAAAGAAAACGGTGAGAGATATCAAAAAATCGTTTTGAGAAAAAAAGTTGCATATCGCGGAGATCTTACACCTATACCTTTAACATTTTTCGATACGACCAACCGTTTCCGAGATATATCGATTCAAAAAAATGGGATGAAATTCAGGGCCCCAAAAGAAGGTCCGGCCCTGCACCGATTTTAACGCCCAACAATAAGGTTCGTCACAGGCCCCAACTCTTTCACCGTACTATATTTCAGCTCGATATCTTGAAAATTGCGACCTGTACTTTGCTAAACGCAAAAGCGTCACGCACATACAATACATACAGACAGACTTTTTCCCACATACCACGGCTATATGAAAGCCTATAGGATCTTTAGATCCGGCTTTCATAACAAGTAGGAGTCCACGCAGCACGACCTGCTTTTGATTAGACGGTGGCACAGCAGCAAGGGGCCAGCAAGAGGGGTTATAATCTCAAACAACAACTTCGTTGGCGGCAAGGCCTGCCGAATTGCATTTCGGACCTTCGACCCGATTGCGAGGAAATGTAAGAAAATTATAAAATGTTATTCTAGGCAATGCTGACACCATCACATGGTTATGAAAGCCGGACGTCATGGGAAATGGAAAATATCTTACTGCTGTAAATACATGATTCAACTTATTGAAAAGGTTAAAACGATTTATTATAGATAATTTTCCATAGAATTCAATTATACCATCATTTAAATTTTTACTAATTATTATATACATTTGGGCCCCCTTTTTTTTTATAAAACCAAAAACATTTAACAACATCTTCAGGGCCCCAAAATAAGAAAACGGTGAGAGATATCAAAAAATCGTTATGAGTAAAAAAGTTGCATACCGCGGAGAACTTACACCTGTACATTTAATGTTTTTCGATGCGACCAACCTTTTCCGAGATATATCGATTCCAAAAAAAAGTTTGGAATTCTGGGCCCCCCAAAAAGATCCGGATCTGAACCGTTTTTAACGCCCGACAACTGGTTTCCTCACGGGGTCCAACTCTTTCACAGCTCCAAATTTCAGCTCGATATCTTGAAAATTGCGACCTGTACTTCGCTAAACCCAAAAATGTCACGCACAATGGACATTTTCAGGGCCCAAGAAATAGAAAACGGTGAGAGATATCAAAAAATCGTTTTGAGTAAAAAAGTTGCATACCGCGGAGATCTTACACCTGCCCCTTTAACATTTTTCGATACGACCAACCGTTTCCGAGATATATCGATTCCAAAAAACAGTTAGAAATTCAGGGCCCCCAAAAAAGATCCGGCCCTGCACCGATTGTAACGCCCAACAATAGTATTCGTCACAGTCACTAACTCTTTCACCGTACCATAATTCAGCTTAATATCTTGAAAATTGCGACCAGTACTTAGCTAAACGCAAAAATGTCACACACAATGGACATTTTCAGGGCCCCAAAAAAAGAAAACGGTGAGAGATATCAAAAAATCGTTTGGAGTAAAAAAGTTGCATACCGCGGAGATCTTACACCTATACCTTTAACATTTTTCGATACGATCGACCGTTTAGGAGATATATCGATTCCAAAAAAAAGTTTGAAATTCAGGGCCCCCAAAAAAGATCCGACCCTGCACCGATTTTAACGCCCACCACAAGTATTCGTCACAGTCACTAACTCTTTCATCGTACCAAATTTCAGCTTAATATCTTGAAAATTGCGACCAGTACTTAGCTAAACGCAAAAATGTCACGCTCAATGGACATTTTCAGGGCCCCAAAAATTGAAAAAGGTGAGAGATATCAAAAAATCGTATTGATTAAAAACGTTGCATACCGCGGAGATCTTACACCTGTACATTTAACATTTTTCGATACGACCAACCGTTTTCGAGATATATCGATTCCAAAAAAAGTTTGAAATTCAGGGACCCCAAAAAAGATCCGGCCCTGCACCGATCTTAACGCCCAACAATAGGATTCGTCACAGTCACTAACTCTTTCACCGTACCAAATTTCAGCTTAATATCTTGAACATTGCGACCAGTACTTAGCTAAACGCAAAAATGTCACACACAATGGACATTTTCAGGGCCCCCAAAAAATGAAAACGGTGAGAGATATCAAAAAATCGTTTTGAGTAAAAAAGTTGCATACCGCGGAGGTCTTACACCTGTACATTTAACATATTTCGATGCGACCAACCGTTCCGAGATATATCGATTCCAAAAAAGTTTGAAATTCAGGGCCCCCAAAAAAGATCCGGCCCAGAACCGATTTTAACGCCCAACAACAGGATTCGTTACAGTCACTAACTCTTTGACCGCACCAAATTTCAGCTTAATATATTGAAAATTGCGACCAGTACTTAGCTAATCGCAAAAATGTCACGCACAATGGACATTTTCAGGGCCCCAAAAAAAGAAAACGGTGAGAGATATCAAAAAATCGTTTTGAGTAAAGAAGTTGCATACCGCGGAGATCTTACACCTATACCTTTAACATTTTTCGATACGACCAACCGTTTCCGAGATATATCGATTCAAAGAAATAGGATGAAATTTAGGGCCCCCAAAAAAGGTCCGGCCCTGCACCGATTTTAACGCCCAACAATAGTATTCGTCACAAACCCCAACTCTTTCACCGTACCAAATTTCAGCTCGATATCTTGAAAATTGCGACCTGTACTTTGCTAAACGCAAAAGCGTCACGCACATACATACAGACAGACTTTTTCCCACATACCACGGCTATATGAAAGCCTATTGACGTCCGAAACGGGGGAGGAGCTTACTGTCAGCTGTGTCCAATATGGCGGCGAGATAGTGACTAGAAGTGTGCGTTTGTTATGGCTTCTATTTTATGATGGCTACAAACTACATATTTTCTTTCATTGATAGAACTATTTTTATAATCAACTAGCTGAAGTACCCGTGCTTCGCTACGGGTCGTAAATAAATCAAAATGTGAAGGTGACAGTTAAAACAGGGGATAGGCGAGGTGCTGCGCAGAGGGAGATTAAGGATGGAACATTTTGTCCAACTACACCGCTCTGCCTTGACCGTGTTTTATAGCACACATTTAGGTTTTACTCGCTAACGGTTGGAGATACATTTCGGATAGAAAATGCAATTTTTAACCTCGTACATGCCATCAAAAGTTTGCTATTTCTTAGCGTTCTCTTTTTATTTGAAATGGAAATATGAAAGTTTAAAACCAAAGGGTAGAGTGACGTCACTAAAATGGTCGCCATCTTTAAAAGTGCAAAGTATTGAAATCAAAAGTAACCTGTATGTTAACCAGGTAAATCTGCTACTTCCATGTAAAATTCATGTAAATCGGACCAGTGGTACTTGCGTGATTGAGTAATACACAGACACACACACACCATCTCATTTTTAGTCTCGCTTCGCTCGCGTCATAGTCGTGTCATATTGTTATTCAATGAAATGCAGGTTTAACCCCATTAACACCCCTTTAGAACCTGAATATCCAAAAATCCCTCCTTAGTAGATCTTTTCGACACACGACAAACATATCCTCAAAATATCACTCTTCTAACATTAATAGTTTTGGTTGGTCGATGAGAGCGAACATCCAAAAATCCTTCCTTAGTGGACGTTTTTCTTCCAGAATTTCACCCCTCCCCATAGGCCCCTTAAATTGGATTTTTGAAAAGACGGTCGAACACCTATTTATTTATTTATTTATTTATTTATTTATTTATTTATTTATTTATTTATTTATTTATTTATTTATTTATTTATTTATTTATTTTTAAGCTGATTGATTTCCTCCGAGTTTCAAACTCCTCGCCTATGTCGTTTAAGAGATACACGCTCCATTAAGAATCTTTCAACCCCCACTTTTCATCCCTTTCACCTCATAATATACACTATATCGAAAAACCATTAGACATGTGTCAGCTTATTTTTAATGATTAGTATATATGCCAAGTATCAATCCCCAAATGAAACCACTCGTGAGATATTGTTATTCAATGAAATGCACGTTTACCCCCTTAACACCTATTTAGAACCTGAATATTCAAAACTCTTACCTTAGTGGATGTTTTCGACATAAAACGAACATATCCCCAAAATTTCATGTTTCCAACTTCAATAATTTTGGCTGGGCGATGATGAGTGAGTGAGTCAGTCAGGACATTTTATTTCATTTATATATGATAATTTCACCCCTCCACATGAACCCCTTAAATTGGATTTATGAAACAAATGGTCGAACACCTATTTACTTATTTAAAGCTGATTTCCCCCTGAGTTTGATGAGTGAGTAAGTGAGTCAATCAGTTAGGACACTTTCCTTCCTGTTTTATCACCCCAGAATTTCACCCCTCTCCAAGGGCCCCTTAAATTGGATTTATGAAAAAACGGTCGAACACATATTTACTTGTATTTTAAGCTGTTTTATCCCGCCGAATTTCAAACTTCTCGCCTATGTCGTTTAAGAGATACACGCTCCGTTAAGAATCCCTCAATCCCCAATTTTCACCCCTTTCACCTCATAATATACACGACATCGATAAACCTTTAGATATATGTCTGATTATTTTTAATGATTAGTTTATATACCGAATATCACATCCCCAAAGAAACAACTCATGAGATATCGTTATTCAATGAAATGCACGTTTACCCCCTTAACATCTCTTTAAAACCCGAATAAATAAAAATCATTCTTTAGTTGACGTTTTGACATACAGCGAACATATTCCCAAAATTTCATTTTTCCAACATTAATAGTTTTCGCTGGGCGCGATGAGTGAGTGAGTCAGACAGGACATTTTCTTTCAATTATTTTTACCAGAATTACACCCCTCCCCATGGGCCCCTTAAATTGGATTGATGAAAAAACGCTTGAACACCTATTAAGTTATTTTTTTAGCTGTCTGTTTCCCCTGAGTTTGATGAGTGAGTTAGTCAGTCAGTCAGGACACTTTCTCTCCTTTCCCCCCCCCCCCCAGAATTTCACCCCACCCCATTGGACCTTTAAATTAATTTATGAAAAAACGGTCGAACACCGATTTACTTAATTTTTTAGCTGATTTTTTTCGCTGAGTTTCAAATTTCTCGCCTATGTCGTTTAAGAGATAGGCCTACACGCTCCGTTAGGAATCCTTCATCCCCCAATTTTCACCCCTTTCACCTCATAATAATACACCACATCGAAAAACCCTTAGACACATGTCTGCTTATTTTTAATGATTAGTTTATATGCCGAGTATCACATCCACAGATGAAACCACTCGTGAGATATTGTTATTGAATGAAATGCAGGTTTAACCCCCTTAAGACCCCTTTAGAGCCTGAATATCCAAAAATCCTCCCTTAGTGTACGGTTTTGAGATACAACGAACATATCCCCAGAATGCCATGGTTCCAACTTCAATATTTTTGACTGGGCGATCATGAGTGAATGAGTCAGGACATTGTCTTTCATTTTTTCCTTCAGAATTTCATCCCTCCCGATGAACCCCTTCAATATGATTGATCAAAAAAACTGTCGAACAGCTATTAACTTACTTTAAAGCAGTTCCCCCTCCCCCCTGAGTTTGATGAGTGAGTCAGTCAGTCAATCAGTTAGGACACTTTATTTCCTGTTTTCCCCCCTCCCCCCAGAATTTCACCCCTCCCCATGGGCCCATTAAATTGGATTTATGAAAAAACGGTCAAACACATATTTACTTTTTTTTTTTTTTTGCTGATTTTTTCCGCTGAGTTTCAAACTCCTCGCCTATGTCGTTTAAGAGATACACGCTCCGTTAGGAATCTTTCAATTCTTACTTTTCACCCCTTTCACCTTATAATATACACCACATCGAAAACCCCTCAGAGACGTGTCTTCTTCCTTTTTAATGATGAGTTTATATGTCGTGTATCATATCCCCCAATGAAACCAATCGGGAGATATTGTTATTCAATGGAATGCAAGTTTAACCCCCTTAAGACCCCTTCAGAACCTGAATATCCGAAAATCCTCCCTTAGTAGACGGTTTTGACATACAATGAACATATCCCCAAACTGTCATGTTTCTAACTTCAATAATTTTGGCTGGGCGATGATGAGTGTGTGAGTGAGTGAGTGAGTGAGTCAGGCAGGACATTATCTTTCAATTTTCTTTTTTCAGAATTTCACCCCTCCCCATGAACCCCTTAAATTTGATTTAATAAAAAAAACTGTCGAACAGCTATTTACTTACTTTAAAGCAGTTTTTCCCCCCTGAGTTTGATGAGTGAGTGAGTCAGTCAATCAGTTAGGACACTTTCTTCCTGTCCCCCCCCCCCCCCAGAATTTCACCCCTCCCCATGGGCCCCTTAAATTGGATTTATGAATAAACGGTCAAACACATATTTACGTATTTTGTATGCTGATTGTTTTCCGCTGAGTTTCAAACTCCTCACCTATGTCGTTTAAGACATACACGCTCCGTTAGGAATCTTTCCATCCCCACTTTTCACCCCTTTCACCTCATAATATACACCACATCGAAAAACCCTCAGACTCGTGTCTTCTTATTTTTAATGATGAGTTTACGTGCCGAGTATCACATCCCCCAATGAAACCAATCGGGAGATATTGAAATTCAATGAAATGCAGGTCAACCCCCTTAACACCCCTTTAGAACCTGAATATCCAAAAATCCTATCTTAGGGGGCATTTGCGGCCCTTTGGGAAGCTGCATACCAAATTTCATTCCAATCCGTCGGTGGTTTCTGAGATTTCGTGATGAATGAATGAGTGAGTGGTATTTCACAAATATATATAGTAGATGATAGTGTCAAGTCTTTGTTATGCTAAACTCGGTTGACAGTGCTGTGTGAGTAGGTGAGTAACTAACGGGATTTCAAGTAAAGATCCTCTTTTTCTATACCGGTAGTGCAGAGCAGAACTGGCATCCAGTCGGCCGTGTCTCGACTTGAGATATGTTGCCATGGAAACTATCTGGCTTGCCATTCCTTCATGAGTATATTTTATGATTTGATTAGCCTGTGCTTGAGTGCAAAAGGGCCGAAATCAGAAGAATGAGAAAGACTATCGAAAATTCATGTAGCCAGCGGTTCCTTCTGGATCCTAAACTATATGTATGCAAAATTTGGTTGAGATTGGTGGTACGGTGTAGATTTGTATACGGAACAGACCCACATACATACATACCCACATACAGACTTTCACTTTTATATATAAGATTTAAATGCAGAGCTTAATCACTAACAGTCAAAAATATTACCCACATGTAGATAGTTAATTTACTGCCTGCTGTTACATATATGAAGCCTGTACTTGGGAGCCTAGCGGTATCGATGTTTCTATTTCACAATATATATCTCACATAACACAAAGGACGACTCCCTGATAATAAATTGAATCCAGCAACCCTGAATTTGCATGAATGTTTTGGGTTCAAAGAAGCGTTACTTGGGATACTCAAATCATACTTCAATATTGCAAATATTGACCTACATACTTGCTGTTCAAAGGCAAGAATCTAAATTTATTAATCTCTTGCCACAGGCGAGTTAAAACGGTGGCATCCTCTTTATCAATATATTTAATTAAATATTTAAAATACAGATATTTAACAAAGCGGGAGTCCCCATTTGAACTTGTCATAAGCAAACGGAACAGATCAAAAACTACACTTCAAGCCAAATCAAATTCACTCCTCAGCTGGACATAAACCATAATACGAATTAAAGCCTATACAAAACATACTCTCCTTACTGTTGTAGAACTTTCAAACCAACTATTCGCACTCAAAACTGAAAAACTCTGAAATGGGAACTAATTAAAGTTACAATAGCCTAGGCCGATCAGGTCTCCTGCTACATTACCGCATATGTATACTTAACATCACTGTAACTTCCAAATTACGGCTAAGTGACCTATCTGAGTAGTATAGGTGTTATCGGCCTGCCTGGGATGATGGGTCACCAAACCGGTACTTAAAACTCAGATATTACACATTAATTAACGAAATTCAACAGTAAGGAGATCATAGCAAAAAACACAATTTAAGCCAAATCATACTTGAGAGAAAATCCACAGCCTGCTTCCAGTCTCCGACCGGGTCAGGAATGGAATGAATGAAGCCCCTATCTAGCGGCGAGGATATGAACTGTGCCGGCTGCCGAGGCCTGACGCACTCCTCTGGGGCAATGATTAAATGAATGACAGATGAAATGAAATGATAGTGGAGAGTGTTTCTGGAATGAAATTTTGACAGAGAAAACCGGAGTACCCGGAGAAAAACCTGTCCGCCTCCGTTCTGTCCAGCACAGATCTCACATGGAGTGACCGGGATTTGAACCACGGACTCAGCGGTGAGAGGCCGGCGTGCTGCCGCCTAAGCCACGGAGGCTCCCAACTCATACTTCAATATTGCAAATATTGACCTACATACTTGCTGTTCAAGGGCAAGAATATACATTCTCTGGCAAATTAAGGCTAGGAACAGCATTTTTCTTAAGTTTTCTAACCATTCGGCTATTGTCAATCAGAAGAACCCCTAAAATAAATAAGGAACAAGTGATGAATGCAAGTTTACAAAGAGCGGATTACATTATAATGTACGGCACAGAAGTATTGGGCTACAAGTTTATCAGTATTTTTGATGTAGCTAAATCCTTGTGAATACAAATTAGAGACAATAACTATCAATAATCAACAGTACAATCAACCGGTACTTACGCTGTGGAAAGAAGTCGTCTTCAAAAAAATGCAGACTGCACACTGTCATGTAACGTGTAACACGGGTTCCAATTGACAGCGCCGAAGCCCTTCTTTCTCTCTGAACTTTTTGTACAGGAAAGTAGAGAAGAGATTTCGTACCCGTTTTATACGATTTGCTACCGTATACAGTGCAGTACCTCCTCGAATTTGACAATTTCCTTTCTGTTTCCATCACGACGTCAATGCTTCACCATGTAAATAAACCTCACCAGTCACTATGTTACAGCTTCAACATTCTACCGCGTGGCTGCGCCATCCAACTTTTCTGACGTCAATAGGATCTTTAGATCCGGCTTTCATAACAAGTAGGAGTCCACGCAGCACGACCTGCTTTAGATGAGACGGTGGCGCAGCAGCAAGGAGCCAGCAAGAGGGGTTATAATCTCAAACAACAACTTCGTTGGCGGCAAGGCCTGATGCCTAGCATTTCGGGCCTTTGGCCCGAATGTGTGGTAATGTAGGAAAATTATAAAATGTTATTCTAGGCAATGCTGACACCATCACGTGGTTATGAAAGCCGGACGTCCTGGGAAATGGAAAGTATATTACAGCTGTTAATACATTATTTAACTTATTGTAAAAGTGAAAACGGGTTATTATAGATAATTTTCCGTAGAATTCAATTAGACCATCGTTTACATTTTTACCTATTATTATATACATTTGGGCCCCATTTTTTTTCATAAACCAAAAAACATTTAATAACATCTTCAGGGCCTCAAAATACGAAAACGGTGAGAGATATCAAAAAATCGTTATGAGTAAAAAAGATGCATACCGCGGGGATCTTACACCTGAACATTTAACGTTTTTCGATGCGACCAACCGTTTCCGAGATATATCGATTCAAAAAAAAAGTTTGAAATTCTGGACCCCCCAAAAAGATCCGGCCCTGCACCGATTTTAACGCCCAACAATAGGATTCGTCACAGTCACTAACTTTTTCACCGTACCAAATTGCAGCTTAATATCTTGAAAATTGCGACCAGTACTTAGGTAAACGCAAAAATGTCACGCACAATGGACATTTTCAGGGCCCCAAAAAACGAAAACGGTGAGAGATATCAAAAAATCGTTTTGAGTAAAAAAGTTGCATACCGCGGAGATCTTACACCAATACATTTAACATTTTTCGATACGATCAACCGTTTCCGAGATATATCGATTCCAAAAAAAGGTTTGAAATTCAGGGCCCCCAAAAAAGATCCGGCCCTGCACCGATTTTAACGCCCAACAACAGGATTCGTCACAGTCACTAACTCTTTCACCGTACCAAATTGCAGCATAATATCTTGAAAATTGCGACCAGTACTTAGCTAAACGCAAAAATATCACGCACAATGGACATTTTCAGGGCCCCAAAAAAAGAAAACGGTGAGAGATATCAAAAAATTGTTTTGAGTAAAAAAGTTGCATATCGCGGAGATCTTACACCTGTACATTTAACAATTTTCGATACGATCAACCGTTTACGAGATATATCGATTCCAAAAAAAGTTTGAAATTCAGGGCCCCCAAAAAAGATCCGGCCCTGTACCGATTTTAACGCCCAACAATAGGATTCGTCACAGTCACTAACTCTTTCATCGTACCAAATTTCAGCCTAATATCTTGAAAATTGCGACCAGTACTTAGGTAAACGCAAAAATGTCACGCACAATGGACATTTTCAGGGCCCCAAAAAATGAAAACAGTGAGAGATATCAAAAAATCGTTTTGAGTAAAAAAGTTGCATACCGCGGAGATCTTACACCTATACATTTAACATTTTTCGATACGACCAACCGTTTCCGTGATATATCGATTCAAAAAAATAGGATGAAATTCAGGGCCCCAAAAAAGGTCCGGCCCTGCACCGATTTTAACGCCCAACAATAGGGTTCGTTACAGGCCCCAACTCTTTCACCGTACCAAATTTTAGCTCGATATCTTGAAAATTGCGACCTGTACTTTGCTAAACGCAAAAACGTCACGCACATACATACATACATACATACATACATACATACATACATACAGACAGACTTTTTTTGAAATTTTTTTTTTCAACTCCGATTCGATTGGTAAAGGTTTGAACACTGGGCGACGCGTAGTTTCCGAGATCTCGAAAAATCCTACCACGGCTATATGAAAGCCTATAGGATCTTTAGACAACGTATGAAAAACAACGGTAATGAGCAGGAAGATACAGCAGGCGAAACGGTTTGCTTGGTGGCACCGTAAGCCGCCTGTGACTAGATTAGTACTAGTTAGTAAGACCTAGAATAGACGTCGACAACTAGAATTAAGGGGGCGGAATCCGGCGATTCTAGAGACAACCGGTGTTTCTAGGATTCGTACGGGTGGTGCCCTGAGGAAGTAAATTGCCTCAGGCGATCGCCCTGGTCAAAATTTAGCAAATAAGACAGTTGCACTTTGGTACGCAACTTAGGATTAAGCAAATTCATTAACCGCTGTTGCCAAGTAATGGCACAGCACATTTCGGCAATAGAGTAAGTCCACCCATTCGGCTTAGTAATAGCAGCATTTTTTTTTTATTAGTAAGTAAGATAAGTAGTGTTAAGATAACGCCGCTCGGCGCCTGATGACCGACAAACCTGTCATCAGGGTAAGTCCGATAATACATTATAATACATGATAATACATTATAATACATGATAATACATTATAATACATGATAAGTCATTATAATACATGATAATGCATTAGAATACATGATAATACATTATAATACATGATAATACATTATAATATATTAAAATAAGTATAATTGAGGTACAACATATTAAGACAACAGATTAAGACAGCATGGTCATATGAATGGTATTTAGGTGATACGTTAAGTAAACTAACTAGAACACCTTGAGCATAAGAAACGACATTACGGCACCGTATCGGGTAAGCCCGGGCAAACAGCAAATAACACTAATCCTGCCATTTTTTTTCAGGCAACAAACAGCTTCAGACTGTGGACACACTGCCACAGGAAGCAACATAGAAAATATACGATATTTACATGTTTTCTTAACCTCTCCATTTTCTTTCAGGCATCATCACCAGGAGTACGGCACTGGTGACTATAATTTCGCTGCCATATAGCAGCAGCATGCTATTAGTGCCATCATATTATCATATTCTACCTTTGTGCACTAATTCATATTTGATACTTGAAATCATCTTCACTCACATGCTCACCACAATTTTTACAGCTACACTCTAAAAATCTGCACAGCACGGCTGATACCTGTGGGGTATCAGGCTCGCTGGCAGATCAACGTAAACAAAAAAGAAACATAAGGCGTCAAAAATGCGGCGCAAATTACGGCAATGAGGGCGCAACCGACTTGTGGCGGCGACTCTCATTGTCAAGTGTGAAAGCATTCACCCACAGGGAATGCTTCACAGAATAGGAATACATTTCAAGCGGTACGACCACTAAACCGTACCAGGAAGTGGCCGTGAAGGATTAGCCGTGAGACGGCGCGTACGTACAAAGGAGTAGCGTGCATGCGAGGTAACATACAAACTAGAATCATAGGAAATTAGCGCGCTTAAGCTAGATATAAGATAATTGTAATTCTTAATTGTAAAAGGGTAGCTTAACATACATTAATACGCCCACGGGCAATTATTCTACTATAAATAAATATATATAATACCTCGCACCCCCACATTGTCTACGGAGGTGATAAATGATATTCATCAACGTTAATACATTAATACATGCACATCTGAATATAACACAGTAAACGGTATATTTTTTTTTAAAGATCCCATGCACACAATGTTTTTGATTTGTTTTCTTTCATTTTTCTTTCTTCTAACGTCCCAGCTTGTAAAGGTGTTCCGTTTCGTCCCAACGCAATAAACACATTTTGAATATTTTCCTTAAACTTATACCCTGGAACACCTATTTGTCTACTTCTTCTATCTTTCTCATTGCAGGGAGCACTTTTTCCCTAAGATAGGGCGAACGGCGCAATCATCCGTCCAGCCCTGCGTTTTTTTCCTCCCTGCACAACAATGTACTGCATAATTAGCAGAACCATGTATTTTTTTCTGAAACTTTCAATATGTTAATGTCAATTTTTCTCATGCACTAATTTTACAATGTCAATGTCAATGTCAATTTTTCTCATGCACTATTTTACAATGTCAATGTCAATGACAATTTTTCTCATGCACTATCTTACAATGTCAGTGTCAATGTCAAATATATATATGTATATCCCATAACCCACCCCTCTGAACACGAGCTGATCTCACACCTACACATCAACACGACATCACTGCATCTATACGACGAGGAGGACACCAACAGGAGATAAAAGGAAGATCCAAGAACTACTACATAAACTACATCAACTACATCAACTACATCAACATCCCGACCTCACGTTCCGTTCCCGTTCGCGGGGACGCGAACTAAATGGGGGAAGAGGCTTGTACAGTCCCCCAGGGGTCTGCACCCCCTGGAGGCCATCCCCCCATCATCTATTTTAACCACCCCCAACTGGCAAATCTTGTAAGTCCAGAACAACATCTATAACACCGCAAGGGCAGCTAACCAGCCTGGAAAGCTTGCCAAATACTTGCATCACACCACAAACAGCGACACATAATTAACTGGGGCATCTATGCAGCGGAATGCTGACAGCACAACGCCGGAGACTATAAAGGGAGGCCTTAAGGAGGGCAGTCCCTCTCTCAATTACCAGTCTTACAGTGCATCAGCCGAAGGCCCGGTCCGTTATCATCAGGTGAGTCAGCAGTGTTCAGAGTTCCTATATTTTGTGACCTGTCCCACAAACTTGTACACTTACATTGTGACATTCATTACATCCCCTAAAAGGGACTCATAATTTCATATTACTGACCAATAAATACTTGGTCAGTACACTACACTTGTATTACTGTTTACACGCCTCTTTACGCCCTAACTCCTTTCCTAATTCCCGTCACGATTAGACGTGACATACAGTAGCCAAGCAGTTGCTAGCGCAGGTATCATTGTATTTCCCGTGGAGGCCCGACTGCCAGGAGCAGCGTGCCGCCGTATCGCTGACGCGTGCACGTCGGTTATATAACCAGCCAGCCAGCTGGACGAGTAGCACGTTGACCTGTACACTAAGTTCCATCCCCTGGAATACACCTACGTCCTTTATAAGAGCACCCCGTAGCATTCTAACACTAAACAACACTCTACACTGGTCAGCTTACCCAGCTACGGGAAGCTACCCCCTTTCAGGCATCCCCTTATAAATTAACACAATAACACTTCCGTTTTAGATCCAACTACCCCCACTAAGGGATCTAAAACAGTATATTGGAAGGGAAACTGTACCACTTCAGCGTTTCAAATTGATGGGAAAATGAATACGAATCGCACGACACAACATTCATTAATCAAGGCATAAGATAATGAATTAATGTTACTGAAAGTAAATACCCCGTGTAAAACGGATAAATGTTTAATAATTGCAGATTTAATGTCATTTAAATATAATTTGTGTTTATTGTGTTGTGATATTCCAGTTTGTGTTAAATTGTGCCACGTGAAGAACACTATGGACACTCGCAAATGTCGAAGAGTATCAATAATACGATGTTTTGAATAGACTCGAGTGCGGTGAAGCACTAATTTTATGGAGAGACTCAGAGATAATGTTGATTTTTGTTGTTGTGGGAAGTAAATGTAAAGAATTTTCTTTGTATTTTATGTTGTATTGCCATGATTTTCTATCATTAAATGTTATACTTAGGAATATGTTGTTTCTTTCAAGTCGAGTAGTCACCTGACAGACTCAAATCCTGAACATGTGATCGTATGGTGGGTTGAACGCCCCATACCTCGAAAGACCGTGAGTTAGCTGGGATACGAACACATGTTCCATATGATGACAATTGGGTACATGGAGGACATGTTATTGTACTAGGATTGAGTCACTGGTACTACTGAAAGTCGGCCAGGATATTAATGGTAGAGGCAAGTATAGCAGAAACGCTAGGATATATTAGGAAAAGGCCGCGTCCCATAGTTAATAAGCCTTCACGTTAAAATAAATGTTGATAATCCTCCATAAGACATGCTTAAAAGTAACCATTGAATACCTCTTGTATTTATTTATCATGTCGCCCGTGAGTGGGGCCTGTTGAAAATACGGGTCACCATAGGCGAATGTTCTTATGTATTTATTAAGCATGGACCCTTATTTATTTATCATGGCGCCCAGAGATCGTGATGGCTTATGGGATTCAGAAAACCCCATAATAATAGTATGGTTTCCATGGGGGAACCCATAATAGTATATTTTTCCTCAAACTGTGTTTGAGCGATTGTGAGTCTTTTTAGGCGATACTCAGACATTAGACACTGTTGTCAGACGAGTGAATATACGGACGGGTACGAGGGTCTAAACCCATTCCATAGGTGGTCACAGCACTGTGCTAAAATGAATGTTGTTGTTTTCGCGACATCGGAATTCTTTTCCCAATATAACGCACCAGCATGCACAGCTACGGCCTGCCTATATCTCAAGATAAGAAATATAGGATGGCTGGCACTGAGGGGGTACTTAAGTGTATCGCGGAGTTAAAGGAACATTTCGATGCTACTGATGCCAAGAGTAGGGAAGATGCTAATGCATTTCAAGATGAAATAACGGGTAGATTGGATGCTAATCAAACTGAAATAAACAATAAGTTAGAGACTAATCAAACCGAGGTAAGCCAGATGCTGGCTACGGTAAATATTCAGTTAGAGACTAATCTAACTGTAATGAGCACTAGATTGGAGGCTAATCAAACCGAGGTAAGCCAGATGTTGGCTACGGTAAACACTCAGTTAGATTCAAATTTATTAGAGGTCAATAAAAAAATTGATGATGTTAAAGAATCTGTTAAACAAGAGGTAACTAAAATATTGTTAGCGTGGTTTCAGAGATGCAAGCAAATAACGACAAACGCTTTGAGTCAATAGAGGTAAAACTCGAGAATAATCTGCAAGCGTGCAGAGAATCGCAACGTGAAATCAATGATAGATTAAACAATATGTCCTTAGAGCTTAAAGATATTCAAAATCAGAACGAAGCGAATACAAAGCGACAGCAAGAGCAATTTAATACGTTCACTCAGACCGAGGATCAAAGGCTTGAAGACAGCGACGGAAAATGGAGTAATCGTATGGCGAGATACGCAAAAGCTGTAGACGAAGCATTAAGGAAGCAGGATCAGAATATCCTTGACCAATGCAAGGAGATCAGTGAAATAAAAACTTCCGCTAAAGAAAATAAGGGAATAATCTCAAACATGAAAACGCAGGTTGGAAAGGTTCAAAAAGAGTTAGAACAAACTCAAAACGATCTAGCAGTCATTCATAAAAGGCAAGATGAGGACCAGGGAGAAATTACTAAAATAAGGACCGAAATCTCCAATATGCACGGTCACATCCAGAAAGAGGTTACAGGCCAACGAGAAGAATTGGAACTTCGAGAGGGCTTGAAAAATGAAGCCAGCGATAAAACGCCTGCCGAGGTAAGGCAAGGTCTAGCGGGGGAAATTTCCCATATAAAAGAGAGCCTTAAAGATGACAAGGAGAAAGTCTTTTCTATGGCAGAGAAAAACCGTGATTGCCTGGAAAAAATAGAACGAGAAGTATTAGCTCGTTTAGAAAGAGCGGAAAACAGGCACAGCCAAATGGAAACTAGAATGATCGCACACGAGGAGTCGATATTGCGAAATCCTAGATCCAATGAAGGAAGCATAGATGAAAATAGGAGAAATAGATGGGCAGATACATAGGTACAGCCCACTCCGAAGAATACAGCCATGCCAAGTGACAGCCCGTATACCACGCCTGGTATACCTGTTGCTATGTCCACACCACATGAAAATGTTGTACAAAATCAGATAATCACTGTTGTAAGGGCTAGTGACGAGAAACCGAGAAAGTATTCTGGGAGTAACTCAAATATGACACCCAAATACTGGCTCAAAGTGGTTACCGAGTACTTGAATGACGCAAAGGTACCGCCAGAGATAAGATAAGAGCTATCGAAAAACTCACTGAAGGTGAATGCGCCTTATGGTTCAGAAGTTTTCGTTACACGTTCGACACCGTAGAAGAATTTCGCCAGGCGTTTTTCAGCAGATACTGGGATGCAAATATACAACAGAATCTCAGATTGGACTTGTACTCCAGACGCTATAATACAAATAATCCAACGAAATATGCTGAATTTTTCATAGCACAATTATGCCGTTTTAAAGAGCTTGACGAAGCCCCTAGAGAGCTAGATCTGTGTATAGCGATAGCCAAGCAATTACCATACGAAGTACAACGACTATTAATCTCGGCAAACGCCAAGACAGCGATTGAAATGGAGGAAGTGCTTAGACAGCTCGATCTCACCACAGCGCAGCATACAAGGCAGAGTCGGAACATGGAACAAGTCCACATGACTAGTGCACCAGCCGAACCGACTAGGGTGCAGACCAAAAGTAAGTCTACTAGCACAGAAACTGAGAAGTCAGACTGGCAACGAGAAGAAAGGGAAAACCAGAATTGGAGGCCAGCATGCAGAGGGAGATCGAACCGTGGACACCGAGGAAGAAAAACCTGGAATCAGCGCGTTACAAGAAACCAACAGCCTGATAACAGGAGAAATTACGGCCGAAATGGGAATAACCGAGAATGGAGATCCCAAGAACAGAGTCGCGGGTTCGACGAAGAAGCAGAAGAACGTTATCACGCATCACTAATATATATGGAGGAGCGTGGAGACAACAGAAAATCGCAAGTGCATTGGGATGAAGCGATTAAAAATAGAAGGTCACCCGACATCTATAAGAATGATGACGGAGCCAAGAGTCTGGAACTTCAGCAGTTCGAAGACAGACAGAAGAACTCCACAAGAAATGGAGCAATAGAAAAAGAAACACCAAAGTTAAATGACCAAATAGGAGAGATAAATGCAGGGTGGAATATAGTGAATGTGGTTAACTGGATTGCTAAACCTGAGGAACTCATTGAAGACCGAGATGAAGGGCAGGTCAATGTAAGAAGGGAACTACCCATTATAATTGTAAACATCGCAGGCATGAAGATAAGGAGTCTTCTCGACGCTGGCTCAACTGTATGTTTAATTACCCAGGCACTATATAATGAAATCCAAAGTAAAATCCACGTATTGAAGATACCAATTTCAAGCGTGAAGATAAAAGGCGTGATACCAGATAAAGTAATGATATGCAGATACCAAGTATTTTTGGATTTACATATAGGGAACTCTATATTTTCACAGAGCTTCCTACTTGTGAATAAGCTGCCTTTTAACATTATTGTTGGCATGGATTTCATAAGAGAATATAAGGTCATAATAGATCTCTCACAAGACATTGTTAGGTTTCGCGCATATGAGGAAAAGGAGAATTTAGAGATCTCATTAAAACCTAATGAAACGAGACCAGAAGGGTACGTATGGCATAAATACGGAGATATGACTGGGGATGCAGTATTGACAACAGAAGACATCGAGGAAGAGTTGGCAACACTGGCCGCAGACATTGAAAAGGACCTCGAACCAAAATTTGAAGAATGCCTGGGAGAAAAGATAGAGGAAGCTAAAATTGGTCCAGAGCATAAGCAAATGTTAAGGGAACTGCTATTTGAATACAAAGGAGTCTTCGATTCGAGACCTGGCCGGATCAAGAATTTCCAATATGTGTTCCAAGTTTATGACTGGACACCATTCAGACAAAAGCCTTATCCTGTAGCCGAGAAACATTATTTAAAGGTCAAGGAAGCAATACAGGATATGCTGGAGGCGGGCGTCATTGTAAAGACAGCCACACCTTATGTCAGCCCACTGGTAGTTGTACCTAAACAGGACGGAACTGTAAGGATATGCCTGGACCTGCGGAATTTGAATTCCAAGGTCATACCAGAGTTTGACCAAGTGCCACCCATAAAGGAGATCCTCAGAAGATTCAAAGGAAAGACTGTATTCTCAAATCTTGACATCACTGCAAGTTTTCACCATCTTGCACTGGAGGAGAAAACAAGCTTATTAACTGGTTTTATATTCGATCAGCATACATACTCGTTCGTGCGTCTCCCATTTGGTCTGAAAACAGCGGGTTCAGCGTTGATACGAGCGCTTGATCGAAACCTATCTGAAGAAGTAAAAGCAACAACCATAAGCTATGTAGATGATATACTGCTGACATGTGAAACAGTCGAAGAACACATCAGAGATCTACGCAAGCTGTTGTATGACCTCAGTCAGGCTAACTTTAAGGCCAATCTAAAGTAATCTAACTTTGGTCAGAGAGAAGTTAAATTCCTAGGCCATGTAATAGATGCGCAAGGAGTTAGGCCAAATCCGGGAAAATTGGAGGTCATTAAACATTTCCCGAGACCAACGAAGGTGAAGAACGTCAGGCAATAACTAGGCGTTATTGGATTCTTTTCGAGCCATTGCCCGAAATATACCGAGACTGTGGCACCACTCCAAGATTTACTGAAGAAAGGGGAAAGGTGGCGATGGACGGAAAAATGCGAGGAAGCCTTCGTGAAATCTAAACAGATGCTTTTAGATTATGTTAAATTAGGATATCCAGACTACACCCAAAAATTTATTTTTCAGACTGACGCATCACTTATAGGCATTGGGGCGATGCTCTACCAGGAAAATGTGGACAGGCCAGAAGAGAAAACTTATATTGCATTCATAAGCAGAAGATTGAAACCTAATGAAAATAATTATACAGTCACGGAGATTGAATTACTCGCAATACTATATGCCTTACAGTATTGGCGAAAAGTGATTTACGGGTTCAGAATCGTATTGAGAACAGACCATAAAGCCCTAACATTCCTGTTGAAAACTGACTTGTCAAGTCAAAGACTGACGAGGTGGTCCTTGTATATACAGCAATTTCAAGTGGAAATCGAGTATTGCCCGGGGAAGGACAATATTATACCTGACTTGCTAAGCAGATACCCGACAACTGATGAAGAGGAAGCTCTAGCTATCTACATAGAAGGTAGAGACCAGAAGACATTAGATGATCTAAGGAACATCACCGTTTTTCAACGTGAAGATCCCTGGATACGGTTAATGATTAATTACTTCGAGGGAAAGCTTGTCAGAGGAACCCCGATGTATGTAGAAGCCGAGGCACTATCAACGGAATATTTATGGTTTAACCAGATGCTACACAAATGGAGCGATGCAGATCACACTCGACCCAGGATTGTTATACCGCCAGCATTGCAGAGAAGACAAGTATGGTTGGCACACAGAGCTTTTGGCCATCCTGGCGTAGACAAGACTGTTGCCCTGCTGAAAGAGGCATTTATTTGGCCAAAACTTAGAGATACAGTCAGAAATACAATCAGGACATGCGATATTTGCCAGCGAGTAAAGCCTAACTCGTATTTAATGAGGCAAAAACCGATACCACTCCTGCCAGAGAAGCCATGTCAGCTTCTGGCACTGGATAACTTCGGCCCGCTTCCGAGAACTAGAAGGGGAAATAGACACATCCTAGTTGCACTAGACGTGTTTTCTAAAATGGTAGTCCTATGCCCAATTCAAAAGACCAGTACGAAACAGGTACTTAAAAGACTGAAGGAAAGGGTCATTCCTATACTAGGGCAGCCGGAGAACATATTGTCTGATCATGGGAGCTGTATTACCAGCGTAGAATTTAGCAGGGACCTGGAAAATCTGGGAATAAGACAGATTTTGTCCACAGTTCGACACCCGGAGGCTAACAGCGCTGAAAGAGTGATGAGAGAACTGCAGAAATACATGAAAATATACTGCTCTACAGAGAACTGGAAGTGGATAGACGTACTAGAAATTATCGAATATTGTATTAACAATACAGTGCATGAAGCGACAGGAGAAGTGCCCGTGAGCCTACATCTTGATAGAAGACCGGAGAGGCCATGGAACAATGTCATTCTGACCCCTGTAGACGCGCAGCCTGGACGCGAGTTGAGGATCCAGGGAACATTCGAGTATCTCAAGAAACAAGCGGACAGACGGCAGCGAAGGAATAGAAGGAAACGCTTCCACAGGCCACTACTCGTGGGAGAGTACGTCTTATTGAAAAAAAAAACAGCTAGTTCAGACCCAAAGAGCAGGAAATACAAAAAGTTCCAACATAATTATCACGGACCCTACCTAATTATAAGGGACTTGCAAAATAATGCCTACAGAATCAATGATGAAGAAACAGGCAGAGAAGTTGTAGTAAACGCTGCCAACTTAAAATTGTATAGTCCGCCGGAGGAATTTGAAACCATAGAGGAGCAATCCATGCACACCCAAATGGACAGGGAGTCATTATATATGCACGCAGAGAGTCCTCAGAAAAGCCCAAACCAGGGAGAAAGGAAACGAGACAGCCAGCTCGTAGACCCAAGGGACACGAGGGTTGAATGCAGCTGTCAGTTGGAAGAATTTTACAACCAGTTGCGGGAAGCAGCGGTAGAACTCCAAGCGATGAATGAACAGCTAAGAGTGCAGAACAAGGAAATACGAGACGGTAGACATAGTGGAGTGGAGGAACGAAACGACCCACTGCCCGGGAACACTGACCGCTTAAAGTAAACACTGTCTACGGAGTCGATGCCGTCTAGAGGCTCGAGAAAATTCACTTGTAAAGTGAATTTTCCGAGCTTAGCGAGGGAAAGATGTGCCCAATTAGACACGGCGGACTGGCATCGAACTCGGGTCTTATCAAAGAAGACCAGGCCCATGATTCTGCCCAGAATCGAATCATTGATCTCTGAGGGGGAACAGGCACAGTGAACCCGAAGAACAATGAGTTATATCTGCATATAAGCATAATAGCAGGATTTCACGGCTAGAACGGGAATATCATAGCTTTTAAGGTGGATCATTGCAGAAAAATACAAGCCTATGTACGTTTTAGAAGCCAGAATGCAAGAAAGCGAACCAGCTTGACAGTTGACACATCGTGGTTAGCGAAGGGGCGTAACTAGGTGACGCCAAGGAACTAATTTTCGTCTGCACTGAAGGAGCGGCCAAAGATTAATGGCTCTGGGAACTACAGTCTCACAACGCGAAACCAGAGAGTGGGGGCAGTCGCCCACAGAAATTAATTGATTACAGCCAATTGGAGCAATGAATTGAAATGAAACTTACACCCAGAAGCATGTATTCTAGGAAAGATAATTTAGGAGTGTTCTCACGCCTAAATTAAAGCCTGCATCTATAAACGAACCTCTGCACAGACCTCATCCGCTTCCAAGGAAGGATTTGTAGATGAGCCGAGGGGGAATTACTGGAGTAGCGTCAGGACGCCATGGAAGAAGGCAATTAATTATAATTAATTGGCCGAAGCGATCGCATGCTCGCGAGTGATTTTGGGACCTCCACACTTAGACAAACGAGGATCATACTTCACTTTGTCTGGAAATTTATTATATCAAGAAGGGAGTCGGTCCTGGACTTCCAGTGGACTATGTTTCACAAGGGAGCTTTATATAGGAGAAGCTTGGCAGGAAAGTCAGTTCGTCTTCAGTTCGTCTTGACTCAACCTGTAAGCCGGCACGCTGTCGGATCACGCAAGGAAGTGCGCGGAATTTATAAAGTATTAACGCTCAAATGTATTAGCGGTGAACAATGGAAAGCGCATCATGCAGCTTCACAACAGTAATTATGCATGGTATAAGATTCAGTCTACAGCAGACGTTTAAGCATCAACATACGCGAGTATAGATTTAGTACAGCGTAGAGATAATTTAGGGTGTTTATAGACGATGAACATAACCAGGATGTGTTGTCATAGGAAAAATGACATATTATTGTAATGATCACTACAGTTACGGGAGCCTGGAAGGCGTCACAAGTAGTCGTGACATAGGATTGAACAGATTTGCAGTAGAGGAGATATAAACTGTAGGTGACGGGAATCGAACACACACACAGTGATGAAAAATATAATTACCATGTGTAAAGTTTATACAATGTGTCGTGTGAGTAATATCATGATGGCTTAAGACAAGCATTATGGCAGGTGCGTGGCTGGCGTGCTGGACCAACCCAGCAAAAATGAGAGTGAGTACGAATTTAATATGTTGATATGATTTAATAGCTCACCATACAACGAAGCATCACTCTAAGATTAAGAATTAACAGTCATTTATATACGAGTTCACATCCCTCGTATTTTGGTAAAATATGGCTTGGAGGGTGATTTGTTTACGGCCATTTAGGCGTAAGACATTGATGAAAGTAACGGTAACGTTAAATAATAATAATAATAATACTAATCTGGGTTCGGTAACAATAATAAATAAATGGGCATGTCAGGCCTACAGTAAGTGCAAAGTGTGTCATGTCTAGCGTAAGAATACTGTGTTATTGTAAACAGTAAGCAAGCAACGTAAAATATCGAGATAAAAGAGAGTTTTTCAGTGTCATTGAATTGTTGAATGAATGTTTATTATGGTATATTCTACAGGGTCATATTTGAGAGCCATTAAGATACTTAAATGTAAGCCAGTTAATTTATACTTGTTTTGGAGCTACATAGAACTTTGGCTTATGAGAAATTGCAGAGAGGACGTGAGTGCTTTAAGAATTGAGTCATCTGTAAGAAATATTGTTTGAGCCGCGTAAAGCGAGCATGTAACGTAGAATCAGGAGATTTACGTCAATAAGTTGCGGGGATCATCCAAAAATAGCTTGCGCGTTGGGCGAATCTAGTCGGCTAATCTTCGAAATCTACGAGATAGTATCGCCTTAGAGCATACCTGTGTTATTCGCAAGAGAGCTGGGACAGAGTCTGTCTGTATCCACTGTTCGCAGAATTTTTGCCACCAGGGATAACAGTTAGAGACCCTGTGTGAGCTCATATATTATTGATCTGCCCTTAGAGATAAGACTAATGGTTCTTCGTATAGGAAACGTCGATTTCCTCTTGTTATATGCTGCTGCACCAGTGAGAGAACTACGATACTCACTTGAGATGCACGCCAAAGCCACTAATGTCGACCACAGAACGGCAAAGCTATTTCGTGATCCATCCCTTGCCATGAATATTAATTAGGAGCCGAGATGAGCCCATTATACTCTAAATGTAGGTGTTAAATAATTAGATTGACTCAATTACTAAGGACACGACCCACTCAGGTTACCTCCGGCATGGCCACACTAGCGAAGGAACTTGAGCCAGACGGGGATCAGGTAGTCCTCGAAACCGGCGGCCATCTTTCCGAGGCCAGCTGTGACTAATTTATTGTTCGTATGGAAAGGAAGTCTATAGACCTGATCCTTTTATTTTAAAAGTGTAGTGGGACACTGAAGAATCTCGATATTTCGAAAAGTAATTAAGATATGCTTGATGTGATGATGTCAATTGAATTAAATGCATTATTTCCACACACATACCATGTTGGAATGTTGTGATCGGATAATATTTGGCCCAAATATTCTCTGAGGAGGAATACTGCACCAAATAAAGATAGGCATCTTTGTAAAGTGTATTTGCCCAGTTCGCACTAATTTATTCATACGGGTAGCGTAATTTGAATGACATGACACGTTTGTAACGATAATGTTTTGACCAGACCCAGAAAATCGTTGTATGGTGAAGCTATAAAACATATCTATCCATGTGTATTTTGGAAGGGAAACTGTACCACTTCAGCGTTTCAAATTGATGGGAAAAAGAATACGATTCGCACGACACAACACTTATTAATCAAGGCATAAGATAATGAATTAATGTTACTGAAAGTAAATGCCCCGTTTAAAACGGATAAATGTTTAATAATTGCAGATTTAATGTCATTTAAATATAATTTGTGTTTATTGTGTTGTGATATTCCAGTTTGTGTTAAATTGTGCCACATGAAGAACACTATGGACACTCGCAAATGTCGAAGAGTATCAATAATAGGATGTTTTGAATAGACTTGAGTGCAGTGAAGCACTAATTTTAAGGAGAGACTCACAGATAATGTTGATTTTTGTTGTTGTGGGAAGTAAATGTAAAGAATTTTCTTTGTGTTTTATGTTGTATTGCCATGATTTTCTATCATTAAATGTTATACTTAGGAATATGTTGTTTCTTTCAAGTAGAGTAGTCACCTGACAGACTCAAATCCTGAACATGTGATCGTATGGTGGGTTGAACGCCCCATACCTCGAAAGACCGTGAGTTAGCTGGGATACGAACACATGTTCCATATGATGACGATTGGGTACAATAGTAGGTAGAAAAAGGACGGAAATACCTCTTGACGTTTCTTTGAAAACACTCCAACATCAGAGTTGATAACTGGAGTTTCCGAAGAACTAATCCACCGTTTTCACATTATTTTGTAGACAATTTCGAGCGAACGTCAAATTGACGTAGAAAATTTTCGAGCTTACGCCATAGCAACTGCCAGACACTACATCAAAGAATACTCTTGGTACAACATGCCAACAACAGTCCATAGATCGTTCATCCACGGACCAGAAATTATTTCTTCGGCCATTTTACCCATCGGTTAACTCAGGAATCAACCAATAAGTTGAATAAGCAATATCGCCTGAGATTTTCTCGAAGGTTTTCCAGAGTTAAGACTGTGGAAGACGTGTTCGGGAGATCGTTGGCAACCACAGACCCCTATATTTCTTCTCTACGCAAATCATCACCGAAGAAACAGGAGAGTTTGTCGCCTGAAGCCATTGCCTTCTTAGTTCCTGTGGCGGAAGATTAAGATGATTCCGATTCAGATCATGAGGAAACAGTCTTTGAAGATGAAGATGATGATGATGATGACAATTCAGTTGAAGAATAATATAAAGAAGATGAAAAAGAGGAAGAAACAATTTACTAAATGAATTATTGTAATTGAATTAAAATTATTTTTTGTAATATTTTACACTACCTTCTGTCCTCTATTTGGTTCTTTTTTCGAGCTATTCATTTTTGAGTTTATATTTTTAACCATTAACTACGACAACCACTAAATATTGACTTTTATAGAAATAAAAAGACTTTTATCAATTTTTGTCCGCCATCTTGGATCCACCATTTTGTTTTATTAAATTTTTGAACTCAATCTTCATCAGCAACCTCGATAATTCCACAAAAATACTTGTATATGAATAAACTGACTTTTATCAATATTTACTGGCCATCATGGATCCGCCATTTTGACTTTTTGATATATTCTTAATCAGCAACTTCGATAACCGTTACATACTAACTTTCGTACAAATTGAACACTCTTTATATTTTGGCCACGTTTTCAAGATTCTGGCCCACTGTGCGCCGGTCCCATTACATAGATTTATGGCACGGAAAAGAACCTTCCACTAACTACACCTGTGGAGGCTAAAATGTGTAGGTTAGTTTGATAACGCTATATTAGTTACAACGTTTGCCTCCAGGTGCTGACTGCTATGATATTTAGTAGCCACGTCCGCAGCTAGGTGTCGTGGACGGTAGCATTTGGTAGCAAAAGTAGGGACTACGGTACTTGAACAAATTAATCGTCTGCAGTCCTTCTACCCGAATCACAGATGACACACACTAATACAGTCGTCACAATTAACGCCGGTTATCAGACAGATTCTGTTGTTGTTTGAGTCTTTTGACTGGTTTGATACAACTTTCCATGCCTCCCTGTCCTGGGCTAATCGTTTCATCCCTACATAGCTACCACATCCGAGCCAATCTGTTTAACATATTATAACCTTGGTCTACCCCTACAGTTCTTGTCCTCGACCCTTCCTTCCATAACTAAGCTTGTTATTCCTGGGTGTCTTAGTATGTGTCCTACCAACCTATCTCTTCTCTTCATTAGCAGTCACCAGAAACATCTCTCCTCTCCCACTAGTCTTAATACCTCTTCGTTTGTAACCATATCTACCCATCGGAACTTCATCATTCTCCTGTAACACCACATTTCAAACGCTTCAATTCTCCTCTTTTATGCTGCACCAATAATCCAAGTTTCACTTCCAAAGAGTGCTCCAGACAAAGGCCTTCAAAAATGAGTTCCTAACACCTAAATCTATATTCGATGTCAACAGATTCCTTTTCTGTCGAAATGCTTTCCTTGCCTGAGCTAGCCTACTTTCTTATATCCTCTTTGCCTCGTCCATCACTGGTTATTTTGCTTCTTAAGTAACAGAAGTCACCTACTTCCTTTAGTTTTTCACCTGCTAATTTGATGTCCATACAGGTTTTTGATTATTTCGGCTGCATTCCAATATTTTCGTTTAAATTTATTAATTTTCATCATGAATTATTTCCTCAAGACGGAGTCCATACCATTCAAAAACTCATTCAAATCCTCAGGCGTGTCTACACACACCCAAAGTACACGGGGCTACATGACTGCGTTGTCGCAACCCCAAAACTAAGGAACCAACCAACCAACTCTGAACTCGGAACAAACGGAAATTGAATTTATCCACCCCTGCAGCAGGAAGAGAAAATAATTAAATGTTTCACACTCATTCCCCCTTAATTATTTTCATTAAGTGTCTCCTTGTTTTCCTAAAAAAGAATCCCCACAGTAAAATACGTCTCCTATACCTCGTACCAGCACAACACACAGAAACCGCAATGGTGGAATTATTTCTAGCGCTGACAGCAATATAATTAGAGAAACGAGAGATATATCACTAATAATGTACCACGGACTGACCCAGAGGAAGGCACTGCAGTTTTAAAACCCACTGTGGTCTCATAATGTGCGCACCAACTTTCACGGGACAGGATGTTGCAGCCTACAGTACATACTTTCATCCGGCCAGAGAAACCTCCCACAAAGTTCACAGCAGCGCACTCTCAAACTTTAACGTGAACATGTACGTGAGGAAATAATAATAATAAACCAGAAAGATGTTCAAGACGGGAATCACATTCAACAATTAGTTTCAGACTTCAGAGGTTTTCTAGGAGAAGGAGAAAAATAATCTTCAAGGTCTTTTCAGAGAAAAGAAGCAACAAGATGAACAACCGACTTATGCTGAATTAGCAGAACAAAGCCAACGGAGGGAATATTATTATCCGAGGACCATAGTTGGTACTCCGTTGTCCCATAGTGGCCCAGATGCAACGGAATAATAATAATAATAATAATAATAATAATAATAATAAAGAGTGTGCTGAAAATGTCGGACTACAAATTTGCTTCACAAAGACCGAGTTTATATCGACAAAACAAATTCAAGCACAACATTTACTCAGATAGTACGGTATGATAAAGAGGGTTAATCAATTCAAGTATTTGGGTGAAATTATTGAACCCACAGGTATGGAAAGAGTGGCGCAAAAATCTCGTGAACTTAAATTGCGGAAAGCATACGGAAAAATCGCAAATATTTACAATAAGAAATGCATGAGCATCAACACCAAAATTCAAAACTACACGACTGTCATCAAACTTGAGACATTTTACGCCAGCGAGACACTAAACCTCAACTACAAAGGGGATCTTGAGAGCATCAAGAAGGCTGAGAGAAAAATCAACCGTAAAATATTGGGCCCTAAACTCACAGATGATGGATATCGTCTGCAATCTCACAATCACAGAGAGATACTCTAACATCGAGTCAGATTTCCGCAAGCGATGACAGATTCTACGGCCACATAATGAGACTGAATGACGACCGGCTAACAAAGAGAATATTGACTTACCTACGAAAACTTAAAGTGACAACAGTCTGGGTTACCCAAGTCCAAATTGATCAACGAAAGTGCCAACATCATACCAATAGAAATAGACGATCGAATGACATTCCGACATAAGATCCACAGTTGGGAAGTCACACATGAAGATCGACCAAGGAGACTAGGGAAAGGATGGACGGTGGAACGTCGAGTCCAACACATTGAGATGAAGGATTATAGAAGAACAAGAAGAACAGCACCAGAACATAATTAGCTAAATGTGATCCTTTGGGTCTAAACAATGTAAATAAATAAATAAATAAATAAATAATAATAAACAATACAGCGTTTTACATCTGCATGTTGATATTTCCTGGTGACGGAGCACAAACAAAGGCATGATGAAGTTGCTAAAATCTTGCAACAGGAGATGGCTGATAAGTTTCAGCTTCTAAAAGGAAGGAAAGTTCCGTACCATCAATATCAGTCAGAGTGTGTTCTTGAAAACAAGGAATACAAGTTGTATTGGGACCGAACTATTTCGACTGATCAATCGGTATCATACAACAGGCCGGATCTGGTGGTTGTCAGCAAGAACATCAAGCAAACTACCTTGATTGATGCTGCGATTCCTAACAACAAGAATCTCCAGTCAAAACACATAGAAAAGATCAGCAAATTCAGCGAGTTGGTCGACCCTATCAAAAGACAATGGCATGTAGAACGGGTAAAGACCATACCTATCATTGTCTCAAGTACGGGCGTGATCCCATGTACCTTGCTCCAAGGCCTGAAAGAACTGGATCTGGATACGCAACTGTACAAACTAATGCAGAAGGCAGTAGTTCTAACAACAACCCGAATCGTTCGGAAGTTCATGGGTAGCGACATTCCAGCTTAGAAGTGGCTGTACCATAACTATACTCTGGTTCCCTGAAGCCCGTATAGTTATGCTGTAATGTACCAGCAATGAGTTATAATAACAAAGACAAACAAGAAACGAAAATTTTACGAAAAGTTTTTGGCCCAGTGTGTATAGAGGGAATATGGAGGGGAAAAAATCCCAGGAAATATATTGTCATTTTGAAAAAAAAATCTCTCACACTTATTGGAAAAGGCGATACACACTACCGGTATGATCGGAGTTAATATCAGCACCAGGATATGTCTTCACACTTTTTAGGGAATTTTTGAACCGCTTATTGACGAGGATATAGTCAATTTGATTCGTGACATTATTGTCGATGTTTGAGGTCCATGTGTAAAGACGACGTGGAGAAAGCTGAATATGAGTGTTTGCTATGATGAACTCCTCCTCTTGGCATAGCTGGTCCAATCGATCACCTCGATCATATCCACTCCCTAAATAAATAAATAATAATAAACAATACAGCGTTTTACATCTGCATGTTGATATTTCCTGGTGACGGAGCACAAACAAAGGCATGATGAAGTTGCTAAAATCTTGCAACAGGAGTTGGCTGATAAGTTTCAGCTTCTAAAAGGAAGGAATTTCCCACTATATCAGCGCGTCGACACTGACCTACCTTGGCATTGAAATCGCCCTTCACAATGGTAATATCATGCGTTTTGGTGAAAGACAAGGCCGTTTTGTTTTGGGTGAAGAACGCTTCGAAGTCTTTATCTGAAGCACCACACGTTGGAGCATACACCTGGATAATATTCAGTAACTAGCTGAAGTACCCGTGCTTCGCTACGCGTCATAAATAAATTAAAATATGAAGGTGACAGTTAAAACAGGGGATAGGCGAGGTGCTGCGCAGAGGGAGATTAAGGATGGAACATTTTGTCCAACTACACCGCTCGGCGTTGGCCATGTTTTGTAGCACAAATTTAGGTTCTACTCGCTAACGGTTGGAGATACCTTTCGGATAGAAAATGTAATTTTTAACCTCGTATATACCATCAAAAGTTTGCTATTTCTTAGCGTTCTCTTTGTATTTGAAATGGAAATATGAAAGTTTTAAACCAAAGGGTGTAGTGAAGTCACTAAAATGGTCGCCATCTTTAAATAGTGCAAAGTATTGAAATCAAAAGTAACCTATATGTTAACCAGGTAAATCAGCTACTTCCATGTAAAATTCATGTAAATCGGACCAGTGGTACTTGCGTGATTGAGTAATACATAGACGCACATCATCTAATTTTTAGCCTCGCTTCGCTCGCGTCATAGTCGTGTCATATTGTTATTCAATGAAATGCAGGTTTAACCCCATTAACACCCCTTTAGAACCTGAATATCCAAAAATCCCTCCTTGGTAGACGTTTTCGACACACAACAAACATATCCCCAAAATATCATTCTTCTAACTTTAATCGTTTGGGTTGGTCGATGAGAGTGAACAGCCAAAAATCCTTCCTTAGGGGACGTTTTTCTTCCAGAATTTCACCCCTCCCCATAGGCCCCTTAAATTGGATTTATGAAAAAACGGTCGAACACATATTTATTTTATTTATTTATTTATTTATTTATTTATTTATTTATTTATTTATTTATTTATTTATTTTTAAGCTGATTGATTTCCTCCAAGTTTCAAACTCCTCGCCTATGTCGTTTAAGAGATACACGGTCCGTTAGGAATCTTTCAACCCCCACTTTTCATCCCTTTCACCTCATAATATACACTACATCGAAAAACCATTAGACATGTGTCAGCTTAGTTTTAATGATTAGTATATATGCCAAGTATCACATCCCCAAATGAAACCACTCGTGAGATATTGTTATTCAATGAAATGCACGTTTACCCCCCCCCCCCTTAACACCTATTTAGAACCTGAATATTCAAAACTCTTTCCTTAGTGAACGTTTTCGACATACAACGAACATATCCCCAAAATTTCATGTTTCTAACTTTAATAATTTTGGCTGGGCTATGATGAGTGAGTGAGTCAGTCAGGACATTTACTTTCATTTATTTTTGATAATTTCACCCCTCCCCATGAACCCCTTAAATTGGATTTATGAAAACAACAGTCGAACACTTATTTACTTGTATTTTAAGCTGTTCTTTTTCCGCCGAATTTCAAACTTCTCGCCTATGTCCTTTAAGAGATACACGCTCCGTCAAGAATCCCTCAACCCCCAATTTTCACACCTATCACCTCATAATATACACCACATCGATAAACCCTTAGACATATGTCTGATTATTTTTAATGATTAGTTTATATACCGAATATCACATCCCCTAAGAAACAATTCATGACATATCGTTATTCAATGAAATGCACGTTTACCCCCTTAACATCTCTTTAAAACCCGAATAAACAAAAATCATTCCTTAGTTGACGTTTTCGACATACAGCGAACATATTCCCAAAATTTCATTTTTTCATCTTTAATAGTTTTCGCTGGGCGTGATGTGTGAGTGAGTCAGACAGGACATTTTCTTTCAATTATTTTCACCAGAATCTCACCTCTCCCCATGGGCCCCTTAAATTGGATTGATGAAAAAACGCTTGAACACCTATTAACTTATTTTTAAAGTTGTCTTTTTCCCCCGAGTTTGGTGAGTGAGTGAGTTAGTCAGTTAGGACACTTTCTCTCCCCTTTTCCCCCAGAATTTCACCCCACTCCATTGGCCCCTTAAATTAATTTATGAAAAAACGGTCGAACACCGATTTACTTATCTTTTTAGCTGATGTTTTATCGCTGCGTTTCAAGTTTCTCGCCTATGTCGTTTAAGAGATAAGCCTACACGCTCCGTTAGGAATCCTTCAACCCCCACTTTTCACCCCTTTCACCTCATAATAATACACCACATCGAAAAACCCTTAGACACATGTCTGCTTATTTTTAATGATTAGTTTATATGCCGAGTATCACATCCACAAATGAAACCACTCGTGAGATATTGTTATTCAATGAAATTCAGGTTTAACCCCCTTAAGACCCCTTTAGAGCCTGAATATCCAAAAATCCTCCCTTAGTGTACGGTTTTGACATACAACGAACATATCCCCAAAATGCCATGTTTCCAACTTCAATATTTTTGGCTGGGCGATGATGATTGAGTGAATGAGTCACGACATTTTCTTCCATTTTTTTTCCTTCAGAATTTCACCCCTCCCGATGAACCCCTTCAATTTGATTGATAAAAAAACTGTCGAACAGCTATTTACTTACTTTAAAGCAGTTTTCCCCCTGAGTTTGATGAGTGAGTCAGTCAGTCAATCAGTTAGGACATTTTCTTTCCTGTACCTCCCCCCCCCCCCCCAGAATTTCACCCCTCCCCATGGGCCTCGTAAATTGGATTTATGAAAAAACGGCCAAACACATATTTACTTATTTTTATGCTGATTTTTTTCTGCTGAGTTTCAAACTCCTCGCCTATGTCGTTTAAGACATACACGCTCCGTTAGGAATCTTTCAATTCCTACTTTTCACCCCTTTCACCTCATCGAAAAACCCTCAGACACGTGTCTTACTTTTTAATGATGAGTTTATATGCCGTGTATCACATCCCCCAATGAAACCAATCGGGAGATATTGTTATTCAATGAAATGCAGGTTTAACCCCATTAAGACCCCTTTAGAACCTGAATATCCGAAAATCCTCCCTTAGTAGACTGTTTTGAAATACAATGAACATATCCCCAAACTTTCATGTTACTAACTTCAATAATTTTGGCTGGGCGATGATGAGTGAGTGAGTCAGGACATTTTCTTTCAATTTTCTTTTTTCAGAATTTCACCCCTCCCCATGAACCCCTTAAATTTGATTTATGAAAAAAAAACTGTCGAACAGCTATTTACTTACTTTAAAGCAGTTTTTTCCCCCTGAGTTTGATGAGTGAGTCAGTCAGTCAATCAGTTAGGACACTTTCTTTCCTGTTTCTCCCCCCCCCCCCTCCAGAATTTAACCCCTCCCCATGGGCCCCTTAAATTGGATTTATGATAAAACGGTCAAACACATATTTACTTATTTTTATGCTGATTTTTTCCCGCTGAGTTTCAAACTCCTCGCCTATGTCGTTTAAGAGATACACGCTCCGTTAGGAATCTTTCAATCCCCACTTTTCACCCCTTTCAAATCATAATATACACCACATCGAAAAACCCTCCGACTCGTGTCTTCTTACTTTTAATGATGAGTTTATGTGCCGAGTATCACATCCCCCATTGAAACCAATCGGGAGATATTGCTGTTCAATGAAATGCAGGTCTACCCCCTTAACACCCCTTTAGAACCAGAATATCCAAAAATCCTCTCTTAGTGGGTATTTGCGGCCCTTGGGGAAGCTGCATACCAAATTTCATTCCAATCCGTTTGATACTTTCTGAGATTTCGTGATGAATGAATGAGTGAGTGAGTGAGTGGTATTTGACCAATATATAGTAGAAGATAGTGTCAAGTCTTTGTTATGCAAAACTCGGTTGACAGTGCTGTGTGAGTAGTTGAGTAACTAACGTGATTTCAATAAAGATCCTCATTTTCTATACCGGTAGTGCAGAGCGCAACTGGCATCCAGTCGGCCGTGTCTCGACTTGAGCTATGTTGCCATGGAAACTATCCGCCTTGCCATTCCTTCATGAGTATATTTTATGATTTGATTAGCCTGTGCTGGAGTGCAAAAGGGTCGAAATCAGAAGAATGAGAAAGACTATCGAAAATTCATGTAGCCAGCGGTTCCTTCTGAGTCCTAAACTATGTGTATGCAAAATTCGGTTGAGATTGGTGTAACGGGGTAGATTTGTATACGGAACAGACCCACCCACATACCCACATACATACATACAGACTTTCACTTTTATATATAAGATATCGGTTTTGCATTGAATTAAAGAAATATTACCCTATCGGACACAGGTTCAAAGGTCTTCACTGCCGCAGTAATATCTGGGTGCAATATGAACCCTACACCATTGTAATGGTGGGGATTGTCATTACCTGCATAATATACCTGGTAACCATCGATGTTACATTTTCCAGAATTAGGCCAGTGCATCTCACTAATTCCAAGGAGGTCAACTTTTAGTCTTTCCATTTCTGTGATGGCATTGTGAGTGTTTCCACTTTGAAATAAACTGCGGACATTCCAAGTGGCTATCCTTTTTATGACTGGCGCGGATAATCTCGGGGGGGGGGGGGGCACTTAAGGGACACTTGGATTGTGTTTTTAGGCAAAAATGACAAAATAATTGTTTTATGTTTTTCCATATATATATCTTACGGACCCCTGTGGATCATTTTTCGAGCACTGCAATTTTTAAAGACTCAGCGACATTTTTAAATCTCCTCTGCGTAAAAAGAAGATGGAAGGCAAATCATGGAAAGCAGGCTATACTTTTAAAACTAGAAATCCTAGAAAGTCATAGGTGAACTCAAACGAAAGGTCTCCATGCTCTTTATCTCTACAACAAAACATTGTATTTTTCAGATTTTTTCCAAAAAAGTTTCATTGGGTGAGCCAAACTGGATAATATAGCATGCGATTTTATAAAAATGCTTTTATCTCCAAACAACGTTTTTAGGTAATCAAAATGCTCCATGTGCATGAGATATTCACCAATTTTACTAAAAAATCACTGGTTATTCAGAAACACATGTTTTGTAAGATAGCATTGCAATATCTCCAGCCACTTTGTAAATTACAGAACAAAAAAATAAAAAACTATGAAAAATTATCAAAATTCTTAAAACATGATGGCACATCAAGAAAAAATTAATCTGACGGCATACATGTATAACTTTCCTAAAATGTCTCAATGTTATAACATTTAGAATAGTTTTATGTATATGTAATGAAACTATCAAGCCTTTTACACAATTTCTAATGCGCATGGAGCATTTTGATCACACGGTATATTTTAATAATAGAATTAGTAAAAAATCAATTACATTTCATCCAATTGTTTTCAAATTGGTATGTGACTAAGTGTTACTATTCTATGTATGCAGTTTAAATGTCAACTCATTCTGATAAAAAATTTGGAAGTTGAAAAATTCAGTCCAAGTGTCCCTTAAGGTACTGCCAGGGACTAGGGGCCTTGGCTTTAGATTGTCCAGTCATGCTAAAGATTATCCTGGGAAGATTATGTGGTGGTTTCCCGTTGCTTTCCACAGACACATTATTAGAATGAACAATAACAGACTAACTAAAAGAAATCTCAACCTCGTCCTTTCATTAATAAACAAGTAGGAGTCCACGTAGCACGACCTGCTTTTGATGAGACGGTGGCGCAGCAGCAAGGGGCCAGCAAGAGGGGTTATAATCTCAAACAACAACTTTGTTGGCGGCAAGGCCTGATGACTAGCATTTCGGGCCTTTGGCCCGATTGTGTGGTAATGTAGGAAAATTATAAAATGTTATTCTAGGCAATGCTGACACCATCACGTGGTTATGAAAGCCGGACGTCCTGGGAAATGGAAAGTATATTACAGCTGTAAAAACATTATTTAACTTATTGAAAAGGTGAAAACGGGTTATTATAGATAATTTTCCGTAGAATTCAATTAGACCATCGTTTAAATTTTTACCTATTATTATATACATTTGGGCCCCATTTTTTTTTAAACCTCAAACATTTAATAACATCTTCAGGGCCCCAAAATAAGAAAACGGTGAGAGATATCAAAACATCGTTGAGTAAAAAATATGCATACCGCGGAGATCTTAAACCTGAACATTTAACGTTTCTCGATGCGACCAACCGTTTCCGAGATATATCGATTGCACCGTTTTTAACGCCCGACAACCGGTTTCCTCACAGGGGCCAACTCCTTCACAGCTCCAAATTTCAGCTCGATATCTTGAAAATTGCGACCTGTACTTCGCTAGCCCCAAAAATGTCACGCACAATGGACATTTTCAGGGCCCAAAAAATAGAAAACGGTGAGAGATAACAAAAAATCGCTTAGAGTAAAAAGTTGCATACCGCGGAGATCTTACACCTGTACATTTAACCTTTTTCGATGCGACAAACAGTTTCCGAGATATATCGATTCCAAAAAAAAAATTGAAATTCAGGGCCCCAAAAAAAGATTCGGCCCAGCACCGATTTTAACGCCCAACAATAGGATTCGTCACACTCACTAACTCTTTCACCGTACCAAATTTCAGCTTCATATCTTGAAAATGGCGACCAGTACTTAGCTAAACGCAAGAATGTCACGCACAATGGACATATTCAGGGCCCTAAAAAAAAGAAAACGGTGAGAGATATCAAAAAATCGTTTTGAGTAAAAAAGTTGCATACCACAGAGATCTTACACATGTACATTTAACATTTTTCGATACGACCAACCGTTTCCGAGATATATCAATTCCAAAAATAAGTTTGAAATTCAGGGCCCCCCAAAAAGATCCGGCCCTGCACCGATTTGAACGCCCAACAACAGGATTCGTCACAGTCACCAACTTCTTCACCGTACCAAATTTCAGCTCGATATCTTGATTATTGCGACCTGTACTTCGCTAAACCCAAAAATGTGACGCACAATGGACATTTTCAGGGCCCCAAAAAACGAAAACGGTGAGAGATATCAAAAAATCGTTTTGAGTAAGAAAGTTGCATACTGCGGAGGTCTTACACCTGTACCTTTAACATTTTTCGATACGACCAACCGTTTCCGAGATATATCGATTCCAAAAAACAGTTAGAAATTCAGGGCCCCCCAAAAAGATCCGGCCCTGAACCGATTTTAACGCCGAAAAACAGAATTCGTTGAAGTCACTATCTCTTTCACCGTACCAAATTTCAGCTTAATATCTTGAAAATTGCGACCAGTACTTAGCTAAACGCAAAAATGTCACATACAATGGACATTTTCAGGGCCCCAAAAAAGAAAACGGTGAGAGATATCAAAAAATCGTTATGAGTAAAAAAGTTGCGAACCCCGGAGATCTTACACCTGTATATTTAACATTTTTCGATACGACCAACCGTTTCCGAGATATATTGATTCCAAAAAACAGTTAGAAATTCAGGGCCCCCAAAAACGATCCGGCCCTGCACCGATTTTAACGCCCAACAATAGCATTCGTCACAGTCACTAACTCTTCCACCGTACCAAATTTCAGCTTAATATCTTGAAAATGGCGACCAGTACTTAGCTAAACGCAAAAATGTCACACCCAATGGACATTTTCAGGGCCCCAAAAAAGGAAAACGGTGAGAGATATCAAAAAATTGTGTTGAATAAAAAAGTTGCATACCGCAGAGATCTTACACCTATACCTTTAACATTTTTCGGTACGACAAACCGTTTCCGAGATATATCGATTCAAAAAAATAGGATGAAATTCAGGGCCCATAAAGAAGGTCCGGCCCTGCACCGATTTTAACGCCCAACGATAGGGTTCGTCACAGGCCCCAACCCTTTCACCGTACCAAATTTCAGCTCGATATCTTGAAAATTGCGACCTGTACTTTGCTAAACGCAAAAACGTCACGCACATACGTACGTACGTACGTCTGTACATTCAGACAGACTTTTTTTGAATTTTCTTTTTCGACTCTGATTCGATTGGAATAGGTTTGAACACTGGGCGGCGCTTAGTTTCCGAGATCTCGAAAAATCCTACCACGGCTATATGAAAGCCTATAGGATCTAGATCCGGCTTTCATAACAAGTAGGAGTCCACGCAGCACTTTGACCTGCTTTTGATTAGACGGTCGCGCAACATTGCGGCGAGCAAGATGGGCAATAATCTCACACAACAACTTCGTTGGCGGCAAGGCCTGATGCCTAGCATTTCGGGCCTTTGGCCCGATTGTGTGGCAATGTAGGAAAATTATAAAATGTTATTCTAGGCAATGCTGACACCATCACGAGGTTATGAAAGCCGGACGTCCTGGGAAATGGAAAGTATATTACAGCTGTAAATACATTATTTAACTTATTGAAAAGGTGAAAACGGGTTATTATAGATAATTTTCCGTAGAATTCAATTAGACCATCGTTAAAATTTTTACCTATTATCATAAATATTTGGGCCCCATTTTTTTTTAAACCAAAAACATTTAATAACATCTTCAGGGCTCCAAATTAAGAAAACGGTGAGAGATATCAAAAAATCGTTATGAGTAAAAAAGATGCATACTGCAGAGATCTTACACCTGAACGTTTAACGTTTTTCGATGCGACCAACCGTTTCCGAGATATATCGATTCAAAAAAAAAGTTTGAAATTCTGGCCCCCCCAAAAAGATCCGGCCCTGCGCCGTTTTTAACGCCCGACAACTGGTTTCCTCACAGGGTCCAACTCTTTCACAGCTCCAAATTTGAAAATTACGACCTGTACTTCGCTAAACCCAAAAATGTCACGCACAATGGACATGTTCAGGGCCCAAAAAATAGAAAACGGTGAGAGATATCAAAAAATCGTTTAGAGTAAAAAAGTTGCATACCACGGAGATCTTACACCTGTACATTTAACATTTTTCGATACGACCAACCGTTTCTGAGATATATCGATTCCAAAAAACAGTTAGAAATTCAGGGCCCCCAAAAAAGATCCGGCCCTGCACCGATCTTAACGCCCAACAACTGGATACGTCACAGTCACAAACCCTTTCATCGTACCAAATTTTAGCTGAATATCTTGAAAATTGCGACCAGTACTTAGCTAAACGCAAAAATGTCACGCACAATGGACATTTTCAGGGCACCAAAAAAAGAAAACGGTGAGAGATATCAAAAAATCGTTTTGAGTAAAAAAGTTGCATACCGCGGAGATCTTACACCCATACATTTAACATTTTTCAATACGATCAACCGTTTCCGAGATCTGTCGATTCCAAAAAAAGTTTGAAATTCAGGGCCCCAAAAAATATCCGGCCCTGCACCGATTTTAACGCCCAACAATAGGATTCGTCACAGTCACTAACTCTTTCACCGTACCAAATGTCAGCTTAATATCTTGAAAATAGCGACCAGTAATTAACTAAACGCAAAAATGATACATACAATGGATATTTTGAGGGCCCCAAAAAAAAGGAAACTTTGAGAGATATCAAAAAATCGTTTTGAGTAAAAACGTTGCTTACCGCATAGATCTTACACCTATACATTTAACATTTTTCGATACGACCAACCGTTTCCGAGATATATCGATTCCAAAAAACAGTTAGAAATTCAGGGCCCCTCAAAAAGAACCGGCCCTGCACCGATTTTAACGCCCAACAATAGGATTCGTCACAGTCACTAACTCTTTCATCGTACCAAATTTCAGCTTAATATCTTAAAAATTGCGACCAGTACTTAGCTAAACGCAAAAATGTTACGCACAATGGACATTTTCAGGGCCCCAAAAAAAGAAAACGGTGAGAGATATCAAAAAATCGTTTTGAGTAAAAAAGTTGCATACCGCAGAGATCTTACACCAATACCTTTAACATTTTTCGATACGATCAACCGTTTCCGAGATATATCGATTCCAAAAAAAAGTTTGAAATTCAGGGCCCCCAAAAAAGATCCGGTCATGCACCGATTTTAGCGCCCAACAATAGGATTCGTCACAGTCACTAACTTTTTCACCGTACCAAATTGCAGCTTAATATCTTGAAAAATTGCGACCAGTACTTAGGTAAACGCAAAAATGTCACGCACAATGGACATTTTCAGGGCCCCAAAAAACGAAAACGGTGAGAGATATCAAAAAATCGTTTTGAGTAAAAAAGTTGCATACCGCGGAGATCTTACACCAATACCTTTAACATTTTTCGATACGATCAACCGTTTCCGAGATATATCGATTCCAAAAAAAAGGTTTGAAATTCAGGGCCCCCAAAAAAGATCCGGCCCTGCACCGATTTTAACGCCCAAAAATAGGATTCGTCACAGTCACTCACTTTTTCACCGTACCAAATTGCAGCTTAATATCTTGAAAATTGCGACCAGTACTTAGGTAAACGCAAAAATGTCACGCACAATGGACATTTTCAGGGCCCCAAAAAACGAAAACGGTGAGAGATATCAAAAAATCGTTTTGAGTAAAAAAGTTGCATACCGCGGAGATCTTACACCAATACATTTAACATTTTTCGATACGATCAACCGTTTCCGAGATATATCGATTCCAAAAAAAGGTTTGAAATTCAGGGCCCCCAAAAAAGATCTGGCCCTGCACCGATTTTAACGCCCAACAATAGGATTCGTCACAGTCACTAACTTTTTCACCGTACCAAATTGCAGCTTAATATCTTGAAAATTGCGACCAGTACTTAGGTAAACGCAAAAATGTCACGCACAATGGACATTTTCAGGGCCCCAAAAAACGAAAACGGTGAGAGATATCAAAAAATCGTTTTGAGTAAAAAAGTTGCATACCGCGGAGATCTTACACCTATACTATTAACATTTTTCGATACGACCAACCGTTTCCGAGATATATCGATTCAAAAAAATAGGATGAAATTCAGGGCCCCAAAAAAAGGTCCGGCCCTGCACCGATTTTAACGCCCAACAATAGAGTTCGTCACAGGCCCCAACTCTTTCACCGTACCAAATTTCAGCTCGATATCTTGAAAATAGCGACCTGTACTTTGCTAAACGCAAAAGCGTCACGCACATACATACATACATACAGACAGACTTTTTCCCACATACCACGGCTATACGAAAGCCTATAGGATCTTTAGATCCGGCTTTCATGACAAGTAGGAGTCTACGCAGCATCACCTGCTTTTGATTAGACGGTCGCGCAACATTGCGGCGGGCAAGATGGGTAATAATCTCACACAACAACGTCGTTCCGGCAAGGTCTGCGGATTTGCATTTCGAACATTCGACCCGATTGCGAGGAAATGTGGGAAAATTATAAAATGTTATTTTAGGCAATGCTGACACCATCACATGGTTATGAAAGCCGGACGTCCTCGGAAATGGAAATTATCTTACTGCTGTAAATACATGATTCAACTTATTGAAAGGGTTAAAACGGATTATTATAGGTAATTTACCGTAGAATTCAATTAGACCATCAGTTGAATTTTTACCAATTATTATATTCATTTGGGCCCCTTTTTTCAAAGACCAAAAACATTTAATAACATCAAAACGTAGAGAGATATAAAAATATGATAAGGGGTAAAAATGTTGCTAATCACTGAGATCATACACCAGTAAATTTAACTTTTTTCGATAGGATCGACGGTTTCCGACATATAACGACTCGAAAAAAAGAATGAAATTCACGGCCCCAAAAAAAGAAAATGGTGAGAGATAACAAAAAATATAAGAGTTAAAAAAGTAGCTAATCACTGAGATCCTATATCTGTAGATATAACTTTTTTCGATAAGGCCAACCGTTTCTCAAATATAACGGATCGAAAAAAAGGAAGAAATTCAGTGCCCCAGAAAATGAAAACGGTGAGAGATATCAGAAAATAATAAGGGTTGAAAGAGTTGCTAATCACTGAGATCTTACACCTGCAGATTTAACTTTGTTAGATACGGCCAACCGCTTCCCAGATGTAACTGTTCGAAAAAAAGGAAGACAATCAGGGCCCCAAATATGAAAACGGTGAGAGATATCAAAACATCATAAGGGGTTAAAATAAGGATGTAATTCAGGGCCCCCCAAAAAGATCCGGCCCTGCACCGTTTTCCACGCCCAACAATAGAGTTCGTCACAGGCCCCAACTCTTTCACCGTACCAAATTTCAGCTTGATATCTTGAAAATTGCGACCTGTACTTCGCTAAACAAAAAATTGTCACGCACAATGGACTTCTGCAGGGCCCCAAAAAACGAAAACGGTGAGAGATATCAAAAAATCGTTTTGAGTAAAAAAGTTGCATACTACGGAGATCTTATACCTTTACATTTAACGTTTTTTGATACGACCAACAGATTCCGAGATATATCGATTCCAAAAAACAGTTAGAAATTCAGAGCCCCCAAAAAAGATCCGGCCCTGCGCCGATTTTAACGCCCAACAATAGGATTCGTCACAGTAACTAACTCTTTCACCGTACCAAATTTCAGCTTAATAACTTGAAAATTGCGACCAGTTCTTGGCTAAACGCAAAAATGTCACGCACAATGGACATTTTCAGGGCCCCAAAAAAGAAAACGGTGAGAGATATCAAAAAATCGTTTTGAGTAAAAAAGTTGCATACCACGGAGATCTTACACATGTAGATTTAAAGTTTTATGATAAGACTAACCGTTTCCGAGATATATCGATTACAAAAAAAATTGAAATTCAGGGCCCCAAAAAAAGATTCGGCCCAGCACCGATTTTAACGCCCAACAACAGGATTCGTCACAGTCACTATCTCTTTCACCGTACCAAATTTCAGCTTCATATCTTGAAAATTGCGACCAGTACTTAGCTAAACGCAAAAATGTCACATACAATGGACATTTTCAGGGCCCCAAAAAAATAAAACTGTGAGAAATATCAAAAAATCGTTTTGAGTAAAAAAGTTGCATACCGCGGAGATCTTACACCTGTACATTTATCATTTTTCGATACGACCAACCGTTTCCGAGATATATTGATTCCAAAAAACAGTTAGAAATTCAGGGCCCCCCAAAAAGATCCGGCCCAGCACCGATTTTAACGCCCAACAACAGGATTCGTCACAGTCACTATCTCTTTCACCGTACCAAATTTCAGCTTAATATCTTGAAAATTGCGACCAGTACTTAGCTAAACGCAAAAATGTCGCACACCATGGACATTTTCAGGGCACCAAAAAAAGAAAACGGTGAGAGATATCAAAAAATCGTTTTGAGTAAAAAAGTTGCATACCGCGGAGATCTTACACCTATACATTTAACATTTTTCGATACGATCAACCGTTTCCGAGATATATCGATTCCAAAAAAAGTTTGAAATTCAGGTCCCTCAAAAAAGGTCCGGCCCTGCACCGATTTTAACGCCCAACAATAGGATTCGTCACAGTCAGTAACTCTTTCATCGTTCCAAATTTCAGCTTAATATCTCGAAAATTGTGACCAGTACTTAGCTAAACGCAAAAATGTCACGCACGATGTCAGGGCCCCAAAAAAAGAAAACGATGAGAGATATCAAAAAATCGTTTTGAGTAAAAAAGTTGCATAACGCGGAGATCTTACACCTATACCTTTAACATTTTTCGATACGACCAACCGTTTCCGAGATATATCGATTCAAAAAATAGGATGAAATTCAGGGTCCCAAAAAAAGGTCCGGCCCTCCAGCGATTTTAAGGCCCAACAATAGGGTTCGTCACAGGCCCTAACTCTTACACAGTACCAAATTTGAGCTCGATATCTTGAATATTGCGACCTGTAAGTAAAAATGTAGACTTTCACGACCGGCGTTGAAATAGGAATCTCCGTTTCGCGGGCTTATAGGTCGTGTTCCAAGGACATTTTGTCGTCCTGACGTTTCGCTGAATACTGCGTTCAGCATGTTCACAGGTTACATAAAGCGAGGTAAAACAAGTAAACAGAAGATATATAAATAGTCAACAACCCACACATAGAGGCTACCATAGCAACGGCGTACCACATAAAAGTAATGCATCAAGGACAGGGCTGCTCGTCTGTTGCATCTTCTCGTCTACGACGGTCAATAAGGGCAGGCTTGAGGGGATTAAGGACTGGAAGCCAAGCTCTGTTCACACGTTCTGCTTCCTCCTTAAGATTGAAGCTGTTAGTATGCTTCAGGATTTCAATGGCCTCCCTTTGTAGCCTGGCATGATAAGACACCGTGGTGGACAGAACTTCGGTGTCTCCATATCTTATACCGTGACCTGCAAGTAGCGAGTGTGCTGCTACAGTGGATTTATCTGTTTGTCACAGCCGGCTGTGTCGTTCGTGCTCCTTGAGGCGAGTGGCAATACTTCTTTTCGTTGTTCCAATATATACTTGGCCACAATCACACGGGATTTTATAAACCCCTGCCGCGGTATGAGGATGTCGCTTATCTTTAGCGGACCTAAACATGTCCTTAATTTTTCGTGTAGGCCTGTATATGGTCTTTATATCATGGGACTCGAGTAGCCTCCCTATTCTGTGCGTGACCTTTTTTATATATGGAAGAAAAGCTCTAGCCAGGGGCTGCTCGATTCCAAAAAAAGTTTGAAATTCAGGTCCCTCAAAAAAGGTCCGGCCCTGCACCGATTTTAACGCCCAACAAAAGGATTCGTCACAGTCAGTAACTCTTTCATCGTTCTAAATTTCAGCTTAATATCTCGAAAATTGTGACCAGTACTTAGCTAAACGCAAAAATGTCACGCACGATGTCAGGGCCCCAAAAAAAGAAAACGATGAGAGATATCAAAAAATCGTTTTGAGTAAAAAAGTTGCATAACGCGGAGATCTTACACCTATACCTTTAACATTTTTCGATACGACCAACCGTTTCCGAGATATATCGATTCAAAAAAATGGGATGAAATTCAGGGCCCCAAAAGAAGGTCCGGCCCTGCACCGATTTTAACGCCCAACAATAAGGTTCGTCACAGGCCCCAACTCTTTCACCGTACTATATTTCAGCTCGATATCTTGAAAATTGCGACCTGTACTTTGCTAAACGCAAAAGCGTCACGCACATACAATACATACAGACAGACTTTTTCCCACATACCACGGCTATATGAAAGCCTATAGGATCTTTAGATCCGGCTTTCATAACAAGTAGGAGTCCACGCACCACGACCTGCTTTTGATGAGACGGTGGCGCAGCAGCAAGGGGCCAGCAGGAGGGGTTATAATCTCAAACAACAACTTCGTTGGCGGCAAGGCCTGCGGAATTGCATTTCCGACCTTCGACCCGATTGCAAGGAAATGTAGGAAAATTATAGAATGTTATTCTAGGCAATGCCGACACCATCACATGGTTATGAAAGCTGGACGTCCTTGGAGGTGGAAAAATCTTGCTGCTGTAAATACATGATTCGACTTATTGGAAAGGTTAAAACGAGTAATAAATTATAGATAATTTTCCGTAGAATTCAATTAGACCATAAGTTGAATTTTTACCAGTTGTTATATACATTTGGGCCCCATTTTTTTTTTCAAAAACCAAAACATTTAATAACATTAATACTGTGAGAGATATCAAAATAAGATAAGGGGTAGAAAAGGTGCAAATCACTGAGATCTTACACCTGAAGATTTAGCATTTTTCGATAGGATCGACGCTTTCCGAGATATAACGATTCGAAAAAAAGAATGAAATACACGGCCCCAAAAAAGGAAAATGGTGAGAGATATCAAAAAATCGTTTTGAGTAAAAATGTTGCATACCGCGAAGATCTTACACCTATACATTTAACATTTTTCGATACGATCAACCGTTTCCGAGATAAGTTATATAGATTCCAAAAAAAGTTTGAAATTCAGGGCCCCCAAAAAAGATCCGGCCCTGCACCGATCTTAACGCCCAACAATAGGATTCGTCACAGTCACTAACTCTTTCACCGTACCAAATTTCAGCTTAATATCTTGAAAATTGCGACCAGTACTTAGCTAAACGCAAAAATGTCACACACAATGGACATTTTCAGGGCCCCAAAAAAAGAAAACGGTGAGAGATATCAAAAAATCGTTTTGAGTAAAAAAGTTGCATACCGCGGAGATCTTACACCTATACCTTTAACATTTTTCCATACGATCAACCGTTTCCGAGATATATCGATTCCAAGAAAAAAAATTGAAATTCAGGGCCCCCAAAAAAGATCCGGCCCTACACCGAATTTAACGCCCAACAATGGGATTCGTCACAGTCACTAACTATTTCATCGTACCAAATTTCAGTTTAATATCTTGAAAATTGCGACCATAACTTAGCCAAACACAAAAATGTCACGCACAATGGACATTTTCAGGGCCCCAAAAAAAGAAAACGGTGAGAGATATCAAAAAATCGTTTTGAGTAAAAAAGTTGCATACCGCGAAGATCTTACACCGGTTCCTTTAACATTTTTCGATACGACCAACCGTTTCCGAGATATATCGATTCCAAAAAACAGTTAGAAATTCGGGGCCCCCAAAAAAGATCCGGCCCTGCACCGATTTTAACGCCCAACAAAAGGATTTGTCACAGTCAATAACTCCTTCACCGTACCAAATTTCAGCTTATTATCTTGAAAATTGCGACCAGCACTTAGCTAAACGCAAAAATGTCACGCACAATGGACATTTTCAGGGCCCCAAAAAATGAAAACGGTGAGAGATATCAAAAAATCGTTTTAAGTAAAAAAGTTGCATACCGCGGAGATCTTACACCTGTACATTTAATATTCTTCGATACGACCAACCGTTTCCGAGATATATCGATTCCAAAAAAAGTTTGAAATTCAGGGCCCCCAAAAATGATCCGGCCCTGCACCGATATTAACGCCCAACAATAGGATTCGTCACAGTCACAAACTCTTTCTCCGTACCAAATTTGAGTTTAATATCTTGAAAATTGCGACCAGTACTTAGCTAAACGCAAAAATGTCACACACAATGGACTTTTTCAGGGCCCCAAAAAATTAAAACGGTGAGAGATATCAAAAAATCGTTTTGAGTAAAAAAGTTGCATACCGCGGAGATCTAATACCTGTACATTTAACATTTTTCGATGCGATCAACCGTTTCCGAGATATATCGATTCCAAAAAAAAATTTGAAATTCAGGGCCCCCAAAAAAGATCCGTCCCTGCACCGATTTTAACGCCCAACAATAGGACTCGTAACAGTTACTAACTCTTTCATTGCACCAAATTTCAGCTTAATATCTTGAAAATTGCGACCAGTACATAGCTAAACGCAAAAATGTCACGCACAATGGACATTTTCAGGGCCCCAAAAAAAGAAAACGGTGAGAAATATCAAAAAATCGTTTAGAGTAAAAAAGTTGCATACCCCGGAGATCTTACACCTATACCTTTAACATTTTTCGATACGACCAACCGTTTCCGAGATATATCGATTCAAAAAAATAGGATGAAATTCAGGGCCCCAAAAAAAGGTCCGGCCCTGCACCGATTTTAACGCCCAACAATAGGGTTCGTCACAGTCCCCAACTCTTTCACCGTACCAAATTTCAGCTCGATATCTTGAAAATTGCGACCTGTACTTTGCTAAACGCAAAAGCGTCATGCACATACATACATACAGACAGACTTTTTCCCACATACCACGGCTATATGAAAGCCTATAGGATCTTTAGATCCGGCTTTCATAACAAGGCGGCCAAGCGAAGTTGCGACTTTAAATAGACGTTTCTCGCGATTTTACCAACCAAACGTAATGAGACTTGGTACAGTATATGTTTATACACATTGTAATGCCCTGACATCTAACTTCGTTCAATTGTTTACATAACCTCAAGATGGCGGTTGTGCGAAATATTTCACCGGCATTCTATATCTCTGAAATTATTACCGGTATCACCCTGAAATTTTGTACGGAGATAAGGGGCACCACTGGAAGTTCATTTATGAGACTTTCAAAATACGGTGAACTACGAAACGAACATGGCGGCCACGCGAAGTTGAAAGTTTTAAATAGTCTTTTCTCGCGATTTAATGATCCAAACGCAATGAAACTTGGCACAGGAAATGTTTATACACATTATAATGCACTGGTATTTAATTTGGTTTAATTGTTTACATAACCTCAAGATGGCGGCTGTGCTAATTTTCAAATTAAGTTTTTATTTTCTTGTGTCGTAATCATGCGATCGGAGTGAAAGTTTGAATAATGAACCTACGCAATATTTTTCCTTTGATGGTACATGACTCTATGGCCAATAAATAAAACAATCCAACATGGCGACCATCCGAAATATTTAGATGGTTCTCAATATCTACGAATCTATTATATCAATCAAACTGAATTTTTAAATGTTCTTAGGGGCTATGAACATAAGTTCACCTATAGGACTTTCAATAACCTGCTTACCAAAAATCCAACGTGGTGGTGACCGCACCAAATTTCAGTTTGATATCTTGAAAATTGCGACCTGTACTTTTCTAAACCCAAATATGTCACGCACAATGGACATTTTGAGGGCCCCAAAAAGAGAAAACGGTGAGAGATATCAAAAAATCGTTATGAGTAAAATAGTTCCATACCCTGGTGATCTTACACCTTTACATTTGACGTTTTTCGATACGACCATCCGATTCCGATAAATATTGATTCCAAAAAAGGGGATGAAATTCAGGGCCCCAAAAAAAGGTCCGGCCCTGCACCGATTTTAACGCCCAACAATAGGATTCCTCACAGGCCCTAGCTCTTTCACCGTAGCAAATTTCAGCTTGATATCTTGAAAATTTCGACCTGTACTTTGCTAAACGCAAAAATTTCACTCACAATGGACATTTTCAGGGCCCCAAGAAAACTAAACGGTGAGAGATGTCAAAAAATCTTTTTTATTAAAAAAGTTGCATACGGCGGAGATCTTACACCTGTATTTTGAACGTTTTCCGATACGACTTACTGTTTCCGAGATATATCGATTCCAAAAAAAGTTTTAAATTCCGGGCCCCAAAAAAAGGTCCGGCCCTGCACCGATTTTAACGCCCAACAATAGGGTTCCTCACAGGCCCTAGCTCTTTCACCGTAGCAAATTTCTGCTTGATATCTTGAAAATTGCGACCTGTGCCTTGCTAAACGCAAAAATGTCACCCACAATGGACATTTTCAGGGCCCCAAAAAAAGAAAACGGTGAGAGATATCAAAAAATCGTTTTGAGTAAAAAAGTTGCATACCGCGGAGATCTTACACCTATACATTTAACATTTTTCGATACGATCAACCGTTTCCGAGATATATCGATTCCAAAAAACAGTTTGAAGATCAGGGCCCCCAAAAAAGATCCGGCCCTGCACCGATTTTAACGCCCAACAATAGGATTTGTCACAGTCACTAACTCTTTCATCGTACCAAATTCCAGCTTAATATCTTGAAAATTGCGACCAGTACTTAGCTAAACGCAAAAATGTCACGCACAGTGGACATTTTCAGGGCCCCAAAAATAGAAAACGGTGAGAGATATCAAAAAATCGTTTTGAGTAAAAAAGTTCCATACCGCGGAGATCTTACACCTGGTTATTTAACATTTTTCGATACGACCAACCGTTTCCGAGATATATCGATTCCAAAAAACAGTTAGAAATTCAGGGACCCGAAAATGATCCGGCCCTGCACCGATTGTAACGCCCAACAACAGGATTCGTCACAGTCACTAACTCTTTCGCCGTACCAAAGTTCACCTTAATATCTTGAAAATTGCGACCAGTACTTAGCTAAACGCAAAAATATCACACACAATGAACATTTTCAGGGCCCCCAAAAAAGGTAACGGTGAGAGATATCAAAAAATCGTATTCAGTAAAAAAAGTTGCTTACCGCGGAGATCTTACACATGTAGATTTAAAGTTTTTTGATAAGATCAACCGTTTTCAAGATATATCGATTCCAAAAAAAAAATGAAATTCAGGGCCCCCGAAAAAGATCCGTCCCTGCACCGATTTTAACGCCCAACAATAGGATTTGTTACAGTCACTAACTCTTTCATCGAACCAAATTTCAGCTTAATATCTTGAAAATTGCGACCAGTACTTAGCTAAACGCGAAAATGTCACGCACAATGGACATTTTCAGGGCCCCAAAAAAAAGAAAACGGTGAGAGATATCAAGAAATCGGTATGAGTAAAAAAGATGCATACCGCGGAGATTTCACACCTGAACATTTAACGTTTTTCGATGTGACCAACCGTTTCCGAGATATATCGATTCAAAAAAAAAGTTTGAAATTCTGGGCCCCCCAAAAAGATCCGGCCCTGCACCTTTTTTAACGCCCGACAAATGGTTTCCTCATAGGGTCCAACTCTTTCACAGCTCCGAATTTCAGCTCGATATCTTGAAAATTGCGACCTGTACTTCGCTAAACCCAAAAATGTCATGCACAATGGACATTTTCAGGGCCCAAAAAATAGAAAATGGTGAGAGATACCAAAAAATCGTTTAGAGTAAAAAAGTTGCATACCGCGGATATCATACACCTGTACCTTTAACTTTCTTCGATGCGACCAACCGTTTCCGAGATATATCGATTCCAAAAAAAAATTGAAATTCAGGGCCCCAAAAAAGGATTCGGCCCAGCACCTATTTTAACGCCCAACAATAGGATTCGTCACAGTCACTAACTCTTTCACCGTACCAAATTTCACCTTCATATATTGAAAATGGCGACCAGTCCTTATCTAAACGCAAAAATGTCACGCACAATGGACATTTTCAGGGCCCCAAAAAAAAGAAAACGGTAATAGATATCAAAAAATCATCTTGAGTAAAAAAGTTGCATCCCGCGGAGATCTTACACCTGTACATTTAAAGTTTTTCGATACGACCAACCGTTTCCGAGATATATCGATTCCAAGAATAAGTTTGAAATTTAGGGCCCCCAAAAAAGTACCGGCCCTACACCGATTTTAACGCCCAACAATAGGGTTCGTCACAGTCACTAACTCTTTCACCGTACCAATTTTCAGCTTAATATCTTGAAAATTGCGACCAGTACTTAGCTAAACGCAAAAATTTCACACACAATGGACATTTTCTGGGCCCCAAAAAAAGAAAACGGTGAGAGATATCAAAAAATCGTTCAAGGTAAAAAAGTTGCATACCGCGCAGATCTTACACCTATACTTTTAACATTTTTCGATACGATCAACCGTTTCCGAGATATATCGATTCCGAAAAAAAGTTTGAAATTCAGGGCCCCCATAAAAGATCCGGCCCAGCACCGATTTTAACGCCCAACAATAGGATTCGTCACAGTCATTATCTCTTTCATCGTACCAAATTTCAGCTTAATATCTTGAAAATTGCGACCAGTACTTAGCTAAACGCAAAAATGTCACGCACAAGTGACACTTTCACGGCCATAAAATAAGAAAACGGTGAGAGATATCAAAAAAATCGTTTTAGGTAAAAATGTTGCATACCGCGGAGATCTTACACCTACACATTTAACATTTTTCGATACGACCAACCGTTTCCGAGATATATCGATTCTAAAAAAAAATTGAAATTCAGGGCCCCCAAAAAGATCCGGCCCTGCACCGATTTTAACGCCTAACAATAGGATTCGTCACAGTCAATAACTCTTTCACCGCACAAAATTTCAGCTTAATATCTTGAAAATTGCGACCAGTTCTTGGCTAAACGCAAAAATGTCACGCACAATGGACATTTTCAGGGCCTCAAAAAAAGAAAACGGTGAGATATATCAAAAATTCGTTTTGAGTAAAAAATTTGCATACCGCGGAGGTCTTACACCTATACCTTTAACATTTTTGATACGATCAACCGTTTCCGAGATATATCGATTCCAAAAAATAGTTAGAAATTCAGGGCCCCCAAAAAAGATCCGGCCCTGCACCGATTTTAACGCCCAACAATAGGATTTGTCACAGTCACTAACTGTTTCACCGTACCAAATTTCAGCTTAATATCTTGAAAATTGCGACCAGTACCTAGCTAAACGCAAAAATGTCACCACAATGGACATTTTCAGGACCCCAAAAAAAGAAAACGGTGAGAGATATCAAAAAATTGTTTTGAGTAAAAAAGTTGCATACCGCGGAGATCTTACACCTGTGCCTTTAACATTTTTCGATACGACCAACCGTTTCCGAGATATATCGATTCAAAAGAACAGTTAGAAATTCAGGGCCCCCTAAAAAGATCCGGCCCTGCACCGATTTTAACGCCCAACAATAGGATTCGTCGCAGTCACTAACTCTTTCACCGTACCATATTTCAGCTCAATATCTTGAAAATTGCACCCGTACTTAGCTAAACGCAAGAATGTCACACACAATGGACATTTTCAGGGCCCCAAAAAACGAAAACGGTGAGAGATATCAAAAAATTGTTTTGTGAAAAAAGTTGCATACCCCGGAGATCTTACACCTATACCTTTAAGATTTTTCGATACGATCAACCGTTTCCAAGATATATCGATTCCAAAAAAGGTTTGAAAATCAGGGCCCCCAAAAAAAACACGGCCCTGCACCGATTTTAACGCCCAACAATAGGATTCGTCACAGTCACTAACTCTTTCATCGTACCAAATTTCAGCCTATTATCTTGAAAATTGCGACTAGTACTTAGCTAAACGCAAAAATGTCACGCACAATGGACATTTTCAGGGCCCCAAAAAAAGAAAACGGTGAGAGATATCAAAAAATCGTTTTGAGTAAAAAAGTTGCATACCGCAGAGTTCTTACACCTATACCTTTTACATTTTTCGATACGACCAACCTTTTCCGAGATATATCGATTCAAAAAAAAAGTTTGAAATTCAGGGCCCCCAAAAAAGATCCGGCCCTGCACCGATTTTAACGCCCAACAACAGGGTTCGTCACAGTCACGAACTCTTTCATCGTACCAAATTTCAGCTTTATATCTTGAAAATTGCGACCAGTACTTAGCTAAACGCAAAAATGTCACGCACAATGGACATTATCAGGGCCCCAAAAAAAGAAAACGGTGAGAGATATCAAAAAATCGTTTTGAGTAAAAAAGTTGCATACCGCGGAGATCTTACAACTGTAGTTTTAACATTTTTCGATACGACCAACCGTTTCCGAGATATATCGATTCCAAAAAAAGGTTTGAAATTCAGGGCCCCCAAAAAAGATCCGGCCCTGCACCGATTTTAACGCCCAACAATAGGATTCGTCACAGTCACTAACTCTTTCATCGTACCAAATTTCAGCCTAATATCTTGAAAATTGCGACCAGTACTTAGCTAAACGCAAAAATGTCACGCACAATGGACATTTTCAGGGCCCCAAAAAAGAAAACGGTGAGAGATATCAAAAAATCGTTTTGAGTAAAAACATTGCATACCGCAGAGATCTTACACCTATACCTTTTACATTTTTCGACACGACCAACCGTTTCCGAGATATATCGATTCCAAAAAAAGAGTTTGAAATTCAGGGCCCCCAAAAAAGATCCGGCCCTGCACCGATTTTAACGCCCAACAACAGGGTTCGTCACAGTCACGAACTCTTTCATCGTACCAAATTTCAGCTTTATAACTTAAAAATTGCGACCAGTACTTAGCTAAACGCAAAAATGTCACGCACAATGGACATTATCAGGGCCCCAAAAAAAGAAAACGGTGAGAGATATCAAAAAATCGTTTTGAGTAAAAAAGTTGCATACCGCGGAGATCTTACAACTGTAGTTTTAACATTTTTCGTTACGACCAACCGTTTCCGAGATATATCGATTCCAAAAAACAGTTTGAAATTCAGGACCCCAAAAAAAGATCCGGCCCTGCACCGTTTTTAACAACCGACAACAGGATTCGTCACAGTCACTAACTCTTTCACCGTACCAAATTTCAGCTTAATATCTTGAAAATTGCGACCAGCACTTAGCTAAACGCAAAAATGTCACGCACAATGGACATTTTCAGGGCCCCAGAAAATGAAAACGGTGAGAGATATCAAAAAATCGTTTTTTGTAAAAACGTTGCATACCGCGGAGATCTTTCACCTGTACATTTAACATTCTACGATACGACCAACCGTTTCCGAGATATATCGATTCCAAAAAAAAGTTTGAAATTCAGGGCCCCCAAAAATGTTCCGGCCCTGCACCGATCTTAACGCCCAACAATAGGATTCGTCACAGTCACTAACTCTTTCTCCGTACCAAATTTCAGTTTAATATCTAGATAATTGCGACCAGTAATTAACTAAACGCAAAAATGACACATACAATGGACATTTTGAGGGCCCCAAAAAAAAGGAAACTTTGAGAGATATCAAAAAATCGTTTTGAGTAAAAAAGTTGCATACCGCGGAGATCTTACACCTATACATTTAACATTTTTCGATACGACCAACCGTTTCCGAGATATATCGATTCCAAAAAACAGTTAGAAATTCAGGGCCCCGCAAAAAGAACCGGCCCTGCACCGATTTTAACGATGAACAATAGGATTCGTCACAGTCACTAACTCTTTCATCGTACCAAATTTCAGCTTAATATCTTAAAAATTGCGACCAGTACTTAGCTAAGCGCAAAAATGTCACGCACAATGGACATTTTCAGGGCCCCAAAAAACGAAAACGGTGAGAGATATCAAAAAATCGTTTTGAGTAAAAAAGTTGCATACCGCAGAGATCTTACACCAATACCTTTAACATTTTTCGATACGATCAACCGTTTCCGAGATATATCGATTCCAAAAAAAAGTTTGAAATTCAGGGCCCCCAAAAAAGATCCGGTCCTGCACCGATTTTAACGCCCAACAATAGGATTCGTCACAGTCACTAACTCTTTCACCGTACCACATTGCAGCTTAATATCTTGAAAATTGCGACCAGTACTTAGCTAAACGCAAAAATATCACGCACAATGGACATTTTCAGGGCCCCAAAAAAAGAAAACGGTGAGAGATATCAAAAAATTGTTGTGAGTAAAAAAGTTGCATATCGCGGAGATCTTACACCTGTACATTTAACAATTTTCGATACGATCAACCGTTTACGAGATATATCGATTCCAAAAAAAGTTTGAAATTCAGGGCCCCCAAAAAAGATCCGACCCTGTACCGATTTTAACGCCCAACAATAGGATTCGTCACAGTCACTAACTCTTTCATCGTACCAAATTTCAGCCTAATATCTTGAAAATTGCGACCAGTACTTAGCTAAACGCAAAAATGTCACGCACAATGGACATTTTCGGGGCCCCAAAAAAGAAAACGGTGAGAGATATCAAAAAATCGTTTTGAGTAAAAACATTGCATACCGCAGAGATCTTACACCTATACCTTTTACATTTTTCGACACGACCAACCGTTTCCGAGATATATCGATTCCAAAATAGAGTTTGAAATTCAGGGCCCCCATAAAAGATCCGGCCCAGCACCGATTTTAACGCCCAACAATAGGATTCGTCACAGACATTATCTCTTTCATCGTACCAAATTTCAGCTTAATATCTTGAAAATTGCGACCAGTACTTAGCTAAACGCAAAAATGTCACGCACAAGTGACACTTTCACGGCCATAAAATAAGAAAACGGTGAGAGATATCAAAAAAATCGTTTTAGGTAAAAAAGTTGCATACCGCGGAGATCTTACACCTACACATTTAACATTTTTCGATACGACCAACCGTTTCCGAGATATATCGATTCTAAAAAAAAATTGAAATTCAGGGCCCCCAAAAAGATCCGGCCCTGCACCGATTTTAACGCCTAACAATAGGATTCGTCACAGTCAATAACTCTTTCACCGCACAAAATTTCAGCTTAATATCTTGAAAATTGCGACCAGTTCTTGGCTAAACGCAAAAATGTCACGCACAATGGACATTTTCAGGGCCTCAAAAAAAGAAAACGGTGAGATATATCAAAAATTCGTTTTGAGTAAAAAATTTGCATACCGCGGAGGTCTTACACCTATACCTTTAACATTTTTGATACGATCAACCGTTTCCGAGATATATCGATTCCAAAAAATAGTTAGAAATTCAGGGCCCCCAAAAAAGATCCGGCCCTGCACCGATTTTAACGCCCAACAATAGGATTTGTCACAGTCACTAACTGTTTCACCGTACCAAATTTCAGCTTAATATCTTGAAAATTGCGACCAGTACCTAGCTAAACGCAAAAATGTCACCACAATGGACATTTTCAGGACCCCAAAAAAAGAAAACGGTGAGAGATATCAAAAAATTGTTTTGAGTAAAAAAGTTGCATACCGCGGAGATCTTACACCTGTGCCTTTAACATTTTTCGATACGACCAACCGTTTCCGAGATATATCGATTCAAAAGAACAGTTAGAAATTCAGGGCCCCCTAAAAAGATCCGGCCCTGCACCGATTTTAACGCCCAACAATAGGATTCGTCGCAGTCACTAACTCTTTCACCGTACCATATTTCAGCTCAATATCTTGAAAATTGCACCCGTACTTAGCTAAACGCAAGAATGTCACACACAATGGACATTTTCAGGGCCCCAAAAAACGAAAACGGTGAGAGATATCAAAAAATTGTTTTGTGAAAAAAGTTGCATACCCCGGAGATCTTACACCTATACCTTTAAGATTTTTCGATACGATCAACCGTTTCCAAGATATATCGATTCCAAAAAAGGTTTGAAAATCAGGGCCCCCAAAAAAGACACGGCCCTGCACCGATTTTAACGCCCAACAATAGGATTCGTCACAGTCACTAACTCTTTCATCGTACCAACTTTCAGCCTATTATCTTGAAAATTGCGACTAGTACTTAGCTAAACGCAAAAATGTCACGCACAATGGACATTTTCAGGGCCCCAAAAAAAGAAAACGGTGAGAGATATCAAAAAATCGTTTTGAGTAAAAAAGTTGCATACCGCAGAGTTCTTACACCTATACCTTTTACATTTTTCGATACGACCAACCTTTTCCGAGATATATCGATTCCAAAAAAAAGTTTGAAATTCAGGGCCCCCAAAAAAGATCCGGCCCTGCACCGATTTTAACGCCCAACAACAGGGTTCGTCACAGTCACGAACTCTTTCATCGTACCAAATTTCAGCTTTATATCTTGAAAATTGCGACCAGTACTTAGCTAAACGCAAAAATGTCACGCACAATGGACATTATCAGGGCCCCAAAAAAAGAAAACGGTGAGAGATATCAAAAAATCGTTTTGAGTAAAAACATTGCATACCGCAGAGATCTTACACCTATACCTTTTACATTTTTCGACACGACCAACCGTTTCCGAGATATATCGATTCCAAAATAGAGTTTGAAATTCAGGGCCCCCATAAAAGATCCGGCCCAGCACCGATTTTAACGCCCAACAATAGGATTCGTCACAGTCATTATCTCTTTCATCGTACCAAATTTCAGCTTAATATCTTGAAAATTGCGACCAGTACTTAGCTAAACGCAAAAATGTCACGCACAAGTGACACTTTCACGGCCATAAAATAAGAAAACGGTGAGAGATATCAAAAAAATCGTTTTAGGTAAAAAAGTTGCATACCGCGGAGATCTTACACCTACACATTTAACATTTTTCGATACGACCAACCGTTTCCGAGATATATCGATTCTAAAAAAAAATTGAAATTCAGGGCCCCCAAAAAGATCCGGCCCTGCACCGATTTTAACGCCTAACAATAGGATTCGTCACAGTCAATAACTCTTTCACCGCACAAAATTTCAGCTTAATATCTTGAAAATTGCGACCAGTTCTTGGCTAAACGCAAAAATGTCACGCACAATGGACATTTTCAGGGCCTCAAAAAAAGAAAACGGTGAGATATATCAAAAATTCGTTTTGAGTAAAAAATTTGCATACCGCGGAGGTCTTACACCTATACCTTTAACATTTTTGATACGATCAACCGTTTCCGAGATATATCGATTCCAAAAAATAGTTAGAAATTCAGGGCCCCCAAAAAAGATCCGGCCCTGCACCGATTTTAACGCCCAACAATAGGATTTGTCACAGTCACTAACTGTTTCACCGTACCAAATTTCAGCTTAATATCTTGAAAATTGCGACCAGTACCTAGCTAAACGCAAAAATGTCACCACAATGGACATTTTCAGGACCCCAAAAAAAGAAAACGGTGAGAGATATCAAAAAATTGTTTTGAGTAAAAAAGTTGCATACCGCGGAGATCTTACACCTGTGCCTTTAACATTTTTCGATACGACCAACCGTTTCCGAGATATATCGATTCAAAAGAACAGTTAGAAATTCAGGGCCCCCTAAAAAGATCCGGCCCTGCACCGATTTTAACGCCCAACAATAGGATTCGTCGCAGTCACTAACTCTTTCACCGTACCATATTTCAGCTCAATATCTTGAAAATTGCACCCGTACTTAGCTAAACGCAAGAATGTCACACACAATGGACATTTTCAGGGCCCCAAAAAACGAAAACGGTGAGAGATATCAAAAAATTGTTTTGTGAAAAAAGTTGCATACCCCGGAGATCTTACACCTATACCTTTAAGATTTTTCGATACGATCAACCGTTTCCAAGATATATCGATTCCAAAAAAGGTTTGAAAATCAGGGCCCCCAAAAAAGACACGGCCCTGCACCGATTTTAACGCCCAACAATAGGATTCGTCACAGTCACTAACTCTTTCATCGTACCAACTTTCAGCCTATTATCTTGAAAATTGCGACTAGTACTTAGCTAAACGCAAAAATGTCACGCACAATGGACATTTTCAGGGCCCCAAAAAAAGAAAACGGTGAGAGATATCAAAAAATCGTTTTGAGTAAAAAAGTTGCATACCGCAGAGTTCTTACACCTATACCTTTTACATTTTTCGATACGACCAACCTTTTCCGAGATATATCGATTCCAAAAAAAAGTTTGAAATTCAGGGCCCCCAAAAAAGATCCGGCCCTGCACCGATTTTAACGCCCAACAACAGGGTTCGTCACAGTCACGAACTCTTTCATCGTACCAAATTTCAGCTTTATATCTTGAAAATTGCGACCAGTACTTAGCTAAACGCAAAAATGTCACGCACAATGGACATTATCAGGGCCCCAAAAAAAGAAAACGGTGAGAGATATCAAAAAATCGTTTTGAGTAAAAAAGTTGCATACCGCGGAGATCTTACAACAGTAGCTTTAACATTTTTCGATACGACCAACCGTTTCCGAGATATATCGATTCCAAAAAAAGGTTTGAAATTCAGGGCCCCCAAAAAAGATCCGGCCCTGCACCGATTTTAACGCCCAACAATAGGATTCGTCACAGTCACTAACTCTTTCATCGTACCAAATTTCAGCCTAATATCTTGAAAATTGCGACCAGTACTTAGCTAAACGCAAAAATGTCACGCACAATGGACATTTTCAGGGCCCCAAAAAAGAAAACGGTGAGAGATATCAAAAAATCGTTTTGAGTAAAAACATTGCATACCGCAGAGATCTTACACCTATACCTTTTACATTTTTCGACACGACCAACCGTTTCCGAGATATATCGATTCCAAAAAAAGAGTTTGAAATTCAGGGCCCCCAAAAAAGATCCGGCCCTGCACCGATTTTAACGCCCAACAACAGGGTTCGTCACAGTCACGAACTCTTTCATCGTACCAAATTTCAGCTTTATAACTTAAAAATTGCGACCAGTACTTAGCTAAACGCAAAAATGTCACGCACAATGGACATTATCAGGGCCCCAAAAAAAGAAAACGGTGAGAGATATCAAAAAATCGTTTTGAGTAAAAAAGTTGCATACCGCGGAGATCTTACAACTGTAGTTTTAACATTTTTCGTTACGACCAACCGTTTCCGAGATATATCGATTCCAAAAAACAGTTTGAAATTCAGGACCCCAAAAAAAGATCCGGTCCTGCACCGTTTTTAACAACCGACAACAGGATTCGTCACAGTCACTAACTCTTTCACCGTACCAAATTTCAGCTTAATATCTTGAAAATTGCGACCAGCACTTAGCTAAACGCAAAAATGTCACGCACAATGGACATTTTCAGGGCCCCAGAAAATGAAAACGGTGAGAGATATCAAAAAATCGTTTTTAGTAAAAACGTTGCATACCGCGGAGATCTTACACCTGTACATTTAACATTCTACGATACGACCAACCGTTTCCGAGATATATCGATTCCAAAAAAAAGTTTGAAATTCAGGGCCCCCAAAAATGTTCCGGCCCTGCACCGATCTTAACGCCCAACAATAGGATTCGTCACAGTCACTAACTCTTTCTCCGTACCAAATTTCAGTTGAATATCTAGATAATTGCGACCAGTAATTAACTAAACGCAAAAATGACACATACAATGGACATTTTGAGGGCCCCAAAAAAAAGGAAACTTTGAGAGATATCAAAAAATCGTTTTGAGTAAAAAAGTTGCATACCGCGGAGATCTTACACCTATACATTTAACATTTTTCGATACGACCAACCGTTTCCGAGATATATCGATTCCAAAAAACAGTTAGAAATTCAGGGCCCCTCAAAAAGAACCGGCCCTGCACCGATTTTAACGATGAACAATAGGATTCGTCACAGTCACTAACTCTTTCATCGTACCAAATTTCAGCTTAATATCTTAAAAATTGCGACCAGTACTTAGCTAAGCGCAAAAATGTCACGCACAATGGACATTTTCAGGGCCCCAAAAAACGAAAACGGTGAGAGATATCAAAAAATCGTTTTGAGTAAAAAAGTTGCATACCGCAGAGATCTTACACCAATACCTTTAACATTTTTCGATACGATCAACCGTTTCCGAGATATATCGATTCCAAAAAAAAGTTTGAAATTCAGGGCCCCCAAAAAAGATCCGGTCCTGCACCGATTTTAACGCCCAACAATAGGATTCGTCACAGTCACTAACTCTTTCACCGTACCAAATTGCAGCTTAATATCTTGAAAATTGCGACCAGTACTTAGCTAAACGCAAAAATATCACGCACAATGGACATTTTCAGGGCCCCAAAAAAAGAAAACGGTGAGAGATATCAAAAAATTGTTGCGAGTAAAAAAGTTGCATATCGCGGAGATCTTACACCTGTATATTTAACAATTTTCGATACGATCAACCGTTTACGAGATATATCGATTCCAAAAAAAGTTTGAAATTCAGGGCCCCCCAAAAAGATCCGACCCTGTACCGATTTTAACGCCCAACAATAGGATTCGTCACAGTCACTAACTCTTTCATCGTACCAAATTTCAGCCTAATATCTTGAAAATTGCGACCAGTACTTAGCTAAACGCAAAAATGTCACGCACAATGGACATTTTCGGGGCCCCAAAAAAGAAAACCGTGAGAGATATCAAAAAATCGTTTTGAGTAAAAACATTGCATACCGCAGAGATCTTACACCTATACCTTTTACATTTTTCGACACTACCAACCGTTTCCGAGATATATCGATTCCAAAATAGAATTTGAAATTCGGGGCCCCCAAAAAAGATCCGGCCCTGCACCGATTTTAACGCGCAACAACAGGGTTCGTCACAGTCACGAACTCTTTCATCGTACCAAATTTCAGCTTTATAACTTAAAAATTGCGACCAGTACTTAGCTAAACGCAAAAATGTCACGCACAATGGACATTATCAGGGCCCCAAAAAAAGAAAACGGTGAGAGATATCAAAAAATCGTTTTGAGTTAAAAAGTTGCATACCGCGGAGATCTTACAACTGTAGTTTTAACATTTTTCGTTACGACCAACCGTTTCCGAGATATATCGATTCCAAAAAACAGTTTGAAATTCAGGACCCCAAAAAAAGATCCGGCCCTGCACCGTTTTTAACAACCGACAACAGGATTCGTCACAGTCACTAACTCTTTCACCGTACCAAATTTCAGCTTAATATCTTGAAAATTGCGACCAGCACTTAGCTAAACGCAAAAATGTCACGCACAATGGACATTTTCAGGGCCCCAAAAAAGAAAACGGTGAGATATATCAAAAAATCGTTTTGAGTAAAAACATTGCATACCGCAGAGATCTTACACCTATACCTTTTACATTTTTCGACACGACCAACCGTTTCCGAGATATATCGATTCCAAAAAAGAGTTTGAAATTCAGGGCCCCCAAAAAAGATCCGGCCCTGCACCGATTTTAACGCCCAACAACAGGGTTCGTCACAGTCACGAACTCTTTCATCGTACCAAATTTCAGCTTTATAACTTAAAAATTGCGACCAGTACTTAGCTAAACGCAAAAATGTCACGCACAATGGACATTATCAGGGCCCCAAAAAAAGAAAACGGTGAGAGATATCAAAAAATCGTTTTGAGTAAAAAAGTTGCATACCGCGGAGATCTTACAACTGTAGTTTTAACATTTTTCGTTACGACCAACCGTTTCCGAGATATATCGATTCCAAAAAACAGTTTGAAATTCAGGACCCCAAAAAAAGATCCGGCCCTGCACCGTTTTTAACAACCGACAACAGGATTCGTCACAGTCACTAACTCTTTCACCGTACCAAATTTCAGCTTAATATCTTGAAAATTGCGACCAGCACTTAGCTAAACGCAAAAATGTCACGCACAATGGACATTTTCAGGGCCCCAGAAAATGAAAACGGTGAGAGATATCAAAAAATCGTTTTTAGTAAAAACGTTGCATACCGCGGAGATCTTACACCTGTACATTTAACATTCTACGATACGACCAACCGTTTCCGAGATATATCGATTCCAAAAAAAAGTTTGAAATTCAGGGCCCCCAAAAATGTTCCGGCCCTGCACCGATCTTAACGCCCAACAATAGGATTCGTCACAGTCACTAACTCTTTCTCCATACCAAATTTCAGTTTAATATCTAGATAATTGCGACCAGTAATTAACTAAACGCAAAAATGACACATACAATGGACATTTTGAGGGCCCCAAAAAAAAGGAAACTTTGAGAGATATCAAAAAATCGTTTTGAGTAAAAAAGTTGCATACCGCGGAGATCTTACACCTATACATTTAACATTTTTCGATACGACCAACCGTTTCCGAGATATATCGATTCCAAAAAACAGTTAGAAATTCAGGGCCCCTCAAAAAGAACCGGCCCTGCACCGATTTTAACGATCAACAATAGGATTCGTCACAGTCACTAACTCTTTCATCGTACCAAATTTCAGCTTAATATCTTAAAAATTGCGACCAGTACTTAGCTAAACGCAAAAATGTCACGCACAATGGACATTTTCAGGGCCCCAAAAAACGAAAACGGTGAGAGATATCAAAAAATCGTTTTGAGTAAAAAAGTTGCATACCGCAGAGATCTTACACCAATACCTTTAACATTTTTCGATACGATCAACCGTTTCCGAGATATATCGATTCCAAAAAAAAGTTTGAAATTCAGGGCCCCCAAAAAAGATCCGGTCCTGCACCGATTTTAACGCCCAACAATAGGATTCGTCACAGTCACTAACTCTTTCACCGTACCAAATTGCAGCTTAATATCTTGAAAATTGCGACCAGTACTTAGCTAAACGCAAAAATATCACGCACAATGGACATTTTCAGGGCCCCAAAAAAAGAAAACGGTGAGAGATATCAAAAAATTGTTGTGAGTAAAAAAGTTGCATATCGCGGAGATCTTACACCTGTACATTTAACAATTTTCGATACGATCAACCGTTTACGAGATATATCGATTCCAAAAAAAGTTTGAAATTCAGGGCCCCCAAAAAAGATCCGACCCTGTACCGATTTTAACGCCCAACAATAGGATTCGTCACAGTCACTAACTCTTTCATCGTACCAAATTTCAGCCTAATATCTTGAAAATTGCGACCAGTACTTAGCTAAACGCAAAAATGTCACGCACAATGGACATTTTCAGGGCCCCAAAAAAGAAAACGGTGAGAGATATCAAAAAATCGTTTTGAGTAAAAACATTGCATACCGCAGAGATCTTACACCTATACCTTTTACATTTTTCGACACGACCAACCGTTTCCGAGATATATCGATTCCAAAATAGAGTTTGAAATTCGGGGCCCCCAAAAAAGATCCGGCCCTGCACCGATTTTAACGCCCAACAACAGGGTTCGTCACAGTCACGAACTCTTTCATCGTACCAAATTTCAGCTTTATAACTTAAAAATTGCGACCAGTACTTAGCTAAACGCAAAAATGTCACGCACAATGGACATTATCAGGGCCCCAAAAAAAGAAAACGGTGAGAGATATCAAAAAATCGTTTTGAGTAAAAAAGTTGCATACCGCGGAGATCTTACAACTGTAGTTTTAACATTTTTCGTTACGACCAACCGTTTCCGAGATATATCGATTCCAAAAAACAGTTTGAAATTCAGGACCCCAAAAAAAGATCCGGCCCTGCACCGTTTTTAACAACCGACAACAGGATTCGTCACAGTCACTAACTCTTTCACCGTACCAAATTTCAGCTTAATATCTTGAAAATTGCGACCAGCACTTAGCTAAACGCAAAAATGTCACGCACAATGGACATTTTCAGGGCCCCAGAAAATGAAAACGGTGAGAGATATCAAAAAATCGTTTTTAGTAAAAACGTTGCATACCGCGGAGATCTTACACCTGTACATTTAACATTCTACGATACGACCAACCGTTTCCGAGATATATCGATTCCAAAAAAAAGTTTGAAATTCAGGGCCCCCAAAAATGTTCCGGCCCTGCACCGATCTTAACGCCCAACAATAGGATTCGTCACAGTCACTAACTCTTTCTCCGTACCAAATTTCAGTTTAATATCTAGATAATTGCGACCAGTAATTAACTAAACGCAAAAATGACACATACAATGGACATTTTGAGGGCCCCAAAAAAAGGAAACTTTGAGAGATATCAAAAAATCGTTTTGAGTAAAAAAGTTGCATACCGCGGAGATCTTACACCTATACATTTAACATTTTTCGATACGACCAACCGTTTCCGAGATATATCGATTCCAAAAAACAGTTAGAAATTCAGGGCCCCTCAAAAAGAACCGGCCCTGCACCGATTTTAACGACCAACAATAGGATTCGTCACAGTCACGAACTTTTTCACCGTACCAAATTGCAGCTTAATATCTTGAAAATTGCGACCAGTACTTAGGTAAACGCAAAAATGTCACGCACAATGGACATTTTCAGGGCCCCAAAAAACGAAAACGGTGAGAGATATCAAAAAATCGTTTTGAGTAAAAAAGTTGCATACCGCAGAGATCTTACACCAATACCTTTAACATTTTTCGATACGATCAACCGTTTCCGAGATATATCGATTCCAAAAAAAAGTTTGAAATTCAGGGCCCCCAAAAAAGATCCGGTCCTGCACCGATTTTAACGCCCAACAACAGGATTCGTCACAGTCACTAACTCTTTCACCGTACCAAATTGCAGTTTAATATCTTGAAAATTGCGACCAGTACTTAGCTAAACGCAAAAATATCACGCACAATGGACATTTTCAGGGCCCCAAAAAAAGAAAACGGTGAGAGATATCAAAAAATTGTTGTGAGTAAAAAAGTTGCATATCGCGGAGATCTTACACCTGTACATTTAACAATTTTCGATACGATCAACCGTTTACGAGATATATCGATTCCAAAAAAAGTTTGAAATTCAGGGCCACCAAAAAAGATCCGACCCTGTACCGATTTTAACGCCCAACAATAGGATTCGTCACAGTCACTAACTCTTTCATCGTACCAAATTTCAGCCTAATATCTTGAAAATTGCGACCAGTACTAAGGTAAACGCAAAAATGTCACGCACAATGGACATTTTCAGGGCCCCAAAAAAAAAAAACAGTGAGAGATATCAAAAAATCGTTTTCAGTAAAAAAGTTGCATACCGCGGAGATCTTACACCTAAACATTTAACATTTTTCGATACGACCAACCGTTTCCGTGATATATCGATTCAAAAAATAGGATGAAATTCAGGGCCCCAAAAAAAGGTCCGGCCCTGCACCGATTTTAACGCCCAACAATAGGGTTCGTTACAGGCCCCAACTCTTTCACCGTACCAAATTTTAGCTCGATATCTTGAAAATTGCGACCTTGTCTTTGCTAAACGCAAAAACGTCACGCACATACATACATACATACATACATACATACAGACAGACTTTTTCCAATATACCACGGCTATATGAAAGCCTATAGGATCTTTAGATCCGGCTTTCATAACAAGTAGGAGTCCACGCAGCACGACCTGCTTTTGATGAGACGGAGGCGCAGCACAAGGGGCCAGCAAGAGGGGTTATAATCTCAAACAACAACTTCGTTGGTGGCAAGGCTTGCGGAATTGCGTTTCGGACCTTCGACCCGATTGCGAGGAAATGTAGGAAAATTATAAAATATTATTCTAGGCAATGCTGACACCATCACATGGTTATGAAAGCCGGACGTCCTCGGAAGTGGAAAATATCTTACTGCTGTAAATACATGATTCAACTTATTGAAAAGGTTAAAACGAGTTATTATAGATAATTTTCCGTAGAATTCAATTAGACCATCAGTTGAAATTTTACCAAAAACATTTAATAACATCAAAACGGTGAGAGATATCAAAATATGATAAGAGGTAGAAAAGTTGCAAATCACTGAGATCTTACACCTGTAGATTTAACTTTTTCGATAGGATCCACGCTTTCCGAGATATAACGATTCGAAAAAAAGAATGAAATTCACCGCCCAGAAAAGGAAAATGGTGAGAGATATCAAAAAATCATAAGAGTTAAAAAAGTTGCTAATCACTGAGGTCCTATATCTGTAGACTTTACTTTGTTCGATACGGCCAACCGTTTCCCAAATATAACGGTTCGAAAAAAGGAATACATTCAGGGCCGCAGAAAATCAAAACGGTGAGAGATATCAAAAACCTTAATGGATGAAAAAGTTGCTAATCACTGAGATCTTACGCCTGTAGATTTCATAATTTTATTAATGCTGCCAATGGCCATGTACTTTTCTTTTCAGGACGGGTCAGGGAAGGGATATTGGAAGGAAACCGGCCGTGGACATATTGAAAGGAACCGTCCCGGCATTAGCCTGACGGTGAAAATGGGACACCACAAAAACCATTTTCAGGACGGCCGAGGTGGGATTCGAATCCACGCTCTCCCGATATTAACGAGGCACGAGGTAACGCGTTAGCGCTCTCGGCCACCGCGGCCGGTACGCCTGTAGATTTAACTTTGTTAGATACGGCAAACCGTTTCCCAGATATAACGGTTCGAAAAAAAGGAAGACATTCAGGGCCCCAGAAAAGGAAAACGGTGAGAGATATTAAAACATCATCAGGGGTAAAAAAAAAAAAGGATGGAATTCAGGGACCCAAAGAAAGGTCCGGCCCTGCACCAATTTTAACGCCCGACAACAGAGTTCCTCACAGGCCCGATATCCTTCCCCGTACCAAATTTCAGCTCGATATCTTGAAAATTCCGAACTGTAGTTTGCTAAACGTTGAAACGTCACGCACATACATACATTACAGGGCCCCAAAAAAGACAACGCTCAGAGATATCAAAAAATCGTTATGGGTAAGAAAGTTGCATACCGCGGAGTTTTTACACCTGTGTATTTAACTTTTTTCGATATGACCAACCGTCTCCGAGATATATCGATTCCAAAAGAGTTTCAAATTCAGGGCCCCCCAAAAAGATCCGGCCCAGCACCGATTTTAACGCCCAAAAATAGGGTCCCTCATAGGCTCTAGCCCTTTTACCACTCCAAATTTCAGCTTGATATCTTGATAATTGCGACCTGTACTTTGCTAAACCCAAAATGGTCACGCACATACGCACATCTTCAGGGCCCCAAAAAAGAAAACGGTGAGAGATATCAAAAAATCGTTTTGAGTAAAAAAGTTGCATACCGCGGAGATCTTACACCTGTACGTTTAACGTTTTTCGATCCGACCAGCCGTTTACGAGATATATCGATTCCAAAAAAAAGTTTGAAATTCAGGGCCCCAAAAAAAGATCCGGCCCTGCACCGTTTTTAACCCCCGACAACAGGTTTCCTCACAGGTTCCAACTCTTCCACCACTCCTAATTTCAGATCGATATCTTGAATATTGCAACCTATACTTCGCTAAACCCAAAAATTTGACGCACAATGGACATTTTCAGGGCCCCAAAAAAAGAGAACGGTGAGAGATAACATAAATCGTTTTGAGTAAAAAAAGTTGCATACCGCGGAGATCTTACACCTGTACATTTAACGATTTTCGATACGACCAACCGTTTCCGAGATATATCGATTCCAAAGAAAAGTTTGAAATTCAGGGCCCCCAAAAAGATCCAGCCCTGCACCGTTTTAACGCCCGACAATTGGCTTTCTACAGGGTCTATCGCTTACACCGCACCAAGTTTCAGTTCGATATCTTGAATATTGCAACCTGTACTTCGCTAAACCCAAATATGTCACGCACAATGGACATTTTCAGGGCCCCCAAAAAAAGAAAACGGTGAGAGATATCAAAAAATCAATATGAGTAGAAAAGTTACATACCGCGGAGATCTTACACGTGTACATTTAACGTTTTTCGATACGACCAGCCGTTTCCGATATAATTATATCGATTCCAAAAAAAAGTTTGAAATTCAGGGCCCCCCAAAAAGATCCGGCCCAGCACCGATTTTAAAGCCCAACAATAGGGTTCGCCACAGGCAATAACTCTTTCACCGTACCAAATTTCAGCTTGATGTCTTGAAAATTGCGACCAGTACTTTGCTAAACGCAAAAATGTCACGCACAATGGACATTTTCAGGGCCAAAAAAAAAAAACCCATGAGTGATATCAAAAAATCGTTTTGAGTAAAAAAGTTGCATACCGCGGAGATCTTACACCTATACATTTAACGTTTTTCTATACGACCAACCGTTTCCGAGATATATCGATTCCAAAAAAAAGTTTGAAATCAGGGCCCCTCCAAAAATATCCGGCCCTGCACCGTTTTTAACGCCCGACAATAGGTTTCCTCACAGGGTCTAGCTCTTTCACCGCACCAAATTTCAGTTCGATTTCTTGAAAATTGCGACCTGTACTTCCCTAAACGCAAATATGTCACGCACAATGGACATCTTCAGGGCCCCAGGAAAGAAAACGGTGAAAGATATCAAAAAATCGTTTAGAGTAAAAAAGTTGCATACCGCGGAGATCTTACACCTGTACTCCTAAAATTTTTCGATGCGACCAACCGTTTCCGAGATATATCGATTCCAAAAAAAAAGTTTGAAATTCTGGGCCCCCCAAAAAGATCCGGCCCAGCACCGTTTTTAACGTCCGACAACTGGTTTCCTCACAGGGTCCAACTCTTTCACATCTCCAAATTTCAGCTCGATAACTTGAAAATTGCGACGTGTACTTCGCTAAACCCAAAAATGTCAACACAATGGACATTTTCAGGGCCCCAAAAAAGAAAACGGTGAGAGATATCAAAAAATCGTTTTGTGTAAAGAAGTTGCGTACCGTGGAGGTCTTACACTTGTACATTTAACGTTTTTCAATACGACCAACCATTTCCGAGATATATCGATTCCAAAAATAAGTTTGAAATTCAGGGCCCCCAAAAAAGATCCGGCCCTGCACCGATTTTAACGCCCAACAATAGGATTCGTCACAGTCACTAACTCCTTCACCGTACCAAATTTCAGCTCGATATCTTGATTATTGCGACCTGTACTTCGCTAAACCCAAAAATGTGACGCACAATGGACATTTTCAGGGCCCCAAAAAAAGAAAACGGTGAGAGATATCAAAAAATCGTTGTGAGTAAAAAAGTTGCATACCGTGGAGATCTTACACCTGTATATTTAACATTTTTCGATGCGACCAACTGTTTCCGAGATATATCGATTCCAAAAAACAGTTAGAAATTCAGGGCCCCCAAAAAAGATCCGGCCCTGCACCGATTGTAACGCCCAACAACAGGATTCGTCACAGTCACTAACTCTTTCACCGTACCAAATTTCAGCTCGATATCTTGAAAATTGCGACCTGTACTTTGCTAAACGCAAAAGCGTCACGCACATACATACAGACAGACTTTTTCCAATATACCACGGCTATATGAAAGCCTATAGGATCTTTAGATCCGGCTTTCATAACAAGAACAGCTGGCTTTGAGAAATTGAAACAGATCTCCAGGAATTCAACATCTCAGAATATATTGTACAGGACAGATGTAAATTCAGAATCAAAATCTACAATCACCAATTCGGAGACAAACCCAACACCAGAGCCACTATAACTTGGACAGAAGATGATGATGATGATGATAATTGTTGTTTTAAGGGGCCTAACATCTAGGTTATCGGCCCCATTGGACAGAGGAACGAAGGAAGACGCTTAGCGAGACGATAAAGAGATTTTGGGAGGAAAAGAAGGCCAACACATCAGCTAAGCAGGTTTAATAGAGTAGGGCGTAACGATGTAACAAAAAGCAAAGAAGAGTAAGAAACACTAAGCAAACGTCTGGAAAATTTCACCTACCTGAGCAGGAAAGGTCTTCCGCCCCACATCGTTCAAATTATGGGAAATAATATTTTCATTAATCGTGGTATTGCAAACAACAGCAAGAGCCTACAGAGTTCACATAAAGTCACGAGCAATAGCCGCTACCAAAGCCACATATGACATTAAATCAAATACGAAGCTCTCTTTGGGAACTGCTATGACATTATTCGACTCGAAAATAACGTCCATAGCCACATATGGACTTCAAATCATATGGGAGAAATTATCCCTGGCAGACTTGAGGACGCTTGAAGCGCTTCCTGAAGGCTACCCTGGGGATATCGAAATATACAAAATCTAAATTAGCATAAGAACTCGCCAGGGAGACCTTCTTCATTGATGATCTTCGGATGAAGAGAGGGCAAGCATCCACAGACGTCTGGAAAAAACTAATGCAGGAAAGAATACAGAAAAGGGACGAAATCTGGTTCGAATTTTACACCACGGAGACCATGATGACTAGGACATGGATGAACACTAGTTAAGACTTGCGACACTTTGTCAATTAGATGGCGGTACATGCGTATCACCATAAACTGTGCAATACCGAATAGTTTCATGACCCTGATGAATCCTGCGTATGTAAATTATGCGGGGTGCAATTAGTAGATACCACGTAATTTATTGTGAAAATCGGGGATCATCCATTGCGATGTTTTTTGAATGACATTTGTTATCATAAATATGCACAATTTGTGCACATTATCTTTAATAATTAATCGTGGTATTGATAATATTGGAAACCATTATCTGCCACAGTCTTAGAGACTTTCCCCAAACATATTGATGTGAAATATTTTGTAAATATTCCAATGTAATTACTATAGAATCCAAATCGTGACCCGCGTACATTAGGTGTGTCTCGTATTGATGTTAATTTTCTGTTAGTGCAAAATTTGTCACCGGGGAACTACCCCATTTGCTAATAAAGTAAATTAATAAATGAATAATAATAATCTTCATCATCATCATTTATTGCAAGTGACAGGCCATTAAGACCCATAGCAGAAAAACAAGGGTACGCAATTATTGATTACAATATAAATAGCAAGCATAACATAATATAGGCTATGACATTGTACTTCATAACAGGAAGAATGATTTCAGCTTCTCAAATAATGGTTGCATATATTAGACCAACGATTTCTATCCCTGGCATCTTCCATACTTGCATCTGGATCTACCTGGTTCAGTGCCAACGTAACTCGATCTTTCCATCTCGTTCTTGGTCGACCTCTTGGACGTTTTCCCGTTGGCTGAAAATTGAACACACGGTTCGGGAGAGTACCTTCTGCTCTGATAATGTGCCCTAACCATTGTAATCGTCTTCTCTCTATCTCTCTACTGATGTCTGCCTTTTTATAAAGTCGAAATAACTCCTCTTTACTCCGTCTTTCCCAACTGTCAGTTTCTGGGCAGTATTTTGGGCCATAGATTTTCCGCAGCATTTTTCTTTCAAATGCACATATACGTTCTTCAAAAGTTCTTGGAGTCGTCCACGTTTCACAACCATACATTAAAACAGGTCGTACTAGGGTCATGTATAGGTGGATCTTGTTTTCCTGAGATATTAGACGTGACGTGAAAATTCGATTCATGCTATAGGAAACATGAGTAGCTTTGGTGATTCTTTGTCTTATTTCCTTTTCTATTTCACTTTTGTTTGACAATATTGATCCTAAATATTTGAATGATTCAACTGTCTCAAATTTGTGCATTCCAACGTCGATAGCGATCGGAATATTCTGTCGACGTGATATAATCATGTATTTTGTTTTCGATTCATTAACCACCAACCCCATTTTCTTTGCTTCCAGTAGGAATCTTGATGTATCAGTCGTTACCTGATCCAAAGTGTTCCCCATGATCACCACATCATCAGCAAATGCAAGAATAATGTCGGATCCGACCATCTCCATTTCCCTATTCCAACCAGTTCCACGTTTAATCTTTTCCAATGCTATATTGAAAAGGACTGGGGCTAGAGGATCTCCTTGTCTTAGTCCACTTTGAACGCTAAAGGATTCTGATTCTTGATTTGAAAACCGCACCTGGCATCTAGAGTCAGAGTAACAGGTCTTCATCAACCTTATGTACTTCATTGGAATGCCCATCTCGTGCATAGCCGTCCATAATACTATACGGTTTATACTGTCATAGGCCTGACGAAAATCAATAAAGATTAAATGCAATTCCTTGTCAAATTCGTAGAATTTCTCCATGAGTTGCCTCAATGTAAAGATGTGGTCGATAGTAGACCGACCAGATACAAAACCACATTGGTATGAGCCTGTAATATCTCCCAAAAATGGCCTAAGTCGATTCATAAGCAGTGAGGTAAAAATTTTATATCCTATCTCGAGTAAGGCAATCCCTCGGTAGTTAGAAGGTTGTGTGGCATCACCTTTCTTAACAAGTAGTTCCGTGAAGAACTATACAGCCTATTTTCATATATCCTACTTATGTTAATTGCCACTATCAACATACACAATTTCAGTTTGATTGCTGTAATCGATTCGTAGATATTGAGAACCGACTAAATATTTCGGATGGTCGCCATGTTGGATTTTATATATGTAGGTCCTAGAGTTATGTACTGTTACATGCAGATTATTGTGAACGTGTAGTATTCAAACTTCAATCGCATAGTTAGGACACAAGAAAAAACAAGGAGATAAAAAAAAATTTCACAGCTGCCATCTTGAGGTTATCTAAACAATTGAAATAAATTAGATGCCAGTGGATTAACATTCGTATAAGGATTTACTGTACCAAGTTTCACTGCACGCGGATGGTTAAATTGCGAGAAACGTCCATGTGAATATTTATAATTCGCGTCACCGCCATGTTGGATTTGTGATCACCAGGTTATTTAAAGTCCTATAGGTGAACTTAAGTTCATAGCCCCTATGAACATTAAAAAATGCAGTTTGATTGCTAAAATAGATTCGTAGATATTCAGTATCGTCTAAATATTTCGGATGGTCGCCATGTTGGATTGTTAAATGTATAGACCATAGAGTCATGTACCATTGAAGGAAAATTATTGCGTAGGTTCATTATTCAAACTTTCACTTCAATCGCATGACTACATCACAATAAATAAAATCTTAATTTTAAAATTCGCACTGCCGCCATCTTGAGGTTATGTAAACAATTGAACTAAATTAGATACCAGTGAATTACAATGTGTATAAATATTTCCTGTGCCAGGTTTCAGTGCGCTTGGAACATTAAATCGCGAGAAAGGTCTATTTAAAATTTTCAAATTCGCTTGGCCGCCATGTTCGTTTTGTAGTTAACCGGGTTTTGAAAGTCTTATAGATGGTCTTCCAGTAGTGCCCTTTATCTCCGTACAAAATTTCAGGGTTTTACCGCTAATAGTTTCAGAGATATAGAATGCCGGTGAAATATTTCGCACATCCGCCATCTTGTGATTATGTAAACATTTGAACGAAGTTAGATGTCGGTGCATTACAATGTATATAAACATATACTGTACCAAGTTTCATTGCGCTTGGTTGGTCAAATCGCGAGAAACGTCTATTTAAAAGTCGCAAATTCGCTTGGCCGCCATGTTGGTTTTGTAGTTACCAGGTTTTTAAAAGTCACATAAGTGAACTTATAGTAGTTCCCTCTATCACCATAGAAAATGTCAAGGTAATATCGGTAATAGTTTCGGAGATATTGAATGCTGGTGAAATATTTCGCACAGCCGCCATGTTGGAATGGTGAGTCGTAACAAAATTTGAAGGGCACGATCGAGGTCGCCGGGAATAGTGCTATGAACTTTCCGAGTTTCATTGAAATCGCTCCAGCCGTTTAGATTTTATTAGGGGGGGGGACACACACACGAATCACACACACACGCACACACACACACACACACACACACACACACACGCACACACACACGGACAAAAGGTGATCTCATAAGCCTATTTTTTCAAAATTGAAAATAGGCTAAAAATGGGGCATATCACGGCTCTCTCCCACTCACTTGGAATAACTTCTTTCCTCCAAATATTAACAATTAATTGTTGCAGATTTTCCATTAACACTGCTCCACCATACCTAATCAACTCGGCAGTAATTCCACTTCCTCCCGGTGCTTTTTTGTGCTTTAGAGATTCCACAATATGTCTTATCTCATCAATAGTTGGCTCAGGTACTTGCATTTCCGCCGTCATCATTGGCACCTGTGCATTTATAGCATCTATCTCAACATGAACATTTAGTAACTGATCAAAATGTTTTCCAAATAGATCTGCCTGTTCTTCAGAAGGTACAATTTCTCCATCTTCGTCCTTTAGTATTAGTGTATGTTGCTTGTAGATTCCCCTCACAGGGTTAACCATTCTAAAGAAGGATCTCGATGCTTTCTTGGATTCCTCTATTGCTGTCAGTAGTGCCTTACCATGATCCCGTTTTTTCTGTCGGATGAGTCGATATGTCATACGTCTCACTTCCATATACGCTGCATTACTGTATTATCTTCCGATGGATATTTCACCCATTGCAATCTTTTTATTGTTCTGTTTTTCACTGCGACTTGACACTCATTATCAAACCAGGGTTTGTTTTTGGTTTTTGGTCGCTGTCCCAAAACTTCATTTGCACTTTGTAGAACTGCTCTCCGCAAAACAGACCACTGCCCTTCCACATCTTCTAATGTATTTGATGTAGATAGGCACTCCTTGATTCGTTCTTGATATTCTTCCCTCACAGACGTAAGGGCCAATTTATCTTTGTCCGGGATGACCATTTCTTGCTTTCGCTTTCGCCATTTGGTAGACAGCTTGAGGCGCAATTTCATTACTACTAGAAGATGATCTGAATTCATATCCGCTCCACGGAATGTTCGTACTTGTTCAACACACCCACGATGTGTACCACCTACTATTATGTGATCAATCTGATTCCTCGTATCTCCACCTGGTGATATCCATGTTGCTTTATGTATTTCTTTACGTGGAAAATATGTGCTGCTGATGACCATTCTTCTGTCATATGCAAATGTGATCATTTTGACACCATTTTCATTGCTATTGACATGGAGACTATCTGGTCCGATGGTTGGACGATATTCGTCTTCACGTCCAACTTGTGCATTAAAGTCATCCAGTATGAGACGAATAGCATGTTTTGGTAAATGATCTACAGTAGATTCTAATTCTGCATACAAGTTGTTTTTCACCTCCTCCTCCGCATCTTCTGATGGTGCATGACAATTTACAACACATATCTTATATGGGGATGCTTTCAAGATCAGTGCACAAATTCGATCATTTATGGGCAACCACTTACTTGCAGCAGAAGATATCTTATTATGTACAACAATTCCAACTCCCGAAGTCCATTCAGGTCGATCTTCGTTACTATTAAACATCATATATTGATTTCCAACATTCATGATCCCTTTCGGTAGTCTTGTCTCTTGGAATGCTGTTAGTATACACCCGTAATTACCCAGCACTGATTCCAGCTGCTTCATTCCTCCTGTCATGATTGACCTAACATTCCATGTACCAATTCGAAAACCAATCAGTCCTTTAATAAAGCCTTTGTCGTCAACCTTAAGATCATTCCTGTATTTTCCTTTATTTCTTTCTTTGATAAGTGTAATTTAAAACTATCAGGATATCAGCCTGATGAGCTCGAGTCCAGTGGTGGGGTTGCCACCTACGGTTTCTGGACCACCGGGTTTGTTATCAAAGTGCCTTCTTCTAGACAGGTTGCTTTCACTGCAGCTTAAAGTGCCCCATCTACACTTACCCCAACCTGGGGTCCAGGTTCTATGCCATTGTCCTTCTGTAGGATCTTCTGCCTTTAGGAATGGTTTCCCCTTCCAAGGACATAGAAAGTGCCCTAACCCCTAACAGCACAACCATCAACTATAAGTGACCGTTGGCCAAATATAGGGGAGACTCCTTATCCCGTTGACATAATAAAAAAAGGATATCTATTAAAAAAGCTTCATATAAAATTTGCTATCAATACAAAAGATCATACAAAAAGTAGGAATCACCAGCTACTTCAAGGAGAAAGGGTCAACACATAACCTAAAATGGTATTTGATAATAATAATAATAATAATAATAATTTAGTAATACTAATTAAGCTCATCCTATAAATGAAGGAGACTCGTAAAATAGTGTGGGCACGATATAGGTGTACAGTAATGTGAAGTCTCTGAACAGTGTAATGTACAAACGTACCTCAGTGCAGATGGTTCCTTGCTAAGGCCGAACCAGGCTGTAACATAAAATGTAGCCGGTATTTACCATGATAATGATGTCAAACAATAAATAATAATAATAATAATAATTAATCCAGACTCAAGTTCACCAACTAGGGAAGAACAAGAAATCAAGCAGATCATTCACTCACTTAAGAACAATAAAGCACCAGGTGAGGATACAATAGTTGCCGAACTCTGGAAATACGCAGGTGAAAAACCAGTCGACAAGCTAACGGATATCATCCGGGAGGTTTGGGAAACAGAGAAACTGCCCAGTGATTGGACATCGGCCCTGATTCACCGCCTGCACAAGAAAGGTGATAAAGCGGACGTAAACAACTATCGTGGCATATCACTCCTCACGATAACATACAAGATTCTCGCGAAAGAGCTTCAAACGAGAGTGGAAGCACAGCTCGATCAACAACTGGGCGAATACCAAGGTGGATTTCGAAAGGGTCGCTCTTGTGTTGAGCAAATCATGAATCTAAAATCAATTCTATCGTACATGAATCTGAGAAGTAATATTATTATTATTTAGGCTATCACTCGTGATACGAGTATGATTGTCTTCCAAGTTACATTTATGTAAATCTTCGCTGTAATCCAACATTAGGCCTAATCATATTGCGTGAGTTCTTTGGTGACTGTACAGTCCGATCCGAGAACCACAGACTCTTCCACAATATTGGCACACAAGGTCTTGAGCAGCCAATGGATCTTGGGGGTTGATCATTCTGCGAATCAAGCGCTCTTTCCTGGCATTTCTTTTTTCAGCCAGAAGCCGTCTTCTCTCTTGTTCGAAGTACAAGTGGCCTTGATGGACGTTGCGGCGCCACTCTGATCGGTCGGATGCGACAGCCTCCCAGTTACCTGTATCAATTTAACATTTCTTCAAGTTGGTCTTCAGAACATCTTTGTAGCGTTTTTGTTGCCCACCCTGCTTTCACTGACCGACATTCAGCTGGCAATATAAGATTTGTTTTGGGAGGCAGGACTCAGGCATGCGAACTACATGTCCTGTCCATCGAAGTTGGTGTTTTATAATGAGAGCCTCTATACTAATAGTGCTAGCTTCCTCTAAAACACTTGCGTTAGTGCGCCGGTCTTGCCATTTAATACCAAGAATTCTCCTAAGGCATCGTTGATGGTATTTTTCTAAAGATACGAGGTGCCTTCTGTAAGTAACCCAGGTTTCGCAGCCATAAAGCAGAGTGGGAACTACAACAGCTTGATAAACGTATAATTTTGTTAGAATGCTAATATCGTGGTTGTCAAACACGCGAACGAGCAAACGACCAAAGGCTGCACTGGCACATTGGAGGCGGTGTTGAATCTCAGCGTCAATGTTCGCATTTGTTGATAGGTGACTACCCAAATAGGGAAAATGATCTATATTCTTTAGTTTATGTCCATCAATCATGATAGCAGGAGCAGTAGCCCTGTCATGTGATGTAGGCTGATGAAGAACCTGTGTTTTATTGGTGTTTATGTCCAGACCAATGCTTCTGTATGCCTCATTGAACACATTCAGGGTGGTTTGAAGATCTTCATCTGAATTTGCTAAGATGACATTGTCATCAGCATACTGGAGATCAAGAACGGATGTAGCTGAGAAGTAATATATTTGTTGTGACCTTTGTTGACTTAAAGAAGGGTTACGACTCGCTGGATTGAAGTACCCTGATCCAGGTTTTAAGAGAAATTGGTTTATATAATGAACCCTTGCAAAGAAGCATATGAGACTCAGTTTCGGGGGGTGTAACGGTTCATATCGTAAGTTGTTGTCAAGGCGCTTCATTAACTTGCAGGGTAACATATAACAAAATAACATGCAGGAAAGAGTGAAGCCAGGGTTAAAACAAATGAATTTAATAACAAATCACCATATTTACACTTAACAATAAACAACAAAAACTCCCATCTGACTCCCACTTAAATAAAATGCCAAAAACTAGGCCAAAATCTCGGGAGAGATTAATTACCTGGACCAAGTGTCCCTAAGATAAAAATAACAAAAGTGACCATATATGTGCGTATATCGTTCTACATGCATCACGATGTGTACAATGAATGCGTGATTCGTTATCATCCAGAATGATCATTCAGACAACGAATCCACATTTCTTAGAGCTAGACCGACACGGGGGAACACAACTACAATACTTAAAATTAAACCGACACTTCCTAAATCTAATATAAACAAACACAAAATTTCCGTGTGAAATTGGAATCAAATTGCCGTACCAACATTTACTGCCTAAAAACTTAGGACTTCTCACACAAATCAACACAAGTACATTAACACGTGACGCAATAAAAAATACACAAATGACCGCCGTCAAAATTTACAAGTACTCTACCACTACACCACACGGGTGTGACACACAAAAATTACATGAATCGAGTCATAAACAAAGCAATAGGCACACAGCCAAAATTTACGTTAATAATACAATATTTTACCCATACAACGTACAACAAGCCGTTACACACATGGCGAACTCCCCAATTAATTATGGCTTAAAATTAACCATCACAATGAACAGGTTTGCTACATGAAAGCTTACAGGGGTCAGTCGGACAATCAGGACTGCCTATCAAAATAAGTCACAGGCACAACGGGCGATTTGTGGAACTCTGCATATCTGTCAACCCACGTGTCAATAGCCTCGACCTCCCAGGACATGGGGTCGAATCTCGAAGAAGTGTGCCCCAAAGCACAATAATACGTGTGTGTGTGTCAGACAAATATGGACAAGAAACAGCGGTCTCCCAAGAGCACCCTGTCTTTTCATCAAAAATACAACAGCAGCAAAAATATGAGAGCGGTAGGACCTCTACCCCCTCGTCACGTAGAATCAACACACACATGACACAGTAACACACACAATCACACGTATGGGTTTTGACAGACCCTGAAATAAAAAGACACAAATAATTTCCACATGCTGGCGCCACCGTTCTATGCCGTGACTAGTCAACCTGAAAAGGACTCAAAAAATCTATCAAAATTAGAACGAAGGTGTTCTACAAATTACTTTTAAGTTGGTGCACTTGGCAACCCTAATATGAATAATAACCTGTTCAGCAAATATCTTACAGTAATTACCTCCCATTCCTATTTCAAATATTAACGTTAATAAAGCACCATTTATCGAATGTAACGGGTTCCGCATTTGCAAGGATAAAAATCACGTACGCACGTCGCGCACACTACATATGACTCAAGGAAAAACAAATATCTAACAAACACTTTGGCCACGCGCCAACGGACATTTAAAACATTTAGTGTCGGTGCAAGAAAAACTCTAAACAACAAGAAAAGAAACATGACTATTTACAAAAGTTCCCCGGCCAAATCTAACTACATAATTGAAATAATCCAATTTTTGTACATCACCGATCTGCTTGTAGAACTGAGGACATCCTCCTCAGCCCATTGCCCCTATGGACAAATTAGCACTCCATCGTGGTCGTCTGCGTTGAATTGTTGAAGATCATCCCAACTCCAAACCACGTGCTGATCATCTTGGTATCGACTCCTTGGCAGAAAAGTTCAATGTTAATTATTTGACTTATCTATAATCGCTTGCAGGTTACTCAATTCGCCCACAATTGTCCTAATGCGATTAATTGCGAAGACTGGCCCTAGATATCTCGCACACACGCACAATAAAACACATGAAAAATACACTGCAATTTATACATAAAATATACACCTCGAGACCACGTCACTGGCTCGATAACAAGTTTAAGATATTGGCTGCACTGGCAGTCGCTATCTTGCTCGGTATTTCCGTACTGTACTGTTGACCTTCGCTCCGGTGAGCGCTAATTAGGGTGTAACAAGACTTGCCCCTCAGAGCTGAAATGGTCGTCTTTAAGTAAATGTTACAAGTTACCACGCACTGGCGTGAAATATTTAGCTCACAAAAATAAAGTTGATTCCAGATAAAATGTACTAGAGATTTAAAAATTCGTTAATACCACTGATGTGACTTTAGCTCCTCAGAGCTCACAAATAAAATAACTTAACCAAATTCAGAGCGTTAAAATCACGATGCAAACTGGCGTGAAGTAAGCCTCTCAAGGCTCCACAAAGATTGACTTAGAGTAGCGTCATGTCAAACTATTTATTAGGAACTGACAGGGGACGGAGGAGTGGGGTGGAATCGGATTAAATTTTCCAGAGTTTTTGTCTCCCAAATATGGGACTAGTGTCATTCTTCTTCAAATAAATCAAACGCCTCAATGCACTCGTGCGGAGATTAATCCGTTCGGCGGTTCTTTAGATAATCAATTCCGCGGGCTTTTTACTACTGACGCTGTCCACCGCGTGGTCATGGCTTGGTCTCTTGTGATTGGCTGATTCAATCGTATGTTCGTTGCAAGTGACTCGTGATCCTTCCTTTATGCTTCCAATTTTGGTACAGTAGTTGCTCCATTTGGCCTTGAACCCGACTAATTCTAGCCGTCCCCCAAGAATAGCTACCAGCTCTGCTCCTGTTGCAATCATTACGAAATGCTGGCCTCCCTTATATCCATGTCCACTTCCTCAAGTACTGCCTGGGCCGTAGTAATAATAATAATAAGTATGAATACTTATTTATCGAAGATCAATAAGGGTTCAATAATAAGACAAGAGCAATCATTCACCAATCCCTGATGGATACAGCTTCCAAAGTGAAATTCAAGGGAAAGATTTCTGAATCCTTCGCTATCGAACAGGGGTGAGACAGGTAGATGGGCTCTCGCCTCTGTTATTCAACTGTGTTCTTGAGAAAATTATTCGAGAATTGCGTAAAGAATTGTGTTAGGATGGTGTAGAGAATGGGGTCAGACTAGGTTGTAAGAACAAAAACCTAACAATCGACTGTTCAGATTTCGCAGATGATGATGCAACTTTCTATAATTCTCTTGATACGGACACATAACAAATCAATCGATTACAGGTGTAAACAGCAAAGACAGGTCTTATTCGTCTCTTTAATTTGGGACATCTCCGGTCGATTTCAGTACAACCGTTCGCATGAAATGCAAATTCAAGTGAGACATGTTCATTTCTACACTCCACAAATTCGAGGGGCTGAAATTCAAGGAAGCAGGCATATTTAAGTTGGGGACGTTTAATAAGTTGTCAAGCGCATCAAATAGGACCAGTGTGCAAAGATTTAGGTTTACATTGATTATTCCCAGGTCAGAGCCTCAAATCCCTGGACTGCTAGGTCTATCTTTCAAATGAGACCATTAACAGTGTACTCGTCTGTATGTGGCGCATCATTAATTCCCCAAACACGCATTTATAAGCAGTGTCTGCGACACCAATGTTCTCACGGTCTAGTTATTGGGTATATTGTGTAGAATTAGATTCAAAGTCCGTGAAATTACATGTACGCAAATATGCCAAGGTAATTATGATAGTGATTATTGTCGGTGATATCTATGTAAATTAGACGCCTCAAAACTAGCCTACTTGCTGAACCGCGATAGGTAGGCTAAATTTGTATATGTTCTTTTGTTCGTTTATCAACTCATTTAAATTTAAATTACTTTGAACTACAGGAAGTAAGTTTAAAGTAATTAATGCTTTTATTAAAATGGAAGTTTTGTCTATACATTGTTTAGAATGAAGAAATTCCATGTCAAATGAGTTCATATACAGTTTGTTTCAGTGAATGTGTGCCAAACGGATGCTGACAATCCAGGCCGCCATACTGAGCACACCGACGGTCCACCTATTCATTGTTAGCCTACACGCATTAGGAGATTCGAAGGGCGTTCTAGAATATTTTACACTTTATTTCTTCCTACCAAAATGAAGTACATTGCACATCAGTTGTTACGTCCACCGTCTCAACATAATCTCCTTATAACTTTATGCACTTTTGCCAACGATGTGTCAGTTTCTCCAGGCGTTCCTTAAACCATTCTTTCGAATAGTTGCGTACCCATGCCTTGACAGCTGTGTCCAGTTCTGCAAATTCCGCAAAACGGCGTCCACATAGAGGTTTCTTCATGTTCCCGAACAGGTGATAATCAGTTTGTGCCGAGGGTATGGAGGATGTCGCAGCACCGTGAATCCCATTTAATCATTGCGATCGGTGGTCTCTCGGCTAGTGTGGGGGCGGGCATTGTCATATTGCAGAAGCACACCTTTAGCCCATCTTCCTCGACGCTTAGTTTGAATGGCACGACGTAAGCGCTTAAGGGTTTCCATATATGCTGCGCTGTTAATCGTGGCCCCCAATTCCAGCCAGTCAATAAGGATGATGCCCTTTGTGTCCCATTCGCTTGCCAATTCATGGCACTGCTCGACTTTTATGCTTCTATTGCATCGATCGTTTGTGGCTCATAGTAATGGAGCCATGTCTCACCACCAGTCACAAGCCTAGCCATGTTCACTGCATGATATTCTAAAAAAGCTATAATATTTAAAGGATTTGTTGTAATGCTCGTGATATGTTTATAGTTAGGCCTACACGGCACCATCATCACAAGTGCAATGTGAACCATACCCGGACGTACAAAAAATATGTTGTAGTAAGTTACAACCAATGTGACGTTGCAAAGACAATAGAATATTTCCTTTTATATATTTCTTCACATATATCTCATACAATTTGTAATAGCACAATTCATAACCTTCATCTATTCCTTTACAAAGCCTTCCTGCCATTGTCTCTCACACCTCTGGAATCCACAGAGCAGACACTCCCGCTCGACAAGTTCCAGCAACACTCAAGCGCTCCAACGCAGCCCTGACCATCCTGCACGTCCTCCTAACATAACAACTTTAGTTCAATCTCTCGCCACCTCCTAAGAACACTAAACATACCATAGACAGACATCACAGCCTACAGGATTTCAGGAAACAGGCCTCCAAACCTTGACAGTATCTCGAGTGCTTACATTAAATAAGAATACAGCAAAAGTATGAAGATTAAATAAATCATAATTGTTTTCAGCAAATATGATATAATGAATATTTTCAAACTAAAGAACGACAACTTGAAGATGATTTATTGTAGGAATATCTGTAATGGGGCCTCCAGACCTTGAAGTAAACCGTATGCGATATACATTCCACATAGCCACATGGCCGATAGTACGTCGTGGTACCAATCTCCGCCACCGCGCACTCATTGTTTCCGTCCCATCCATTTCCGTTTCATTTTTCAAACTCAGTCCCACAAAAAATATTCAGATACCGAGTGGAAAGATGTTACACATCAATAATTAATACATTTGTGTACTTGGGTGTGTGTGGAATTAGCCTGATAATCTGTGTTAATGTGTTGGATATAAAAAGTAGGTTAGCTCAGGCAAGGACAGCATTTCTACAAAAAAGGAATCTGTTGACATCGAATATAGATTTAGGTATTAATAAGTCATTTTTGAAAGCCTTTGTCTGGAGCGTGAAGCTCTATGGAAGTGAAACTAGGACTATTGGTGCAGCAGAAAAGAGGAGAATTGAAGCGTTTGAAATTTAGTGTTACAGGAGAATGATGAAGATCAGATGGGTAGATAGGGTTACAAACAAATAGGTATTGAGACGAGTGGGAGATGAGAGATGTTTCTGGCGACTGCTAATGAAGAGAAGAGATAGGTTGGTTGGACACATACTAAGACACCCAGATTTAGCAAGCTTAGTTATGGAAGGAAGGGTCGAGGACAAGAACTGTAGGGGTAGACCAAGGTTATAATATGTTAAACAGGTTGCCTCGGATGTAGGGTGTGGTAGCTATGTAGAGATGAAGCGATTAGCTCAGTACAGGGAGGTATGGATAGCTGCATCAAACCAATCAAAAGACTGAAGACTGAAGCAACAGCATTGTGATTGCTGTATTCGTGTGTGTGTCACGATTGGGAAGGAGGCGGCCATGGCTTTATGTTAGGAATCATCCAAGCATTTGCCTGGAGTAGAAGTGGGAAACCACGGAAACCATTTACCGAATGACTCAGATGGGAATCAAACCCACCTGTACTGAGCTTTTCCTCACGATACTGAGTGTCTTCCTTCGTAGGGGAAGTAAAGCGCCCATGGCATAGCTCTAAGACCAGAAATAGATTTCTCCGCAGAGCTGGGAATCGAACACGGATCTCCAGGGATGCTAGTTGATAAGCCACGATGTGGTCTACAGCTTAGACCCTTCAGGTTGACAAACCAGTCAGTTGATCACCATCCTATTAGAGGCATTACTCTGCTGTAATGCTAGGTCTCCACTGATCTATGTTGATAGCGCGTAGTGATAGCCTGGTTGAACGATGATGACAGGGCTCTGAATTGATATAATTCGGAGTGATCAGCCTGTGAATTGAGATAGCATGGACTGCCGGGCCGTAGGACAAGCAGTGGGAATTACATCCCAATAATCAACATTTCTATCGAGCCGAGAATGGTAATTATGTTTACACCATTCCTACAGAACTCATCAAACACCTGCACACCTTCGAACTTTGGAATTTTAAGCATAACTCGTATTCTTCTGTGCTGAATACGAGACACAACCCGACACTAGCAAACAATTCGATCCAAAACGTTTCCATCAAAATAATATGAATTCAGTATTTATCGAGGATAAAGTTTGTAATAACCAAATAGGCTCTACAATCAGTTTAATTGTTGCATATTGTATCTTTATCTCTTTTTCGGATTGTTTGTCTGTCCGATTCTTTGAATGTCGGTTTGTCTGATTGTATTTTTGTCGGTTTTTCTGATTGTCTGTTTGTTTCTGTGTTTCTCTGAATGTTTGTCTGTCTGCTTGTGTGGGCATCAATTGCACCCGGGAATTCCAGTCAGGTAGCCAGGGTTACCTCAATTCCACCCGGTCCTCCAAGGGACCCAGAAATGAGTTCCTCAACTCCGCCCAGGCTTTTCCCCAATGACGTAAACAAATGTCATAACCCTCCTGCTCTCATACCAAGGGCCGGGGGTTATAGTTTGAAATGAAGTAAAGATTTATGTGATTTTAAGATACTGATTTTTCTAATTTTATTAAATTTCCTGCCCATATTTTTATTTAACAACAGTGATTAATATCTAGCTCTTTATGTATTATGTTTATATCTGATTTAACGAATGAATGGACTTTACTTCAGAGCGCTTGACCGATGCCGTGGTGGTGTTCGCAAGACATTGTTGTGCCATTGATGTCAAGTCCGCTCATTCGTTAAATCAGGTATAAAGTGTTTGGCACATTATAACTTATATGGCAGAAATTACAAGTGATTAAAAATTAATAATAATATTATTTAAATAAGTCTGCCAAGTTTTCTATTTTTTTCTACAAATTTTATACATTGTTTTTAACATGTGCATAATTAAATGTTTGAATGTTTATTAACCTTGTCAGACATTATTAAATTAAATTTAGATAATAATAGGTGTATAATTTGAACCTTAAAGAATACTTTCGATATCAGGTGCGTTTGCTGAAAATACTGTTTTCCAGCCTAGAACGAAAAAATCAGCTGCATTCAAGAATTCGCTCATGCGCTGCATAAGGTGTTTGATCGGCCCTTGGCATGCGAGCAGGAGGGTTATAACATTTGTTTACGTCATTGGGGATAACTCCTTTGCCGACCCCTTGTCTAAGACTGAGCGGAGTTGAGGAACTTATTTTTGGGTCCCTTGGAGGACCGGGTGGAATTGAGGAGAATCGGGCGGAATTGATGTTCGACCGTCTGCTTTTCTGTTTGTCTGTTTTTCTGTTTTCTGATTGTCTGTTTGGCTGTTTCTCTGTCTGCTTGTCTGTTCATCGGTATGTCTGTTTGTTATGGGGTGGTGTTTCATTATTGGAGTGAATGGCTTGAATTATTGCTTATTTAAGTTGAAACCATCTCTTGAGGAAGGGAGCAATAAATTATAAAACAAAAAGAATGAAAAGCAGTCGAAGGAAATCAAAAATCCCTCTGGATGTCAAATGGGCAGGTGAAAAACTAAAGGAAGTAGGCGACTTCTGCTACTTATGAAGCAAAACAACCAGTGATGGACGAAGCAAAGAGGATTCAGACAAGGAAAGCATTTCTACAGAAAAGGAATCTGTGGATATCCAAACTTAGATTTTAGTATTATAAAGTAATTTTTGAAAGGATTTGCCTGAAGCGTGGTGCTCTATGGAAGTGAAACTTGGACAGTTGGCGTAGCAGAAAAAGGAGAATAGAAGCATTTGAAATGTGGTGTTACAGGAGAGTGATACCGTTCAGATGGGTAGATAGGTTTACTAATTGAGAGGCATTTACACTACTGGGCGAGGGGACATGTTTCCGGCGAATTCTAATGATGGTAAGAGATAGGTTGGTATGACACGTAATGAGACACCCAAGAAGAGCAAACTTAGTTACGGAAAGAAGGGTCGAAGATAAGAATTGTAGGGGCAGACCAATGTTGGAATATGTTAAACAGATTGCCTCGAATGTAAGAAGTGGTAGCTATGTAGAGATGGAACGATTTGCTCAAGACAGGGAGGCATAGAGAGCTTCACTTGTTGCCATGGTAACTAAGTATTGGAAATGCATCGCTTCCTAAGAGTAGAAACTTAAGGGGGGACCTACAACTATAAGGATCCAAAGATCATGTATATTTCACTTTTTTATTCCTCAGAAAGTACTAAAGAATTCTAATTTGTTCTGCCAATCACAATATGCTTTGCCAATATGTTCGTGTATTTACAAGTCATACGGCAAATGCATTTCAGCAAATTAGGCATTTAAAATGGCGGCTGCATATTTTGCACTGTTCCTCCGTTTCCCTAATATTTTACACAAATATCATTTTTAATTGTATTTACTAATGCAGTAGCTATAGATTAACCTAGAATCATTGGAATCTATAAAGAATAAATACTTTTTAAAAGCTTATATTAAGTGTAATTTTTTGCAAGTTTATTCACTGAATATTTTAAGTAAAACCAATAGGCTACTATGACATGTACAGCATCAGTTGTAGGTCATATTGTTCCTCTCTATATGATACACATGTATACTAAATGTCAATTCATTTTCTTGAAAACTCTGGCAGTTACTAAGGAAACGGATTTGAAAATCCAAATTTTCGGGAAACGAGCAACAAAGTTACCAATATGTAGGAAACCATCCAAAACGTCGGTGACGTTTTTGGTCATAATTTCAAAAGTATCAAAGAAATTGTTGCAGTGATTTGAAGAGGAAGGATGAATAAACGTAGACAAAAATTGAAAAATGACTAAATTTAATCCTTATAGCTGTAGGTTTCCCCTTAAATGCGTTTGCACTTGTTGCCATGGTATCTAGTTGAGTATCGGGAATTAATCACTTCTAACGACCAGGGACTTGAGTGCTTTTGCACTTTTTGTCATGGTAATAATAATAATATCGTATGGCCTCGGGTGCCTGGTGCAAGCTTTGCTATTTGACACCCAGAGGGTAGCTTGCATGTCGAATTTCGTAGTTCATTGACTATGAAAGTCAAGGAGGTTAGATGTTAGATATCTAATCTCCTTGAACACAATAGCGCTTTCTAGTAGAGAAATGAGGAACTTTGTGCTGGCGGAAATTCCCGAGATTAATTTTGCCATTATGAACTCGGCCTACTGAATTCAAATGGGTTCTTTGACATGCCAACATCGTATGACATGCGTATCGTATTTTTGCCGCCTTTCAAAAATCACTTACCACGGTCAGGGGCGAACCTGCAATCTTGGGGTTAGTAGACCGACACGCTATCCACTCACCCACCGTGGTAATTAAGTATCGGAAGAGTGTCACGTCAGATCGCCAGTCTTTAAAAGATATTCATGTTAAAACACACACTAGTTTAGCAATCGCAATGACAAAGATTATCAGACATATTCTACACACAACCAAGTATACGGAGCTACATGGCCATGATGGGGCACTTATGGAGTTAAGGTGGGACGGATATTTTTTCTGGAGATGTGATTTTTTTACATCAATTATGGGTAAATCGAGGCTGCTGATCACGAATATACTATTAGTTTTGCACCCACACCTAACTCCCTTGAGGGACGAGGGTTCGATTTCCCTCCCATGTACTAGGTTATGAATTCGAATTTGCGATGAATGGCCCGGTTTATCAACACAATACCGTTCCGCTCCAGGTCAGAGATCGCGAATTCGATTATGCCACTTAGTACTCTGACATTCAAGGTCGCTACGGATGACTTTCCGCATATTCGAAGTAAGAAACGTTTTCGTACAATTTATATCAACGCAATACCGTACCATTCCGGGGACCTGTACCTGTAAGGGGAATGGAACCCTCGACCCTCAAGGGCTTTAGGTGTGACTTTTCGCACAGCCAATGTAAGAAACGTCTCCATACTATTTATATGAACACAATACCGTAACTTTCCTGGTTACACGACGCAAATTCGAATTTATCATGTAGTAACTGTGAGGAGAATCGAACCCTCGTACCTCAAGGGTTTTAGGTGAGGGTGCTAAACTAATAGTATATTCGTGATCACCACCCTCGATTTACCCATAATTGATGTAAAAAATCACATTTCGAGAAAAAATATCCGTACCAGGTAAACTCCCTATGTGCCCATGATGGGCACAAGAACATTATCAATCAGCAATATTGTCTTTGTCTTGTTGCATGCATTCCGCCATATCCCTGAGTGCAGAACGTGCTACATTAATTACATTACGGGATGTGCTTTTCGTGTAAGGGGCTGCATTCCATTGTCTGACATGGATCGTTCATGTAAGTGAAGCAGGATTCCTGGAAGTCAACAGAAGGCTCACGCAAGTCAGACATGGAATCTCAAAACTGCAAATGGTGCCGTGTGATTTCAAAAGTACACTGCTATTTATTAGCCTACTTTTCACATTTTGCAAAAATGAGGAAAAAGTAGACTTATGAGATCGGGCAAATGTCTGTCTGTCTGTCCATCTATCTGTCTGTCTGTGTGTGTGTGTGTGTGTGTGTGTGTGTGTGTGTCCTATCAACTCCTAAACAGATGCATCAATCGAAACAAAATTTGGTAGGAGTAAAGATCACCACCCTAATGGATACCTGAATATCTCGCGGCCATATTTGAAAATGATGTCAGTGCTACCAACTGCTGAAAAATCGCAATTGACATTTGAGCTCCATGTTGGATATCTTGGAAGCTATGAATGGGAGCTATTTCAAAATTGGCACATGTATAGATAATAACATTGCAGTTTAATTTCCAGGAGGCCATACATGGCAGTGTTGCCAAAATGATTATAAACTTGCTGATAAGTCCAAATTTTAAATGCATATAACTTCTACACTATCAATTGGATTTCAACCAAATTTAGTATGTGCTATGTGCATATAAACAGATACGACTGATCATATTCTTAAGAGCCACCAGGGCTGCCAACTGTTAATAAATGCTCTCAATTTCTTTAAATCCAAATACCCATATATCAGAATGTATGCAAGCCGACAGCTTTAAACTATGCACACGTATAGTACCTGACATTCTATATTAATTTGGAATAACTTATATACGTCAGTGCTACCAACATGATTCTAAGCCAGCTGAGATGTCCAACTTTAAATACATGTAACTTCTATACTATCATTTGGATTTCAACCAAATTTCGTGTGTGCTATGTGTACCATAACATATATGACTATGCCGATTCTTATGAGTAATCAGGGCTGCCAACTGTTAATAAATACGGTCTCTGTTTTTGTTACCCTAATATCAATATATCAGAAAGTATGCAAGCCAGTAGCTCTAAACTTTGCACACGTATAGTACCTGGCATTCTAGATTAATTTGGAGTAACTAATATAGGCCTACGCCAGTGCTGCCAATATGATTCTATGTCTGCTGTTAGGTCCAATTTTAAAATGCATGTAACTTCTATACTAACTAATGGATTCCATTCAAAATTGATACAACAATAGATCACATTATTTCTGACCAATACATATATGTCATTGTTGCCAACATGATTTTACGCGCGCTGTTACATCCAATGTTTAACTGCATGTAACGTCCATGCTACCCATTGGATTTCAACCAAATTTTGTATTCTGTACCTTAAGAGATGGAACTAAGAATATAATCAGTCACCAGGGCTGCCAACTGTAGTTCTCTATTAGGCTACATTATGCCAAGTATACAGTATTTCGAACTAATTAGAAATTTCGATATTACCAAATTAATTTCGTCATTATTCTAGATAGATCCATATAGATTAATCATTGGCATGAATCTTAAATTTTAAGAAAAGTAGGCTCTTTAGTTCGTCTCGGAACTTCTTGTTTATTTAGTTAGTTTTCTTCGGTAAATATATTGTTGCGCTTCCGCCAAGTCTCGTGTCCCCGCCTGATGGCTCGGACTTCAGCCACAGGCCGATCAGGGGCTCTCCAAGATCAATTACCAGGATCGTTATCGTGTCCTTCCGATAGCTTCTGATAGCGATTTTAGCACACCCCTATACAGAAGGAAACGGGATTGGGAGGAGATTTAGGAATCGGGGAATGCTCCCCAATAAAAGAGAATGAAGGCTTAACTCCCAGTTTATTCCTTTAAGGGAGTAAAGGAAGCCACCACATGGATACAAGGATTGAATCTGAAAGGAAATAGAAATATTGGTTCTCACCTGATTTCCCAGTTGGTGCTCTCAAGTACCGGCTCAGCTCCGTGCCCCTTGGTCAACGAGCGCTTGACCCAACTTGCCCGATCTCCCGATCAGCAAGCAAACGCCCTCGCACTCTCAGACTACTGTCCCTGCCGTGCTTGACTGAGCCCTCACACCTGGTTCGCAGCGTTTTATAATAAGGCAGCACGGTTCTTGCTGACCAGTTTGAACTGAGGTTGAATGTCCGGTACGGTTTCGCCTTGAACCGACCCGGGACATAACAATATTTAGCCTACTTTTCATATTTTGTAAAAATGAGGAGAAAGTAGACTTATGAGATCGATCCGGGCAAATGTGTGTCTGTCTGTCCTTCTGTCTGTCTGTCTGTCTGTCTGTGTGTGTGCCCAACCCCGCCCTATCAACTCCTAAACGGCTACAGCTATCGAAACCAATTTTGGTATGATTAAAGAGCTATGCCTGAATATCGCAAGATTATATTTGAAAATGACGTCAGTGCTACCAAATGCTGAAAAATCACAATATGCATGGGAATTGTTCCAAAATTGACACACATATAGATAATACTAGGGAAATCTCGAAGCCGACCCCGAAACGTCAAAATGCTCTAACATTTGACTGATCAAAAGTAAATTAGCATAATTATTTTATATTCTTGAAGGAAATTTAATGCTCTACAAATTAATTCCTGTAAATGGATGCCAAACAGATTGGAAGGGCAAGTTTGACGTGAAACGTGAGCCACAACACATTTTGCTGTAAATTGTCCATGCTCACCGGCTCATATCTCGGAGACGGTAACACAGAGAAGTAAATATGAATATACGATTTTGTAGGGCATTTAATCAACTTTAAGTTTAAAACGTATAAACATTTCTGTACGACGCGCCATTTTAGAGGGATTTAGGGGGAATTCGGAGCCCCCCCCCCCCCCCCGCACGTGGCACCTGAAATCGACGGGACATTATTAGGTGTTGTTCAGGGGACCTCCCCCTAAGCATTCCTGAAACTTTTGGAACTACATGACTAAATGCAGCAAAAACAACTAATTTGACTGGACTATAATAGGAAGAAAATGCGACGTTTTCCTTGCATTCCCATGATCATAAACGGTCATATTTCGTACAAAATAGGAATACAGGTTGAATTTGATAGAAATACCACAGTTTTCATTAAAAACAAAGTTTATCCTGCTTTCTATTGGTGAAAAATAGAACTGACTGGCGGCTATAATGGCTGCTAGCGCCTTTGAAGATGGAACGTTGTCGATAGGAACTACTGCAGCCAATCTAGAGCTGGCTTGGCAGAAAGGCTATAAATTTGATTTAATTCTATTTGACCATATCCAGTTTACCTCAAGGAGGTATCCTATGGTCTTCAAAAATTGCAGAGTAGCCTATTAGTGTCTCTACTCCGGTGAGTGGAACTTATTGTTATTATTTCCGTTTCGGTCATCTAGGAACCAAGGGTCTATTTCAATGATTTGTCTTTTGCTGTTCCTTCTTCTCCCTCCGGTATTCCTTCATCATCTATGTTTCCTCTTCCTTTCCTCGGACCATTTCGAGCCGGTTTTCTTTCCCTTCCTCCATTGTAAACCTTCCATTTTTAGCACTTTTTGCCTAAAAATATCACTCTGTGGTGTATCTTCTTCTCTGATATTACAAGGTGCATTCAAAGAGTAACGAGCCGGAGGCTGGAATGCGCAAACCGGTGACGACATCGGCAAATCGTGGGGTGTGTAACGAGGTGTGGTTCCGACCAGACCGTGGAAGGTCACAGCCCGTCGCTAGAGGGCACGTCACGAGACGGTACAAAGCGAGCAGCAGATGCATACATCGTCCAACGCTGCCTGTCGCATTGCAAACAGTGACATGGAGGCTTCTACCGAAGAGCAAAGAGGTGTTGTTCGGTTTCTGACAGCGAAAGGAGTGGGGGGAACGGACATTCATCGCCGAATGTCACAAGTGTACGGCGAACACTGCATGTCCCTTGCAAGGATCAAGGCGAGGCACAAGCGCTTCAGGGAAGGATGGCTGTCGTTAGCCGATGATGCCCGGTCTGGGGTACCCCCCTGCATTACCGATGACAACGTCCAGCTGGTTGATGCACTCATTATCCAGGACCGCCAAGTGACAGTGAACGCCATAGCCACCGTGGTCGGATTGAGCGTCGGAGGTGTGCACACCATCATGAAGGAACGACTGCACTTGCGGAAGGTGTGTGCCGAATGGGTGCCCCACAGTCTTCAACCACACCAGGAAGCATGTCGAATGGCCTACTGTCTTGGTCTTGGTTGGACGATTGATGCATGCTGCTGCTCGCTTTGTATCGTCACGTGACGTGCATGCGTGCCCTCTAGCGACGGGCTGTGACCTTTCACGGTCTGGTCGGAACCACATCTCGTTAGACACGCATGGATTAGCCCATTTCGTCACCAGTTTGCGCATTACAGCCTCCGGCTCGTTACTTTTTGAACAAACCTTATATTTCTTTCCAAATCCTTTTTTACTTCTTGTACCCAGGTTGTTGTTAACCTACTGTACGTCATCCATCCTGTAGCAATCCCCTCTTCCGTATTGTTTCTGATATGTTTTATATTTTTCGATATATTAATTCATCATTACTTCTTAATTCCTAGAATTCTGCAGTTTTTAAAGGACCGAGTATTTTGCGTATAATTCGTCTTTCTACTACTTGTAATTTTTCCAATTTTTAGTTCAGTACGAGACATTCAGGCATTCCGGTTTGTCTACGGTGTTGTAGCGCTGTATATTAAGATCCCTAGACAAACACCTTTTGTTGTAGGTATTCCCAGTTAAGCCATACGCTCTTTACATCTTTCGTATTCTTCCTTCTACAGAAGATTTTTCCAAACCTTTTCATGAATAATTTCCCCCAAATATTTGAACCTCCTTACCCTCTTTGTTTGACCAATTTCTTTTACTAGCATTTCTGGAGCATTTTTTATGTTTGTCATAAATTTGGTTTTTGCTACAGAAATTCTTAAACCTGTTTTGTTGGCTATCTCTTCTAAGAGATTGACCTGTATTTCTGCGTTTGCCAGATTTTCAGAAAGTATGGCAAAATCATCTGAAAATGCTAGGCAGTTTATTCCAATACGGTACCTCTGTTCTTTCTTCCCATTGTTATTGGTGATAGCTTATGTTCTTTCACTTTTCTCCAAGACGCAATTGAAGCCATCACCTTGCCTTACACCTGTATTTAGCCTATTTTGAATGGTTTAGATACTTCACCCTGAAATTTTATTTTTGATACAGTGTCTGTGAGGGTGTCACGGATCAGGTCTGCCAATTTTGATTTAACTCCAAATTCTCGAATTATATTATCCAGAGTTGCCCTATCAACAGAAACAAATGCCTTTTTTAAAATCTATAAATGTTACTTCTATGTCCTTAGAGTTCATTAGCCTGTGACGGATTATGCACTTCAGGTTGAATATCTGTTCTGAACGAGATCTGCCCTCCCTAAATCCACTCTGATATTCACCCAATTTATGATCAAGAGTTGCTTCTGTCCTGTTTACGTGTTTAGTAACATTATTGAGAATATCTTATAGGCTACTGGCAAAAGGGATATACCTCTGTGAGGTATTAACATCTTGTTTGTTACATATTTTGTGCAAAGGATGTATAAGAACCACTTTCCATTCTGCCGGGATCTTTCCTGTCTTTCAGATTGTTTCAAAGATAATTTGTAGGTCGTCTATGATTATTGGTTGAGGCCATTTTATAAGCTAAGCTGTAATAAAGTCCTCTCCACTAACTTTGTCGTTTTTAGGGCTTCCATCGTTTTCTTCAATTTTTTCAACAGTAGGTGGGGAATCATCTTCCAATTTCTCATGTATCTAAGGAAATTCATATTTGTGGTACGGCTCTTCACATCATTGTTACAAAGTACATTCGCAGTTTATAATCTTTTCCGGTCTTACCACAATTTTTCCACTCTGCAGATTGCCTATGTAATGGTTGCACGTATATGTGTTACGTCTTTATGTATCATTTATTTGTAATACATGCCAAGGATATTGATTTATTTAGATTTTAAAGTAGTTAGATTAATGTTAACTTGTTTGTTTATCAGCAATTTGTTTCCTAAAGCACTAACAACGTTCATTGTAGAAATAATTACCATCGCGCTGTCAATGTTTGACGTACAGAGTATTCTTACAGCCAAGATTGGAACTGCTACTACTTCATCACCGGCCTTGACATTCCCAGTCAGAACCCATGTATAACATGTAATTGGAAAGTTTCTACTCGTTGCCGGTAGAGCGCACTCCCCTCCCATTATAGGCGCGATAAGGAAAAAGCAGTACAGTACGTTCTTCTCACAGTGTTACGTGTAGAACAACAACGTTTTGTTTCAGTTTCAATTATTGTAAGTAGTCGGTATTAATATACTGAATTCCTACGTTGTTTGGAGTGTTCGCTTATGAAGTTGTAAAATGCTGGGATAAATTATGAACTATGGTTTGAACGCCGCTGCTCAAATCCAGTATGTCATACTGTTGTGTGCCATTTTGCACTTCAAATAGGAAGAAAAGCGGAGGTGTGCTTTCATTTCATGAGTTCCCGTGTGACACAGATAGGTGTGATGAATGGCTTAGGGTGATTTCTCGCGATAAGTTTGTTCCGAACACGAACTCTCCTTCGTCTGTTGTATGTAGTCTTCATTTTAAGGAAGATGATTATTCACATGTAGGCAAGTCCAGAAGGCTAAAGAAAACTGCTGTGCCGTCGGTGTTTGCTAATTATCCAGTCTATAAGTTACCTGTTATAAAGAGACCCCGAAGGAGCATTGTCAAGTTCAAATTACCCTCACCCAAAAAACTGAAGAGTATTGTACATGATGAGGAAACTCCAGCTGTGGAAATTCCCAGTTCGCCCTTGCCTTACACTCAGTCTGTGAATATAGGACACTCGAGCACGCAGACTGATGCCTACGAGATCAAGGAAATGATGAAAACGATTAATCGGTTGCGAGTGAAAGTAACACGGCTGAACAATTCTCTGCAGAAAAAATAGGAGGAATTAATGGAAACAAAAGTTACACTTAACCAATTCAAAGATGATTTATTTCACAAAGAAATTGAGCACTTGAAGCAAGATGCGACTGAAGGAGAAATTCGAGCGAAGTTCATTTTAGAGCAGCTACTTTTGTACAGTAAACGCAGACCGAGTTGGAGTTTAGATACAATTAGGGAGTGTATTATTTTTCAATATATCTCACCGAAGGGTTATTCCCATGTAAGGAAAAGGGGCTTTCTGAAATTACCCTCAAAGAGGACTCTATGTAGATATTCCGGTTCTGGTGATTGTGCGACAGGTGTTACTACATTGATTAAAGACAGGCTTATATTAGAGGCAAACAAACTGAATACTCCTGAACGTTTCTCATCCCTGGTTGTAGATGAGGCTGCAATAAATCCTAAGATTATTTATGATAGGAAACTCGGCTGCTTCTTCGGGTACAAGGACACAATTACAGCACCGTCTCATCAAAAGGAAAGAGAGGATGAAAATTACAGCCGGGAACAAGTAGCAGCCAATCGTGTGTTGTGTTTTGTGCTAAGAGGCCTTTCGACAAATTATCAGATACCGTGTGCCTTCTTTTTCACGAAGCAGCTGTCAGGACGGGACTTACATAAATTCGTGCTGGACGTTATTCTCGAGGTTGAACAATGCGGTTTCATAATTATAAGAATTGTCTCTGATAATCACAAAACTAACACCACAATGATGAGGCATTTAGGGGGAGGGAATTTGCAACCAATGGTTAATCACCCATACGACGAGTCTGGGAAGTTATTCCTTAGTTTTGATCAGTGTCACATTCTAAAAAACATTAGAACGCAGTTTCTGGAACGAGAGATGACTGATGGTACTGGAATAATTTCAGGGAAATACTTGTCTTTACTATACAAAATGCAAAAGGATGAGATCGTCAAACCTGTGAGACACCTCACTAAAAAACACATTGAACCCACTAACTTTGAAAAAATGAATGTTTGGCGTGCCAAGGAAATGTTCTCATCAGAAGTTATTGGTTCCATTAGTACACTGAAAGAAAATGTAGGCATGCACCCGGAAGCGTACAAATTCATGGACGCAGAAGCAACCATACTTTTTATGAAAAACGTTAATAAATGGTTCGCTATGCATGACGTAAGCAACACATATCATCATATTCAGTCTAGAAATCCAGATAAAGGGCATTTTTTCTCATTAAATGACAGTCGCCTTAACTGGCTAGAGGAATATTTTGTTTCTTACCTTGAAACTTTGAAAGCTGCTAGTAACGCTGCTAGAAAGGACTTCCTGACTTCTGAGACTTACGAAGCTATAAAATTAACCACGGAATCAACTGTGCAGTGCATAAGGTATCTTCTAAAAAATGGGTATCATTATGTTCTGACTCGAACATTCTCTAGCGATACTGTTGAATCACTCTTCAGTACATTGCGCCGTATGTCTGGGTCAAATGACATGCTGGACTCAAGATCAGTGAGTTTCAGTTTGCAGAAGATTTTGAAAACTGGAATTCTGAGTACATCAACTTCCAGCAATGTAGAGGACTCTGCATCTAGCATCACAGATAACCCAGTTCAGAACATGATTCTTGGAAATGCACCAGCTTCAGGGAATAGACCTGTCATTCCTCAAAGTATTCTGAATATTCTACAAGATCTGTTAAAGGAGCCTGGTATGTTACATTATCTTTTATAAAGTGGACTAATGATTTGAGTTCTGCACATAACAATAATTACTAGTAAGTTGTGTAATTCACCTAAATCATACTAACTCAGTTAAATTTCATTTTCAGCAATACCTTTTCCGACAATGAAAACGGCAAGTCTGGCTAACGTCGGTGGCTACATTGTACGCGCAGTGGAAGAAAGAATTTCATGTACGGAATGTTTGGACTGCATTTCGCAGATCTCTAACTCTAACTCCTCTCCACTCATGAGCCTTATCAAAACACAAGATTTAGGACATCTGCGTTACCCTAAACCTGCTTTTGTGTCAATACTATCTGTAATTCAGCTCTTCGTTGAAAAAGCTGCGCCATGTGTTCCTGGGAGAAATGTACTAGATGTTATATGTTAGGAACTAGTTCCTGTTTTGTCTAAGAGTCCACTTCTACAGTGTCCAATTTGCGACGAGACCGGTCCAAACGGACTTGCCATCATTATTGGAGAGAAATTTGTATCGCCAATTTTGGATAATATCGCGCAAACTGAAACTGAAAGACTGGTTGCTTCCAAACGCCTCCTATACAAACCGCTCAGCAGGAAAATGCATAAACTTTAATGAAAACTGAGTGATTCTCATCGAATTCAACTGTAACGAGGTGCAAGGTATGTCTAATTTTTCTTCGATTTATTAGCACGCTATTTTATTTTGTGTTATAATTTGCATTTTGATATTGCGGGAATTATAATGATAATATATAGTGTCACTAGCAACCCGCCCAGGCTTCGCCCGTGAACAGTTATGAATGTGCAAGGCATTCCTGTCAGACGTAATTTAAGAATGGCGAGGGGCATGAGACACCGCCGTCCAAACTAAAAACACTTATAGTGGGCGATGTATCGAAGATAGAGATATGCTCTCGCGGACTTTTTTGCAGAATTTTTCATGCTGAACAATTCTTACGCTCATAGTATATTGATATTTTCAACGGTTTGACCAGCGTAAGCTTAAAAAGTGCACGGACGCCAGGTTCTTGTTTCGACCTATTCAATGAAATCTGAAATCGTTACTGCTTGGCTCCCTTTGATCATAAATAAATTATTTTCTACAGAAATGTTCCTCGATATTACCTGTACAGAATAGTGAAAGCCGCATCAAAATCCATCCAGTGGTTCTCGAGATTACCCGTGATATCCAAGAACCGGGGACTTTGTTTTACACTAAGCAGAGCTAAGTCTTCGTCTTGCAGTGCTTGGTGAACAGCGCTGTGTGAGCAGTCGAGTAACTAACAAGATTTCATGTAAAAGGTCTCATTGTCTAGGCCGGTTGTGGAGAGCTCGCATCCAGTCGGCCATGACTTCATCCAGACGCTTCCGCATAGCTTTCCAAATTCTCCGCGCGGAGCGCTGCAGATTGTCCATATCAAAGAGGGTAGGCCTATAAGTAATGATGATGATGATAATTGTTGTTTTAAGGGGCCTAACATCTAGGTTATCGGCCCCTAATGGTTTGGGTGATCGTGAAGATAATAATTTAATGTTAACTAGGACAAAAACTAACTACTAACTTATATACTAGAAGAAGAAATGGATAACAAAAGGAGCATAAGGCAAATAAAGGACAGGAGGAAAAGAAATGCCCTCAACCCTCGAGGAATGCGGATTAAGGGATTGGGAAGGAAGGAGAGCCATGAAAGGCAGATATGAAAGAGAAAGAGGAGCGGGTCCGCCCCAGAGGTAATGGATTAAAGGGGGAAAACCGGACACAGCTCAGGAATCCCTCGGGTTTGCCAACTCCTGAACTCACCAGCCGTGAGCCCCTGAGGGTGTAGCACTATCCAGGGTGCACCATAAGTGGTGGGGCTACACACACCCTGCCTACTTGAGGGCCTTGTGCAGAAGGCAGGAGATAAGTTGAAAAGAAAAAGAAGGCTGACCCCTCGCAGAAGGAGGGTATCCGAAAAGATGAGACAAGGACCAATTAAGGCGGGAAAGGAAGAGTCCCTTGGCCTCGGATACCCTAATACCGTCGGGGTCGGAAGAGAACAAATGTTGACCAAGTGAAGTCGACAGGAAAGAAGACGGAGAGGAGCCTGGAACTAGTAAGTGGAAGCAATGCTGGACTCAGCTGGAGCCCCGTGGTCGCCAGCCCACGTCCCACAAGATGCGAGCCCCTGGGGGGATATAAGTAAATAGAGATACATCTCTGTGGAGGGTTAGGATTTCAACCAATATGGCGGATTGCTAGGCGCTGGTCGCTGGTATTGTGGGCGCAGGCTATGTACAATAGTTGGCACAGAGATGCACTTTCGCAATCCTTCCCTCCATTCTCTACTAGAAAGCGCTGTAGTGCCAAGAAGCTTAGACATCATAGCGCTCTAAGGAACAACAAAAATTCGACACGCGAGCTGCCCTCTGGGCGTCATAAAGCAAAGCTTGCAACCGGCACCCGAGGCCATTCGATATTATTATTATTATTATAATTATTATTATTATTAAAATAGTTGTGTAGAATTTCCCATTCTAGAACCAGATTTCCGTGGTTTTCCACTTCTACTTCAGGAAAATGATGGGTTGATACTTGACTTGAGTGTATTTTGCTATTCGTACCTTGAGGGAAGATATGAGAAGTGGGATGATTAATAATAATCAATCGTGTATTTTCTTAGTTTCCAAGGCCGATTTCAACTCTCTCGATCCTACCTCCAATTACAAATCTCTATAAATAATGTGAGTTTAACAAACTAAGATACCTAGACACTGTCGTCAAACCTGAATGTCTGTAAGCAGCAGAAACGTTGGACATGATTGGGAAAGTTCGGTTTGAATATGTTGGAAGAAAAAAGAGAAAAATTATTAGGAAAGAAGACTAAGTAAGACCAAACAAAGAATTGTACCATAAAACTGAAGGTTTGGTTGAACTGATGAAGAAAAGGAGATTACTGTTCTACGGACATCTCTTGAGAATGGTTGGCAACAGAATGACAAGAAAAAATCGATTTTTTCAGGAAGAGAAAGACAGAGCTCGAATGATTTCGAGAAGTGAGAACGGACCTTGCCAAGATAGGGGTACAAGAAGACGACATAGCAGATAGAGAGAAATTTAAACGACTCATTTCACTCATTGTGTTACATTATGTTATTAGACATCTTCTTCTTCTACTTTCGTTTCACCCTCTTTGGGGTACGTTGAATCAATCATTTCCCTGTACGCTGTTCTTTCCGTAGAGCCCAGTACTTCTTCAGTCTTTCCGATCTTCTTTTCCTCTCTTCTTCTGAGATAGTTAGTTAGTTATTGTTGTTTTAAGGGGCGGAACTACGAGGTCATCTGCCCCTGGTTTGGATTTTAGTGTTGGTAGGTTCCTCAGTTTAGGGGCTGCAACAACACGGTCATATAGCCCCGTGTACTTTGGGTGTGTGTAGAATCTGTCTGATAACCGGTGTTAATTGTGATGACTGTATTAGTGTGTGTATCTGGTTTTTTTTTTTGCAACTTTGAATTGCTTGCCACGGTGGGTGAGTGGTTATAGTGTCGGACTACCAACCCCAAGATTGCAGGTTCGCCCCTGGCCATGGTAAGTGATTTTTGAAGGCGACAAAAATAACGATACTCATGTCATACGTTGTTGACATGTTAAAGAACCCATTTGAATTCAGTAGGCCGTGTTCAATGGCAAAATTAATCTCGGGATTTTCCGCCAACACAAAGTTCCTCCATTCTCTACTTGAAAGCGCTGTATTGTCAAGGAGTTTAGATATCTAACCTCCTTGACTTTCATAGCGTTCAAAGGAACGACGAAATTCGACATGCAAGCTACCCTCTGGGTGTCAAGTAACAAAGCTTGCACCAGGCACCCGAGGCCATACGATATTATTATTATAACTTTGAATTTTCAAATAGTTCCTACTTTGGCCGCCGAACGCCACCGTCAACGACTACTAGGCCTAGTTCAGAACTTAGCTACTAGACACCACCGCAGTCGGCTCCTGGCAAAGAACGTAGTAACCTAAGACCGTTGCTTACATTCTTAACCTATACTATTTAGTTTCACACAGGTGTAATTAGTGGAAAGTTCTTTAACATGCCATAAATCTATGACATGGGACCGCCGGCTTTACGTCCCCTCCGAAGGAAGGCATACTGATGGATTTTTAAGGCTCTTAAAAAATCTGACGGCTTCGGCCGGGTTTGAACCCGCTATCTTGGGCATAGAAGCTCAGCATGCTACTAAGTCATTGTTTTACAAGATGTTATTAGACATCTATATGAGGGGTTTTCATTTAGCATTTCGCTGCTGTAGCTCTAATACTCATGGAGATGGAATGTTTTACCTTTTTAACAGGGCTAAAAAAGCTGCTTTTCCCATTAAGATAATATTTGTCAATGGACCTGATAGTCCCACAGCCATGACATTTTCACTGCACTCGGATGGTTAAATTGCGAGAAACGTCCATGCAAATATTTATATTTCGCGTCGCCGCCATGTTGGATTTGTGAGCACCAGGTTATTCAAAGTCCTACATGTGAACTTAAGTTCATAGCCCCTATGAACATAAAGAAATTCAGTTTGATTGCTATAATAGATTCGTAGATATTCAGAGCCGTCTAAATATTTCGGATGGTCGCCATGTTGGATTGTTAAATGTATAGGCCATAGAGTCATGTACCATTAAAGGAAAATTATTGCGTAGGTTCATTATTCAAACTTTCACATCGATCGCATGATTACGACACAAGAAAGAAAAACTTAATTTTAAAATTAGCAAAGCCGCCATCTTGAGGTTATGTAAACAATTGAAGTAAATTAGATACCAGTGTATTACAATGTGTATAAACATTTCCTGTACCAGATTTCATTGCGGTTGGAACATTAAGTCGCGAGAAAGGTCTATTTAAAATTTTCAAATTCGCTTGGCCGCCATGGTTTTGTAGTTAAACGGTTTTAGTAAGTCTTGTAGATGAACTTCCAGTAGTGCCCTTTATCTCCGTACAGAATCTCAGGGTGATACCGCTAATAGTTTCAGAGATATAGAATGCCGGTGAAATATTTCGCACATCCGCCATCTTGTGGTTATGTAAACAATTGAACCACGTTAGATGTTTGCGCATTACAATGCATATAAACATATACTGTACCAAGTTTTATTGCGTTTGGTTGGTTAAATCGCGAGATACATCTATTTAAAAGTCGCAAATTCACGTGGCCGCCATGTTGGTTTTGTAGTTACCAGTTTTTCAAAAGTCACATAGGTGAACTTCTAGTATTTCCCTCTATCACCGTAAAAAATTCCATGGTGATATCGGGAATAGTTTCGGAGATATTGAATGCTGGTGAAATATTTCGCACAGCCGCCATGTTGGATTGGTGAGACGTAACAAAAGTTGAAGGACATGGTCGGGGTCGTTCGAAATAGTGCTATGAAATGACCGAGTTTCACTGAAATCGCTCCACCGTTTAGAAGTTATTAGGGGGACACACACACTCTCCTCACCCACAAACACACGCACACACATTGTCTGGCTGCGTAGCTCAGGGGTAACGTTCTCGCTTGCTGAGTCCAAGGTTGCAGGTTCGAAACCTGGCGCAGTCAGCTGGCATTTGAGGGTGCGCAAATGCGAGGGAGCCGTGTCAGTACATTTACTGGCACGTTAAAGATCCCCTTCGGGGCAAAATTCCGGCACCCCGGCGTCTCTAAAAGCCAGTGTAGTTAAAAGGGACGTAAAACCAATAACATTATTATTAACACGCACACACACACGGACAAAAGGTGATCCTATAAGCCTATTTTTTCAAAATTGAAAATAGGCTAACCAGATGTTCAGTAAAGAACATATAGCCTAATTTCCCCTAAATGCATGGGTATTGTTATAACTCTTTGTCCTTTTCAAGGAGTATAATTAAATGTTGGTTGTAGTAGCTTGTTGAAATACTACGTGTTATACGGATATTAAACATGAATATGAGGTGGCCTTTGCTAGTGCTACCTCTGTACCAAATTTCGTTCAATTCGCTTTCACCGTGCTTGAATAGATAGGCGGAATCCATTTGCACACATACATGGCCGCCATCCGCAAAGTATTGGGCTGATGACCTAGTAGTTTGGTCAAACGATTCTTCTTAAATAAAGGTATAATGTTGCAAAATTTGGTAGAGATCAGATGATTATGTTGGTCGTAATTTGATTCAAGCTTTTAATATTGGGTGGCCGCCTTTACGTCTTCGTCAAGATGGCGGCAATATAAAACATGATCATGGAGTGCCCTTTGCTAGTGATACCTCTGTACCAAATTTCTTTCAATTAGGTTTCACCGTGTTTGTATCGATTGGGGGAATCGATTTGCACACATACATGACCACCATCTGCAAACTATTAGGCTGATGTCCTTGTAGTTTACTCAAAAGAAGCTTGACATATGATTATATGATGTTGGAAAATTTGGTAGAGATCGGATGATTAGGTTAGTCGTAATTTGATTTTAGCTTTGAACATTTGGGTGGCCGCCATTACGATTCCGTCAAGATGGTGGCGATATAAAACATGTCAATGAGTTGTTCTTTGCTACTGCTCCAAAGTACCTAATTTTGTTCAATTCGGTGATGGTCTTGTAGTTTGGTCAAAATATGCTTCCCACACAAAGGAGTGTTGTTGCAGAATTTGGTAGAGATCAGGTTGGTTGGTCGTAATTTGATTTAAGCTTTTAACAATTGGGTGGCCGCCATTACGTTTCCTCAAGATGGCGGCAATATAAAACATGACAGTGAGGTGCCCTTTGCTAGTGCCACCTCTGTAACAAATTTCGTTGAATTCGGTTTCACCGTGTTCGAATTGATAGGGGGAGACAGATATTCAGAGTACACACACTCACACACACACACAGACAGACACACAATTTTTGGCCCTGTGTCTATCTCATAAGTCTACTTCCATTTTTTGCAAAAATCGAAAGTAGGCTAAACAAGATGTTCAGTAAAGAACATATAGCCTACTTTCTCCTAAATGTATGAGTATAGTTATAACTCGTTGTTATTATCAAAGAGTATAATAGAACTATTCTTTGTTGAAGACCTTAGAAAAGATTTACCTCTACCAAACGCCACAACCTAGATAAAAACTGCTACCATCATTGAAGAAAGAAAGAAAGAAAGAAAGATAAGAAGTATATCAAGAATGTTATGGATCTGGAGACATAATCGACCGGACTAGCTGCGTGGCTCAGCGGTAACGTTCTCGCTTGCTGGGCCCTAGGTTGCAGGTTCGTATCCTGGCGCAGTCAGCTGGCATTTGAGGGTGCACAAATGCGAGGGAGCCGTGTCAGTACATTTACTGGCACGTTAAAGATCCCCTTCGGGCCAAAATTCCGGCACCCCGGTGTCTCTAAAAGCAGCAGTAGTTAAAAGGGATGTAAAACCAATAACATTATTATTATTATTATTATTATTATTATTATTACATATACGACCTGCCGTGGGCAACATCCAACTTTGAGTTGAGGCATGTCTTTACACGTCTGGTTGTGCATGGCTTTCACAACCCTAATTGAATTAACAAATCTTTCCATGACCCTACAGAGACGTGTGTATACAAACTATGTGGATATTTTCGATTGCTATTTGCCTGAAATAAAAGTAGTAATTAATAACCTGAACTAACACCAACGGCTTGAATTCAGTTACTATGTGAAATCGTTTTGTTCTTTACTTCAAATAACATTTTCAAGTAACGCAAAATAGGCTGTTACAAACCCTTTAAAATAAAAAGTAAAAATATATCGTAGTATCATCTTGTCATTCTTCAAATTCGATGCGCATAGAATGCCAATGGTATAGTAATCAATGGAGCCCCACTTAGACTAGTCGTGACATCTAGTGGTGAAATATCGAACAATATAATCCTAACAGGGCGAGTGCATTCTAGCGGCCAGAAGAAGAAACTTTCCAATAAAATCTGGAAGTTAATAAGTACGTCGGCGTGCAGTTACCTTTTTATTAAAAATAAATCGCACAAATTGTGCATATTGATGAAAACAAACTGTCATTCACAAAATTTTACAATGGATGATCCCCGATTTGCACAAGAAATTACGTGGTATCTACTACATTGCACCCCGCATAATTTACATACGCAGAATTCATCAGGGTCATGAAAGTACTCGGTATTACACAGTTTATGGTGATACCCATGTACTGCCATCGAATTGACAAAGTGTCGCAAGTCTTGATTTGTGTTCATCCATGTCCTAGTCATCATGGCCTCCGTGGTGTAAAACTCGAACCAGATTTCGTCCCTTTTCTGTATTCTTTCCTGCATTAGTTTTTTCCAGGCGTCTGTGGATGGTAGCCCTCTCTTCATCCGGAGGTCCTCAATGAAGAAGGTCTCCCTGGCGAGTTCGTATGCTAATCTTGATTTTGTATATTTCGATATCCCCAGGGTAGCCTTCAGGAAGCGCGATTTGACTGCTTCAAGCGTCCTCAAGTCTGCCAGGGTAATTTCTCCCATATGATTTCAAGTCCATATGTGGCGATGGGCGTTATTTTCGCGTCGAATAATGTCATAGCAGTTCCCAAAGAGAGCTTCGTGATTGTTTTGATGTCATATATGGCTTTGGTAGCGGCTATTGCTCGAGATTTTATGTGGACTCTGTAGGCTCTTGGTGTTGTTTGCATTGTCAATCCTAGATATTTAAATGTTTTGACTGACTTAAGGGGAGTCGTTCCTAGGAATATCCTGTCTCCTGAAGCCTCTCTGCCTCCTTTCCGAAACGTCATTTTCACTGTTTTCTCTGTGTTTATTTTCATCTTGTTGTCCTTTGCCCACCTATCTAGATTGTCTAAGGCTTTTTGAACTTCAGTAATGGATCTCGAGCCAATGACCATATCATCTGCGTATAATAATATTGTGAGATTTGCTGTTCCTTGCCTAGTTGCCATCACCACATCATATGTCGCTATGTTGAACAGGAGGGGGCTAAGTGGGTCTCCTTGAAGTACTCCATTGGTTTGCATTATCAAATTCGAGGTTGAGACACTGTCATCTATTTCTATGAAGTTTGTCGTCAGAATGTTACTTATCAGGTTCGTTAGTTTATTACCCTCACCCACTATGGATTCCAGTTTTGCGAGTATTAAAGGCCTGCTTAACATGTCAAAAGCTTTTGCATAATCAACAAAAACAACATGAAATTTTCCACCAGGGTGTCGTAGTGTTTCTTCAATGTCATTGAGTAAGTTGGTAATGGCATGAAAGGCACTCCGTCCTTTACGAAATCCAAACTGTTCATCTGGGAGTTTATGGTCTACTTCTTCTGTGATCCTCTTCGTAAGGAGCTTTGTCATTATTTTCATCATGGTCTTTTCTATAGCAATCCCTCTGTAGGAGTTCGGATCTGACTGGTCACCTTTCCCCTTAAACATCACTTTGATAGTCGAAATTCTCCATGCTGAGGGGATGTTACCCATTTGAAGACAAAGATTCATTAGGTCCGAAATTGCTGAAAGTAATACCTCTGATGAGTCTTTGACATGTTCATTGCATATACCGTCGGGTCCAAAGGCCTTACTGTTTTTAGTGACATAATAGCTTCGTGCACTTCCTCCTTTGTGAACGGGTCAGTTTCTTTTTGGTATGTTCCTGACAAAGCTACCACGGGATTGCCAAGATCTTCTTCAACGTTTAGTATGTTCCTGAAGTGTTCTTCCCATTCAATCATTTCTATTTTTCCACTATATTGTATTTTCCTAGGGTTCAATGCTAGAAATGGATCGCTGACAGCTTCTTGTATTATCCTTCTCGCCTCTTTTTCCAGATGTTAATTTCGTTTTACAGATAAGAGCATTTTGTATTCCTTCTTAATGATGCTGTAATGTTTTATTGCCTCCTGGTTCTGATTGAATTTTGCTGCATGCATGGCCTCAAGGACGCTTCTTCTCAACAAATAGCATTCTCTATCAAATCATAAAATGCAGATTTAATTGTCTTTTCCAGGAATAAGGCGGCTGCGTCAATATTGTTTTTCTCCATACAATTATCAGGTTCTTTCCATTCCTCAAAGTTCTGTTTAAGAACATCTTTATCGATCTGTCGAGAAGGATTAGTATATTCAGGTTTTTCTCTCTTATCCAATCTTGAGATGTTAAAGTGGGTCGAGACTGGACAATGTTTCTTTATCAGCGCCTCCTCTGAAGTGAGGCATACAGTGTAGTTCAGAAGCTTAATGTTGCAGCCTTTATAAAAAACTAAATCTATTGTGCTACACCCTGAATGTGCAAAATAAGTTCTGTCTTCAACCTTGTTAACAAGGATAAAACTTTCCTCTGTCATTAGTTCAAGAAGTTCTTTCGCTCTTTGATTATCAATGTCTAGTCTGCAGTTTAGGTCTCCAGCCAGTATTATGTCTCTGCCTAGAGCTACGTGTCCCAAGGAAAGCATGATGGTTGCTATCAACTCTTCAATAGGTGTTAGTGGCGGTGCATATATGGCAATCACTGATATCTATTCGAAGTTTATTATCAACGTGTCATGCTCTTGGTGCGTACTCTGAATTTTACCTAGGCTGGGTTTGTAGTAGCAGGAGGTGCCACGCATTGGCCCTTGTGTTGCAGGTATATGCTGTGCGTAGAATCCATTAATGTCTATGGGTTTGGTCGAAAGAGTCTCTAGTAATATAAGAATATCATGAGAATGCAGTAGGTTATTGTTAGTGAACGTTGTGGCGCTCTTAAGACCCTCAACATTCCAGAGTAAGATGTGAAGCTGGTTAGGCTGGAAGTGAAATTCCTCTATTGCGGGAGCGAAAAAGCCGATATCGTCTCACGATGACACCACTCGGCCACGCTCCTGGAACGTAGACCTTTGGAAGTTCATGTAGAGGTATAACTACTCTTAGAGCTTTAACCTTGTCGCTGGTAGGAAGTTCTTCACACTCGATTATATTTGTCACATGAAGATTGGTTAGGTGGCGCTGCACCATTTCTATTGTAGCGTTATGGTGGAGTCGCCCTATGTATAACCATGCTCTTGGTTCTGCCGCATATAATTCTGTTATATTTGACGCACTACCATTTTTGGAGTTGATCAAGCATGGGTCTACTGTTGTCGAGATTGATGACTGCGAGTTCAAATACAGGGGTTTACGTTGTGCAGGTCGATAATCGACAATCCGATCTTTGTATGCACGGCTTTGATACATCAAAGGTTCCATAGATGTCGTATTAGAGGTGATTGCTTGCAAATCGTCCTTACCACATCGGCTGATAAGTTCAGTATCATGAATGGAAGTTCTCTTATTAATTTCCTCACATACCATCCTCTTAAGATTGACTGTTAAAGTCTCAACCATGGCTTGCATATCCTGCGTTAATTTCCTTGTAATTCTTACCTCCATGTCGTGTTCGGGGAGATGATCTATTTTGCCCAATTGGAGGTTGACCGGTTGGCCACTAGATTGCTCCTGACCCAGAACGTGCTGTTCTGAAAGCATGGCCTCATCTCTCACCTCGAAAGGTGTAATCTCCATGCCATGTCCGTTGCTCCCAAAACTGTTCTGCGAGTGTCCGCTAGATAGCACCTGATGATGACCACGTTGTTCTGTACCAATTGCATTAACTCGTCGCTCACTAGGTGTCGTCTTCGAGTTCATTCCTTCATTCTTCTGAATGTTCTGTGATCCGTCATGCGACTGACTATTGCTATGTAAACTAGGCGAGTTGCCGTGAGATGGCGCCACCAGTTCAGTAGGTATTCTATCTCACATGGATATACCATCCTTTTGGATAACCTCATTGACCTCTTGCTGAGGAAACTGATTTCTCGTACTATTGTTAGTAACTAGCATGATTTTCATGTCATTAAAACAATTTACAATGACACTCACCATTTTATGAATATTATCTTTAGTTTCTTTCTTCATATATCCACCTACATCAGCGGTATTCTGTAGAAATCTGAGAGCAATTTGCAACCGACTTTCGATCTCGTCCGCCATCTTAGCATTTTGGCAGCTAGATGTCTCGTGTAAATCTGCTGGCGAATTATGTTTTAATTAAATATATATTTTACACCATAATATGCACAATATAACGCTTAATTTTAAAACATATGAGTCATTACAAAACAATAAACATATAACATTTCAAGCAAAAAACCTAGCTCTGATCGGGTTTGAACCATAGGCATTCGTTCGATAGGCTAACGCTCTACCACTGAGCTAATTGTGTCAACGAATATCGTTCTATATAAAATGACTTACATAGAACTTGTTAGCAAATAATGATTTATACTAAACGATTTCATCACTGGAGTATATTATTTATATATAAAGCATTTCATACAAAGTTTATTTATTTTCTATCAGTACGCTATATTGCATACAATACTCAAATTAGTGAAATATAAGTCAGGCACAAGATATCCGCTGCCATCTTGTCTTATTACTGAATCAGCTCAGCTTTTTAAAATCACGTCTGCACTATAGTATTACAAAATAAACTTTTAATTTCGAACCTGCCTCTTCCTTTAGAACAGTTAAAACTATTCTCGGCTCGATAATCGGAACTGGTGGGTCCCATGATATGGATTATAAAGTTTGCATAATTCGCACGGCCGCCATCCTGAAATGGTATGGCGGAAGACCTTGTAGTTTGGTCACAAGACGCATCCTATACGAAGGTATGTTGTTACCAAATTTGGTAGAGATCGGATGATTTGGTTAGTCGTTATTTGATTTTAAATTTTGAACGTTTGAGTGGCCGCCATTCAGTTTTAGTAAAGATGGCGGCGATATAAAACATGACACTGAGGTGTCCTTTGCTAGTGCTACCTTTGTACCAAATTTCGTTCAATTCGCATTCACCGTGTTCGAATTGATAGGAGGGGACAGACATTCAGAGTACACACACTCACACACACACACACACACACAGACTCACACACACACATACACACACACACACAGACTCACACACACACATACACACACACAGACAGACACACTTTTTTCGCCCTGTGTTGATCTCATAAGTCTACTTTCATTTTTTGCAAAAATCGAAAGTAGGCTAATAAATATACAACCTAAAAAAAATACTACTCATATGGTCGGCTGTCAAATAAATTTTCTTTCTCGGTAATTTTAGCGGCAAAATTGATCCATTCGTTCCGCCATAACTAACGATTGGCAACTTTTCGAGCTATTCTGACTGCGCAGTTATTTTCTCCATGTCTTGCCTGTGATGGATCCACTGTGGAGGCTTTCCCTAAGTGTTGCGAATCGGAAGTTATCGCGGAACGAAGTTGACCAATTTTGCCGCTAAAGTTACTGTTGCCCCCGTGTGGTGACCGGGGTTTAGAATTGTCCCACCGTAGCCCATGCGTGTCGTAAGAGGCGACAAAAATTGGTACCCGGTGCCTGGAAGTATAACTGGGCCACCCTGTCTCCTGGGGACATAAATAAGGAGGCTGGGAAGGCAACCCAACAAACCACTCCACTACCCATGTGGGGATATAAATGATTCAAAGCAACAACAGTAGCCTCGGATTGGACGGATCTACACGACGACAACGACCGCAATGAAACGGAATATGAGGTTTGGTACTTGGAATATCAAGACAATCGCTGGAAAAGATGTAGAGTTAATACAGGAAATGGAAGTATTGGGACTTAGCGAGGTGAAGAAGAAAGGAAGTGGAATGAAGAGATTACAAGAAGGGTATGTTTTGTGATATTCTGGGGTTGGGATGAACAGTAGGACAAAGGAAGGTGTGGGCATAGTCACCAGCGAGCAGACTGAAACCAAAGTGAGTGGATGGCAACCAATAAACTCGAGAATAATGGTTATTAACCTTGACATAGAGGTGAAAGTGTCCTTCATACAAGTATACGCCCCAACACAAGACACCAACTTACTCGATAAAGAGGAGTTTTATGTTCAACTCCCAAGGACCGTGGACAAAGAGGTTGTGAATGGACGCCATGTATTGATAGGAGGGGACCTAAACGCAAGAACAGGACAGGACAAAAGAATAGCACATGGAAGCATGGGCAATCATGGCGGAGAGAGAACGCTGAATGAAAATGGCAGGCGACATAGAATTCTGCATTGAAAATCAATTGTTATTGGGAAACTCATTTTTCCCCCATAAAGAAGTACACAAGATAACTTTTGAGGCTGAAGGTAGTAATGCTAGGAGTGTTATAGACTACTTTATGTACCCTCATGGCATACGGAATAACATCACGGATGTGAAGGTCATACGAGGAGCAGAACTTGCTACAGATCACAGATTACTGGTAATGGACACCAGATTCAAGAGGCCAATCCAACCAAGAACCAAAAGGTTTGAGGTGATCCGATTGAAGGAACTTCAAAAAGAAGAGAAAAGGTCCCAGTATGCAGAATTAGTGAAGGAGAAGATGCAAATAAGAACTAATGGAAGTGAAGAAATCAATGACATGTGGAATGACATAAAATCACTGTTGCTAAAGTCAGCAGAAGAAGTGTGTGGAAAGGCAGTGGTAGATACCAGAAAGAAAAGAACAAGTTGGTGGAATGAGGAAGTGAAGGAGAAAGTAAAGAGCAAGAAAGAAGCAAGGAAAAGATACATAGGATGTCCTACGGAAGAAAACAGGAAAGAATACATCAAAAGAAGGGATGAAACGAAAAGAGCTGTGAAGGAAGATAAGAGAAAATCTTGGGAAGAGTTTGGTAATATGGTTGAAAGCACAGCTAGAGAGAAGATTACAAGAAGCTTTTGGAAAACCATAAAGTCTATAAGAGGGAAGTATAAAAAGGATGGAGAAATAGGACGAGAGTCCAACAGAAGTTATAATTTTAACTTTAAGTATACTCAAAGGCAGCTGCCACTGCAAATCCGCTTTCCGATACCTAATGTGGGTAGGGACCTGGGCGAAGCTAATAGGAAACGCAGCTGGAACTTGGGCTATTTGTAAGAAAAAGATGCTATAGCGTATTCCCTCTCAAGCATAAATATACCTACTATGGGGAAGGGTGGTGGTCTGGCAAGACAAAGACTAACAGATTTATTGTGTATCAGTTCAAAGGAGTGTGTTTCTAAACAAGTATTTTGAAGAATACAACTAATTGGAATCAGCCTTGATATTTTAGTTCTTGAAATTGTAGAATTTCTAAAGAGCGACCGAATGCTTCCAAGAAGGATAGAGATAAATCAATTATACCCTTGGGAATAATTTTGGTAAGAGCATCAATAATTGCATTTAGAAATGACTAAGCTTTTACCCAGCAAGGAGCCGACTAAAAGTATAGACAATGAGAAACACTTAAATTTTGAAAAACGAACCATAAGTGGTAGAGAAAATCTCCACAAGCAGGAAGCTCAGGAAGCTGGCGTAGCGAGCTATGCTTGCCTTACTGGCCAGTTAGAATTAGCTATCAAAGCTAAGAGAGACTTTAAGAAGTTAATAAATAAGAGTTCTTGCTCAAATGCAACAAGTAGTGAAAACCTTATCAATGGATTTTTTTTTATTAAAGAGGGCAGAAACTTAGGAAGAGTCGAGGAAGACAGGATCTTGCCTAACCGTTATGTTTGAGAAATGATAAATCAAAAGAACAAATCTTAATTTATTTAACAATGTAAAAACAGGTAGATTATGTAACAAATATATAATTTTGATTGGGGTCGCAGACCTCCTAAATCATTTAAAGCTTGCACCAGGCAATTGACAATTTTTGGGTTTTAAACCTTTTATATGAGATAAATCTTCGTAAGATTTTGAAATAGCTAAGATAGAAAATATTAAGATAATTAAAGCAATAAAGGCTAAACAATAAATCAAGTACAAGGTGAGTACTTTAAGGATTTCTAGATATGTATCTTAGAAATATGAACAATTAACAACTTCGAAAGTAACAACAACAAAAACAGGAAGAAATGAAATAGAAGTTTCTATAACTTCTTGTATTGATACAGAACTACTTTTGGCGATTATACAAAAATGCGGGTCACTCATTATGAAACCTGAAGAGAAAAATTGAAAGGAAATTTCTAGAACTCCTATGTTTAAGTAGGGATCAGGAGAGAAATGGGGCAAATTTCCCTTTCGTGAAACCTAGAGATAACTCACTTTTGAGTAGAAATAATTGGATTCCCTCATTAGAAGGGAGAAACAATATACTTTAAGGCGTGTACTAGACACGAAGTTTTACAGACATTAATTCGTTGTACGTGGAGCAAGTAAGGGAGGACACTTATTGAGAGTGACACCTCATTGAAAAAAGACCTAAAGTAACAATTTTATTATTTTACTTTGCTGGTAAAGGGTTTGGGAAAGATCAAATGGGATTGTGGAAGATTGTTCATGGCCGTATTTATTGTACTCGGACGAGCGCGAAGCGGATGAAAAAGTTGAACAGGCACTGTTTTCACTATAGTCTGTTGATATAGTTGAAAAGTTCACTGTAGTAGCACAAAAAGTTTATGGCAAAGAAAGTTATTGCAATTATGTAAAAGTTGAGTTTTGGCTTGAGGAAATTATATATTGTAGTTTCTATTGGCGGCAGTTAAATATGGCAGAATATTTCCCACGTAGGAAGACTGTTTATGTGGATTAGAAGTTTATCCAACATAAGTTTCTCAGCGAAGAAAATATTCCCATATCAAGTGGAAAATACATGACAGTTAACTGGTAGATAGAGTGTAGGTTCTGGAAGGTTCCAGAGCAATGATGAGTTGTTTAAATTGGGTAGAGAATCCCTCGGTGGAAAACTAGATTATATAGACAGTGGGTATTTTAGAAATATGCCTCGATGTGAGATAGCATCTCAGAAAATCTTTCATTTTGAAAGTTAGACTTGATAGTTTGAGTTTGATCAAGAAGATCTCTTGAAAGCAGTTATTTTATCACATGTAGCAATTTTCACTGTCTATAAAATCCAAATAAAAGCATTCAGCCTTTTAAAAACGATGAGAATGTGGTTAAAACATGAAGTCGGTACTTATCTTTGCTTCATGAAGAAGGCGATGTTGCTGTTGACGGTTGGATTCTAAAACTCGAACATGGCGTCGAACTTAATAGTTTGCCTCTAGAGTAGAGGATGCGAGCTTTAGTTAAGCTCCAACTGACTGGTTTGACTTCAGACGTACAAGTGAGGCCAGCTCAACGGAGCGCGGAGAGATCAGGGAAGGGAAAAAGGTGGGGGTAGGAGACAAAAGGAATACATACGGTATAAGAAAAGCCAACATAACAGAAATAAATTTTCTTGATGAAATGGTCTTCAAAGAGTTGATAGCATGCGTCACTAAGCGCAGCCTGGTGGGTGAAAAAGTAGATGAAGTTCTCTTGATCACGGAGATGATAGCTGGCGATAGCGACGAGATCTGGTGGCTAGATTGGTAAGGAAGTCCTCTTGTGCAGGGAAAATTGAGGAACTTCAGAGATTCGCTGCTAGATGACGCTAGGTGGGTCATGGAAGATATATATCTAGAACAGAATTACAGGTAGTGTAAGAAACATATACCTACAAAGCGAAATCAGGAAATCACTGTTGGTGTTTGCGAAAAAGGAAGGGATGAACTAAAGCAAAGAGAAGCAAAAGCTTACTCTATCTTACCGTGTATTCCAAAGAATACACCAAGCTGGGAGGGTAAACACCAACAGAGAACAAAAGACATGAAATTAAGAAATTAAAGGTAAAGGAGCAAATAAAAACAATGGTCTTATGATATGCCCATTAGTGGTCAAGATCTTGGCTACCCTAACTCTCCCATCCCTTCCAGGATAACATTCGGTCACTCAACCAGAGATCCAGACCAAGGGAGGAGAAGCATCCCTAACCAGGACCAAGTCCCCCACTTTAATGTCGGGATTGGAAAGAAACCACTTCTGTCTCCGTTGCAAGGAAGTTAAGCATTCCAAATTCCACCTCTTCCAGAAAGAATTACGGAGGGCTTCAAGTTTACGCCAAACAATAGGTAAATTAGAATCTCTGTAAGAGTTGGGAAGAGGAGGAGGGGCATAAAGAGAAGTGCCTATAAGGAAGTGGCCAGGTGTGAGTGGAAGCAGGTCATCAGGGTCAATAGAAAGCGGAGTTAAAGGGCGAGAATTGACAACACCTTCAATCAGAACAGACAGCGAATTCAATTCTTCATAAGTCAGCAAGCGATTACCTAAAACCTTTCTTAAGTGACGTTTAGTGAGCTTTACGCAGGATTCCCACCTACCACCGTGATGAGGGGCGTAGGGAGGTATAAAACGCCATTAGAAACCCTTTGATTAGGAAAAATTAGAAATCTATTCCATGGCAGGAGAAGATGTGAGAGCTTTCTTCCACAAGGAAGCTGCGCCCTGAAAAGTGGAAGCGTTAACAGAGAACATCTCCAAAGGAACATCACGGCTAGCAGCGAAGCGAGAGACGGCTGATAAAAAAGTAAGAAGTGGAGGCATTCGTTACTAGTTCCAAATGGATCGCGCCAGTAACCATGGAAACAAAGAGAGAAACATAGAGCTTACCAAACAATTTGCGTTTAGCTTCAGGGGAATTGCGTTGATATTGGATCGGACCCATATAGTCCACACTAGTTAGAGCAAATGGACGTATAGGAGAAGAGCGAAAAGAGGGCAGATCGCTCATTAATTGAGTATTAACTTTAGGTTTGGCTTTGAAGCAAGGAATGCATTTGTGAATTACATAGGAAACTTCATGAATTCCATTTATAATCCAGTACTTTTCCCTTAAGAGGCAAAGCAGTGTGCGTGAACCAACATGCAGATTACGATAATGAAAGTCACGTACAATTAAAGAAGTTACGTGATGTTTAGGAGGCAAAATAACAGGATGCTTTTTGTCCTCAGAAAGTAAAGATTGCGAGAGCCTACCACCTACCCTGAGTAACCTATTGTCATCAAGGAATGGGGCTAAGGCACGAAGATGACTGGATTAGGGAAGATCCTTTTTAGAAGAAAGTAATGACAATTCAGAAGAAAAGGCTTCTTGCTGTGTTAGTGGCAAATCTTAATGGTAGCGAGATTCAATTCATGATTGGTAAGGTGTGGTTTGGGGAGAAGAGGTTGGTCAACCACAAGATATTTCCATCTGAGAAGATAGGCAACAATTCGAATTAATTTGTGAAAGGAAGAATAGCGGGACAACAAGGGATGAGAAACGTTGGAAACAAGACACGAAGCAGTAGATAGAGATACTTTAGCGTCAGGCAAGTTGGAGTTTGTAGCTGGAGGTTTAGAAGGCCAACAAGAAGAGTCTTCGATTAACCACGAGGGCCCATGCCAGTGCAACTGGGAAGCTGCCAATTGAGAGGGTAAACATCCACGAGAAATGATGTCGGCGGGGTTGTCAGCGCTGGGCACATGCCTCCATTTACATCCCGAAGAAAGAGTTTGAATTTTGGAAACCCTGTTTGCAACAAAAGTTTGCCAATGAACGGGGTTTTTAGCGAACCAAGAAAGGGTGATCATGGAATCGCTCCAGAGATAGGTTTGCGAAAATTCGACCTTTAAAACTTCCCGTAATTTCTTAACAAGTTCTGCGGCCATGAGTGCAGCACACGATTCAAGCCTAGGCAAAGTGATAGTTTTAAGAGGAGCCACCTTCGATTTGGCACAAACAAGGTTGGAAACTGAAGATCCATTTAACGAACCGCGATAAACCAAATATGCACAGCAACCGTAAGCTTTTTCGGAACTGTCCGCAAACACATGAAGGAAAAAAGATTCATTAGGATGAGCGTTAATTAAATTCCTGGGAATTTCAATAAGGGAAATATCATGCAAATTGCTGCGAAAATAGAGCCATCTGTTAAGAAATGAAAGGGGAACAGTGTCGTCCCATTCACATTTGAGCGACCATAGCTCTTGCATGAAAAGTTTGGCTATAACAATAACCGGGGCATGGAATTGAAGCGGATCAAACATTCTTGCAATTTCAGAGAGAATTTGTCTTTTTGTGTTAGGGAGCTCTTCTGCAAGCGAAACTTTATAGATGAGAGTGTCATTGTTAGTGCAAATGAACTCCAAGTGTTTTTATGGACTCGGAGTCTCCACAAATTTCGACGGAGGAGGGGTCTACGTCTTCAATAGGAAACTGGGTGAGAAACTCATGGGAGTTGGAATTCCACTTATGAAGTGGGAATCCTCCATTCTTTAACAATGCTTGAAGTTCTAGTGACACGAAAGAAGCTTCCTCCAGAGTGGGGAAGGACTGCAAGTAATCGTCAACATAGAATGATGTAGTTAGTGCTTCGGAAGCTTTAGAATCAAATAAATGACCAACTTGAGAGGCTATCAAATGCAGGGATCTGATAGCAAGGAAAGCGGAGGGTTTTAAGTCATAAGTAATCTTCTTTAAGAGAAATACCTTAATGGGCTTGCTGATTTCATCGCGCCACAAGATTCTTTGGAGATCTCGTTGTTCAGGCTTAATTAAAACCTGACGGTACATCTGTTTGATGTCCGCTATAACAGCTATGGGAAATAATCGCAAGTTTAAGGGTATAGCAGATAAATCTGACTGAATAGCAGGACCAGAGTAAAGAGTATCGTTAAGACTGTTGCCATTAACATCAGGTGATGAACCATTGAAAACGACTCGGATTTATCCTTTACAAGAGGGTTTTTCCACACGGGATGATGATTTAAGAAAAACGTTTCAATTGGAGGGTGCAATTCGTCATCAGATTTGCTTTCATACTCATCCATGAAATCAGTATACTGCTGTTTAACGAGAGGTTTTTTCTTGAATTTGCTCTTGATAGCAAAGAGAGCTTTTCGAGCTTTGGGTTGGGAATTAATAAGTTTAGGGGGATTATGTAATCTTGGCATCTGAACCATGAACCAGCCTTCAGGAGGACGAGTGGTGGTGTTCAGAAAAAGTCGCTCACAGAATTCGTTTTCTGAAGAGTTCACGTTAGGAGAATCAACGCTTTGAAGCCTCCAGAACTGTTCCAAGTCAGTATTAGCGAAATAACATTGCGATGCGGGTTGGGGAGAATAATGAGGAAGTTGACCGGTGACGATCCATACAAAATTAGTGTCTCTGGCAACCACGTTTGAGGATAACTTGCGATCCTGTTTACGAAGGCAATTCCAGGAAACATTGGCACTAAAGAGTATGTCAATGGGGTTTTTTACATTGAACAGAGGATCGGCTAGCCTTAAATGCGAGGGAATGCTTAAACCTGAAATATCCACAGAGTGACTTGGAGTATCTTCTCCTATGCAATTGAGAATGAGACAATTCAGTTTGAGAAAGTTGTTTCTGTGACAAATGTCTCTTATGGTTAGCTATGAAAACTGTAAAGCTTGCGATTTTGAGCTGTTAATGCCCGATACGTTAATAGAAGTGAGGTTTACAGGTAGGCCTAGTTTTTTGATTAATGAATTAGAAACGAAGTCGTGGGTTGCCGCCGAATCAAGAAGACCGCGTGCACGGACCCAGTTGCCAAAGTTATCCTGATCTTCGATTTGGACAGTGGACAATAGTACTTGGGCACTACGTATGGACTTGGCATTTTGAATGTAAGATGAAGCATTGGAACTGTTAGCATTGTCACTTTTCTGAGAAGTAGATGCTGTCGATGACCTTGCTTGATCATGACGATGTAGTAAAGTGTGATGAGCTTTTTCACAATGGAAGCAAAGTCTGGTGGACTTGCAATTTGAAGCAGAATGCGTGGGTGCTAGGCAGTTGAAGCAATGTTTATTCTGGGAAACTAATTTTCTTCTGTCTGTTTTTAAAAGATTTACATAGATATAAGGCGTGGGAATCTTTACAAAGTATGCACATTAACGGTTCATTTAAACTCTTACGGGGTTCGCTTTGAGTGTTTAAAACGAGAGAACTAGCAATACGGCGTTCACTAGACCTAGTTGGGTAACCAGTGGCGATTGATTTGAGTTTAGATGAGCTGGACCCAGGTTTTTGGGCACTAGACGCTAAGCGTTCGCTTTTAGGTTTAAGAGACATTGATTCAAATTTATAACTAAGGGATGAGGGTTCACTTTGATTAGCTAAAGCAGTTAAGAGTTGGCATCTAGCATTTATGAAAGTGACTAAATGCTCGTAAGAAAGTTCTCTGGAAAGTTCAATCTCCCAAGCTTTGAGGGTAGCAACATCGACTTTAGAAACCACAAAGTGTATTAAGAAAGTGTCCCAGTGTTCAGTGGGTTGATCTAATTTGGATAGAGCTTTAACGGGAAGTTGTATCAATGAGAGTAGGCAAACTAGTGACGTCATTATACTGTGACGCAGGTAAGTTAAATAGAGCCTTCATATGGCGTTGAATACGTAACCGTGAATTACCGTATCTTTCTTTCAACAAGTTAAAGGCAATGGGGTAGTTTTCGGCACTTAATTGGAGTGCTTCAACTAACAGCAGAGCTTGACCTCGGAGGATAGATCTCAAATAATGAAACTTGTAGATGACTTGAATGTCTTCATTATCATGAACAAGATAACAAAATAGTTCATGGAAAGAATCCCAAGTAGATTCGTCTCCAGAGAAGTGGGGTAAATCAATCATAGGTAGGATTGGTTTGGGCTTGCGAGTGCCCTCACGAAAAGAGGTTTGTTGTTCGTGAAGGGAACCAAGAACAGAATCGTCTTTTTTCTGTTCTTCTTCGAGTTGGCGTATTATTTTAAAAGCAGAACCTATACCTTCGTAATATTGATTTTCTACTTCGACTCGATCTTCAGTTTGATTGAGCATACAAGTTTCGATTTCAGTTTGGATGTTACAATAATTTTCATACGAACGTTCAAAATCCTTTACACGATGTTTTAACAAATCTAATTGAGCTTCTGAAGGATCTAGCTCTCTGATGTATTTTCTAAATCGGGTAATTGGCCCTTTATAGGATGCTCGTTTAGAAGTAAGTTCTTCATTCTTCTCCTTTTCTGTAGGAGCCATGACAAAATAGGTAAATTAAAGTATAACTTACGAAACTGTGGAACCTTGGAAATGCTGTCAGGCTGGCAGCAGCAAATAAGTTGAAAGAAAGGGACACACAAAAGGAGACAGGAGCGGCCTCTTTCTCCTTCACAGGCTTTGCACGGTGAAGCTATAGCTGAAAAATTCAAAGAAGATATTGATGATTTGCAAAATATTGTCAGATAACCCTTGACAAGTAAAGCCTGATAAGTAAAATGTCATAAATGGACTCTCCCAGGTTTCGGCACCAAATTTTTGGTAGAATATTAGCTTGGGAATAACCAAACCCCCAAGGGAAAATGATGAAGGAAAAGAAGTGGGTTTCGGACTGGAGAAAAAGGATGGAGAAATAGGACGAGAGTCCAACAGAAGTAATAATTTTAACTTTAAGTATACTCAAAGGCAGCTGCCACTGCAAATCCGCTTTCCGATACCTAAAGTGGGTAGGGACCTGGGCGAAGCTAACAGGAAACGCAGCTGGAACTTGGGCTATTCGCAAGAAAGCTGCTATAGCGTATTCCCTCTCGAGCATAAATATACCTTCTATGGGGAAGGGTGGTGGTCTGGCAAGACAAAGAGTAACAGATTTATTGTGTATCTGTTCAAAGGAGTTTGTTTCTAAACAAGTATTTTGAAGATTACAACTAATTGTAATCAGGCGCGATATTTTAGTTCTTGAAATTGTAGAATTTCTAAAGAGCGACCGAATGCTTCCAAGAAGGATAGGGATAAAGCAATTATACCCTTGAAAATAATTTTTGTAAGAGAACCAATAATTGCATTTAGAAATGACTAAGCTTTTACCCAGCAAGGCGCCTACTAAAAGTTTATACAATGAGAAACACTTACATTTTGAAAAACCAACCATAAGTGGTAGAGAAAATCTCCACAAGCAGTAAGCTGGCGTAGCGAGCTATGCTTGCCTTACTGGCCAGATAAAATTGGCTATCAAAGCTAAGAGAGACTTTAATAAGTTAATAACTAAGAGTTCTTGCTCAAATGCAACAAGTAGTGAAAATCTTATCAATGGATTTATTTTTATTAAAGAGGGCAGAAACTTAGGAAGAGTCAAGGAAGACAGGATCTTGCCTAACCGTTATGTTTGAGAAATGATAAATCAAAAGAACAAAACTTAATTTATTTAACAATGTAAAAAGAAGTAGTTTATGTAACAAATATATAATTTTGATTTTGTAAACAATTGGGGTCGCAGACCTCCTAAATCATTTAAAGCTTGCACCAGGCAATTGACAATTTTTGGGAGATAAATCTTCGTAAGATTTTGAAATAGCTAAGATAGAAAATATTAAGATAATTAAAGCAATTAAGGCTAAACAATAAATCAAGTACAAGGTGTGTACTTTAAGGATTTCTAGATATCTATCTTAGAAAAATGAACAAATAACAACTTCGAAAGTAACAACAAAAAACAGGAAGATATGAAATAGAAAGTTCTATAACTTCTTGTATTGATACAGAACTACTTTTGGCGATTATACAAATAGTGCAGGTCACTCATTGTGAAACCTGAAGAGAAAAATTGAAAGGAAGTTTCTAGAACTACTATGTTTAAGTAGGGATCACGAGAAAAATGGGGCAAATTTCCCTTTCGTGAAACCTAGAGATAACTCACTTTTGAGTAGAAATAACTGGATTCCCTCATTAGAAGGGAGAAACAATATACTTTAAGGCGTGTACTAGACACGAAGTTTTACAGACATTAATTCGTTGTACGTGGAGCAAGTAAGGGAGGGCACTTATTGAGAGTGACACCTCATTGAAAAAAGACCTAAAGTAACAATTTTATTATTTTTGTTTGCTGGTAAAGGGTTTGGGAAAGATCAAATGGGATTGTGGAAGATTGTTCATGGCCGTATTTATTGTACTCGGACGAGCGCGACGCGGATGAAAAAGTTGAACGGGCATTGTTTTCACTATAGTCTGTTGATATAGTTGAAAAGTTCACTGTAGTAGCACAAAAAGTTTATGGCAAAGAAAGTTATTGCAGTTATGTAAACGTTGAGATTTGGCTTGAGGAAATTATATGTTGTAGTTTCTATGGGCGGCAGTTAAATACGGCAGAATATTTCCCACGTAGGAAGACAGTTTATGTGGATTAGAAGTTTATCCCACATAAGTTTCTCAGCGAAGAAAATATTCCCATATCAAGTGGAAAATACATGACAGTATAACTGGTAGATAGAGTGTAGGTTCAGAAAGGTTCCAGAGCAATTATGAGTTGTTTAAATTGGGTAGAGAAACCCTCGGCGGAAAACTAGATTATATAGACAGTGGGTATTTTAGAAATATCCCTCGATGTTTGATAGCATCTCAGAAAATCTTTCATTTTGAAAGTTAGACTTGATAGTTTGAGTTTGATCAAGAAGATCTCTTGAAAGCAGTTATTTTATCACATATAGCAATTTTCACTGTGTATAAAATTCAAATAAAAGCATTGAGCCTTTTAAAAACGATGAGAATGTGGTTAAAACATGAAGCCGGTACTTATCTTTGCTTCATGAAGAAGGCGATGTTGCTGTTGACGGTTGATTCTAAAACTCAAACATGGCGTCGAACTTAAAAGTTTGCCTCTAGAGTAGAGGAGGCGAGCTTTAGTTAAGCTCCAACTGACTGATTTGACTTCAGACGTACAAGTGAGGCCAGCTCAACGGAGCGTGGAGAGACCAGGGAAGGGAAAAAGGTGGGGATAGGAGACAAAAGGAATACATACGGTATAAGAATAGCCAGCATAACAGAAATAAATTTTCTTGATGAAATGGTCTTCAAAGAGTTGATAGCATGCGTCACTAGCGCAGCCTGGTGGGTGAAAAAGTAGATCAAGTTCTCTTGATCACGGAGATGATAGCTGGCGATAGCGACGAGATCTGGTGGCTAGATTGGTAAGGAAGTCCTCTTGTGCAGGGAAAATTGAGGAACTTCAGAGATTCGCTGCTAGATGACGCTAGGTGGGTCATGGAAGACATATATCTAGAAGAGACTTATAGGTAGTGTAAGAAACATATACCAAACATATACCAATGAGTTGTCGTTGGACTCGAGCTGACGGGGGCTTTCCTATGGACCACTCGTTATATTTTTCAAAAAAATGGGAAAATCGATTTTTGGGTAAACAAGCGTTTTTTGTGATTTTTGCTGATATCTCCCGAACCAATAAGGCTAAAGACTTGTACGAGGTGTCATTTTTTTTCGTTGCGTTACCCCCTTGCCGAGAATGGCTGTGTCGAGTAGGATGAAAACCCCATTTTGGGGTAAAAATGTGATTTTATACTTTTTGTTATATCTCGCGAACCAATGCTGCTAGGGACGTGTACGAGGACTCATAGGACTCGGGGTAACGTCCCCTTTTGAATGTGGTGGTTATTTTTCCCACGCCTCGCCACATTCCTCAAACGCGATAAGATTCGCGTACCTTATACTAGTTTCATGATTTTAATAAGGAACCAAAATGGCTGCCTCTTATACATCGGTAGTCCTACTGTCTCTGAACCAAAATGGTGGTCTCTGCTTAAACAGCACACCTGCTAGCCACCACGAGGCAAGTAAGCTGACCCTTTACTTCCTGTCCACGTAGACATTCTTGTGTTATCAGCAGTCGCTCTGACAAGGCCTGGCCAGGTCGTGTATTGAGTGCAAGCAAGCAACACAGTTCTGTAGCATTCAAAACGTGTGTGTCTTATTATTATTATTAAACATTTTACTGTAATAATAATTACTAGCAAGCGGCCATCCTCAATACATGATCATGTTAACCACATACGTTCACCCTAAAACACATGACTTTACCCAGTTCAATATTTGGTTTATAACATTTCAGGCCAATGACCTTACCGTTTTGGCTCTTTGCGTACATGCACATGACTTGGTCAAGCAAATGTTATAAGTTTCCATGTTCTAAAACCTTTTACTGTGCCAGACAGCAGCCTCGCTTATTACCGTTTACTAGCATGTTAAAGATCCCCTTCAGAGTAAAAAAAATCCTAGCACACTAACACATTTTCAAATATTCGCCTCCACCCGTCATAGGAAATGTCACAAAACCAACCGTAATAAGCAGCCCCACCCGTCCTGCCAAAATAGCGATTCATTTCTTCCGGGCATGGTCACCGAGATCGCCACCCTAACAGGTTAAAGAACCGCTTTAGGGTAAACAATCCTGGCACGTTTCACAAGTTTTGCAATCTTAGCGTTCATCCATCGGCCATAACAAATATCGGAGAACGAACCGTCGTAAACCGTCCCACCGTCCTGCCAAAATATCCATTGTTTTATTGGGATGCCGCTACCATAGCTGGCGACAGGCTCGTTGACACACATGCCAGTGGTACCATCTGTCTTGACAACCACGCTTCATTTAATTTTTTTTTAAACAGGTGAACATTTTTTTTAAACATGTATGGCGTTAGACCCTTTGTGATTTTTTTTGTAAAACATAACTACCACATTCGAAAGGGGACGTCACCCCGAGTCCTATGAGTCCTCGCACACGTCCCTAGCAACATTGGTTCGCGAGATATAACAAAAAGTCTAAAATCACATTTTTACCCCAAAATGGGGTTTTCATCCTCCTCAACACAGGCATTCTCGGCAAGAGGCCAACGCATCGAAAAAAATGACACCTCGTATAAGTCTTTAGCCTTATTGGTTCAGGAGATATCAGCAAAAATCACAAAAAAACACTTGTTTACCCCAAAATTGAGTTTCCAATTTTTTTTTTAAATATAACAAGTGGTCCATGGCAAAGGCCCCGTCACCTCGAGTCCAACGACACCTCATTCGTGAATCTTCGACCACGGGTTCGGGGGATATCGGCTCGGACTCACGCGGCGGCTATGACACTCGTTTAAACTGTCATCACTCCCCTACTGCCCAGATTTTTCCGAGAGACTTGAAATTTATTTTAGGGACCATTCATTTGCGTCAAATAAACATTTTTGTAGAAAACCTAGTTTCCAAAATATAGGAATTTCAAAATGGGACTGTTTTCAAAAAACATTAAAAAAAGTTTCATTATAAAAAAGAAAGATCATAGAGACCGTTCGTTTGAGCCATTGCACAACATTCTATCATATTTGGTTTTCAAACTATCGCCTACTTTCGAAATCAAAAATTTTCAAAATTAAAAAAATATATATAACGAGTGGTCCATACCAAAGAGGACGTCACTCTGAGTCCAACGATACCTCATTTGTCAACATCCGACCTTGGGTTCACGAGCATTCGCAAAAAATACATGGCTGAGGCGTAGTAGTGGGGTAATGTCGGTTCTCGAGTGAAGTAGATCTGTCATCACTCCCCTACTACGGAGGCTGTACGAATTTTTAAAATTAAGTTTTTAATTCTTGTGTCGTAATCATGCGATCGAAGTGAAAGTTTGAATAATAAAGCAACGCAATAATTTCCCTTTAATGGTACATAATTCTATGGCCTATACATATAACAATCCAAAATGGCGATCATCCGAAATATTTTGACGGTTCTCAATATCTACGAATCTTTTACAGCAATCAACAAAAATTTTTAATGTTCATAGAGGCTTTAAACATAAGTTCACCTAAAGGACTTTCAGTAACCTGGTGAGCACAAATCCAACATGGCGGTGACGCGAAGTTTAAATATTTAAATGGACGTTTCTCGCGATTTATACATCCGAGTGCAGTGAAACTTTGCACGTTAAATGCTTATACACATGTTAATCAACTGGCATCTAATTTACTTCAATTGTTTTCATAAACACAAGATAGCAGCTGTGCGAAATTTTTAAATCTCGTTTTTTACTTCTTGTGTCCTAATCATGTGATTGAAGTTTGAATACCACACGTACACAATAATCTTCATGTAATAGTACATAAATAAAAATCCAACCTGGCTACCATCTACAATATTTAGACGGTTCTCTATATTTACGAATCTATCCCAACAATCAAACTGAAATTTTGTATGTTGATGGTGGCAATTAATATGAGTGGGATATATGAAAATAGTCTGTATAGTTCTTCACGGAACTACTTGTTATTATGATTGTTATGTTGTAGTAAAACTGAAGTAAAATATTCATAGCTGAAGGACTAGCAGTTGAGAGAAAAAAAACTGTTTTAGCACGAAAAGCAATTTTTCCTAGCCCTGTTTAAAAAGATAATACTTACCATCTCCAAAAGTATTAGAGCTACAGCAGCGAAATTTCAAATGAAAACCCCTCATATAGATGTCTAATAACATCATGTAAAACAATGAGTGAAATGCTGTTACTTTAGGGACAAATGTGCATCAAACATAATTTAGACATGTTCCTAATCTTCCTGCAAGCACTGTTAAAGAGTTCAGAGGTTTCCAGGAGATGGGGGAGAAGCCAGTGACAAAGAAGAGAACCTTCACAGAAGAACAGAAGAGGGAAGGAGGAGAAATGGAGAGAAGATACTTTCAATTAGTTCCTACATTTGCTACAAAATATTACCGGCCACGACACCTGGGTTGCGGACTTGGCTACTAGATGGCATCGCAGTCAGCACTTGGTGATGATCATTGGAACTAATAGAGCGTTATCAATTCTAACCTACTCATTTTAGCTTCCACAAGTGTAGTCAGTGGAAGATTCTTTTTGATGCCATACATCTATGCCATGAGATCGCCGGCTTTACTTCCCCTCCGAAGGAAGGCATTCTGAGACATTTTTAACACTCCCAAAAAATCCGATGACTTTGGCCGGGTTTGAATCCGCGACCTGGGGTATAGAAGCTCAGCATGCTACCCACTACGCCACCGAAGCCGCCGGTCCATAGAAGGTCACGACGAAATTAAATACGGTGAGTATTAAGGCCACGGCCGCCTACTTCTTAATCCTCTTCTACACACTAATACAGCCATCACAATAACTCAGGTTATCAGACGAATTCCTGATTCTACCGAGTCCTCTTCTTTCAGTAGATCTGTCTGCAGACAGGTTTCCGCCTTTTCTCTCTGTTCTGTGCATCCTCTTTCATCTGCTTGTACCTTCTTCCCCTCTTTACATCTGTTAACATTCCAAACCTTCTTCTTCCTATCCCTCTTTTTCTTTATACTTCTCCTTTCATGATTCTTTGTAGTAGACAATTCCTACGTAGTGTGTCACCTATCCAAGATGTTTTCCTCTTCTGTATCATCCCCATGAAACTCCTCTACTTCTTAGCACCTCGTCATTTTTCATTCTATCGTTCCATTTCACTTTCTCCAGTCTTCTCAATAAACACAGTTCAAAGTGACCGTGATGTCACAAGCCTTTAATTGATTCAACAACCACAACAATAATGGCAGTGTTGATGTTGGGGTGCTTAACCCTGGAAAGGTGGCGCTGGTTGATACAACGTGAGAGGTGGTGCGGGGGAAATTGCTCTGATAACAAAATTACTAATTTTAATGTATCATATATTGGTGTATTGGGTTTATTAACTCAATTGCATGATATTTTATTGAAAATAAATGCATATTAACTTCACAGCATTGGTTACCAAACAATATACATGAATCCATAGATACCACACTAGCACAGGTTATGAAACATATTGCTTACATCCAATGAGTTCACGGAGCTAATTATTACGATGTGCCCAGTAGCTAAATGAAACACCAAGCAACAATCCAACTAATATTTACAAAACTTTCGAAGAAACAGGCTTTCAATAAGCCATTTATGGGGTTCTCTAACTCACACCACTGGACAATAATGCCTCTTTCTATGAATGAACATCTTTCATGGTACTGTCCTCAAATGTGGAGGGAGGTATGTGGTAGCCATGGTCACTAAATTTAGAATCAGCCACACTCAAACAAAATGAATTTGCGCCTGGTCACAAATGACCCCGCGCCATCACTCCCGGGTCAATTCAGAGAAGAATGGGTTCATTTCCAGAATGCATTGCAATTTGAAGAGAAACGCTCCTTTGTAGGCCAGTGGCGACCGGTAATAACCTTGCAGTGTTGCCAGATTAAATCAGGAAAAACAATTAATACCATAATAATATTTTAGTAATAAAAGCTGTACGTTTCCTTTAATATGTATAGGAATTCATAATTCTGTTCCTTAATAATTCAGGAAATCTTATAGTGAGTTACTGTGAACTGTCTGAGAAACCGAAGCGCGCCAACTCTCTAGGAGCGTTCGTCCGTTTGGTCGTTGCCAGGCCCAAGCACCGACCAGATCTCAATAGTGAAGGGAATGGCAGAGTGCGTCCTATCCCATCAGTTAACTCGGCTGGTCGTTGCCCGCTGATTGCAACAAGGGAGCCGAGATGCTCCGTCAACAGCCTTGCGCGTACTTGTGACACTCACCCTCGTATATGCGTAACTTATGTTGTTATGTTCTCGTGAAGGTTTTCATGTAGACTAACTATAATCCATTTAATCCGATGGCAATGTGATGTTCTCTGAACTACGACATTCGTGATGACTGGAAACATCCGTTTTACCGCGCAATTGATTACGGTTTTCTCTGATATCAATCAGTCTTTTACCCTTAATGAAAATAGTGCAACACCCAGAGGCATTATCCGCCAGCCGCCACTGCTGTAGGCTATATAAAATGCGGATCGCAATTGAGAAGGAAAGACTCCACCCATCCCAGTATCCAAGTGGCGAGGTTGTTGGAGGGGAGCATGTTGCTGTATCCTATTACTAATTTGCTTACTTCCTGTCAATATAATTGCTTGTTATCCTGACAATGCAGTCTTAGAAGGTACCTCCCTCCCTCCGAAGACTGTGAATGACAACTCAGCTTAAACAAGGAAAGTCTTCCTGCTCGGTAGCTTTGTTATAAGTTTGCCATTGTGGCGGGGACGTTGATTACGTACTCTCCTATCTCAGTCGATCTTACTACAGGATGCGCATCGGGTTACCATACAGCCAGCGAGCCCCCAATTATAGGGCATGCAAGGAGGCTATAAGAAGTAGGTTGGCTCAGGCAAGGAAAGCATTACTACAAAATAGAAATCTGTTGACATATAGATTTAGGTATAAGGAAGTCATTTCTGAAAGCCTTTATCTGGAGCGTGGCGCTCTATGGGAGTGAAACTTGGACTGTTGGAGCGGCAGAAAAGAGGAGAATAGGCCTACAAGCTTTTTAAATGTGGTGTTACAGGAAAACGATGAAGATCAGATGGGTAGATAAGGTTACAAATGAAGAGGTATTACCACGATTGGGAGAGGAGAGATGTTTCTGGCGACTGCTAATGAATAGAAGAGATAATAATAATAATAATAATAATAATAATGATAATAATAATAAAATCAAAAGGCCTACTTGATGGACGTTGCTGTCCCACTTAGCCAAAATATGCAAACTACCCAAGCTAAAAAGACAAACAAGTACGCACCGTTGGCGGAAGAAATACGAAAACTATGGGGCCTAAAATGCGCATGAATTTTGCCAGTGGTGATCTCTTCCACGGGAGTTGTTCCAAAGATATTGGCAATGGCTTTGGAGGATCTGCAAATGAAACACCTGATTGCCAGAGTACAGGAGGCAGTGCTGCTGGATACGTACCATATTGTCAGGTTATTTTTATCACAGTAATAAGTTTACAGGATACTTGATTCCAAATCCGTATATTGTAAACTGATTTGTACCATAGGCTAATTATGAGAAATTAAGGATAATAATAATAATAGAATAATAATAATAATAATAACGTGTGGCCTCAGGTGTCAGCTACAAGCTTTGTTATTTCATGCCCAGAGGGTAGCCTGCATGTCAAATTTTGTCGTTCCTTTGAACGCAATGAAAGTCAAGGAGGTTAGATATCTAAGCCCCTTGACACTCTAGCGCATTCTAGTAGAGAAAATACTGTATGCCTCTCACCAAGGTGGACCGGGTTCGATTCCCGGTCACTGCATGTGAGATTTTCGATGTGAAATGCCATGTCCTGTGGTTCGGATTCCACGCAAAACGGAGGTCCCGTGGCTTATGATCGCGAGATTAACGGTCACGTTAAACTACAAGCTTCCTTCCTTTAGTAGAGAAATAGAGGAACATTGGTGGAAAATTCCGAGATTAATTTTGCCATTATGAACACGGCCTACTGAATACAAATGGGTTCTTTAACATGCCAACAACGTATGACATGCGTGCCGTGATTTTTGTCGCCTTTCAAAAATCACTTGCGACGGCGAGGAGCGAACCTATAGGCTTTGGGTTGGTAGTCCGATACGATTACCACTCACCCACTGTGGCAAGCAAGAAAAGAGATAGGTTGGTAGGACACATACTAAGACACCCCGGAATAGCAAACTTAGTTATGCAAGGAAGGGTCGTGGACGAGAACTGTGGGGGTAGACCAAGGTTAGGATGTTAAGCTGATTGCCTCGATTGTAGAGTGTGGTAGGCTAGCTATGTAGAGATGAAACGATTAGCTCTAGACAGGGAAGCATGGAGGGTTACATCAAACCAGTGAAAAGACTGAAGACTCAAACAACAACATCAACACATTGATACGTAAATTGTCAGTCGCGCTGAGAGCTTGACCGGGCCACAATAATTGATAAAGCTTGAGCTGTGTGCCACCAGCGCCTCCAGTGTGCTATTACTAGACTACTAGAGCTCGGGCAGGACCTTCTATACTACCGGACCTGACACTGCAATCCAAGATGGCCGCCGTAGTTGGTGGTCGGTCATCAAACGCATGACGTGGGTCAGAATCCAACACAACACAAAATAACATCATGACGTAATTTTGTCTGCTGTTAATCCATTTTATGGGCTTGGGACATCTTGGTCATCAGCCCCGTGCAGTTGGGTTTGGGTTGAATTCCTCCAATTACGTGATTATTGTAGTAGTGTGTGTAGCTGTGTAAGGGACAGGCATGGGGAGGTGCCCCGGGAGTTAAAATAAGGTACTACCGGTGTTCCATCAGGAAAGGAATAAAATAAAATAATGTTGAGGCCCACAGGAGAGATCTGTAGAATATCTTGGCTGAGTGAACAGGGAAAGTTGTAAACAATGATGTTCATGATAATTGTTGTCTTAAGGGGCCTAACATTTAGGTTATCGTCCCTTAATGGTTTGGGTGATGGTGAAGCTGATAATGAAATGGAAACTATAACTAAAACTAACTACTAACTTATATACTGTACTAGAAGAAGAAATGGAAAACAAAAGGAGAACAAGGCAAATAAAGGACAGGAGGAAAAGAAATGCCCTCGACCCTCAAGGAATGCGGATTGAGGGACTTGGAAGGAAGGAGAGCCATAAAAGGCAGATAGGAAAGTGAAAGAGAGAGGGTCCGCCCCATAGGTAATGGATAAAAGAGGGAAAACCGGACCCAGCTCAGAAATCCCTCGGGGTCGCCAACTCTCGAACTCACCAGCCGTGATCCCCTGAGGGTGTAGCAATATCTAGGGTGCACCAGAAGTGGTGGGGCTACATTCACCCTACCTCCTTGAGGGCCTTGAGCAGAAGGCAGGAGATAACAGGAAAAGAAAAAGAAGGCTGACCCTCACAGAAGGATGGTATCAGAAAAGATGAGATAAGGGCCAATTAAGGCGGAAAGAAAGAGACTCCCTAGGCCTCGGATACCCTAATACCGTCGGGGTCGGGAGAGAGCAAGAGTTGACCAAGTGAAGTCGACAGGAAAGAAGACGGAGAGGAGCCCGGCAAAAGTAAGTGGAAGCAATGCCGGACTCAGCTGGGGCCCCGTGGTCGCCAACCCACGTCCCACTAGATGTGAGCCCCTGGGGGGAGTTGTATATGTTCCTGTAGGAATTTCAATCTCTTTTTAGTAAGTTACCTATTATTCTGGGCCTGTTTGCCATCTCTTGATGAATGCAGTACATTTGCATTTTTCTGTTGGCACAGGCTAGAGTAAAATGAGGCTTTTCACCGATGTCTCAGTCCCACTCTTGACTGTGATTATATGGAAACTACTGAGGTATGGGTGGTGATTAGTAATGACATTCAGGGCACAGTCAGTGTCTGTTGGCACAGGCTAGAGTATCACCAATGTCTCAGTCTCACTCATGGCTGTGATTGTATGGAAGCTACTGAGATATGGGTGGTGCTTAGTAATGACTTTCAGGGCACAGTCAGTGTGTGTTGGCACAGGCTAGAGTATCACCGATGTCTCAGTCTCACTCTTGGCTGTGATTATATGGAAGCTACTGAGGTATGGGTGGTGCTTAGTAATGACATTCAGGGCACAGTAAGTGCCTGTGGATGCTGTGAAAGGTTCTACTCATAGGGTTAGTACCAGGGCTAGATAACTTAACCGTAACCATAACGTAACGTAATTAGGGAATGTACCGGAAAACTCCATGAGTGCATTTAGGTAAATGCGTTACAGAACGAATTACTTCGTTTACACAAGAATACCGTATTTATCATATACTATCACAATAACGTTAAATTCAGTAACCGAATTGAAGAACGCTATTATTCCGGTCCCTACCAATAACGTTATTGGGAGGGTGGCTCACATAGTGAATAACTGAATAACGTTATTGGCATCATTTCGTTATTAGTTCAACCTGATGTCGAAGAACGAAATTGATCGAACTGCTGACAATAACGTTATTCGAAAGGCGGGTAAAGGAAGTTCATCATAAAAACGTTATTCGCCGGTTTTCGTTATTTGTCTTACCCAATCTTTAAGGAACAAAATTGTGAGTACTACCGACGATAACGTTGTTTAAAAGACGGCTAAAATTGAGTTCTACAAATTAATGTTATTCCCATTTCTTGTTTATTATTAATCAAATCCAATCTTAATGACAAGAAATTATGTATATTCCGTCAAGAACGTTATTAAGGAAACAGCTCGAACAGAGGGCCATAACGTTGTTACTAAATGTGATGTAGAAAGAGCGACGTTGTGTGGGATTAGTCACATTATACAAAGAAGGGTCATATGAAATATTTGAGCACATTGCAATAATAAAGTAGGTGCCTTTTCCCATGACAAAATTTAATAGGTAATAGGCCTACTAACATTTCTAATTAGATTGGAATATACCTGAAATATTCTAATACAGCACTACAGTTGGTAGCCTAGGTGACTCTGAATATATCCTTAGTTCCATCTCTTAAGGTACATAATGCACATATAACATTCGGTTGAAGTCCAATGGATAGTATGGACGTTGCATGTTATGAAATATTGGATCTACCAGTGTATGTAGAATCATATTGGCAACAAAGTCATGCACGTGTGCTCAGAATTAATCTGAAATAATACTATATTTTATAGTGCCAATTTTGGATAACATCCATTTGTTGGTATAGAAGTTACATGCATTTTCAGCAGGCTTAGAATTATGTTGGCAGCACTGACGTACATTAGTTACTCGAAATTAATCTGAAATTTCAGGTATCATACGTGTGCAAAATTTAGAGCTGTTGGCTTGCATACTTTATTATATATATGTATTAGGATAAAGAAAGAGAATGAGCATTCATTAGAAGTTGGCAGCCCTGCTGGCTCTCAAGTATGAGCATAGTCATATCTGTTACAGTAACAATAGCGCATACGAAATTCGGATAAAATCCAATTGATAGTTAGAAGTTAGATGCACTTAAACATTGGACTTATCCGCTGGCTTAAAATCATGTTTGCACCACTGTCATATATGCGCTACCTAAAATATATATCTGGAATGTTATTATCTCTATCTGTACTAATTTTGGAAGGGTTCGCATGCATAACGTCTGATAAATCCAACATAGAGCTCAAAAGTGAATTGTGAATTTTCAGCAGTTACTAGCACTAAAATAATTTTCAAAAATGCCCGTGAGATATTCAAATATAGGTCTTTACTTATACCAAATTGGGTTTCAATAACTGCAGCCGTCTAGGAGGGACAGACAGACATTTGCCTGGACCGATGCCATAAGTCTACTTTTCCCTCATTTTTACAAAATGTGAAAAGTAGGCTAAAATATTACGAAGAATATACGATAGCTACTGTATAACATCCAACCTTAGGTGTTTCGATACTGTGCTGATCAGTACCCTCTGCTTATGGACATATCACATGTGTTGTACCGCAATCATTGACCATCAGAATACAAATGGTACAGATTATAACGTTAAAGCTTGTATACAGGCACAATTCCGGTATAGGCTTGAATAACGTTATTCGCAGCAGCATTCCGTGTTCCGATTGGCTAAGCTGCAAGAAATCAAACATGGAGGAAAGTTGTGGATTGAGAGTAATATTTGCAGTTCATTGGCATTATTAATGCAAACCAGTCATTAAGATGCGTTACGTTGAATACATGAAGGGGCACTGACTGATTGAACGCATTCCTGTCAGTATTTACGATTTAACTGAAATAATTCGACATTTAGCTATACGCATGAAGTTACGTAACTATGAGCTAGGCTACAAAGTGAGAAGTGTACGGGTGCTATAGCTGCAACTTAGTGTCCAATGAGTCTCGGGTTCGAGACGCGCTAGGGCCATATTTTTTATTCTTTTTGAATTATTATGTTGCATTCACACTACATTCCTTGTGAGTTTCCAACTACGATTTATTCGCATAATCTACGGAGATGATGTTAATAATGGATATTGGAAGGGAAAATTATTCTATTCTATCATTCAAATTTGTACTTCCCCATACAAAACCATGAATATTTGTACTATTCATGAAAGTATACTAATATTATCATACCTCAATAATAGTCTATGTTTACTCCACAATAGATAATAATATTAAGAATAAGGAGAAATAGTTTCGTGACGATCTAAAGAGCATACTTTTCTTTATATTTAAGATTCACGCCAATTTTTATTTTATTTTTAGTCGTTTACCCTCCAGGTTGGTGGAATCCACGGACTCAGTGAGGGAACTCACCACTACCGCCTCTATGGGCAGTGTCCTGGAGCTAGGAACATCGAATCGGAAGGGATACAACTAGTGAGGTGGGATTGGCACCTCGCCCAGGCGGCCTCACCTGCAAAGCGAACAGGGGCCTCATGAGGGATGGTAAGGGATGGGTAGGATGGATAGGCAAGGAAGAGGGAAGGAGGCAGCCGTGGCCTTGAAGAAGGTACCATCCCGGCATTTTCCCGAAGACGAAGTGGGAAACCACGGAAAACCACTTCGAGAATGGCTGAAGGGGAATCGAACACCCTCTACTCATTTGGGCCACCCGAGGCTGAGTAGCTCCCGTTCCAGTCCTCGTACCACTTTTCAAATTTCGTGGCAGAGCCGGGAATCAAACCCAGGACCTCCGGGGCGGCAGCTAACCATGCTGACCGCTACGCTACGGAGGCGATATCTGAAATAATACTTTATCTAATAGTGCCAATTTTGGATAACATCCATTTGTTGGTATAGAAGTTACATGCATTTTCAGCAGGCTTAGAATTATGTTGGCAGCACTGATGTACATTAGTTACTCGAAGTTAATCTGAAATTTTAGGTACCATACGTGTGCAACATTCAGAGGTGTTGGCTAGCATACTTTCTGATATATTTATTGGTATTAGGATAAAGAAAGAGAATGAGCATTCATTAGGAGTTGGCAGCCCTGCTGACTATCAAGTATAAGCAGAGTCATATCTGTTATAGTACACAAAGCACGTACGAAATTCGGTTAAAATCCAATTGATAGTATAGATGTTAGATGTACTTAAACATTGGACTTATCAGTAGGCTTAGAATCATCTTGGCAACACTGTCATATATGGGCTCCTTAAAATGTATCTGGAATGTTATTATCCCTGTGTGTGCTAATTTTGGAAAATTTCGCATGCATAACATCTGAGATATCCAACGTAGAGCTTAAAAGTGAATTGTGATTTTTAGCAGTTGGTAACTCTGAAATCATTTTCAATTATGTACCTGAGATATTCAGATATAGATATTTCCTTAAACCGAATTTGGTTTCGATAACTGCAGTCATTTAGGGGTTGATAGGGGGAGACACACAAAGACAGACAGACAGACAGACATTTGCCTGGATCGATGCCATAAGTCTATCTCATCATCATTAAAAAAAAGTGAAAAGTAAGCTAAAAATAGCACGTAGAATATAAGATAGCTAATGAATAACATCCTACCTTAGGTGCTCTGATATTGTGCTGACCAGTACCCTCTGCTTATGGACATATCACATGTGCTGTACCGCAATCATTGGCCATCAGCGTACAGATGTTACAGATCGTAACGTAAAAGCTTGTATACAAGCACAATTCCGGTATAGGCTTCAATAACGTTATTCGTACCTGCATTACGAGTTCTTATTGGCTCAGCTGCAAGAAATCAAAGATGGAGGAAACTTGTGGATTGAGAGTAATATTTGCAGTTCATTGGCATTATTAATGCAAATCAGTCATGTAGTTCCGTTACGTTGAATACAGGAAAAGGCACTGACTGATTAAACGCATTTCCGTCAGTATTGAAGATTTAACTGAAATCATTCGACATTTAGCCATATTGATGAAGCTGTTAACTTGCATAGGACGTGAGCAGTGTACGAGTGCTAAAGCGTTAACTTGGTATCCAATGGGTCCTGCGTTCGAAACCCTCCATGGTGAGAATTTTCATTCTTTCTGAATTATTTCGTTTTGTCAACACTACTGTAGGATGCAACTTTTCAACTTCGATTTACTCGCATGATCTAGGGGAGCGATGTTAATAAAGGATATTGGTAGGGAAAAATCATTCTATTTTATCATTCGAATTTGTACTTTCCCAATCAAAACCATGAATATTTGTACTATTCTTGAAACTAATATAATTTTCACAGCACTGATTACTCCACAGTAAAATAATAATAATTATAATATTAACAATAATATGAAAGCAGTTCCGTGACGATCTGAAGAGCCAAATTTTCTTTATATTTATGATTCATGCCAATGATTAATCTACATAGACCTATCTAGAATAATGTCGAGATTAAGTTGGTAATACTAACTTTTCTCTTTAGATTGGAATATATCTGAAGTAATGTATTCCAATACAGCTCTAGAGTTGGCAGCCTTGGTGACTCTAAATATATTCTTAATTCCATATCTTAAGGTACAGAATGCACATACAAAATTTGGTTGAAGTCCAATGGATAGTCTGAACGTTGCATGCTGTGAAATATTGGATGTATCAGTGCGAGTAAAATCATATTGGCAACAACGTCAAGAAGGCGTGCTCAGAATTAATCTGAATTATTCCTGTATTTTATAGTGCCAATTTTGGATAAAATCCATTTCTTAGTATAGAAGTTACATGCATTTGAAAATTGGCCCTATAAACAGGCTTAGAATTGTGTTGGCAGCACTGATGTGCATTAGTTGCTCCCAAATAATCTAAAATTTCAGAAACTATTCGTGCGCAAAATTTAGAGCTGTTGGCTTGCATATTTTCTGATATATTAGTATTAGGATAAAGAGAGTGAGCATTTATTAACAAATAATAATAATGTTATTGGTTTTACGTCCCTTTTAACTACTCTGGCTTTTAGAGACTCCGGGGTGCCGTAATTTTGCCCAGAAGGGGATCTTAAACGTGCCAGTAAATCTACTGACACGGCTCTCTCGCATTTGCGAACCATCAAATGCCAGCTGATTGCGCCAGGATACGAACCTGCAACCTTGGGCCCAGCAAGCGAGAACGTTACCCCTGAGCCACGCAGCCAGTCGCATTTATTAACAGTTGGCAGCCCTAATGGCTCTCAAGCATAAGCATAGTCATATCTGTTATAGTACACAAAGCACGTACGAAATTTGGTTACAATCCAATTGATAGTATAGATGTTAGATGTACTTAAACATTGGACTTATCAGCAGGCTTAGAATCATCTTGGCAACACTGTCATATATGGGATCCTTAAAATGTATCTGGAATGTTATTATCCCTGTGTGTGCTAATTTTGGAAAATTTCGCATGCATAACGTCTGAGATATCCAACGTAGAGCTTAAAAGTGAATTGTGATTTTTAGCAGTTGGTAACTCTGAAATCATTTACAATTATGTCCCTGAGATATTCAGATTTAGATATTTCCTTAAACCGAATTTGGTTTCGATAACTGCAGTCTTTTAGGGGTTGATAGGGGGAGACACACAAAGACAGACAGACAGACATTTGCCTGGATCGATGTCATTAGTCTATCTCATCATCATTTAAAAAAAAGTGAAAAGTAAGCTAAAATACCACGTAGAATATACGATAGCTAATGTATAACATCCTACCTTAGGTGCTTCGATACTGTGCTGACCAGTACCCTCAGCTTATGGACATTACACATGTGTTGTACCGCAATCATTGGCCATCAGCGTTCAGATGTTACAGATCGTAACGTAAAAGCTTGTATACAAGCACAATTCCGGTATAGGCTTCAATAACGTTATTCGTACCTGCATTACGAGTTCTTATTGGCTCAGCTGCAAGAAATCAAAGATGGAGGAAACTTGTGGATTGAGATTATTAGTTGCAGTTCATTGGCATTATTAATGCAAATCAGTCATTTAGTTCCGTTACGTTGAATACAGGAAAAGGCACTGACTGATTAAACGCATTTCTGACAGTATTTAAGATTTAACTGAAATCATTCGACATTTAGCCATATGGATGAAGCTGTGAACCTGCCCAGTACATGAAATGTGTACGAGTGCTAAGGCGTTAACTTGGTACCTACGGGGTCCTGGGTTCGAGACGCTCCATGGCCAGAATTTTTATTCTTTTTGAATTATTTCGTTGTGTCAACACTACTGTGTGATGCAACTTTTCAACTTCGATTTACTCGCATGTTCTAGGGGGCGATGTTAATAATGGATATTGGTAGGGAAAAATCTTTCTATTTTATCATTCGTATTTGTACTTTCCAAATCAAAACCATGAATATTTGTACTATTAGTGAAACTAATATAAATTTTCACAGCACTGATTACTCCACAGTAAAATAATAATAATAATAATATTAACAATAATATGAAGTAGTTCCGTGACGATCTAAAGGACCAAATTTTCTTTATACTTAACATTCATGCCAATGATTAATCTACATAGACCTATCTAGAATAATTACGAGATTAAGTTGGTAATACTAACTTTTCTATTTAGATTGGAATATATCTGAAGTAATGTATTCCAATACAGATCTACAGTTGGCAGCCTTGGTGACTCTGAATATATTCTTAGTTCCATATCTTAAGGTAAAGAATGCTCATGCTAAATTTGGTAAAGTCCAATGGATAGTATGGACGTTGCATGCTGTGAAATATTTGATGTATCAGTGCGAGTAAAATCATATTGGCAACAACATCAAGAAGGCGTTTTCAGAATTAATCTGAATTATTCCTATATTTTATAGTGCCAATTTTGGATAAAATCCATATCTTATTATAGAAGTTACATGCATTTAAAAATTGGCCCTATAAACAGGCTTAGAATTATGTTGGCAGCACTCATGTGCATTAGTTGCTCCCAAATAATCTAAAATTTCAGGAACTATTCGTGCGCAAAATTTAGAGCTGTTGGCTTGCATACTTTCTGATATATTGGTATTGGGATAAAGAGAGTGAGCATTTATTAACAAATAATAATAATAATGCTAACTGCGCCAGGATACGAACCTGCAACCTTGGGTTCAGCAAGGGAGAACGTTACCCCTGAGCCACGCAGCCAGCCGCATTTATTAACAGCTGGCAGCGCTAATGGCTCTCAAGTATAAGCATAGTCATATCTGTTATAGTACACAAAGCACGTACGAAATTTGGTTAAAATCCAATTGATAGTATAGATGTTAGATGTACTTAAACATTGGACTCATCAGCAGGCTTAGAATCATCTTGGCAACACTGTCATACATGGGATCCTTAAAATGTATCTGGAATGTTATTATCCCTGTGTGTGCTAATTTTGGAAAATTTCGCATGCATAACGTCTGAGATATCCAACGTAGAGGTTAAAAGTGAATTGTGATTTTTAGCAGTTGGTAGCACTGACATCATTTTCAAATATGGGCGTGAGATATTCCGGTATACATCTTTACTCATACTAAATTTGGTTTCGATTTCTGCAGCCGTTTAGGAGTTGACAGGGGGGGGGGGCACACACACACAGCCTGACAGACAGAAGGACAGACAGACAGACTCACATTCTCCTGGATCGATCTCATAAGTGTACTTTTTCCTCATTTTTGCAGAATGTGAAAAGTAGGCTAATAAGGAGTGGTGAAGCAGCTGCCTTTAAAGCAGAATGGGAAAAATTATTTTTCTGTACAGCTTATAAAGGGCATGCCAAATGTTTAGTGTGCCACCGAGATTTAATGAGTAAAAAAAAACACAATTTGGAACGGCACTGCAGTGCCAACCACAGGGATGATTACGGTGACTTGACAGACGCCAGTCGGCAATCGAAGTTGGAAGAATTGAAAGAAAATTTCAAGCAGCACTTTCCTGTAAGTATTATTGCCTTAATTTTAAAATGCTTGCTTACAAATGGGAATGAACAAATGATTTAATTATCTGAAGAACACTAAAATTGTGACTTGCCGTATTTTTGTCTGACAGGAGATAGAGGAGAGTGAGGTTGGTGGACCGATTTTACGAGCAAGCTACACATGTTCGATGCGAATTGCCGAAGCTGGGAAGCCCTTCGCGGAGGGGAATTTCATCAAGGAGTGCCTAATGGACGTGGCGGCATGTATTTGTCCTACGGAGGTAGTTGAGAAATTTGAAAACATCTCTCTTTCTCCTCAAACTGTGGCTCGCAGAATAGACGATATGTCCGTTGATATGGAACAGCAATTAATGGAGAAGGCAGCAAAATTTGTATAATTTTCCATCGCCCTCGACGAATCAACCGACATTGCGGACATAGCATAGCTCGTTATTTTTATTCGAGGGGTGGATGACGATCTTCGGGTCACCGAGAATTTCCTCGACTTGGTAACACTCAAAGTCACCACTACCGGTTTCGATATTTTCCAAGCTGTGGAGGGTGCTTTTGAATCAATGGGATTAAAATGGGAGCGGTTGACGAGTATAACGACGGATGGAGCTCCTGCTTTACGATGTGTACGCATGGGGTTCCTCAGATATGTAAAGTTAAAAATGGCTGAGAACGGTAGTACCCTAATGGTGGCGATCCATTGCTTCATACACCAGGAGGCAATCTGTGCAAAAGTCGCCAAGCGCAAAGATGTAATGGGAACAGTTGTGCGAATGGTAAATTATCTTCACTCCCATGAACTCACGCACCGTCAATTCAAAGAGTTCTTGGATGACATCGAAGCGGAGTGTCCGGATATCCCGTACCATGCAGAAGTAAGATGGCTGAGCAAGGCGAAGGTGCTGAATCGTGTGTTTTTCTTGCGGAACGCAATACATACATTCTGTGACATGAAAGGGCGGCCCGAAGTTCTTTTGCGTGACCCTAAGTGGGTGGCGGACTTGGATTTTTATGTGACATTACTGCCCATCTGAATAATTTGAACACTTCGCTTCAGGGCGAAAAGCACAACATCTGCGATTTGGTGGAAAAAATTGAAGCGTTCACAAGAAAATTGATTTTGCGGGAAAACCAGTTACGTGCAAGGAACACAGGACATTTTCCATCGTTTGAAACAGTGAAAGGTGTCGACTTTGATGAGTACTTGGAGGTAATTCGCCAAATACAAGAAGAGTTTGACAAGCGATTTTCAGAATTATCAGAACTCCAAGCGGTGTTAGATGTATTTGTTCGACCATTTTCTATTAGTGCAGACAGTGTTCCACAGCTATTTCAATTAGAGCTGATTGAACTGCAATGCAATGTTCGTCTTAAAGACCTCTTTCTAAATGTCACGAAGTTAAGAAAACTGCAATGCAATGTTCGTCTTAATGACCGCTTTCTAATGTCACGAAGTTTAGAAGAATTTTACAGTGGCTTTCCGCAAGGAGAATATCCCCTTTTGTAAAGACATGCAAGTGAAGTTCGTCAATGTTCGACTCAACGTACATTTATGAGCGCTTCTCTTCAGTTCTTAAGCTTACCAAAAGTAAACATCGTGCAACGATGAGTGATAGAAACTTGCGCAATTGTTTACGAATAGCTGTGTCCAGAAATATTGTACCCAATTTGGAGAAGATTGTTTCCTCCAAAACTAGAAATTCGTAAAAACGACGGAGAAAGAGTCACTCAAGGCCTGTACTATCTGTTCATATTGGTAAAATGTTGTTGAATTTTCCTCTCTAATATGTTCTCATTTCATTTTGTAATAAAGCACAATATTCTTTACTTAACACTTGCGTTCGTTTCCTACACATTCCATGCATCGGAGTACCATTCGATTTGTATACATATATATTATGGCAGTATATATCCTATTATGGTAAAACAGCCCTATCAATATGATGTCAACAATGCCACAAAAGCCGTCGCCTGCATCTGTGCGTTCGTATCTAGTTATTGCGGTACGAACATAGTCCGTGTGTCTCAGATCTCCTCGCTGCCACAGTGTAGTGGTGGTAGGGGAAGGAGCGCTAGTCTGACTGCCCAGTGCTCCCCGAGCGCGGCCGCGCTCTCGGAGCGCAATGACTGGATGGTCCTGATCTAGGCTTACAGGATAGAGCCACATCGGTGAAGTGGGATACATACTTGTTATTCCCCACCCCATTTAATTGCGCACGTTAATGTGCTGACCCACTGAAAAGCGATTCGTTTATCAGATGTGAAAAAAAAGGCAGCAGAAATCTTCACTCAGATAAAAGAAAGGGTTATACTGAGATTACAGTTTCAAACATGATATCTGATTACTTCATGTTATATTGGCATAACAAATGCCAAGTCTCACTTTTCTAAACAACATACTTCTTGAACCTTCCAACACAAAATTCTAATCACTAGTCTACATTCCCGATCTTTATCATAATGTTCAGACGTCACTGCCGTGGAACTCCCAATCGTCCTCTTTAATAAACATGAATGAATGTAGTGAATTATCCCCTGGAATAAGCTGTAAAATATAGTTATTAGAGAGTAAACCGCATTTGAAATAGTAAGTAGGCTAATGCAATGTGTCCCGTCCTAATCTTGAACACCTCCTGTTTAGTCTCTATCTTGCCATTTCAGCAATTTGTCTTCAACTTGGGTCGAGCTTCTACAGATATATTTTTGTATTTTTTTAAAATATTTAAAAATGTTTGGCCATATCTCAGAAATTCTTTCACACTTGCAATGGAGATGGATCGTATATCATGGACACATACCTCCACACTGATTTTACGATGATTTTGTCACACATACATCAATATAATTTCACCTTCTGGTCATGAACATCTGTGCCTAATCATATACTACGTACTCTTCCTCTTGAAAATTAACTATTAACATTGAACACAATCAACAACCCATTTGCCTAATACAATATTAAAACGTATGTGTCACCCCTTCCATTTGCTATTTCTCTTATGAATGCTGTTCTCTATTTCCTCCTCCCTTTATTTAAAATTGAAATCCATTGGCAGATTAATCACTCCCGCACCTGGGCACAACACTACTGTGAGCGAGGCTCCGCTTGGACAGAACGTGCTCATGAGATGACTCAATTCAAGAAGTCTCGTCATAACAGGTGGGACACCTCAAGTCTCTCTATCGCTTTAACAGTAGAAAGTGCCGGGTGGGTTGTCGTATTCATTAACAGCAGTGTAATTCTGGTTTAAAAGTAAATAATGCCATTCATACCGTTGACGACAAATCGCAGCGTAAATTTAAACGTACCACCACATCAAACAACATGGAGTAGTGGGCTACGCGTTGGAGCAACTTAGCCATTTTCCGTCTTGTCTTTAAATGAATAATGGCATTTGCTCTTTGTTCCCTTTCATTTCACACAGTACATTTATTGTTACAAGAAAAATTATTTCGTATTGGAATGCTGTGAATGATACACAACCCGTTGCTGATATGATCTCTAAAGCCTAAACATACCGTACTGAAAAATCAATTATGTCGAAGAAGAAGTTAAAATATTGTTTACTAATTATCATATACTGTACTAACATACGCTCTACCAGTAGCATACCAGTAATCCTATCATAACCAACCAGAGGTTTCCTCTGAAATATCAAAAACTTTGATTGCGTCAAATATTATACATAATGTTGTATATACTATATACAGGATGAAGAACAAATCCCGTACTTGGAGGTCAGCATGCGGTTCCTCGTCGAAATTCATGGCAAAGGCTTATCTAGGAAGGCCTGGTCCCGCCAATACGTTTAATAGAAATGCGAGTTAAGAAACGAGGCTCTGGCAACGCTGTAACTGCGTGCAGCATGGCCAAGAGAACAGCACGCATGAAGTCTGCGCTGTGCCGGTGCTGTCTCATTAGCTCAGTGCGAAAAGGTATGCCGTGAAGGTCGGTTATGGTCCAATGGCGTTCGCGTCAAAGAGTTCTTCAGTTAAAGTCTCAAATTGTATCCAATGTACACCTCCACAATGCAATCAATACATTATGTTGTGTACTGTGTCTTACCATTGCTGTTACTTCTCTACTTCTTTCTTATTTCGATGAGACCCGCTACGGACCACGCACCAATTTCAATTCTTCACTCTTTGTTGTTTTCTTCCCAATATTTCTTCGTTCTTAGACTATGTTGCTTCTTTCTGTCCTCAGACCACTTCGCCCCAGGTTTCCTTTCCACTCTACCCTGGCGTACTTCCAAACATAACACCTTCTCTGTCCAAAGTGTCTTCATCTCTTATATTATTTCCTTCTGTTACCTTTATTTAAACATTAAAACATAACATGAGCCTCTTACATACGTAAACGACCACTTAGTTTCGTCCATGGCACAAATAAAGCCAGTAACATCGTCTGCATCCAATGATATACACTAGATTGCCCATTATGATACGCACAATAATTCCATTCCGTACGCTGCCACGAAATTTGAAAAGTGGTATGAGGACTGGAACGGGATCTACTCAGCCTCGGGTGGTCCAAATGAGTAGATGGGGTTCGATTCCCACCACATCCATCCTCGAAGTGGTTTTTCGTGGTTGCCCGCTTCATCTTCGGGCAAATGCCGGGATGGTCCCTACCGTCAGGTCACGGCCGCCTCCTTCCCTCTTCCTTGTCTATCCTTTCTATTCTTCCCATCCCGTCCCATCCCACATGAGGCCCCCTGTTCGCTTTGCAGGTGAGGCCGCATTGGGTGAGGTGCTAGTCCCGCCTCCCCAGTTGGATCCCCCGACTCACTCTCAAGCGCCAGGACACTGCCCGTAGAGGAGGTAAAGGTGGGATCTCTCGCTGAGTCCGTGGGAAAAGCCTACTTGGAGGGTAAACTGACTACGAAAGAAAAATCGTTTGAAGTCCAGTCTTATCTTCACAGAGCCACGAACTGACGTCACACAAAACGACGACCTGACGTAGATTCGAACCGTAGTTCGTTGGTGGTTGTGGTTTGGATAATACAGCAGCCTACTCAGTGAGCTACGACGGCTGGTACGGTGATATGATACACATTCCGCCGCAGGATGCGACAGTGTTGCCGGCTTCTCGTTTTCATACTCGTCTTTTCAAATAACACCCGCTCCGATTTTGCTATAGAAACTTTTGTCTTGCATTTGGATGAGAAGTCGCATGACGACCTCCAAGTACGGCATATTTCTTCACCCTGTATTACTTCTATAAGGGGCTTCGGTGGCGTGGTCGATAGCATGCTGAACTGCTAAGCCCAAGATGGCGTGTTCAAACCCGGCCGAAGTCGTCGGATTGGTTAAGAGCGTTAAAATTCTTCAGTATGCCTTTCTTCGAAGGGGAAATAAAGCAGGCGTGCCCATGTCATAGATTTATGGCAGGTAAAAGCACCTACCATTACAATTGGTAGTGTGTAGAAAAGTTTTTAGGTTATATTTGGCGAGTTAGAAACGCTCTATCAAGTTCCAACGTTCTCCGCCAGTGTTAGTGACAGAAGCATCTGGTAGCCACAGTTGGAAATAGTTGAAATTGAACTTCCATACTAAGAAATGGATTTTATCCAAAATTGGCACTATAAAATATAGGAATAAATCAGATTAATTCTGAAAACGCCTTCTTGACATGTTGCCAATATGATTTTACTCGCACTGATACATCCAATATTTCACAGCATGCAACGTCCATACTATCCATTGGACTTCAACCAATTTTGTATGTGCATTCTGTACCTTAAAATATGGAACTAAGAATATATTCAGAGTCACCAAGGCTGCCAACTGTAGAGCTGTATTGGAATACATTACTTCAGATATATTCCAATCTAAATAGAAAAGTTAGTATTACCAACTTAATCTCGTCATTATTCTAGATAGGTCTATGTAGATTAATCATTGGCATGAATCTTAAATATAAAGAAAATTAGGCTCTTTAGATCGTCACGGAACTACTTTCATATTATTGTTAATATTATTATTATTATTATTTTACTGTGGAGTAATCAGTGCTGTGAAAATTATATTAGTTTCAAGAATAGTACAAATATTCATGGTTTTGATTGGGAAAGTTCAAATTCGAATGATAAAATAGAAAGATGTTTCCCGACCAATATCCATTATTAACATCGCCCCCTAGATCATGCGAGTAAATCGAAGTTGAAAAGTTGCATCACACAGTAGTGTTGACACAACGAAATAATTCAAAAAGAATAAAAATTCTGGCCATGGAGCGTCTCGAACCCAGAACCCATTAATTACCAAGTTAACGCCTTAGCACTCGTACACATTTCACGTACTGTGCAGAATCACAGCTTCATCCATATGGCTAAATGTCGAATGATTTCAGTTAAATCTTAAATACTGACAGAAATGCGTTTAATCAGTCAGTGCCTTTTCCTGTATTCAAAGTAACGGAACTAAATGACTGATTTGCATTAATAATGCCAATGAACTGCAACTATTAATCTCAATCAACAAGTTTCCTCCATCTTTGATTTCTTGCAGCTGAGCCAATAAGAACTCGTAATGCAGGTACGAATAACGTTATTGAAGCCTATACCGGAATTGTGCTTGTATACAAGCTTTTACGTTACGATCTGTAACATCTGAACGCTGATGGCCAATGATTGCGGTACAACACATGTGAAATGTCCATAAGCAGAGGGTACTGGTCAGCACAGTATCGAAGCACCTAAGGTAGGATGTTATACATTAGCTATCGTATATTCTACTTGCTATTTTTAGCTTACTTTTCACTTTTTTTTAAATGATGATGAGATAGACTTATGGCATCCAGGCAAATGTCTGTCTGTCTGTCTTTGTGTGTCTCCCCCTATAAACCCCTAAAGATTGCAGTTATCGAAACCAAATTCGGTTTAAGGAAATATATATCTGAATATCTCAGGGACATAATTGGAAATGATTTCAGAGTTACCAACTGCTAAAAATCACAATTCACTTTTAAACTCTACGTTGGATATCTCAGAGGTTATGCATGCGAAATTTTCCAAAATTAGCACACACAGGGATAATAACATTCCAGATACATTTTAAGGATCCCATATATGACAGTGTGCCAAGATGATTCTAAGCCTGCTGATAAGTCCAATGTTTAAGTACATCTAACACCTATACTATCAATTGGATTTTAACCAAATTTCGTACGTGCTTTGTGTACTATAACAGATATGACTATGCTTATACTTGAGAGCCATTAGGGCTGCAACTGTTAATTAATGCGGCTGGCTGCGTGGCTCAGGGGTAACGTTCTCCCTTTCTGGGCCCAAGGTTGCAGGTTCGTATCCTGGCACAGTCAGCTGGCATTTGAGTGTGCGCAAATGCGAGAGAGCCGTGTCAGTAGATTTACTGGCACGTTGAAGATCCCCTTCTGGACAAAATTACGGCACCCCGGAGTCTCTAAAAGCCAGAGTAGTTAAAAGGGACGTAAAACCAATAACATTATTATTATTTGTTATTAAATGCTCACTCTCTTTATCCTAATTCCAATATATAAGAAAGTATGCAAGCCACAGCTCTAAATTTTGCGCACGAATAGTTCCGGAAATTTTAGAATATTTGGGAGCAACTAATGCACATCAGTGCTGCCAACATAATTCTAAGCCTGTTTATAGGGCCAATTTTTTAATGCATGTAACTTCTATACTAAGAAATGGATTTTATCCAAAATTGGCACTATAAAATATAGGAATAATTCAGATTAATTCTGAGCACGCCTTCTTGACGTTGTTGCCAATATGATTTTACTCGCACTGATACATCCAATATTCCACAGCATGCAACGTTCATACTATCCATTGGACTTCAACCAAATTTTGTATGTGCATTCTGTACCTTAAGATATGGAATAAAGTATATATTTAGAGTCACCAAGGCTGCCAACTGTAGAGCTGTACTGGAATACATTACTTCAGATATATTCCAATCTAAATAGAAAACTTAGTATAACCAACTTAATCTCGTCATTATTCTAGATAGGTCTATGTAGATTAATCATTGGCATGAATCATAAATATAAAGAAAATTAGGTTCATTAGATCGTCACGGAACTACTTCATATTATTGTTAATATTATTATTATTATTATTATTATTATTATTATTTTACTGTGGAGTAATCAGTGCTGTGAAAATTATATTAGTTTCACGAATAGTACAAATATTCATGGTTTTGATTGGGAAAGTACAAATTCGAATGATAATATAGAATGATTTTTCCCTACCAATATCCTTTATTAACATCGCCCCCCTAGATCATTCGAGTAAATCGAAGTTGAAAAGTTGCATCGCACAGTAGTGTTGACACAACGAAATAATTCAAAAAGAATAAAAATTCTGACCATGGAGCGTCTTGAACCCAGGACCCATTAGGTACCAAGTTAACGCCTTAGCACTCGTACACATTTCATGTACTGGGCAGATTCACAGCTTCATCCATATGGCTAAATGTCGAATGATTTCAGTTAAACCTTAAATACTGACAGAAATGCGTTTAATCAGTCAGTGCCTTTTCCTGTATTCAACGTAACGGTACTAAATGACTGATTTGCATTAATAATGCCAATGAACTGCAACTATTAATCTCAATCCACAAGTTTCCTCCATCTTTGATTTCTTTCAGCTGAGCCAATAAGAACTCGTAATGCAGGTACGAATAACGTTATTGAAGCCTATACCGGAATTGTGCTTGTATACAAGCTTTTACGTTACGATCTGTAACATCTGTACGCTGATGGCCAATGATTGCGGTACAACACATGTGAAATGTCCATAAGCAGAGGGTACTGGTCAGCACAGTATCGAAGCACCTAAGGTAGGATGTTATACATTAGCTATCGTATATTCTACTTGCTATTTTTAGCTTACTTTTCACTTTTTTTTAAATGATGATGAGATAGACTTATGGCTTCGATCCAGGCAAATGTCTGTCTGTCTTTGTGTGTCTCCCCCTATCAACCCCTAAAAGACAGCAGTTATCGAAACCAAATTCGGTTTAAGAAAATATCTATATCTGAATATCTCAGGGACATAATTGAAAATTATTTCAGAGTTACCAACTGCTAAAAATCACAATTCACTTTTAAGCTCTACGTTGGATATCTCAGACGTTATGCATGCGAAATTTTCCAAAATTAGCACACACAGGGATAATAAAATTCCAGATACATTTTAAGGTGTCCATATATGACAGTGTTGCCAAGATGATTCTAAGCCTGCTGATAAGTCCAATGTTTAAGTACATCTAACATCTATACTATCAATTGGATTGTAACCAAATTTCGTACGTGCTTTGTGTACTATAACAGATATGACTATGCTTATGCTTGAGAGCCATTAGGGCTGCCAACTGTTAATAAATGCGGCTGGCTGCGTGGCTCAGGGGTAACGTTCTCGCTTGCTGGGCCCAAGGTTGCTCGTTCGTATCCTGGCGCAGTCAGCTGGCATTTGAGTGTGCGCAAATGCCAGAGAGCCGTGTCAGTAGATTTACTGGCACGTTGAAGATCCCCGTATGGACAAAATTACGGCACCCCAGAGTCTCTAAAAGCCAGAGTAGTTAAAAGGGACGTAAAACCAATAACATTATTATTATTTGTTATTAAATGCTCACTCTCTCTATCCTAATACCAATATATAAGAAAGTATGCAAGCCACAGCTCTAAATTTTGCGCACGAATAGTTCCGGAAATTTTAGATTATTTGGGAGCAACTAATGCACATCAGTGCTGCCAACATAATTCTAAGCCTGTTTATAGGGCCAATTTTTTAATGCATGTAACTTCTATACTAAGAAATGGATTTTATCCAAAATTGGCACTATAAAATATAGGAATAATTCAGATTAATTCTGAGCACGCCTTCTTGACGTTGTTGCCAATATGATTTTACTCGCACTGATACATCCAATATTTCACAGCATGCAACGTTCATACTATCCATTGGACTTCAACCAAATTTTGTATGTGCATTCTGTACCTTAAGATATGGAATTAAGAATATATTTAGAGTCACCAAGGCTGCCAACTGTAGAGCTGTACTGGAATACATTACTTCAGATATATTCCAATCAAAATAGAAAAGTTAGTATTACCAACTTAATCTCGTCATTATTCTAGATAGTTCTATGTAGATTAATCATTGGCATGAATCATAAATATAAAGAAAATTAGGTTCATTAGATCGTCACGGAACTACTTCATATTATTGTTAATATTATTATCATTATTATTTTACTGTGGAGTAATCAGTGCTGTGAAAATTATATTAGTTTCACGAATAGTACAAATATTCATGGTTTTGATTGGGAAAGTACAAATTCGAATGATAAAATAGAAAGATTTTTCCCTACCAATATCCATTATTAACATCGCCCCCCTAGATCATTCGAGTAAATCGAAGTTGAAAAGTGGCATCGCACAGTAGTGTTGACACAACGAAATAATTCAAAAAGAATAAAAATTCTGACCATGGAGCGTCTCGAACCCAAGACCCATTAGGTACCAAGTTAACGCCTTAGCACTCGTACACATTTCATGTACTGTGCAGAGTCACAGCTTCATCCATATGGCTAAATGTCGAATGATTTCAGTTAAATCTTAAATACTGACAGAAATGCGTTTAATCAGTCAGTGCCTTTTCCTGTATTCAACGTAACGGTACTAAATGACTGATTTGCATTAATAATGCCAATGAACTGCAACTATTAATCTCAATCCACAAGTTTCCTCCATCTTTGATTTCTTGCAGCTGAGCCAATAAGAACTCGTAATGCAGGTACGAATAACGTTATTGAAGCCTATACCGGAATTGTGCTTGTATACAAGCTTTTACGTTACGATCTGTAACATCTGTACGCTGATGGCCAATGATTGCGGTACAACACATGTGAAATGTCCATAAGCAGAGGGTACTGGTCAGCACAGTATCGAAGCACCTAAGGTAGGATGTTATACATTAGCTATCGTATATTCTACTTGCTATTTTTAGCTTACTTTTCACTTTTTTTAAATGATGATGAGATAGACTTATGGCATCGTTCCAGGCAAATGTCTGTCTGTCTGTCTGTCTGTCTTTGTGTGTCTCCCCCTATAAACCCCTAAAGATTGCAGTTATCGAAACCAAATTCGGTTTAAGGAAATATATATCTGAATATCTCAGGGACATAATTGGAAATGATTTCAGAGTTACCAACTGCTAAAAATCACAATTCACTTTTAAGCTCTACGTTGGATATCTCAGAGGTTATGCATGCGAAATTTTCCAAAATTAGCACACACAGGGATAATAACATTCCAGATACATTTTAAGGAGCCCATATATGACAGTGTTGCCAAGATGATTCTAAGCCTGCTGATAAGTCCAATGTTTAAGTACATCTCACATCTATACTATCAATTGGATTGTAACCAAATTTCGTACGTGCTTTGTGTACTATAACAGATATGACTATGCTTATGCTTGAGAGCCATTAGGGCTGCCAACTGTTAATAAATGCGGCTGGCTGCGTGGATCAGGGGTAACGTTCTCGCTTGCTGGGCCCAAGGTTGCTCGTTCGTATCCTGGCGCAGTCAGCTGGCATTTGAGTGTGCGCAAGGCATTTGAGTGTGCGCAAATGCCAGAGAGCCGTGTCAGTAGATTTACTGGCACGTTGAAGATCCCCTTATGGACAAAATTACGGCACCCCGGAGTCTCTAAAAGCCAGAGTAGTTAAAAGGGACGTAAAACCATTAACATTATTATTATTTGTTAATAAATGCTCACTCTCTTTATCCTAATACCAATATATCAGAATGTATGTAAGCCAACAGCTCTAAATTTTGCGCACGAATAGTTCCGGAAATTTTAGATTATTTGGGAGCAACTAATGCACATCAGTGCTGCCAACATAATTCTAAGCCTGTTTATAGGGCCAATTTTTAAATGCATGTAACTTCTATACTAAGAAATGGATTTTATCCAAAATTGGCACTATAAAATATAGGAATAATTCAGATTAATTCTGAGCACGCCTTCTTGACGTTGTTGCCAATATGATTTTACTCGCACTGATACATCCAATATTTCACAGCATGCAACGTTCATACTATCCATTGGACTTCAACAAAATTTTGTATGTGGATTATGTACCTTAAGATATGGAACTAAGAATATATTCAGAGTCACCATGGTTGCCAAATGTAGAGCTGTATTTGAATACATTACTTCAGATATATTCCAATCTAAATAGAAAAGTTAGTATTGCCAACTTAATCTCGTCATTATTCTATATAGGTCTATGTAGATTAATCATTGGCATGAATCTTAAATATAAAGAAAATCAGGCTCTTTAGATCGTCACGGCACTACTTCATATTATTGTTATTATTATTATTATTATTATTATTATTATTATTATTATTTTACTGTGGAGTAATCAGTGCTGTGAAAATTATATTAGTTTCACGAATTGTACAAATATTCATGGTTTTGATTGGGAAAGTACAAATTCGAATGATAAAATAGAAAGATTTTTCCCTACCAATATCCATTATTAACATCGCCCCCCTAGATCATGCGAGTAAATCGAAGTTGAAAAGTTGCATCACACAGTAGTGTTGACACAACGAAATAATTCAAAAAGAATAAAAATTCTGGCCATGGAGCGTCTCGAACCCCGGACCCATTTGGTACAAAGTTAACGCCTTAGCACTCGTACACATTTCATGTTCTATGCAGATTCACAGCTTCATCCATATGGCTAAATGTCGAATGATTTCAGTTAAATCATAAATACTGACAGAAATGCGTTTAATCAGTCCGTGCCTTTTCCAGTATTCAACGTAACGGTACTAAATGACTGATTTGCATTAATAATGCCAATGAACTGCAACTATTAATCTCAATCCACAAGTTTCCTCCATCTTTGATTTCTTGCAGCTGAGCCAATAAGAACTCGTAATGCAGGTACGAATAACGTTATTGAAGCCTATACCGGAATTGTGCTTGTATACAACCTTTTACGTTACGATCCTAGTACGAGGCTAAAAACGTTATTCAACCCGGGACCCATACAACAGAACACGACGTTAATAACGTTATTCGACCTGAGAGGCATGCAGCATAACACAATGCTATCCGGTCTTGTGAATAACGTTATTTGATGTTCGGAATGAGTGGTAGTTGTTCGCGACGTGTTAGAGCACGAATAACGTTATTCGACCTGCGAGGCATGCAGCATAACACAATGCTATCCGGTCTTGTCAATAACGTTATTTAAAACAACTGAGTGAATGGGGTACATTTGATTGTGTTACAACGCCAATAACGTTATTCGACTTGTGTCTCCTGCGATAACTAAAATGCTATCCGGTATGATAATAAAATATTTAAAATAACGGTATATATACAGTATCCGTTTATTCGTTCTTCGTATGAATAACGTTACAACAAACTTTCTGTTATACGTTACGCGATGTATACCGTAACGCCAAACAATTCGTTATTGAAGGCCATTATGTTAAGTTATCCAGCCCTGTTAGTACTGCTATACTGACTCAATGAGGAAAGCAATGATAATCTACCTCACTCCTCTTCTTGCTTAGTACGCCTTAATATAGCTCTGCCTTGGGTTTTTGTGGGTATCTACCCACATAACCTAATGGCAGTGCCTTTTGAGGATCCAACCAGCCTTCGGGCTGACTACCTAACAGACAGACATATTATCCTTAAAAATAAATGTGACCAACCAGGTGGTGTAGTTCTTGGTTATCACTTCTGGGGTCCAAGTTTGATTCCTGACTGTCAAAAAATCTTAATTCTAGTCTAAGGGTAAGAACGGGGTACACACAGCCTTTGAGGTAAACCGGTAAATGTTGGGTTCGATTCTCCGCGTAGCCACCCAGCAAGTGGTTTACCAAGGGGTCCCACACATACTGAAGATAAATGCCAGGGTAATTCCTATCATGAGGTCACGACTGCCTTCTGAAAATCCGTCAACAAGTAGGCTAGTCGTATTCATTCATTCCTATTCATGAGATTAAATAGCACTCTGTCAAACGCATGACGTGTGTCAGAATCCAACCCAACATAAAAAATAACATCATGACGTGATTTTGTCTGCTGTTAATTCATTTTATGGGCTTGTGACTTCTTGGTCATCAGCTCCGTGAAGTTGGGTGTGGGTTGAATTCCCCTGATAGGAAATTAGATAATAGGCACCAATGGCTTATCTTTATAATAATTGGATTTGCATCCAGTCACACAACAGTTTCAAGGCATATCACCACAATTTTAGCATAGCCTATGCATGAGTAAGCCTACTGGTAGTTTATTAAAACGGGATCCACACCAAGTACGTGATAAGATTGATATCCTTGAACTAGCAGGCGTATAATTGGATGAGAGAACACTGCAGACAATTTAATAATAATAATAATAATAATGTTATTGGTTTTACGTCCCTTTTAACTACACCGGCTTTTAGAGACGCCGGGGTGCCGGAATTTTGCCCCGAGGGGGATCTTAAACGTGCCAGTAAATCTACGGACACGGCTCAGACAATTTAAAAAGTAGGTTATGTTCATACGTACGGTAATCAATTTTCAGATCTTCTTAGGCCTTAAATTGGAATGCGTTAATTATTACTATGCTTGCTCATAATGAATTACCATTACTAATAATTTTTAAACCCTAAACAGAATAATATATAGGCCAAACTTACCCTCTGATTGGCACTAGTATTGATGGTATCACAAGCGTAACAGAAGTCACCGGTATCTCGTATTTATGAAGCACTAATGCAGACATTTACTTCCACGAACGTGTAATATCATTAAGCAATAATCAATAAGCACAGATAATCAAAGGAGACGATTGCTAACCGAAATTCACACCCCTATCACATCGTAAACAAAACGACTCAACTTATAAACAAAGCATGTAATCACCAACAGCGACAGCCATCTTTCATCTGTCCCGCCGCTAGTGTCAGGTCCGGTATTATAGAAGGTCCTGGCTCGGGGCAGCCGAGAAGGCGACCGGCTCTCTGCGAACTGCACAGAGAGAGACAGAGATACATGTCCACTGTTGCAACAAGTCCACCAGGTCCGAGTCTCCACACCGCAAGCTTCTACCGCGAGTTCCTGCAGTGTGGCAACACTGCCGCTTAGCACATCGAGCCTGTCTCTTTTACGCTGCTTTACACTTTTAAAGAATTCGTGCACTTTGTAAACTATTTCTCGGGCTTGCCTATGCACAACCTGTAGTTTACTTCCCTCTGCTTCCATAGCACTCAAAATGTACACAATCGCTTCCACTGGATCGTGAAATATAACGATATAATCACTTCACAACACACTAGCTCAGATTCTCAAGACAGACTGACTGTGATTGGTGGAATGGAAGTGAGGCATGACGTACTGGTAGCGTTGTGTTCTGCACACCGCCTTCCCGGCTGACTCGAGCTCTCTCGCTGAAATGTGTAGTTCGAGACACTTAACTAACACTCACTCGTACATGGATCTTCAGACGCTTTATAATGAACTGCTTCACTATTGTGCACATACTCAAACTGAAGACAGCTCATGAATGTTGTTTGACGTTCCAGAACCAAGATTTCTTTCACAACACTGCTCTTGTGACGCAAAACGTCTCTTTCTTCCTGAACAGAAACACTGCTGTATTCTTTCCATTCTGACGTGCTTTCACTTTGAGAGACCAGCTAGTTTTTCCGTCAAGGTTATGTTTGATCCCACTAACTTTGATTTCCCGTCCATGACGAGTTCATGGCATAAAAGGAGGCAGTTTATGACAAATTCTCAGGGTTGTTAACTTTTCTGGTGGCAATGCAATTGTTTAGTTATATTTGTGTTTAATTATATCAGAGGTGGCTTCGGCGGTGTAGTTGGTAGCATGCTGAGCTTCTAAGCCCAAGATCGTGGGTTCAAACCCCGTCAAAGTCGTCGGATTTTTAAGAGCTTTAAAAATCGCTCAGTATGCCTTCCTTCGGAGGGGAGGTAAATCCTGCGGGCCCATTTCATAGATTTATGGCATGAAAAAGAACCTTCCACTAACTACACTTGTGGAAGCTTAAATTTGTAGGTTAGATAACGCTTCATTAGTTCCAACGTTCCCCACCAGGTGGTGACTGCGATGACATTTAGTAGCCACGTGAGCAGCTGGGTTTCGTGGACGGTAGCATTTGGTAGCAAACGCAGGAAATACTTGAAAAAATTAATCGTCTTTAGTCCTTCTACCTGAATCACAAATAGCACACACTAATACAGCCATCACAATTAACACCGGTTATCAGACAAATTCTACACGCAACCAAAGTACACGGGGCTACATGACCGTTCTGTCGCAGCCCCTAAACTTAGGAACTAACCGACCAACACTTCTAAAAGTGTTGTGTTTTAGTTGGTACGCTCGTATTTACCGACTGAAAAGAAGTCCTTTTAATTAACAAAGTGTTAGTGTGCATGTGTTGTACATTCACATAGTTAGATAATTATACTACTTCATATAAGTTATAACTAGAGCTGGGATTTTTATGTAATATCAAGTGGCATAATATGTACATACATATGTAACAAAAAGCTCCGAAATATGTAGCAAAATATGTAGATTGGGCAAAATATGTAATATCATATAATTAATATAAACTTACCATTTTGTCAGTTACAACACACTAAACACGCTTTATATTACATTTTGTAGCACAGTGAACAATTAAGTATTTTTCAGTGTTCTTTGGAGTCATATTATATGAATATATAACACACATATTCAATAGAAACTTATTATTTTCATAACTCAAAGCACGTTTTTTCATTAAATTTTGTAGCACAGTGAACTATTAAGTATTTTTCGATGTTCTCTGGGGTCATAGAAAGGCGTTTGTCACTTAGGGTGTTCTTATATGCAGAAAAGGATCTTTCTACATCACATGATCTAACTGGGGCAAATTTTAGGAGACGAATTTTCGCTGGAGAAATGTCCTCGGGAGGATCAACGTCATCTCCATTTATAATTTGGCATACACTGTGAAATGTTGAATAATCAGATTTCTCTTCAACACTTTTTGCAATTTACTCAATACACTTGCACCAGTTTCCCCATGCACAGCAATTATCATCCTCTCATCCTCTCAAATACCTGTCACTCATTACCCAGACAACAGCCCCACATTTAGTGTGAAACTTCAATACAGCAATTTATTTCATATAAAAACAGGAAAACTCTGAAATATGTAATTTTATGTAATATCACTAAGAATATGTAGAATACCCACAATTATGAAAAAATATGTAAAATATGTAATTACATAGAAATCCCAGCTCTAGTTGTAACATAAAATTTGCTTTGCCCGAACTTGCAACTTTAAACGATTCCATTCCAAACTTTCAATTTTTTGGACCCACAAGAGAGTTATCACCAACCGCCACTCAAAATATGTTTGTCCGTTGAATGCTAACTCTAGAAGGCGGTGACATGGACCTTCCTAATGGGAGAGCCTGATATCTCAGTATTAAAGAAGCTGCGACCATTGCCAAGATGTTTCTTTGTGGGGAGGAACCCACTCCAGTGGCCAGCGCATTAGCGTACAGCTCCTCGCTTCGGTGATCTGTTTGCAGAGTTAGTGATTTATCCACAAACATTGCCTAGTCTGGCGCCACTGGTCTAGACGATACCCGCAAGTTATGACATTCAGGTCGCCGGATTGTTATCGACCCTACACTTAACAGAGGAGCTAGGATGTGTATACCGAGTGCGTACGAGTTTATCCACGTTCCCATGAGTTGTTATCGTGTCGGCCTACTAACCCCAAGATTGTAGGTTCGCTCCTGGCCGTGGTAAGTGATTTTTGAAAGGCGGCAAAAATACGACATGCATGTCATATGATGTTGGCATGTCAAATAACCCATTTGAATTCAGTAAGCTGTGTTCATAATGGCAAAATTAATCTCGGGAGTTTCCGCCAACACAAAGTTCCTCATTTCTCTGCTAGAAAGCGCTATAGTGTTCAAGGAGCTTAGATATCTAACCTCCTTGACTTTCATGGTGCTTCAAAGAACAACGAAATTCGTCACGCAATCTACCCTTTGGGTGTCAAATAACAAAGCTTGCACCCGGCACCCGAGGCCGTACGATATTATTATTATGAGATTTAAAAGATGGTTGGTTGGTTCCTCAGTTTAGAGTCTGCGACAACGCGGTCATGTAGCCCCGTGTACTTTGGGTGCGTGTAGAATTTGTCTGATAACCGGTGTTAATTGTGATGGCTGTATTAGTGTGTGTTATCTGTAATTCAGGTAAGGACTGCAGCCGATCAATTTCAAGTAGTTCGTACTTTTGCTACCAAATGCTACCGTCAACGACACCTAGATGCGAAATTGGTTACTACATGCCACCGCAACAGGCACCTGGCAGCGAACGTTGGAACCTAATAGAGCGTTAATCAAATCTACAGATTTAGTTTCACACAATTGTAGTTAGTGGAAGGATCTTTCACATGCCATAAATATATGGCATGGGCCCGCCGCCTTTACGTCCCCTCCGAGGGCATACTGATCTTAAAATATCCAACGACTTCGGCTGGGATTGAACCGGCGATCTTGGGCATAGAAGCTCAGCTTGCTACCAACTACGCCACCGAAGCCGCTATATTAAAAGGAAGTCTCAAGAACTGGTGCTCCAAATATGGAATGGATTTACCTCCCTTCACTTCAAGTAGTTCCTACTTTTGCTACCGTCAACGACACCTAGCTGCAAACTTGGCTACTAGATGCCACCGCAACCGGCACCTGGCGATGAACTTTAGAACTTAATAGAGCGTTAATCAAATCTAATCTAAAAATTAGCTTCACACAATTGAACTAGGTAGTTAGTGGACAATATCCTCCATACTTTCTATCCATAATGATTTCTGTGTGAAAAGACATGACTATAATCATGTCTGCCCTACTCCTTATTGACAAAGTTTAGTTAGCTAGTTATTGTTGTTTTGCGGAACTACGAGGTCATCTGCCCCTCTTAGCATATATTAAGTTATACAAATTTGGAATACATAGTTAAATTTCGAGGTGAAAGCCGAAATACACGGTCTTTATATTAATTTTGCTTAGCAAGGACATTCTCGCTCACGCGCTCCGCCGGTGACGGCTCAGTTGCCGGCTGCCGCGCACGCATATGTACGGCAGAATACGGTGCTTAAAATCAGTATCATGCATTTTTACTCATCATGTTTACAGTAAATGCTGAATATGTTCCCCATCCGCTGTCAAACATAATCAGCATCTCCTTATGAAGCTTCCGCATACTCCGGTAAATTTATATTTATTTATCGTATGGCTTTTAGTGCCGGGAGTGTCCGAGGACTTGTTCGGCTCACCTGAGTCTGTAGCTGCTTCCAGCGGACACCCTGAAGGGTGAGCTACAAGTTCCGTTCAATTTCAAGTAGTTCCAACTTTCGCCACCTGATATCAATGATACCTAGTGGTGAACGTTGGAACTTTGATAGAGCGTTCTGACGAAATCTAACCTAACAAATTTTGCTTTACACAAGTTTAGTCTGTGAAAGGATCTTTTACATGTCATAAATCTATGACATGGGACCGCCGGCTTTACTTCCCCTCCGAAGGAAGGCATACTGAAGGATTTTAACGCTCTTAAAAAATCCGACGACTTCGGCCGGGTTTGAACCCGCTATCTTGGGCATAGCAGTTCTGCATGCTACCGACTACGCCACCGAAGCCGCTTCCGGTTAATTTAGCTTCACTAAGGAAATAACGACATTTGCGTCTATTTTTTATTGTTTACTGAACCTGTAGGTTTGAATCTCTTAGCCAGTTGTTTTATTGTCCGGTTTATAGGAATGGGTCTCCCTGGGAATTTCACTCGAAACTTTTGTCTCGTTCTAGCACACGATTTCCTGCACTTTGTGTACGTATTGTGCATATATACCCGTTCACGTAACGAATACTTCACAATGGCATTACAGCACTATACAGTTCACAGAAGCTTTATAAAATACCCAATTACCTTGGAGCTCACACGAAACAGCCGGCTGTTGCCCGGGGACACACCGCCAAGGTCGAACGGAATCGTCTTGCCAAGCAAAATTAAACACCCTGTATTAAAAAGACCTAAAAATAATAAAACGAAAAATTTAATTATTTTTTTTCGCTATCGTTTTACCCTCCAGGGTTGCCTTTTCCCTCGGACTAAGCGAGGGATCCCACCTCTACCGCCACTGAGGGCAGTGTCCTGGAGCTGAGACTCTCAGATAGGGATACATCTGAGGGGTGTGACCAGCATTATGCCCAGGCGACCTCACCTGCAAAGCGAACAGGGGCTTGGTGAAGGGATGGGAAGAACGGTACGGTTAGGCAAGGAAGTGGGAAGGAGGCAGCCGTGGCCTTACAGTAGGAACCATCCCGGTATTTGCCCGAAGAGGAAGTGGGAAACCACGGAAAACCACTTCGAGGATGGCTGAGGTGGGAATCGAACCCCCTCTACTCAGATGGGTCACCCGAGGCTGAGTCGACCCCGTTCCAGTCCTCATACCACTTTTTCAAATTTCGTGGAAGAGTCGGGAATCGAACTCAGGACCTCCGAGGCGGCAGCTAACCACTACGCTACGGAGGCGACAAATTGAATAAAACTAATAATTATAACAATAAACAAGAAGTCGACACAACCTGGGTACAAGAACTCAAAAAGGATTCGGAAAAAAACAATATCAGAAAAGAAGATACATCACAGAGCGATATTTTTAGGCAAAAGGATTCCAAGGGTGGAAGGGAAAGAAAACCGGCTCGAAATGGTCCAAGGAACGGAAGAGGAAGCATAGTGAGATGATGAAGGGATATTGAAGATAGAAGAAACAGCAAAGCACAAAGCATTAATTTGGTTCTCGGTTCCTCTACGGCCGAAACGAAAATAATAATAACAATAAACAAAATTAAGGAGAAACAAAAATTCAATTTACAAAAAATGAACAACAAGAGTTTAGTGCTTTTCAGTCGGTCAACACGAATGTACCCAAAAGAGATGGGTTATGCCCTAATCCTGAAATAAATTACATGAGATTAATAAAACACTAGGATGACCAGTTTCGATCGTCAAGCGATCATCATCTGATCCACTACACTTAGGCTACAAAATCTATGTTTGAAATACTGGTGAAAATATTTACAATATTTACAATTATTTAGTTGCAATATTGGTACTGCAACTGTCAGTGTATGCTAAATGCAGTATATATGTTAGGTGAAATGCTAAATGGTGATAGCTATCCGTAGATTGTACTTTAGAGAGATTATATGGTTGTAAACTATGGTTAAACTATAAAATTTTTAGGCTAACTACTTATCTGATTGTCTTCCGTACAACAGCTACTCGCAGTTTTCGTGCTCACTGGAACTCACTGTGCGGTAGACTGCGGTGGTTATCTTAACGACTGGTTTTTCCCTGCTTTCTCCCCCCTGCTCCTACGTGCTGTGGGGAGTGATAGCGATGTGTTTATGTGAGGTGTTGCCAACCTAGATAAGATGTATGTTATTGAATGAGGTGGGTCTACAATTATTAAAGACCGTGGATTAGCCCTCGCCACGCGTGGAGCATAACCCATTCGAACTAAGCGTTGACGGTCTTATGAGGACGTCCCGGTACCTTTAATACTGCCGCGAATAAGGGCCTTGGTTTATTGCAGAAGAAAAGTACATCGTACACCTGATCCAGATAACATTTACCTATTAATAACCCCCTAATTTCCCCCCTTTTTTATCTAGCTTGGCTGTGTCGCTAAATTGTGTTTTGTTTCCGACAGGGTGTGTTTTTTACTAGCGTGAAGAGGGGTGAGCTCTCCATGAACGTGTGTTCATATAGGTTGTTGGGATTGTTTCGTTTGGCTAGGTGTATCTCGATTGCTTCCTTTATGTCAAGAGCTCTCTGCCTTTCGATTCGTGATGGATTATTTTAAGGTCCGACTCTATGTTGGTAAAGCTGTGCCCTGCGTCACACATATGTTCGCACACGGCTGAATGTGTTCCGTATCTTATCGCATTCCTATGTTCATTATAACGTGTGTCTACTCGCCTTCCACTCTGCCCGATGTAATTAGCTTGACAATCGGTGTCTTGGCACGTTATAGAATATACCCCTGACCTTGAATACGGGTCACGTTTATTTAGATTACTATTTAGGAGGTGCCTAGCGGTTGTGTTTTTCGTCGTGAAAGCTATCTTTATGCCTTGCTTTTTGAATAGGTTAGTGATTTTATATGTATTCGCATTCACATAGTTGAAACGCGCAAATGTTTTCTCATTACTGTCCGGTTTGGGAATCGTTTTATCTTTATTTTTATGTTTGGCTATAATTTGCTGACTTACGAAGAAACCTTGGTTTGCGGATGACACTCAAACTTATATTAGCCAATGAACAATGTGTTCGAGTAAATATTTACTTGTAATTTAGATTGCTGGCCCTAACCCAATTTCACTTATAAAGCGGATGGCAAATTCAGCAGCCACCGCGTCATTGGCTAATATAAGTTTGAGTGTCATCCGCAAACCAAGGTTTCTTCGTAAGTCAGCAAGATCCTCACACTCGGTTAAAATGTGGGCCACGGTGAAAAGGGCTCCACAGGTACAAAATGGGGAGGGTCATCCCTTCTCATCAGGTACGAATGGGAGCATCTTATATGACCTATCCTTAAGCTACACAAAATGACGGACTACCTCCATGACCGGAAAGAGCTCCGCCAACCCTTGAGAACTTGCATGAAAAATTATAACACGAGGACTGGCGCCCATATTGTGTCGCTCCCTTTTTGTCGTAGTCGTACACATTTTCATGAAGTAATTTTTGACCTGGTGTCTTCCTATCAACTATTCCCAATATACAATGAGGTTTATTTATATTTTTAGCCTACTTTTCACATTTTGCAAAAATGAGGGAAAAGTAGACTTATGAGATCGGGCAAATGTGTGTCTGTCTGTCTGTCTGGCTGTGTGTGTCCCCCCCCCCCTATCAACTCCTAAACGGCTGCAGCAATCGAAACAAATTTGATAGGAGTAAAGATCTATACCTGAATATCTCACGGCCATATTTTAAAATGATGTCAGTGCTACCAACTGCTGAAAAATCGCAATTGAAATTTGAGCTCCATGTTGGATATCCTGGAAGATATGAATAGGAGCAATTTCAAAATTGGCACACGTATAGATAATAATATTGCAGGCTAATTTCCAGGAGGCCATACATCGCAGAGTTGCCAAAATGAATATAAGCCTGCTGATAAGTCCAAATTTTAAATGCATATAACTTCTACACTATCAAGTGGATTTCAACCAAATTTCGTATGTGCTATGTGTACATAAACAGATATGACTGAACGTATTATTAAGGTCCACCAGGGCTGCCAACTGTTAATAAATGCTCTCAATTTATTGTATCCAAATACCAATATATCAGAAAGTATACAAGCCGACAGCTTTAAACTAAGCACACGTATAGTAGCTGTCATTCTATATTAATTTGGAGTAACTTATATACGTCAGTGCTACCAACAAGATTCTAAGCCTGCTGAGAGGTCCAACTTTAAATACATGTAACTTCTATACTATCATTTGGATGTCAACCAAATTTCGTGTTCGCTATGTGTACCATAACAGATATGTATATGCCGATTCTTAAGAGTAACCAGGGCTGCCACCTGTTAAAAATTACTGTCTCTATTTTTGTTACCCTAATATCAATATAGCAGAAAGTATGCAAGCCAATAGTTCTAAACTTTGCACACGTATAGTACCTGGCATTGGAGTAACTAATATACGTCAGTGCTGCCAACATGATTCTAAGCCTTCTGATAGGTCCAATTTTAAAATGCATGTAACTTCTATACTAACTAATGGATTTCATTCAAAATTGACACAACAAGATATCATAATAATTCAGATTATTTCTGACCAATACATGTATGTCATTGTTGCCAACATGATTTTAAGCACGCTGTTAGATCCAATGTTTAACTGCATGTAACGTCCATGCTATCCATTGGACTTCAACCAAATTTTGTATTCTCTACCTTAAGAGATGGAACTAAGAATATATTAAGTCACCAGGGCTGCCAACTGTAGTTCTCTATTAGGCTATATTATGCCAGGTATACAGTGTTTCGAACTAATTAGAAATTTCGATATTACTAACTTAATTTCGTCATTATTCTAGATAGATCCATAATATAGATTAATCATTGGCATGAATCTTAAATTTTAAGAAAAGTAGGCTCTTTAGTTCGTCACGGAACAATAATTTTCGTATCAGTATAAGTGGCGGTAAAGCAGTAATCTCAATTTTTACAAAGAGCTGATGACCAAGGTGTCCCTAGGCCCTAAACATGTATCAACAAGAATTGAGCTATGTCTATGTCTACACATTGATACGTAAATTGTCAGTCGCGCTGAGAGCGTTGTGATTATGCTGCACCAAAATTGGTAGATTTTCCCCCTTAATCTTTACAGATTGTCCCGACTAACGTAAGCCGAAAATTGTCATGCGAGGACTGGCGCCATGGGTAAATCTGACCCGACCGTAAATAATATAGAAATAACTTGAGTGTTTAAAAACCTATGGACATGTTCCTTTGGCAGGGTGAAGTTCAAGATTAGGAATGAAGGTACAGTAAGCGACAGGAAATGAGTGCTGACCAAAAAGAATATATAGAGCATTAATAAATTAAGGCTCAGTTCAAAAGTTTATAACAAGATGTTCAGTAAAGAACAAATAGCCTAATTTCTTCTAAATGCATGGGTATTGTTAAAACTCTTTGTCCTTTTCAAGGAGTATAATTGAATGTTGGTTGTAGTAGCTTGTTGAAATACAACGTGCTATAGGGATATTAAGCACGAATATGAGATGTCCTTTGCTAGTGCTACCTCTGTAAAAATTTCATTCAATTCAGTTTCACCGTGTTTGAATTGATATGGGGAATTGATTTGCACACATACATGGCCGCCATATGCAAACTATTGGACTGATGACCATGTAGCTCGGTCAAAGAAAGGTTCTCACATAAAGGTATGTTGTTGCAAAATTTGGTAGAGATCACATGATTAGGTTGGTCGTAATTTGATTCAAGCTTTTAACATTTGGGGGGACGCCATTACGTTTTCGTCAAGATGGCGGCGATATAAAACCTGACACTGACGTGACCTTTGCTAGCGTTACCTTTGCACCAAATTTCATTTGACTTGGTTTCACCGTGTTTGAATTGATAGAGGGAATCGATTTGCACACATACATGGCCGCCACCTACAAACTATTTGGCTGATGACCTTGTAGTATGCTCAAAAGATGCTTTCCACAAAACGGCATGTTGTTGCAAAATTTGGTAGAGATCGGAGGATTAGTTTAGTCGTAATTTGATCGACCTCTGTACCAAATTTCGTTGAATTCGGTTTCTCCGTGTGCGAATTGATGGGGGGAGGGGGGGGGGGGAACAGACGGACATTCAGAGTACACACACTCACACACACACACTCACAGACACACACGTAGACAGATACACAATTTTTGGCCCTCTTTGCGTTTACGTAAAAATAGCTAATAATAGACTAATAATCATGTGCCAGTGCTCGCGGGTTAATCGCTCAGTTTTATGGGCATTGGGTCAGCTAGCCACTGACATTGACAAAGTTTAATAAATTATGAATATTAACACCTTATGTCATTAAAAAGTACTTCAAATTACTGTTTACCCGTTTCTTCCACATTGTAACTTTCCTAAGCAGGTAAACACGTAATCACATGATCATGCAGGGATATATAACATCCACGTAAGTGTTTTAACGTTTAATATTTTCGCTCTTCTTTCTACAAGGTGCGTTCAAAAAGTAACGAGCCGGGGAATACCTTTCCTGCACTCGTATGGATGGCCTTGCCTTTTTTGGGTGGTGGTAACCCTGGATTATTCCACTGGAGGCATTACCGTTTGGATTCTGGTTCGAAGTGATGTCACCATGACTCATCTCCAGCCACCACTCATGCTAGGAACCCATTCCCTTCCCTCGCATAGCGCTGCAGATGACCAAGACAGTGGGCCATTCGACATGCTTCCTGGAGTGGTTGAAGACTGAGGGGCACCCATTGGGCACACACTCTCCGCAAGTGCAGTCGTTCCTTCATGATGGTGTGCACACTTCCGACGCTCAATCCGACCACGGCGGCTATGGCGTTCACTGTCACTCGGCGGTCCTGGGTAAAGAGTGCATCAACCAGATGGACGTTGTCATCGGTAATGCAGGGGGATGCCCCAGACCGGGCATCATCGGCTAACGACACCCGTCCTTCCCTGAAGCGCTTGTGCCACGCCTTGACCCTTGCAGTGTTCGCCGTACACTTGTGACATTCGGCGATGAATGTCCGTTCCCCCTACTCCTTCCGCTGTCAGAAACCGAACAACACCTGTTTGTTCTTCGTTTGACGCCCCCATGTAACTGTTTGCAATGCGACTGGCAGCGTTGGACGATTGATGCATGCTGCTGCTCGATTTGTATCGTCACGTGACGTGCACGCGTGCCATCTAGCGACGGGCTGTGCCCTTCCACGCTCTGGTCGGAACCACACCTCGTTACACACGCCACGATTAGCCGATGTCGTCACCGGTTTCCGCATTCCAGCCTTCCGCTCGTTACTTTTTGAACGCACCTCATAACTTACTATAATTTGATTCTCATTTCAATTTCATTCTTTTGAAATGTCGGCTTCGGTGGCGTAGTTGGTAGCAACCTGAGCTTCTATGCCCAAGGTCGCGGGTTCAAACCCGACCGAAGTCGTCGGATTTTTAAGAGTGATAAAAATCCCTCAATATGCCTTCCTTCGGAGGGCAAGTAAAGTCGGCGGTCCCATGTCATAGATTTATGGCATGTAAAAGGACCTTCGACTAATTATACCTGTGTGAAGCTAAATTATATATAGGTTAAACATTCGACAAATGCTCTTAGGTTCCGTCGTTCGTCGCCAGGAGCCGACTGCGGTGACATCTGGCAATAAAGTTCTGAACTAGTAGTCGTTGACGGTGGCGAGTAGGGGGGTGATGCCGATTCTGCTTAGTGTCATGGCCGCCGCGTGAGTCCAAGCCAATATCTCGTGAACCCATGGTCGGATTTTAACAAATGACGTGTCATTGGACTCGGGCTGACGTTCTCTTTGCTGTGAACTACTCGTTATATTTTTGAAAATTTTTTTGAAAATTTTTGTTTTCAAAAGTTGGTGATAGTTTGAAAACCAAACAGGATAGAACGTTGTGCCATGGCTCAAACGAATGGTCTTTATGCCCTTTATTTTTTGTAATAAAACTTTTTTATTTTTTATATTTTTTTGAAAACACTCGAATTTTGAAAATCCTATATTTTGGAAACTAGGAACTCTACAAAAAAAATTGTTTAACTTAAATCAATGGTCCCTACCCCCTCTACCCCCAAAATAAATTTCAAGTCTCTAGAGAAAAAAATTGTGTGTAGTAGTGGGATGAGGGGAAAGCTGCTTCCAAAAGCAAGTGGTGAGCCCCTGCGACCTTGGAATGGAAGGAGCCATGCTAGGAGGGCGTGCTTGGATTCGTTTTTTTTGTCTCGTCGTGCTCTTTACGGGAATGTCGGTGTCGAAAAGATGAAAATTTGGAAACATGTTTTTTTGGGGGAAAAACGTGATTTTGAACTTTTTGCTATATCTCACGAACCAATAACGCTAGAGGCGTGTTCGACAGGTCCAAGGACTCGGGGTGACGTCCTCTCTGCTATGGACCACTCGTTATAATTTTTAATAAAATTGGAAACTCGATTTTGGGGTAAACACGTGTTTTTTGTGATTTTGTCGATATCTCACGAAGCAATAACGCTAGAGGCATGTACGACGGGTCCAAGGATTCGGGCAGACGTCCTCTTTGCTATGAACTACTCGTTGTAATTTTAAAAAATTTTGGAAACGCGATTTTGGGGTAAACACGTGTTTTTTGTGATTTTTGCCGATATTTCACGAACCCATAACCGTAGAGACGTGTACGAGGTGTCCTAGGACTCGGGCTAACGCCCCCTTTCAAATGTGGTAGATATTTTTTTTCCAAAAAGATAATTCACAAAGGGCCTAACGCCATACATGTTGAAAAAACGTTTACTTTTTCTTTACCTGTTTATAATTTTCATGGAGCGTGGTGGTTGAGAGAGACGATACTGCTGGATGTGTGTGTTTCAACAAACTTGTCGCTGACCAAGGTGGCTGTGCTCAATAGATCAATTGATATTTCGACGAGTCGGTGTATGACAGAGCGAGGGTGCGTTTTCTGATATTTTACCTTTAACGTGTAAACGGTGATGAGAACTAGGTTCTATGTTGGTCGAAGCGAGTAGAGAAAATAAACTTGCCGACGAGCAGGAGGTGAATGTCATTTGAGCTTATTGGAAGGCGTTGATCTGATTTGACAACAGGTGCAATGGAAAAATGATCATCGTGGTGGCAGGGAAGTGCGAAAGGCGTGCACACACATGTGTGAAATCACAGGCACGCTAAACCAGTCACATCCTGTTTTGCTTCGTACGTGACAAAATGCAAGTTCATGTGAAATTTGATCCGGCACAGGTGTTCGCCTGGGACGTTATCTGTCCACGTGCGCGATAACTGTTAACAAGTCACATTCTGTTTTGCTTTGTACGTGACAAAATGCAAGTTGACGTGAAATTTGATCCGGCACAGGTGTACGCTTGGGTGTTATCTGTCCACGTGCACGATAAGAGAATGTTCAAAGCATGGGAAAAAAAGATTATACATGCAACGTAGCATATATAAAGACATGTCGTTATCATTTCCACGCTCACTTAAGTGACTACCTTTGAACACACTGCGTTGCATGAAACCCTTGGTCTTGTTTATCAGTTTTGGTGTTGGTGGAAAATACTTAACCTTGTTGTGGGGTAGGTATATATTTATTCATTTATATATTTATTGATTTTATATAAATACATGCAATTATTTATTGATTAGATAATTAATGATTTTATTTATTTATTTGTTTGCAGATAACGTGTATAGCCTACCTGTCGTGTGTCTGTGGGAAATATATTAAAGAAAGAGAAAGGCAGACAGATTGAAAAGAAAACCATTTCCACACTAGCCCACGAGACGGGAATATAGCAAAGCATTACTCGTCAAGGTGAGATTTGTTTTATATATATATATAACCTGTTTGATTTTGTTTTGTTTATGAAAAGCATAAACTATATGGAATGGTTATACTTATGGTGGTTTATTTTATTTCTTTTTAGATATTTGGAAAAAAAAGGGTTCACTGCTACAGCAAATACAGTTGAAAACCAAGTGGCTTTAGAGTGGAACCATTGTCAAGCAGTCTACAGCTGAAAACTCAGGTGAGAGTGTTCTTTCAAAATAATGTCTTTTGCCACTGCTACCGATACGTTAATTTGGGAACCCCTAAATAGTTGTTTTAAATCGCGTGTGTGCTCTGGCCGCATAGTGAATGTTAGAAAAAGTTTGATTCCCAAAGAATTTTTAGAATCTTGTTTTGAAATTTTTAAAATTGAAATTTGTACAGCGCAAAGGTTGCATACGGCTTTAAAGGTGAATACAGAACTAGTGTGCGATTTCATATATAAAAAGAAGAACGCAGAGCATAAAGAGACATTTTATATTTGCAGTAAAATGCAAGAGCTATTCATAGCCCATAATTTGGAACAGTGGTATGAAACCCACGTGGTGAATGCCTTGCTATCAAAATTTGATAAACTGCAACAAGGACCGAGTGGTCTAGCCTTAGACAAAATTCATCATCTACAAATCAACATTTGTCATTTCAACCCGTTGAATGCTGGGTCTAGCTATATTAAAACACCACTAGCCATAGCTTTGAAAAAGGCTGTGGTGAATATTAAGAATCGTGACAATGATTGCTTTCTGTGGGCTGTGGCTGCGTACTTGCAGCCAGCTCAAGATCGTAATGGTTGTTGGCCGGGAAAGTACAAGGCCAAGTTTGATGAATTAAAACAAACTTTAAATTTAACTCGAGTATCGTTCCCTATGGACTTAACCGAGATCCATAGGTTTGAACAAGATAACCAGGACTTTTCGTTCATGGTGTATGGCCTTAATGATAATGAGATTGTGGGTCCTCTTTATGCTACAAAAGAACCGAAACGACACCACATTCATCTTTTATATTTATCTGTAGGAGAGGTGAATCACTATTGCCTGATTAAAAGCTTAAGTAGATTGCTAAGCAGTCAAACGTCTAAGCATGGACATAAAACACATATTTGTGATCGTTGCTTGCAATATTTTACAACCCCCACGCTTTTGGAACGTCATAGGGTAGATTGTGTTTCTCAGGAAGCGGTGAGACTGATATTGCCACAAGGGGACAAGGCTGTGTTAAAGTTTAAGGACATTCATAAGCGTGACACTGTCCCCTATGTGGTATATGCAGATTTTGAAGCTCTCACTACACCCATGGCGGGATGTGAACCAGATCCCTCCATGAGCTCAACCACACCCATTCAAAAATATGAACCTTTTGCCATAGGATTTAATGTGGTGTGTGCCTATGACCCCACGCAATCCGTTTACAAATACCGTGAGGGGCCAGATTGTGCCAAATGATTCTTGGATGAACTTGTCAAGTTGGCCGACCATGTACAGGAATTACTAGACCACCCAGTACCCATGAGCCTATCTCCAGAACAACAGCAGCAGTATGAGCATGCCATGACATGCCATATTTGCGAAAAGCCTATTTTAAGTGGAGAGGAAAAAGTCAGAGACCACTCGCATTTTACAGGGGAGTTTCGTGGAGCTGCGCATAGTAAATGTAACTTGAACTTTCCAGCTCCTCGTTTCATCAGTGTCTTTTTCCACAATCTGGCAAATTATGACATTCAGTTTTTGATTCGTGAATTGGGTCATGTCAACAAGGGCTCGTTTACCATTATCCCCCAAAACCATGAGCGTTTTACAGCCCTGACATGGAGGTTGAGCAACTTTAGCATTCGATTTTTGGATTCCTTTAAGTTTATGGCATCCTCGCTAGACAGCCTTGTGAATGGCTTGAATGAGGAGGAATTAAAAAATACTAGAATGCATTTTAATGATCCTGAGCAATTTCAATTGTGCATTCGGAAAGGTATATTCCCGTATGATTTCTGCAACAGCTGGGACGTGTTAAAGCAAAGAAAACTCCCTCCACAAGAGAAATTTTACTCGAAACTAACACGCAGTACCGTTTCCGATGAAGACTATGCGCATGCATGTCAAGTTTGGCGAGTGTTTGGCATGAACACGCTAAGTGAATATGCTATGCATTACATAAAACTGGATGTATTGCTGCTCACTGATGTGTTTGAAAAATTCCGTAACTTGTGTCAACACATTTACGGTCTTGACCCGGCTCACTATTATACGAGTCCTGGACTCTCGTTTGATGCCGCTTTGAAATACACTCAAGTGGAATTGGATTTACTCACTGACGTAGACATGGTTCTATTTTTTGAAAAGGGCATTCGTGGCGGCTTTGTGTCACTTAACCAGCGCCATGCCGAAGCGAACAATGTCTACATGCCTGATTATTCACCGGAAAAACAAGAATCGTACTTAATGTACTATGACGTGAATAATTTGTACGGTTACGCCATGAGTCAGCCTTTGCCCTATGGGAAGTTTGCTTGGCTGACAGACAAACAAGTGTCAGAATTTGATGTGAACATGGCTAGCCAAGAAACAGGCCGTGGATATGTGCTTGAAGTGGATATTGAATATCCCTCATCCTTGTATGATGAACATGCCGATTTCCCATTCTGCCTTGAGCAAATGGTTCCCCCTGACAGTAAAGTGAAAACTGAAAAACTCATGGGCACACTTTACAACAAAAATCGGTATGTGCTACATATCCAAATGTTGGTGCAATGCCTCGCCCAAGGCTTGGTGTTGAAGAAAGTCCACAGGGGTATTTCTTTTGCTCAAAAAGCATGGCTTGAGCCATACATGCGACTCAACACAGAGCACCGACAAATGGCAACACAGCAGTTTGAAATTAATTTTTTTAAATTAATGAACAACTGCATCTATGGCAAGTCTATGGAGAATGTCCGCAAATACCGTGACATTAAATTGGTGAATGTCTGGGAGGGGCAGTGGGGTGCCCGGCGGTACATTGCCAAGCCAAATTTCAAATCGATCAAAATTATCGATGAGGATTTGGCTACTATTGAAATGAGTAAGACCAGCGTGACCATGGATAAACCCATTTACTTGGGTCAAGTCATTTTAGACTTTTCTAAATCGGTCATGTATCGATTCCACTATGAGTTTGCCAAACGCCATTTTGAGGACGTCTCTCTTTTGTATATGGACACGGACTCATTCATTTACCACATTCGCCACTGCAACCCCTATGACGTCATGAGGCAACATAGTGACTGGTTCGACACCTCTTGCTATAGCGCTGACAACGTGTTTAAGCTGCCCATAAAAAACAAAAAGAAAATGGGCGTTTTAAAAGATGAATGCGGTGAATCCATTATGACGGAATTCGTAGGTTTGGCTTCGAAAATGTATGCTTATCGCACACTCGACTGTAAGGAATCCAAAAGAGCAAAAGGTGTAGGTAGAGCAGTGGTAAAATCGCTACGTGTTGATGACTATCTAGCGGTTTTACGCACGGGCAAAGCTATGTCTCATACACAGTGCAGGATACAATCCAGCAACCATCATTTGTATCTTGTGGAACAGAGAAAACGCACCCTAGCTTCCATGGATAACAAACGTGTGTGGGCTGATGACCTGCTCACCAGCCTGCCCTGGGGTTATGATCGCAAGGAGGAGGAGGTGTGATTTCACTGTTTAATCGTTTATGGGACATAGCTTTATGTAACTTGTAGATTTAGTATTTTGTAAATATTGTTTTTTTTGTCATTGTAAATAGTAGATTTTGTAAATAGTGGCAATCCACTTGGACCTTTTGCTCTTTAAAAAGTTGTGTGCAACCTTATTTTTTAAAAAATTTTTGATTGGTAAATAGTGTGAATCTTGTAACGCTGTACAAAGTTGAGTTTTTTTTGTAAATATGAAATAAGTAAGATTTTTAGTAACTTTAATAACTAGTATTTAATTATTTTTTGAAATTGTAAAATGGTAAACTAAAAAAAGTTCTTTTGGGGGTGAGTGTACATGTCGAGAATGTGCTTTTGGGAATAAATAAGGTGGTTGTGTTTGTTCCCAAAGACAGGTGTGAATGTATGACTGGAGAGAGAAAACTGGTGTGTATGATTGACCAGAGCAAACACGGTGAGGTAGGGTGGGTGGGTGGGTGGGGAGGGGGGTAAATGGTCCCTTTTATACTCATTTTGTTTGAAATAGTTTCGTTTTTTCATTGAAATGTGGCAGACAATAGACATTATTTTTGTAAAAACAGTCTTACCTGCAGTAGTCGTAGACCTCGACGTTTCTCCAAACACGCATCAGCACATTGCAGTATTATCAAGGTCAAGCACTTGCATGAACATGATTGTCAAATCTCAACTTTCGACATACACCAAATGGAAAAATGTGAAAACAGCAAAATGGAAATTCCATGTTTCCATATCACCAAAAACGCAAAACTTAAAACGGACATTTTTAAAAACTGGAAATGGCCATGTGTGAAATTTGAAAATTCAAAAACTTCAAACGGTCATTGGTTAAAAAGTGTCATCAGCAAAATGGAAAAATCCATATCATCAAAAACGTTAGACTTGAAACGAACGTTTTCAAAAACTGTAAATTGCAAATTGGCAAATGACAGTGTGTGAAATGTGTAAAATGAAAAAATCAGCCATCAACATCACGATTTCTTAAAATTAAAAATAACAAATCATTGTGCTCTGGTAAACCTTTGTTTTTATTTCATAGTCATAGTGAATTGACAAAAGAAAAATAGAATACAAACAAATCCCAATTCCTCACTCCTCAATGTTTATGTCCATGCATCATCAACTTTCCTTTCATAGCACTCATGACAATCAGGGCTGCCATCCTTTCACCCACTGAGGCATCACTGGATGTGAAACGTTGTTTAGCTTTCTTTAATAACAATTTATCTGCCACATGTCTTAAACCAGGATGACTATGGCGATAAGAAAGGTCATGTTCCTTGCATGCTTGATCCAAAAGATTAATGGGTACATCACCACGTTGTAAACGTTTTTCGAGACGAGTTCCAGGGCCGCAAAAACGATAACCTGGAAGATAGATTTCGAAAGGTAGGTATTGAATCACTTTGTCAATGACGCCATTGCCAGTACAGGTCTGGCATATCCTTTTCCATCGATGGTAAAAAGGTTTGGTCTTCCTCCTCCTCTGTGGACGATGTTTGTGTTTGTTGTTGTTGTTGTTGCTTTTTCTCGCCATGACACCCGTGGAATGATTCAACAAAGTCTTTACATGGACTTTTATGACCGTGATACAGTTTCACTAGCTGGCAAGTCGCACACTGACGCATAGACGGTATTTTTGCCATGGCCACTTGCTTATGGTGATCGTAATCCGTACAGGGTTGCAATTCACTCAACACAGGGTCTTGAGTCCATGATTTTGGTACATGTTGCCAGATTTCTTTGACCGCGTTGGCAGCCACATAATAAATGAACGACTTGGGCAGCGCCAAGAGTTCCTCTTTGGTAAAACTGTCTAGTTTCTTTTTGCACACAAAGAACTTGCCGATGGCTTTGTCCGTAGCATTGCCTTTCTCCATGGTATCACGTGCTGTAGATGTTTACACGTCGCTTGTAGAAATCTCACTGACGTCATTCACAGGTAAATCTTGAGTTATAATTTTGTTCAACAACTCCCAGCAGGCATGGGTGGTTAACCAATGAAAGAGATGCCACGCATGCGATAGGGCTGTATGGGTAATGTTGCCACAGGAACAAGTATCCATGAGCGTTTGCAGGGAGGGGCAGCCCAACTCCATGAGGTCGATACATTGGCAGTAAGACGCCAAAAATGGTTGCAACCATTGACGTTTTTCATTACCTTTCACAAATACCACATTGGCCGAGGACAAGTGTGCTTTCATAACCACATCCAAATATTTATAGGAAATGGTTCCCTGATTCCAGTCTAGTTGCCTATGATTTTCAATCCACTGGGTTTGTTTACGGTCTTTTTCACACAACAAATCAAAAGCATGGGGTGGTTTAAATAGCAAATGCGTAGCTTGCGATATCCAAAACGTGGTACAATCGATCATGGCCACTTGTTTAAATATAAATTTGTTGTCACCAATTTTAAACCCTTGGCAATCCACAATGAGTGTGCGCAACATGTTGACGCTTGCCTGGACCAAGTTCAACTGACGACTGACGGAGGATCAGGTGTGATCATGACATGGACTTACCTGCCATGCTAGTTTCAAAATTGAGGTTAGGGTAGGACAGGGGGACATGCAAAAATAAGAATTTAAGAATTACATTATCATTTTATTATCATAACACGTCTTACAGGCTTTTCTCATTTTAGGATAAGGACGATAGCAACTGATACAACAATATAGTCTCTTGTGTTTGTAACGTCCATAACACCGATGATGTCCCAATGTCTCTAAACTAGGCGTTTTTGATGGTGAGCTGCTCACCGAAGCACCATGGATACCATACGGCCCACATGTATCGTAACTTGTATTTTTTTCATCACCCAGAGACACAAGTGAGGGATAGCTTGAATGACAGGGTATATTTCCCACTTTCATTCTGCACAGGTAGGGGCAGGTGGGTGACCAGCGCTGATGTTCCGGCATGGGTTCATCGCCCTCCTGCCATTGGTCTATGATGATGGGACAAAAGGCACATTTCACTTCATCTCTTGTTTTTAAATAGTAGAATCCAGCGGCTGCCAAGGCTTGAGGGTTTATGAAAGGCACTGGCCATGTGGCAAAAGTCTTGAAACGTTGTTCCTCAGAGTTTAAATTCATGGATGTAACGTCTCTTGAGGCTTTAAAGCAAGACATGACTGAGCGACTTAACGTGGGTTGAGCTGTTATTTATACACTCGTCACTTGGTTGGACAGTGGATAATAGTTGACTTGTTTGTGATGAATAATCAGACAGTAGGCCGTCGTATTGGCTGGTACATTGTCATGCGTTTCAAAATCTAGTCGAATGTCGATATTGGATGGCTTGACAGACTCTTCCAGGTAAGAACAGTCAAAAACAATCAGTGGTGCTCTTGCCTTAAACGCTTGGGGTAGTAGCATGGGGCCGTTCTCTTTTTGATAATACGACCATCGAAATTTAGAAAACAAGTCGTACAGGGGGCCAAACTTATTTTTTGAAAAATCCAAATCCAGTCCTTCATAGGGAAACACAGCTCCGTTGAGGAAAAGACGTGCATTTCTCAATTGCAGGTGATCAAATTGCGTGGCATCTTTGGTTTGTTGATACTTGCGATTCGTTTGAAAACCCACGATCAGGTAGAGAGGTCTCTCTGTATAGCGAGCTGTTTTTACAGACCAACTGTGTGTGTTGGTGGTGGGCAATAGCGGATACTCATGGAGTGCCCAGCTTCTAAATTCCATGGGTAGAGGCATATCTCTCTTTACCATCTTGAGTATGTCCAGTTTTTTGCTATCGTTAAGGGTCACATGAGGCACTTTCCATAGCAAGCGTTGTAGTTGAACTTTTGAATCGATGGGGGCATTGTCAGCTCCCTTGAGTGCATTATTATCACTCCTGTCTCTCACCAGATAAAGCACTTGCCTTGCGTTGACCACAATGCGTTGGTGATCTTCGGCAAAGCCTAAAATCAGTTTAAGAGGTAAATATCCAGTAAAGGTTCCATCGGTGTGTACCATCCAGTCATTGGTCGAGTCAGGACACCAACCTGCCATGCAAAGTGTTTTACCTTCTTCCTCACTATAAGAGGGGTATAGTTTCATGACACTGGAAATGCCCACATTTCGAGTGCTATCCACCACGATATCGTTAATGACATATCGCACTTCAGAAAGCAGAAAGGCTAAACCATGGTTGGCCAACTTGGATGTGGTAGGTGTAGAGCCATCGGCTTTGGTGAGCCGACCTTCAATTTGAATGACACTTTCATGCGGTAGGGTGTAAATATCTTGGTTGTTGATAACAAATTGAATTTCATCATTGTTATTGAGTCCAGGTGTTTGAGCTTGATAGGAATGGAGATCAATTCTTACCACTCCTGGTTGCTCCTCGATGTGGTTCGCTATCTCTAGGATAGAATTCATTATGAGGGTTGACGTGGTAACCCAAATGCTGTAAAATCTGCTTGTTCTGAGATGTTAACGTGTATTCACGTGGCAAACAACTAACACCATTCCTAGACGGTGTTGTTGTTTTATACACAAACTTCATAGTGGCTTTAGCACCAACTTGTAAGTCACTGGTGTGGTAGAATCTAGATCAATGAGTTGTTGATCTCTATTGATCAGTCTTAATGTTATATTACTAATACTATCGACAGCCACAGCATGAAAAAGCACCACTGGAGGGTTTTCACGAATAATATAGCCATTGGGCGATGTCACAATAAAGTCATAAATTGAATGCGATGGTTCTTGATTGGTGTACACTTGGCTAATAATATTACACGTCACCGACACATGATGGTCCTCAATGAATTTCACTTCATGGTCTGATTCATGTTTTTTGTTGGGCTCCAACACACGTGGTTTAAATCCTAGAAATGGACCAATGGAATCGGGGTGTGTTTTAAAGTCAATGTTGAATGAGGAGAAAATACTGCAGCGATGAGTGTTAGTATTGCCTACAAGTTCAAACTTGTGCGTTCCGTCAAGAAATGACTTTAAACCATATTGATTGATCAACACCACATAAATGTGTTCATAAATATCATCGATCGTGTATCCACCAGAGTTCAAGGTGAGCACAGAATCATCATAGTAAAACTTGTTGTTCACATTTTCACGTATGTTGTATATTCGATTGTACGTTTCAAGAGAAACAAGTCCTAAACCATAGGGTTTTTCACTCAATTCGATAGGCGGGTAGAAGTCTAGGCTGACTTCAGGTCCACGTCCATGCACTGTAAACGTTTTACTTTCTGCCGACATACTGGTGGCGTTTTTGCTTATGCTGCGTCTTATATAAAAAAATTAAACACAAACGTCCACACTGTTGGCTGTTAAACGTTTGCTCTCGTTTCACATTATAATATATCTTGATCCTGTTTCCAAAATAGGTCACTAGTTCCATGGGCGGGGGCAAATTCCCAAAACTGTCAAAGTACCATACCGTGGATCCCTCTTTGACATAAGCTACATAATGCGTTCCTGGTCCTCGGTGATCATCCAAATTGACAACAGCACATTCCTGTTTCCAGGGTCGTGGGGGTAATTGGTTTCGCATAAACACACCTCGAAAATGAGAAAGCTTTAGTTGTTTAGCATAGCTTTCCACTTGTTGATGCGTCAGGGCATGTCTCGCTATGGCTGAGGTTAAATTTTTTTTTTTTTTAATATTTCGAAATGGTGAAATCCCAAATCCTTGTTGATAAAAGGCTGGCTTTAAATTGGCATTTCTAGCCCCCATGGCAATCGCTTCCATCGTTTCATTGTGTCGCTGACTTTCTTTGAGTTGTTGCTTGCCCTGCTGCGCGGCTTTAATGGTTTTCGCCACTGCACTGGCACCGCCCAAAAGTGAACCCAGAGCAGCCAAACCAGCAAATAATGCAGGTAAAAATCCCGCTCGTTTGGGGACGGGAATCACTCGCCCTTGGTTTGAAACCTGTCGCCGACGTTTTGGAATAACCTGTCTCTGTGCTGCTCGAAGGGCTTTCCTTATGGTCAATACATTATTTTTTCTTTTTTTCTTTCGCAAGGGCTTGTCCTCGAATGTTGAAAACCCTGGCTTTGCCAAGGACAATGTCCTTTTTTTAGTCTTTCTCACTGCATACCTTTGTTTCACCATGATGATAATGACCAACAACCTTTCACACGAAAGTTTAAATCACAACTAACGTCAGATGGTTATTTCATGGCTGTATATTCCAATTCCACATAAAGTGGGAAATCGTTTATGGTTTTCCCCGCTTGCTTTTCATCCCATGTCAACATGAGATAAAAGGATAATTCGTCACCTGCATTGACCATTTCATGGTCATGGACCAACATCCTATGACCATTTATCTTTATTTGTAAATGGTTCTCATCAGGTATGGCATATTTGATGTGAATGGTTCCATCATAGTGTAATCGATAGTGGCTTAAACCCGAAGCAAGCACATAGGTCAAGTGCTGATCATGGACTAGCGGTAAATGGTTTCTGTCATTCACAGGTTTTTCATTTGTCAGATACACTAAAAACACAGATGGGATAAATTTATAAAGCCTTTTCATTTCATGGGTCACGTAACGCTTGGTACAAACATCGTCTTCGTCTTGTGGGTCTTCCACGTGAATAATCCGATGGTGATTAGCGCTATAGCCATTCACCATAAGCTGGGGCACTTTGTCATAAAACTCATACACTTTGTTATCCACATACTTTTTCGTAGTAACGTCTGTAGACACTTGAGGATGTTTTACATGGGTTAACCGCTTTCCCTTAAAGTCATAATCTCCCTGTTTTGTGCGTGGCACTACTGACCTATCCACATAGTGTTTATTAGCAGGATCTGTTTCCTGTTTAGGATCATGTATGAGGACAGGCCTAGCTTTGGCCATCAACGCACGTCCAAAGACATCCATCGTCAACCTGTAGTACCAGTCTACTGTTTCTATGACAAGGTTCGGTGTCCTGTATATAGACAGCCGGCTAGCCTGTCTAAGCCTTAGTTGACATGAAGATTATTAAGCAGCAAGAGTCATTCCCCGTGGGGGACATGGTTTCCCATCTCTGTCCTACATCACGTGAACAACGCCATGGTTCACTGTTTCCATCTTCCATTCGCTGCATCATTGTGGGGCCTTCCGGCTGTGGAAAGACTAATCTTTTGCTAACGCTCATCACAGCGCCCAATGGTCTGCGTTTTCAAAATATTTATATTTTTGCAAAATCTCTCTACCAACCCCTCTACGTGTTTCTGGATCAAGTCATGTCTGGATTACAAAAAGAGAATATGGGTTATTTTACATTTTCCATGCAAGAAAATGTGATTTCACCGGATGAGGTAAAGCCTGATTCACTCATGATTTTCGATGATGTATCCACTGAACGTCAAGGCATCATTCAAAGCTATTTCAGCATGGGTCGCCACAAACATATCGATTGCTTCTATCTTGGACAAACGTATTCAAAAATGTCCAAACAGTTGATTCGTGACAATGCCAATGTCATTGTTTTATTTCGTCAGGACGAGAGGAACAGTCGTCACATTTATAATGAACATGTGAATCCGGATATGACCTTTCAAATGTTTACAGAATTGTGTGCCAAGTGCTGGAACACTCAACGTCATGCCTGTTTAGTGATTGACAAACAAAGTGAACTCAACCAAGGACGGTATCGCTTAGGGTTTGATCATTTTATTGCTATTTAAGGCCCTGTCTCATTCCCCATCAAGTCATTTGTCAAGACACCATGGCGTTAGCAGAGAGTCAATTGAAAAAGCATATTATTAGAGCAAAAAATACTATTCGCCAAAAGTTTCGTCAATTGAAACAATCACGTGCAAATCATGCTTTGTTTATTCAGCAACATTTAGCACCTCCGCTAAAAGCCATGTTGAAACCCTCTTTCAAGCCATCTGAAACGCTACCCACCGTTTCACAAGCCACGCAGACGCTGCACGAGGACCCTGAGGAAGAGGAAGAGGAACAGGAAGATTTGACTAGTGTTAGTGAAGTTGAGGATGAGGAGGAACATGTGTTTACGCCTCAAAAAAAGGCCGCACCCCTTGCAGAGTTTTTGAGAAAAAAGAAATCCTTGGCCATGGTCGATACACCTTGCCCTTCCAGGGCGTCTCCGTTTTCACAACTCCTGGCCACGCCTCAACATAAAGCTCAACTGAAAACCATTTTAATAAAATATTATGGATCAACATTGGAACCCTATTTCACCGATCTATTTATTGGAAACACAGATACCACGTATGGTGTTCGCTATGAGGATGATAGTTTTAAAATTGGCGATTCATCCATTAAATTTGCTCGTACTAAAGCTGTCATTAAAAACATCAACTATAAATTAACGCCAGGACTGTTAAAGCTGCTCTTTTCTCGGACCCCCTCTTCCCATGATTATACGTCAGAGGATCTTGACAAATATAAATCCATTTTATTGGATACCCATGCCCATAAGAGACAGTATGATCCCACGCAACAAGTGAATGCCAATATATCTCAAAAATATAAAACCATCATTGCAAAAATGTTTCCCACTAGTCAAAGTACTCGTCGTAAAGTGTCCGCTTCAGGAGTGACATTTAAACCATTAAAACCCCTTGTGGATGTTACCTACTGGCACAATCCCAATAAGCTCGTCCAGCGGCTACAGTTGTTGCATGCTTCACGTCAAGCTGGCCATACCGGTCACGATTGGGAAATTCAAGAAATTGAACAAGAACTTCGAAATGCCAAAATTATTGTTTAAGCCCTCACCCATTAAAATGGGTATTGCTCACGAGTTGCATCGCCCAGCTAGGCGTCATTATCCACGACTCAAGGTGATTTCACGAGGTGTGGATGAACTTTGGCAGGCTGACTTGGTTGAAATGATACCCTATGCTGGCGTTAACGACGGTGTACGCTATATGTTGACCGTCATTGATGTCTATTCCAAAATGGCCTTTGTTGAACCTGTGCGTCGCAAGTCTGGTCCACTAGTTACCAAGGCCTTTCAACATATTATTCAACACTCCCAACGTCAACCTCAGCTGCTACAAACCGACCAGGGGAAAGAATTTTTCAACAAGGACTTCTCCAGTTTTCTCAAATCTAAGGATATTTACCATTACACCACGTACAGCAATCTCAAAGCCAGTGTGGTCGAGCGGTTCAACCGAACATTGAAAACCCATATGTGGAAAGCGTTTACCGCTCAGGGCAGTTATCGCTGGTTGGACATGTTACCTGAGCTAGTGTCACGTTACAATGACACCAAACATAGAACGATTGGGACCAAGCCACGTCTCGTAACTAAAAATATTCAGCGATTGGATAAACTGTTTAACCCCATAAAAACAGCTGATCCTAAACGTCACCGACTGAACATTGGGGATTTTGTTCGTGTGAGCAAATTTAAGTCTGCCTTCAATAAGGGCTACACGCCTCAGTGGGGGACTGAACTATTTCGAATTCGTCGAGTCTACTTGGACACTCCAGTCACTTATTTACTCGAGGACCTCAACCATCAACCCATAAAAGGTAGATTTTATCTCCATGAACTTCAGAAAACAGCATTTCCTCAGCATTATCTTGTGGAAAAAGTGTTGAAACAAAAAGGAAATAAACTCTACGTCAAATGGTTAGGGTTTAACTCTACGTTTAATTCCTGGATCAATAAATTACATGTTGTGTGAACCTGTGTACTTTTTATTTATTCACCCATGTTGTACACCACCTATAGCTCTATGTGTACAGCGCTCCGCGCTTCATGCATGTTCATACATGTTTGTCTTTCCCTTTCCTCCTGTGTTCTCTCATACATTACCCCTCCCCTCTCCCTCCCTTCACCTCCCTCCACTGCTGTTTGCAGCTCTTGCCTATCTATTGGTTGTGACATCATTCCGACAAGTTGCATCATACTTTTTACTGATTCAGCGATTCCCACGCTTTGAACATTCTCTTATCGTGCACGTGGACAGATAACACCCAAGCGTACACCTGTGCCGGATCAAATTTCACGTCAACTTGCATTTTGTCACGTACAAAGCAAAACAGAATGTGACTTGTTAACAGTTATCGCGCACGTGGACAGATAACGTCCCAGGCGAACACCTGTGCCGGATCAAATTTCACATGAACTTGCATTTTGTCACGTACGAAGCAAAACAGGATGTGACTGGTTTAGCGTGCCTGTGGTTTCACACATGTGTGTGCACGCCTTTCGCACTTCCCTGCCACCACGATGATCATTTTTCCATTGCACCTGTTGTCAAATCAGATCAACGCCTTCCAATAAGCTCAAATGACATTCACCTCCTGCTCGTCGGCAAGTTTATTTTCTCTACTCGCTTCGACCAACATAGAACCTAGTTCTCATCACCGTTTACACGTTAAAGGTAAAATATCAGAAAACGCACCCTCGCTCTGTCATACACCGACTCGTCGAAATATCAATTGATCTATTGAACACAGCCACCTTGGTCAGCGACAAGTTTGTTGAAACACACACATCCAGCAGTATCGTCTCTCTCAACCACCACGCTCCATGAAAATTATAAACAGGTAAAGAAAAAGAAAACGTTTTTTCAACATGTATGGCGTTAGGCCCTTTGTGAATTATCTTTTTGGAAAAAAAATATCTACCACATTTGAAAGGGGGCGTTAGCCCGAGTCCTAGGACACCTCGTACACGTCTCTACGGTTATGGGTTCGTGAAATATCGGCAAAAATCACAAAAAACACGTGTTTACCCCAAAATCGCGTTTCCAAAATTTTTTAAAATTACAACGAGTAGTTCATAGCAAAGAGGACGTCTGCCCGAATCCTTGGACCCGTCGTACATGCCTCTAGCGTTATTGCTTCGTGAGATATCGACAAAATCACAAAAAACACGTGTTTACCCCAAAATCGAGTTTCCAATTTTATTAAAAATTATAACGAGTGGTCCATAGCAGAGAGGACGTCACCCCGAGTCCTTGGACCTGTCGAACACGCCTCTAGCGTTATTGGTTCGTGAGATATAGCAAAAAGTTCAAAATCACGTTTTTCCCCCAAAAAAACATGTTTCCAAATTTTCATCTTTTCAACACCGACATTCCCGTAAAGAGCACGACGAGACAAAAAAAACGAATCCAAGCACGCCCTCCTAGCATGGCTCCTTCCATTCCAAGGTCGCAGGGGCTCACCACTTGCTTTTGGAAGCAGCTTTCCCCTCATCCCACTACTACACACAATTTTTTTCTCTAGAGACTTGAAATTTATTTTGGTGGTAGAGGGGGTAGGGACCATTGATTTACGTTAAACAATTTTTTTGTAGAGTTCCTAGTTTCCAAAATATAGGATTTTCAAAATTCGAGTGTTTTCAAAAAAATATAAAAAATAAAAAAGTTTTATTACAAAAAATAAAGGGCATAAAGACCATTCGTTTGAGCCATGGCACAACGTTCTATCCTGTTTGGTTTTCAAACTATCACCAACTTTTGAAAACAAAAATTTTCACAAAAATTTTCAAAAATATAACGAGTAGTTCACAGCAAAGAGAACGTCAGCCCGAGTCCAATGACACGTCATTTGTTAAAATCCGACCATGGGTTCACGAGATATTGGCTTGGACTCACGCGGCGGCCATGACACTAAGCAGAATCGGCATCACCCCCCTACTGTGGCGTTTGGCTGCATAAGTAGAACTCTTTGAAAAGATTCAATGTCTGCAGTCCTTACTTGAATTGAAAACAGACAACACACACTAAAACAGTCATCACAATTAACACCGGTTATCAGACAGATTCTACACACACCTAAAGTACACGGGACTACATGACCGCGTTGTCGCAGCCCCTAAACTGAGGAACCAACCAACCACCAATCATTCTTTTGAAATCACTGATTCTTTCAGATTCAAGCTGTTTTTTCAGGAGATTTGTCTTTCACCTTTGTAAAAGATCTGATTTTTAAACTTTTAGACAATCAGTATTTTAAGAAATATTTTTAAAAATGGCCTTTGTTATGATAAATGTTTTAGTGTAAGACTTGCAACTCGACATGTATTGTCTTTTTCTGCTAAGGAAAGTTATAAAGTGGTCGAAACCAGTACTCTATAATTAAAAGTACATTTCATTGACTTAAAGTAATAATTTTAATAATATGTTACACTTTCTGTAATGTCATTTAGACTTTCACGGCCCGTGTTATTATTCATAATGTTGAATTTTGGGCTTATGCCGTGTTTTATTATATTGCAATTCGACGCGTTTCGAAAGAAACCATGTCTTTCATCGTCAGGAATAATCTGGAATACGACAATGTTGCTAAGAGAAAGCAACGAAGAACATATAGAAGGTGCCCAAAGATGGACGCCATTATAGCCCCATGTTAGGGACAACGGAAAGCAGCAGTGAATTACTTTCTCAGGGTTCTGATAATAGGTAGCCAGGATTCACTGAGATTGTAGCCGGTGTCGCGGTTGAAATTATCTGGGTGTTTACGTATTTCAACCGCCTCCCTGATGATTCTGGGACGATATTGCTTTATACGGGCAAGAACATCCACCCCTTGGAACATGACATCATGGCCAGGTGTTAAAGCATGATCGGCAACAGCTGATTTATCAGGTTGAATGAGCCTGATACATCTATTATGTTCCTTAATGCGAGTGCATATTGTTCTCGAAGTCTGCCCGATGTAAACCTTGCCACAAGTACAGGGAACTCTGTAGATACCCGGTTGTTGCAATTTAGGCAAACTGTCCTTAGTTGGTCGCAGGAGTTGCCTAATCTTAACAGAAGTTCCAAATACAGTCCGTATGTTGTATCGACGTAGGATTTTAGCAATACGATCCGTTGTGTTATGTATGTACGGAAGGTAAGCAGTTCCTCTTACATCTCTTTTCTCAACTGACGTCCTATTATTATTTGTTGGTTTCAGAACCGTAGAAATCAAAGCCTTGCTATAACCGTTGCTCTCAAAGGTGGTTCGCAGGGTGTTCATTTCTTCTTGTAAAGAAGACACTTCACAAATCCTCCTAGCCCTGGTAGTTAGAGTTGTAAGGATACCATGTTTCTGGGCAGGGTGATGGTGAGAACTTGCGTGGAGATATCTATTGGTGTGTGTTGGCTTACGAAAAACGCTGTGTCCTAAAGATCCATCCTCTTTCTTGGTGACGAGAACATCTAAAAAAGGTATTTTGCCGTCAGATTCCTTTTCCATGGTGAAACAAATAGAAGGGTGCTGGAGATTAAGGTGATCCAGGAAATGGCTAAGATTTTCCTCACCTTCCGTCCAAACAACGAACGTGTCATCCACATAACGCCACCAGATCTTCGGTTTGAAAGGAGCCGACGACAAAGCTTTCTCTTCAAAGTTCTCCATGAAGAAATTAGCCACAACAGGAGAGAGAGGACTACCCATGGCCACACCATCAGTCTGCTCATAAAAATTCCCATTCCATAGAAAGTAGGAGGAGGTCATGCAGTGATAAAAAAGTCTTGTGATGTCTTCAGGAAAAAGTCCATTAATGAGAGACATAACACCATCAATAGGTACTCTCGTAAACAGAGACACCACGTCGAGACTCACTAGAATATCACCCGGCTGAAGTGTTATAGCTTTTAACTTTTCCACGAAGTGTGTGGAATCCTTAATGTACGAAGGCGTGTTACCCAGAAGCGGCTGAAGTAGTCTACCTAAGTATTTGGAAAGGGCATATGTAGGAGAACCAATCGTACTAACAATGGGTCTAAGAGGAACTTCGTCCTTATGTATTTTAGGAAGACCATAGAGTCTCGGAGGAATAGCATCCCCTGGAAGGAGAGTCTTCGCTGCATCCGCTGGAATAGATGATTGCTTGATCAATTTGACGGTGACATTTGAGTAGCGAGTAGTAGGATCACGACTATTAATCCTATATACAGGATCTGATAACAAAGACGAGATCTTGGAATCATAATCAACCTTATCCAATACCACTGTCGCATTACCCTTGTCAGCGGGGAGAACGATAATATCAGAATTGTCCCTTAGATCTTTAAGTGCCCGGCTTTCGCCTTGTTTTAAGTTGGTGTTAGGTGGCTTAGCTGTCTTGAGAACTCGGGAACATTCTTGCCTGGCTTCCTCGGCCTCTTCAGGTGTACATCACCTCACACCTGAAGAGGCCGAGGAAGCCAGGCAAGAATGTTCCCGAGTTCTCAAGACAGCTAAGCCACCTAACACCAACTTAAAACAAGGCGAAAGCCGGGCACTTAAAGATCTAAGGGACAATTCTGATATTATCGTTCTCCCCGCTGACAAGGGTAATGCGACAGTGGTATTGGATAAGGTTGATTATGATTCCAAGATCTCGTCTTTGTTATCAGATCCTGTATATAGGATTAATAGTCGTGATCCTACTACTCGCTACTCAAATGTCACCGTCAAATTGATCAAGCAATCATCTATTCCAGCGGATGCAGCGAAGACTCTCCTTCCAGGGGATGCTATTCCTCCGAGACTCTATGGTCTTCCTAAAATACATAAGGACGAAGTTCCTCTTAGACCCATTGTTAGTACGATTGGTTCTCCTACATATGCCCTTTCCAAATACTTAGGTAGACTACTTCAGCCGCTTCTGGGTAACACGCCTTCGTACATTAAGGATTCCACACACTTCGTGGAAAAGTTAAAAGCTATAACACTTCAGCCGGGTGATATTCTAGTGAGTCTCGACGTGGTGTCTCTGTTTACGAGAGTACCTATTGATGGTGTTATGTCTCTCATTAATGGACTTTTTCCTGAAGACATCACAAGACTTTTTTATCACTGCATGACCTCCTCCTACTTTCTATGGAATGGGAATTTTTATGAGCAGACTGATGGTGTGGCCATGGGTAGTCCTCTCTCTCCTGTTGTGGCTAATTTCTTCATGGAGAACTTTGAAGAGAAAGCTTTGTCGTCGGCTCCTTTCAAACCGAAGATCTGGTGGCGTTATGTGGATGACACGTTCGTTGTTTGGACGGAAGGTGAGGAAAATCTTAGCCATTTCCTGGATCACCTTAATCTCCAGCACCCTTCTATTTGTTTCACCATGGAAAAGGAATCTGACGGCAAAATACCTTTTTTAGATGTTCTCGTCACCAAGAAAGAGGATGGATCTTTAGGACACAGCGTTTTTCGTAAGCCAACACACACCAATAGATATCTCCACGCAAGTTCTCACCATCACCCTGCCCAGAAACATGGTATCCTTACAACTCTAACTACCAGGGCTAGGAGGATTTGTGAAGTGTCTTCTTTACAAGAAGAAATGAACACCCTGCGAACCACCTTTGAGAGCAACGGTTATAGCAAGGCTTTGATTTCTACGGTTCTGAAACCAACAAATAATAATAGGACGTCAGTTGAGAAAAGAGATGTAAGAGGAACTGCTTACCTTCCGTACATACATAACACAACGGATCGTATTGCTAAAATCCTACGTCGATACAACATACGGACTGTATTTGGAACTTCTGTTAAGATTAGGCAACTCCTGCGACCAACTAAGGACAGTTTGCCTAAATTGCAACAACCGGGTATCTACAGAGTTCCCTGTACTTGTGGCAAGGTTTACATCGGGCAGACTTCGAGAACAATATGCACTCGCATTAAGGAACATAATAGATGTATCAGGCTCATTCAACCTGATAAATCAGCTGTTGCCGATCATGCTTTAACACCTGGCCATGATGTCATGTTCCAAGGGGTGGATGTTCTTGCCCGTATAAAGCAATATCGTCCCAGAATCATCAGGGAGGCGGTTGAAATACGTAAACACCCAGATAATTTCAACCGCGACACCGGCTACAATCTCAGTGAATCCTGGCTACCTATTATCAGAACCCTGAGAAAGTAATTCACTGCTGCTTTCCGTTGTCCCTAACATGGGGCTATAATGGCGTCCATCTTTGGGCACCTTCTATATGTTCTTCGTTGCTTTCTCTTAGCAACATTGTCGTATTCCAGATTATTCCTGACGATGAAAGACATGGTTTCTTTCGAAACGCGTCGAATTGCAATATAATAAAACACGGCATAAGCCCAAAATTCAACATTATGAATACTTTCTGTAATTATTGACATTGTAACTTTACCGATCGTCTTTGCTGATGACATTGATATCTTAGCCAATTCACCAGATAATTTGAATTAGTTACTATATGGTATGGATTTCATTTCGAATTCATGATGAAAATCAATAAATATAAAATCAAAATAAAGCAATACAGCCGAAAGATACCAGAAACCCTACTGACGTAAAAATTGGCAGCTGAGAAGCTAAAGGAAGTAAAATACTATTGTTACTTAGGAGACAAATAGTGCAGTAATGGACGAAGCAAAGAGGATATAACAAGTAAGTTTGTGAAAACATCCCCACATTGCCTGGAGTAAAAGTGTTAAACCACGCAAAAGTACTTCCAAAATGGCTAAGGTTTAAATTGAACCTCCTTTCCTAAGTCTTTTTTGCCTCACGGGACTGACAAGGGGACGGATTGCGTGGTAAAATTCTAATTTGATTGAAATTTAGTGCACAATATTCCTAAAAAGTTGTACAATGATGTAGTGAAAACCACACGGGTCACTTCCAATTTGAATATTGAACGCCGAAAACCTGCCGGACGACGGCATGAACGAGGTGGTGGGAAGAGGTAAAGCTGACTTTGAATCCTAGCAGCACGCGATGACTGCCCGCCACCAGGCAGCGAGCTGCCGTGCTGCGTTCCATTCCCCTCATTCTTCTACCCTCTGGTTGAGTATACAATGCAACATATTGTGACGTTTTGCAGTTGGCCATGCTGTAAATCAGGACAGCCCGCGGGAGATATGGCCCAAGAGACTATTTTGTCCAGCCCGCATCGTGTCGCCAAAACTTTGAAACAAGTCCCAGTCGTCGGACTAAACTAAATTATCATGAACTTTATTTCATTATATGATTATTAATTATGTCAAATGAACATAAATACTCATTCTTTGTCATTCATGCTGTATGAGTGTATTGAATAACATCGTACTTCTATTATGAAAATGAAAATCCACAGCCTGCTTCCAGTCTCCAACCGGGTCAGGAATGGAATGAATGAAGCCCCCATCTAGCGGCGAGGATATGGACTGTGCCGGCTGCCGAGGCCTGACGCACTCCTCTGGGGCAATGATTAAATGAATGACAGATGAAATGAAATGGTAGTGGAGAGTGTTGCTGGAATGAAATTTTGACAGGGAAAACCGGAGTACCCGGAGAAAATCCTGTCTGCCTCCGTTTTGTCCAGCACAAATCTCACATGGAGTGACCGGGATTTGAACCACGGACCCAGCGGTGAGAGGCCGGCGTGCTGCCGCCTAAGCCACGGAGGCTACCGTACTTCTATTTTAAAGGGTTTTATTAAACATATTTTGGCGGCCTCATGGTGTTGGGGTAGTGCGCTTGCCTCTCATCCGGAGGCGACGGGTTCGATTCCCGGCTCCGTCAGAGATTTTAGAAACTGACGTGTGGGCTGGACCGGGGTGCACTCAGCCTCGTGAGGACAACTGAGTAGCTGTCTGACTGTGAGGCAGCGCCCCAGTCACAAAAAAACAAGATTAACGGCCGAGGGGACCCGATGGGCTGACCACGCTGGGCAGTGGTCGCTTGGTAGGCCTAGGCTCTTCATGGTCTGTAGTGCCAGGGGTTATTATTATTATTATTAAACATATTTAAATTTATTTTTAGTGTTTTTTTAAATCCACTACAAAAAAATCTAGAAAATGGCAACAATACTAAGACAACTAAGCTCAGACAGATACAAATCTCACCATATTGCACCTATATTTCTTTTAAAATCCCCCCCCAAACCACCCGTAGTGTCATTGGCCCGCAAGGCCCCCCCCCCCCCCCCCAACTATTTATAATGTGGCCCTTAGTTAAAAAAGGCTGGGCACCCCTGCTGTAAATAAATGAAACGGCCTGGTGGCTGCCAGTCATCACGTGCTGCTAGGATTCAAGGTCAGCTTTACCTCTTCCCACCACCTCGTTCATGCCGTCGCCCAGCAGGTTTTCGGCGTTCAATAATGGCGTTCAAAATTGGAAGTGGCCCGCGCGGTTTTCCTTTGTCGGAATATTGTGTACTAAATTTCAACGAGATTAGAGTTTTACACCGCAATCCGTTCCCTTGTGAGTTGCAACCCTCAGACCAAAATTAAGTTGCTTGGTAGAGCCAGAAATGGAATCTGATCCCCTGGGTTGACAGCGAAGAGTGCTAGCCACTACACCGTGAGATGGTCCATAATAATACAGTTAGACACGCTAGGCTACTACAGTCTTCACAAGAACAAATGTTATGAGACATGATGATGATGATGATAATTGTTGTTTTAAGGGGCCTAACATCTAGGTTATCGGCCCCTAATAGTTTGGGTGATAATGAAAGATGAGATGAGAATGTAAACTATTACTAATACTAACTACAGGCTTAGACACTAGAAGAAGAAATGGTAAACAAATAAAGGATAAGGCAAATAAAGGACAGGAAGAAAAGAAATGCCCTCAACCCTCGAAGAATAAGGATTGAGGGACTTGGAAGGAAGGAGAGCCAAGGAAGACATATAGGAAAGGGAAAAGAGGAGAGGGCCCGCCCCAAGGTCAGAGGGAAAAGTGGACAAAATGAACCGAGCACAGGAAATCTTCGGAGTCGCCAACTCCCAAACTCACCCGAGAGCCCCTGAGGGTGTAGCACTATCCAGGGTGCACCCTAAGTGGTGGGGCTACACACACCCTGCCTCCTTGAGGGCCTTGTGCAGAACGCAGGAGATACTGTGTGCCCCTGAGGGTGTAGCACTATCCAGGGTGCACCAGATGTGTTGGGGCTACACACACCCTGCCTCCTTGAGGGCCTTGTGCAGAACGCAGGAGATACTGTGTGCCCCTGAGGGTGTAGCACTATCCAGGGTGCACCAGATGTGTTGGGGCTACACACACCCTGCCTCCTTGAGGGCCTTGTGCAGAACGCAGGAGATACTGTGTGCCCCTGAGGGTGTAGCACTATCCAGGGTGCACCAGATGTGTTGGGGCTACACACACCCTGCCTCCTTGAGGGCCTTGTGCAGAACGCAGGAGATACTGTGTGCCCCTGAGGGTGTAGCACTATCCAGGGTGCACCAGAAATGGTGGGGCTACATACACCCTGCCTCCTTGAGGGCCATGCGCAGAACGCAGGAGATACTGTGAGCCCCTGAGGGTGTAGCACTATCCAGGGTACACCAGAAGTGGTGGGGCTACATACACCCTGCCTCCTTGAGGGCCTTGTACAGAAGGCAGGATATAACATGCGAGGAAAAACGAGGGTATCAGGGTATCAGGGCCAATTAAGGTGGAAAAGTGAAAGACTCCCTAAGCCTCGGAAACTCTAATACCGTCGGGGTCGGAAGAAAACAAGAGTTGACCAAGAGAGGTCGACAGGAAGGAAGACAGAGGAGTAAGTAGAAGCAATGCCGGACTCAGCTGGGGTCCCGTGGTCGCCAACCCACGTCCCACTAGATGTGAGCCCTTGTGGGCGTTATCATACAAACTCAGCACGGGACTAATGATCAAAGGCCCCAAAAGGAATTAATAACGACGAGAGTAGTCGCAGCCATGAAGCGCTGGATGACAGCGAGACATTAATCAATAGCACACAACATTAGTAGATTACATAACTTGGTGCTTAAAAGCGCATGTGACGTTTCCCATCTATCAACATGTTTACAGACGTCTGGAATAGCTTACACAAGATACAATATACAGTACACTGCGTCAGAGACGCCACTTACCCCTGACTGACTGTGATGAGAGCGAACCCATTTTACTCTTAACCCTTTATAGGGCACAATATTATAGTAGATCTTCCACTTGTATTTATTTTAATGTAATGTTAAATGTATTTCCCTAATATTAATTATTATTAATTTTATATTTTGTTTCCTTCAACATTTTAATGATTTTAAAATTAAGATTATAAAGTAATAGAATTTTTAATTTTATAAGCTTACTAGCTGAAGTACCCGTGCTTCGCTACGCGTCATAAATAAAATAAAATGTGAAGGTGACAGTTAAAACAGGGTATAGGCGAGGCGCTGTGCAGAGGGAGATTAAGGATGGCACATTTTGTCCAACTACACCGCTCGGCGTTGACCGTGTTTTATAGCACAAATTTAGGTTTAACTCGCTAACGGTTGGAGATACCTTTCGGATAGGAAATGTAATTTTAAACCTCGTATATGCCATCAAAAGTTTGCTATTTCTTAGCGTTCTCTTTTTATTTGAAATGGAAATATGAAAGTTTGAAACCAAAGGGTGTAGTGACGTCACTAAAATGGTCGCCATCTTTAAATAGTGCAAAGTATTGAAATCAAAAGTAACCTATATGTTAACCAGGTAAATCAGCTACTTCCATGTAAAATTCATGTAAATCGGACCAGTGGTACTTGCGTGATTGAGTAATACACAGACACACACCATCTCATTTTTAGCCTCGCTTCGCTCGCGTCATAGTCGTATCATATTGTTATTCAATGAATTGCAGGTTTAACCCCGTTAACACCCCTTTAGACCCTGAATATCCAAAAATCCCTCCTTAGTAGACGTTTTTGACACACAACAAACATATCCCCAAAATATCATTCTGCTAACATTAATAGTTTGGGTTGGTCGATGAGAGTGAACATACAAAAATCCTTCCTTAGTGGACGTTTTTCTTCCAGAATTTCACCCCTCCCCATAGGCCCCTTAAATTGCATTTATGAAAAAACGGTCGAACACCTATTTATTTTATTTATTTATTTATTTATTTATTTTTAAGCTGATTGATTTCCTCCGAGTTTCAAACTCCTCGCCTATGTCGTTTAAGAGATACACGCTCCGTTAAGAATCTTTTAACCCCCACTTTTCATCCCTTTCACCTCATAATATACACTACATCAAAAAACCATTAGACATGTGTCAGCTTATTTTTAATGATTAGTATATATGCCAAGTATCACATCCCCAAAAGAAACCACTCGTGAGATATTGTTATTCAATGAAATGCACGTTTACCCCTTTAACACCTATCTAGAACCTGAATATTCAAAACTCTTTCCTTAGTGGACGTTTTCGACATACAACGAACATATCCCAAAAATTTCATGTTTCTAACTTCAATAATTTTGGCTTGGCGATGATGAGTGAGTGAGTGAGTCAGGACATTTTCTTTCATTTATTTTTGATAATTTCACCCCTCCCCATGAACCCCTTAAATTGGATTTATGAAGCAAACGGTCGAACACCTATTTACATATTTAAAGCTGTTTTTTGCCCTGAGTTTGATGAGTGAGTAAGTGAGTCAATCAGTTAGGACACTTTCTTTCCTGTTTTTCCTCCCCAGAATTTCACCCCTCTCCAAGGGCCCCTTAAATTGGATTTATGAAAAAACGGTCGACCACCTATTTACTTGTATTTTATGCTGTTTTTCCCGCCGAATTTCAAACTTCTCGCCTATGTCGTTTAAGAGATACACGCTCCGTTAAGAATCCCTCAACCCCCAATTTTCACCCCCTTCACCTCATAATATACACCACATCGATAATCCCTTAGATATATGTCTGATTATTTTTAATGATTAGTTTATATACCGAATATCACATCCCCAAAGATACAACTCATGAAATATCATTATTCAATGAAATGCACGTTTACCCCCTTAACATCTCTTTAAAATCCGAATAAACAAAAATCATTCCTTATTTGACGTTTTCGACATACAGCAAACATATTCCCAAAATTTCATTTTTCCAACTTGAATAGTTTTCGCTGGGCGTAGTGAGTGAGTGAGTCAGACAGGACATTTTCTTCAATTTTTTCTTCAGAATTTCACCCCTCCCCATGAACCCCTTAAATTTGATTTATGTAAAAAAAACTGTCGAACAGCTATTTACTTACTTTAAAGCAGCTTTTCCCCTGAATTTGATGAGAGAGTCAGTCAGATAATCAGTTAGGATACTTTCTTTCCTATTTCCCCCCCCCCCCAGAATGTGACCCCTCCCCATGGGTCCCTTAAATTGGATTTATGAATAAACGGTCAAACACATATTTACTTATTTTTATGCTGATTTTTTTCCCGCTGAGTTTCAAACTCCTCGCCTATGTCGTTTAAGAGATACACTTTCCGTTAGGAATCTTTCAATCCCCACTGTTCACCCCTTTCACCTCATAATATACGCCACATCGAAAAACCCTCAGACTCGTGTCTTCTTATTTTTAGCCTACTTTTCACATTTTGCAAAAATGAGGAAAAAGTAGACTTATGAGATCGATCCGGGAAAATGTGTGTCTGTCTGTCTGTCTGTCTGTCTGTCCTTCTGTCTGTCTGTCCTTCTGTCTGTCTGTCTGGCTGTGTGTGTGTCCCCCCCTATCAACTCCTAAACGGCTGCAGCAATCAAAACCAAATTTAGTATGAGTAAAGATGTGCACCGGAATGTCTCACGTCCATATTTGAAAATGATGTCAGTGCTACCAACTGCTGAAAAAACGCACTAGAAATTTGAGCTCCATGTTGGATATCTTGCAAGGTATGCATGGGAGCTATTCCAAAATTGGCACACATGTAGATAAGACTATTTCAGTTTAATTTCCAGGAGGCCAACCATGACAGTGTTGCCAAAATAATGTTAAGCCTTCTGATAGGTCCAATGTTTAAATGCATATAACTTCTACACTATCAATTGGATTTCAACCAAATTTTGTATGTAATATCTGTACATAAACAGATATGACTGAGCGTATTCTTAAGGCCACCAGGGCTGCCAACTGTTAATAATTGCTCTCTCTATTTTTTTCATCCAAATACCTATATATCAGAAAGTATGCAAGCCAACAGCTTTAAACTATGCACACGTATATTCTGACATTTTGGATTAATTTGGAGTAACTTATATACGTCAGTTCTACCAACATGATTATAAACCTGCTGATAGTACCAATTTTTAAATACATGTAACTTCTATACTATCAGTTGGATTTCAACCAAATTTCATATGTGCTATGTGTACCATAACATATATTATTACTATTAGTATTGTTAAGAGCAATCAGGACTGCCAACTGTTAATAAATGCTGTCTATATTTTTTTACCCTAATATCAATATATGAGAAAGTATGCAAGCCAACAGCTCTATACTTTGCACACGTATAGCACCTGACATTCTAGATTAATTTGGAGTAATTAATACAAGACAGTGCTGCGAACATGATTCTATGCCTGCTGATATTTCCAATTTTAAAATACATGTAACTTCTATACTAACCAATGGATTTCATCCAAAATTGGCACAAAAAGATATCATAATATTTCAGATTATTTCTGACCAGCACACGCATGACATTGTTGCCAACATGCTTTTACGCGTGCTGATAGATCCAATGTCTAACTGCATGTAACGTCCATTGGACTTCAACCAAATTTTGTATTCTGTTCCTTAAGAGATGGAACTAAGAATATATTCAGTCACCAGGGCTGCCAACTGTAATGCTCTATTAGGCTACATTATACCAGGTATATTTTGAACTAATTAGATATTTTGATATTACCAACTTAATTTCGTCATTATTCTAGATAGGTTCATATTCTGTAGAATAATCATTGGCATGAAAAGTAGGCTGTATAGTTCTTCACGGAACTTCTTGTTAATGATGAGTTTATGTGCCGAGTATCACATCCCCCAATGAAACCAATCGGGAGATATTGCTATTCAATGAAATGCAGGTCTACCCCCTTAACACCCCTTTAGTACCTTAATATACAAAAATCCTCTCTTAGTGGGCATTTGCGGCCTTTGGGGAAGCAGTATACCAAATTTCATTCCAATCCGTTCGGTGGTTTCTGAGATTTCGTGATGAATGAATGAGTGAGTGAGTGAGTGGGTGAGTGGTATTTGACAAATATATGGTAGAAGATAGTGTCAAGACTTTGTTATGCTAAACTCTGTAGACAGTGCTGTGTGAGTAGTTGAGTAACTAACGGGATTTCAAGTAAAGATCCTCATTTTCTATACCGGTAGTGCAGTGCGCAAATGGCATCCAGACGGCCGTGTCTCGACTTGAGCTATGTTGCCATGGAAACTATCTGCCTTGCCATTCCTTCTTGAGTATATTTTTAGCCTACTTTCGATTTTTGCAAAAAATGAAAGTAGACTTATGAGATCAACACAGGGCGAAAAAAGTGTGTCTGTCTGTGTGTGTGTATGTGTGTGTGTGAGTCTGTGTGTGTGTCTGTGTGTCTGTGTGTGTGTGAGTGTGTGTACTCTGAATGTCTGTCCCCCCCTATCAATTCGAACACGGTGAATGCGAATTGAACGAAATTTGGTACAAAGGTAGCACTAGCAAAGGACACCTCAGTGTCACGTTTTATATCGCCGCCATCTTGACGGAAACGTAATGGCGGCCACACAAATGTTCAAAGCTTAAATCAAATTACGACTAACCTAATCATCCGATCTCTACCAAATTTTGCAACGACATACCTTTATGGGGGAGCATATTTTGACCAAACCAATAGGTCATCAGCGTAATAGTTTGCGGATGGCGGCCATCTTTGTGTGAAAATCGATTCCCCCTATTAATTCGAACACGGTGCAACCGAATGGAACGAAATTTGGTACAGAGGTAGTACTAACAAAAGGCACCTCAGTGTCATGTTTTATATCGCCGCCATCTTGACGTAAACGTAATGGCGGCCACACAAATGTTCAAAGCTTAAATCAAATTACGATTAACCTGATCATCCGATCTCTACCAAATTTTGCAACAGCATACCTTTATGGGGGCAGCATCCTTTGACCAAACCAATAGGTCATCAGCGTAATAGTTTGCGGATGGCGGCCATCTTTATGTGAAAATCGATTCCCCCTATTAATTCGAACACGGTGCAACCGAATGGAACGAAATTTGGTACAGAGGTAGTACTAACAAAAGGCACCTCAGTACCATGTTTTATATCGCCGCCATCTTGACGGAAACGTAATGGCGGCCACACAAATGTTCAAAGTTTAAATCAAATTACGATTAACCTAATCATCCGATCTCTACCAAATTTTGCAACTACATACCTTTATGGAGGGAGCATCCTTTGACCAATCTAATAGGTCACTCACCTGATAGTTTGCGGATGGCGGCCATCTTTATGTCAAAATTGATTCCCCCTATTAATTCGAACACGGTGGAACCGAATGGAACGAAATTTGGTACAGAGGTAGCACTGGCAAAGGACACCTCAGTGTCATGTTTTATATCGTCGCCATCTTGACGGAAACGTAATGGCGGCCACACGAATGTTCAAAGCTTAAGTCATATTACGATAAACCTAATCATCCGATCTCTACCAAATTTTGCAACTACATACCTTTATGGAGGGAGCATCCTTTGACCAATCTAATAGGTCATTCACCTAATAGTTTGCGGATGGAGGCCATCTTTATGCCAAAATTGATTCCCCCTATTAATTCGAACACGGTGGAACCGAATGGAACGAAATTTGGTACAGAGGTAGTACTAGCAAAGGGCACCTCAGTGTCATGTTTTATACCGCCGCCATCTTGACTGAAACGTAATGGCGGCCACACGAATGTTCAAAGCTTAAATCAAATTACGATTAACCTAATCATCCGATCTCTACCAAATTTTGCAACTACATACCTTTATGGAGGGAGCATCCTTTGACCAATCTAATAGGTCATTCACCTAATAGTTTGCGGATGGAGGCCATCTTTATGCCAAAATTGATTCCCCCTATTAATTCGAACACGGTGGAACCGAATGGAACGAAATTTGTTACAGAGGTAGTACTAGCAAAGGGCACCTCAGTGTCATGTTTTATATCGCCGCCATCTTGACGGAAACGTAATGGCGGCCACACAAATGTTCAAAGCTTAAATCAAGTTACGACTAACCTAATCATCCGATCTCTACCAAATTTTGCAACAACATACCTTTATAGAGGAAGCATCCTTTGACCAAATGACTAGGTAATTAGCCTAATAGTTTGCGGATGGCGGCCATCTTTGTGTGAAAATCAATTCCCCCTATTAATTCATACACGGTGAAACCGAATGGAACGAAATTTAGTACAGAGGTAGCACTAGCAAAGGGCATCTCAGTGTCATGTTTCATATCACCGCCATATTGACAGAAACGTATGGCGGCCACACAAATGTTCAAAGTTTAAGTTAAATTACGACTAACATAACCATCCGATCTCTACCAAACTTTGCAACAACATTCCTTTATGGAGGGAGCATCCTTTGACCAAACTAATAGGTCATCAGCCTGATATTTTGCGGATGGCGGCCATCATTGTGTGAAAATCGATACCCCTTATCAATTCGAACACGGTAAAACCGAATGGAACGACATTTGGTACAGAGGTAGCACTAGCAAAGGGCACCTCAGTGTCATGTTTTATATCACCGCTATCTTGACGGAAACGTAATCGTGGCCACCCAAATGTTAAAAGCTAAAACGTAATTACGACCAACCTAATAATCTAGTCTCTACCAAATTTTGCAACACCATATCTTTATGTGGGAAACATATTCAGACCAAACTGCAAGAACATCAGCCCAATAGTTTGCAGATGGTGGCCAAGTATGTGTGCAAATCGATTCCCCTATCAATTCAAACACGGTGAAACCGAATTGAACGAAATTTGGTACAGAGGTAGCACTAGCAAAGGGCACCTCATACTCATGTTTAATATCCCTATAGCACGTTGTATTTCAACAAGCTACTACAACCAACATTTAATCATACTCCTTGAAAAGGACAAAGAGTTATAACAATACCCATGCATTTAGGAGAAAGTAGGCTATATGTTCTTTACTGAACATCTTGTTTTATGATTTGATTAGCCTGTGCTTGAGTGCAAAAGGGCCGAAATCAGAAGAATGAGAAAGACTATCGAAAATTCATGTAGCCAGCGGTTCCTTCTGGGTCCTAAACTATGTGTATGCAAAATTTGGTTGAGATTGGTGGAACGGTGTAGATTTGTATACGGAACCAACCCACCCACATACATACCCACATACAGACTTTCACTTTTATATATAAGATTTATTTTTATTTTTAATTCTTATTTTATAATCACTTTTCTAACTTTTTAATTGTAATTGTTTCGCCCTGATAATAATTAATAATGTTCATTTTTAGTTTCTTTGATATTTTAATCTTCTAAAAATTAAGGTTTAAAAGTATTATAATTTTAATTTTTACGAACTTATTTAGTTTTAATTATAATTTTATTAGGCCTACCATTTTAAAACATTTAAATTTTATTTAAAAAAATGTTTCATGTTTAGGTCAAGGATATAAAGAGATAATACTTAGTTTTCAGTAATATTAAAATAAAATAAAATAAAATGTGTTGGTATTTGGCTGACAGATTCAACCATCAGCATCATTGACAATATAAATATAATAGTGGGTGGTTATAATAGAGATCACTAACCTATAACGTGTTAAGGGGAAGATGCCTTTCCTTTTTGCTTTTAAATCGCAAGAAGAGTCTATTTAAATGTCTCAAATCGCTCCAGCCGTTTAGATTTTATTAGGGGGGGGGGGGACACCCACACCTCACACACACACACACACGGACAAAAGGTGATCTCATAAGCCTATTTTTTCAAAATTGAAAATGGGCTAATAAATAAGTAAACAAGTAAATAAATAAGTAAATAACTAAATAAATAAGTAAATAACTAAATAAATAAGTAAATGAGTAAATAAATAAATAAATAAGTAAATACATAAATAAATAAGTAAATAACTAAATAACTAAGTAAATGAGTAAATAAATAAATAAATAAGTAAATACATAAATAAATAAGTATATAAGTAAATCATACTAATATATAACAAGTAGTTCCGTGAAGAACTATACAGCCTATTTGCTTATATCCTACTCATATTAATTGCCTCTATCAACATAAAAAATTTCAGTTTGATTGCTATGTTAGATTCGTAGATACTGAGAAGCGACTAAATATTGCAGATGGTAGCCAGGTTGGATTTTTATTTATGTACTATTGCATGAAGATTATTGTGTATGTGTGTTTTCCGGACTTCAATCGCATGATTAGGACACAAGAAGTAAAAACGAGATTTTAAAATTTCGCACAGCTGCCATCTTGTGGTTATGAACACAATTGAAATAAATTAGATACCAGTGGATTAACATTTGTATAAGCATTAACGTGCAAAGTTTCACTGCACTCAGATGGTTAAATCGCGAGAAATGTCCATTTAAATATTTAAACTTCGCGTCGCCGCCATGTTGGATTTGTGCTCACCAGGTTACTGAAAGTCATATAGGTGAACTTAAGTTCATAGCCTCTATGAACATTTAAAAAAACAGTTTTATTGCTGGAAAAGATTCTTAGATATTGAGAACCGTCAAAATATTTCGGATGCTCGCCATTTTGGATTGTTATATGTATAGGCCATAGAGTTATGTACCATTAAAGGAAAATTATTGCGTAGCTTCATTATTCAAACTTTCACTTCGATCGCATGATTACGAAACCAGAATAAAAACATAATTTTAAAATTTCGCACAGCCGCCATCTTCAGTTTATGTAAACAATTGAACTAAATTATATGCCAGTGAATGACAATATGTATAATCATTTACTGTACCACATTTCGCTGCGCTCATATGATTAAATCACGAGAAAAATGTATTAGAATGTTTCAACTTCGCTTGGCCGCCATGTTCGTTTCGTAGTTTACAGGTTTTTGAAAGTCACATATATAAACTTGTAGCAGTGCTCTTTACCTCCGTACAAAATTTCAGGTTGATATCATAAATAGTTTCGGAGATATTGAATGCCTGTGAAATATTTCGCACAGCCGCCATATTGAGGTTATGTAAACAATTGAACGAAGTTAGATGTCGGTGCATTACAATGTATATAAACATATCCTGTGCCAAGTTTCATTGCGTTTGGTTGGTTAAATCGCGAGAAACGTCCATTTAAAAGTCGCGAATTCGCTTGGCCGCCATGTTGGTTTTGTAGTTACCAGGTTTTCAAAGGTTCACATAAGTGACTTTCTAGTAGTTCCCTTTATCACCATACAAAATTCCAGGGTGATATCTGTAATAGTTTCGTAGATATTGAATGCTGGTGAAATATTTCGCACAGCCGCCATGTTGGATTGGTGAGACGTAACAAATTTTGAAGGGCACGGTCGGGGTCGCCCGGAATAGAGCTATGATCTTACCGAGTTTCATTGAAATCTCTCGAGTCGTTTAGATTATATTAGGGGGAGACACACACTCGAATCACACACACACAAACGCACACACACACGGACAAAAGGTGATCTCATAAGCCTATTTTTTCAAAATTGAAAATAGGCTAAAAATGAGATGGTGTGTGTCTTTCTTTCTGTCTGTCTGTCTGTCTGTCTGTGTGTTACTCAATAACGCAAGAACCACTAGTCCGATTTAAATGAAATTTTGCATGGATGTAGCTGATTTACCAGTTTTACATGTAGAATACTTTTGTTTACGATATTTTGCACTATTGAAAAATGGCGACTATATTCATATTTCCATTTCAAATAAAAAGAGAACGCTAAGATATAGCAACCTTTTGATGGCACAACGAGCTTTAAAATTTAATTTTCTATCCGAATGGTCCTTATCACTTTTCGTGTTTCTCCAACGGTTAGCGAGTAAAACCTACATTTGTGACGTCACTACACCCTTTGGTTTAAAAATTTCATATTTTCATCATACTAATATATAACAAGATGTTCAGTAAAGAACATATAGCCTACTTTCTCCTAAATGCATGGGTATTGTTATAACTCTTTGTCCTTTTCAAGGAGTATGATTGAATGTTGGTTGTAGTAGCTTGTTGAAATACAACGTGCTATAGGGATATTAAACATGAATATGAGGTGCCCTTTGCTAGTGCTACCTCTGTACCAAATTTCGTTCAATTCGGTTTCGCCGTGTTTGAATTGATAGGGGGAATCGATTTGCACACATACTTGGCCACTATCTGCAAACTATTGGGCTGATGTTCTTGCAGTTTTGTCAGAATATGTTTCCCACATAAAGATATGGTGTTGCAAAATTTGGTAGAGACTAGATTATTAGGTTGGTCGTAATTACATTTTAGCTTTTAACATTTGGGTGGCCGCGATTACGTTTCCGTCAAGATAGCGGTGATATAAAACATGACACTGAGGTGCCTCTTGCTAGTGCTACCTCTGTACCAAATTTCGTTCATTCGGTTCCACCGTGTTCGAATTAATAGGGGGAATCAATTTTGACATAAAGATGGCCGCCATCCGCAAACTATTAGGCTAATGACCTATTAGATTGGTCAAAGGATGCTCCCTCCATAAAGGTATGTTGTTGCAAAGTTTGGTAGAGATCGAATGGTTATGTTAGTCGTAATTTGATTTAAGCTTTAAACATTTGTGTGGCCGCTATTACGTTTCTGTCAATATGGCGGCGATATTAATCATGACACTGAGATGCCCTTTGCTAGTGCTATCTCTGTACCAAATTTCGTTCCATTCTGTTTCACCGTGTTTGAATTAATAGGGGGAATCGATTCTGACACAAAGATGGCCGCCATCCGCAAACTATTAGGTGAATGACCTATTAGATTGGTCAAAGGATGCTCCCTCCATAAAGGTATGTAGTTGCAAAATTTGGTTGAGATCGGATGATTAGGTTAATCGTAATTTGATTTAAGCTTTGAACATTCGTGTGGCCGCCATTACGTTTCAGTCAAGACGGCGGCGATATAAAACATGACACTGAGGTGCCCTTTGCTAGTGCTACCTCTGTACCAAATTTCGTTCCATTAGGTTCCTCCGTGTTCGATTTAATAGGGGGAATCAATTTTGACATAAAGATGGCCGCCATCCGCAAACTATTAGGCTAATAACCTATTAGATTGGTCAAAGGATGCTCCCTCCAAAAAGGTATGTTGTTGCAAAGTTTGGTAGAGATCGGATGGTTATGTTAGTCGTAATTTAACTTAAGCTTTGAACATTTGTGTGGCCGCCATTACGTTTCTGTCAATATGGCGGCGATATAAAACATGACACTGAGATGCCCTTTGCTAGTGCTACCTCTGTACCAAATTTCGTTCCATTCGGTTTCACCGTGTTTGAATTAATAGGGGGAATTGATTTTCACACAAAGATGGCCGCCATTCGCAAACTATTAGGCTAATGACCTATTCATTTGGTCAAAGGATGCTTCCTCTATAAGGGTATGTTGTTGCAAAATTTGGTAGAGATCGGATGATTAGGTTAATCGTAATTTGATTTAAGCTTTGAATATTTGTGTGGCCGCCATTACGTTTCCGTCAAGATGGCGGCGATATAAAACATGACACTGAGGTGCCTTTTGTTAGTACTACCTCTGTACCAAATTTCGTTCCATTTGGTTGCACCGTGTTCGAATTAATAGGGGGAATCGATTTTCACACAAAGATGGCCGACATCCGCAAACTATTACTCTGATGACCTATTAGTTTGGTCAAAGGATGCTCCCCCCATAAAGATATGTTGTTGCAAAATTTGGTAGAGATCGGATGATTAGGTTAGTCGTAATGTGATTTAAGCTTTGAACATTTGTGTGGCCGCCATTACGTTTCCGTCAAGATGGCGGCGATATAAAACATGACACTGAGGTGCCTTTCGTTAGTACTACTTCTGTACCAAATTTCGTTCCATTCGGTTGCACCGTGTTCGAATTAATAGGGGGAATCGATTTTCACTCAATGATGGCCGCCATCCGTAAACTATTACGCTGATGACCTATTGGTTTGGTCAAAGGATGCTCCCCCCATAAAGGTATGTTGTTGCAAAATTTGGTAGAGATCGGATGATTAGGTTAGTCGTAATTTGATTTAAGCTTTGAACATTTGTGAGGCCGCTATTACGTTTCCGTCAAGATGGCGGCGATATAAAACATGACACTGAGGTGTCCTTTGCTAGTGCTACCTTTGTACCAAATTTCGTTCAATTCGCATTCACCGTGTTCGAATTGATAGGGGGGAACAGACATTCAGAGTACACACACTCACACACACACAGACACACACACACAGACACACACACAGACTCACACACACACATACACACAGACAGACACAGACAGACACACTTTTTTCGCCCTGTGTTGATCTCATAAGTCTACTTTCATTTTTTGCAAAAATCGAAAGTAGGCTAAAAAAGTCCTCTCGGCACGCCGGAAGGCGGAGGTAGATTTCACCGGACAAACTTGGGGATAGGCGAAAATAGGCAGAATATGCAGGTTTTCGTAGAAGGATCAGACCTCATTTATAGCGAGAAGGTATTTTAAAATTGGAGCTTAATTAACTTTGTTTTTCTTCATTTTAAACATATTTTAAACATTTTATTGTCTTATGGGGACGGTAACCTTCTTGTCATTTGGAGTCCATTTTTAGCCTATTTTCAATTTTGAAAAAATAGGCTTATGAGATCACCTTTTGTCCGTGTGTGTGTGTGCGTGTGTGTGTGTGTGTGTGAGGTGTGTGTGTGTGTCCCCCTAATAAAATCTAAACGGCTGGAGCGATTTCAGTGAAACTCGGTAAGTTCATAGCACTATTCCCGGCGACCTCGACCGTGCCCAGCGAATTTTGTTACGTCTCACCAATCCAACATGGCGGCTGTGCGAAATATTTCACTAGCATTCAGTATCTCCGAAACTATAACGGATATCGCCCTGAAATTGGGTACGGTGATAAAGGGTACTACTAGAAGTTCACCTATTAGACTTTCAAAAACCTGGTTACTACATAACCAACATGGCGGCCAAGCGAAGTGGAGACTTTTAATAGACTTTTCTCGCGATTTAACTATCCAAACGTAATGAAACTTGGTACAGCAAATATTTATACACATTGCAATGCACTGGAGTCTAATTTAGTTCAATTGTTTACATAACCTCTAAATGGCGGCTGTGCGAAATATTTCACTGACATTCTATATCCCCGAAACTATTACAGATATCACCCTGCAATTTTGTGCGGTGATAAAGGGTACTGATACAAGTTTACCTATGTACAATTGATAAACCTGTAAAGTACAAAACGAACATGGCGACCAAGCGAATTTGAAATACTTTAATAGACTTTTCTCGTGAGTTAACTCTCTGAGCGCAGTGAAATGTGGTACAGTAAATGATTTTGCAGATTGTAATGTACTGCCATCTAATTTAATTCAATTGTTTACATAACCTCAAGATGGCGGCTGTGCGAAATTTTAAAATTAAGTTTTTATTTCTTGTGTCGTAATCATGCGATCGAAGTGAAAGTTTGAATAATGAACCTAGGCAATAAGTGTCCTTGAATGGTACCGTACATAACTCTATGGCCTGTACATATAACAATCCTAAATGGCAAGCTTCCGTAATATTTAGACGGTTCTCAATATCTATGAATCTTTTACAGCAACCAAACTGAAATTTTTATGTTCATAGAGACTATAAACATATGTTCACCTATAGAACTTTCAGTAACCTGCTGAGCACGAATCCAACATGGCGGCGACGCGAAGTATAAATATTTAAATGGACGTTTCTCGCGAATTAACTATCCGAGTGCCGTGAAACGTTGCACGTTAAATGCTTACACAAATGTTGATCCACTGGCATCTAATTTATTTCAATTGTTTGCATAATCACAAGATGGCTGCTGTGCGTAATTTTAAAATCTCGTTTTTACTTCTTGTGTTCTAATCATGCGATTGAAGTTTGAATACCACACGTACACAATAATCTTAATATAATAGTACAAAAATAAAAATCCAACCTGGCGACCATCTGAAATATTTAGACGGTTCTCAATATCTACGAATCTGTTACAGCAATTAAACTGAAATTTTGTATGTTGTTAAAGGCAATTAACATGAGCAGGATATATGAAAATAGGCTGTACAGTTCTTCACGGAACTACTTGTTATACTTGTGGTCACACTGTCCTTATGCAAGGTTTCGACACTGATGTGTAACTATGTAACGGTCTGTTACTTCTTCACGCAAAATTATATCTCCCGCAGAGATGTTGGTTGGTTCCTCAGTATAGGGGCTGCGACAACGCGGTCATATAACCCCGTGTACTTTGGGTGAGTGTAGAATCTGTCTGATAAACGGTGTGAATTGTGATGGCTGTATTAGTCTGTAATTCAGGTAAGGAATGCAGACGCTAAATTTCAAGCAGTAGTTCCTAATGTTGCTACCAGATACTAACGTCAACGCCACCTAGCTGTGAACTTGGCTACTAGATGCCACCTCAATCAGCAACTCGCAACGAATGTTGGAACTTTCCCTCCAAAGGAAAGCTTACTGAGGGATTTTTAGCGCTCTTAGAAAATCCGACGACTTTGGCCGGCTTTGAACCCGCGACCTTGGGCATAGAAGTTCAGCATGCTACCAGTTACGTCACCGAAGCCGCTTCACACTTAGTCAGATGGAAATCTGAATCTGATCTCGCGCAAGTGCGTTGTCATGGCAAGGTCTGATGGCTCATCCCTCATCAATTTAGTAGTGTTGCCATGTCAACCACTGATAGCTCTTGGCATTTTCTTATAATTCCGAAATCATTTTTCTCATCCCTTGGCGCAATGGTGGCTCATATCAAAAATTCTTTCAGACAAACGTTTTAGGTAATTATTAGGGGAATATTGTCCATTTTGTACGGTTTTGATATTGTGCCTATTAACAGAGATATGATTAATGTTTCCCGAAAAAAACACTTTTACCCACCCCTTTGGTCAATGGTTGGTGCTATCAAAAAATGTTTCAAACATAAATTTCTGAGCTTTATCCGACACATAGTATGAACTTTGAACGGATTCGATATTTCACATATTAAGAGAGTTATAGCAATATTTCATTTTTTCGAAAAAAAAAGTCCCCCATTTTCATCCCCTTCGACCGATTTAGCCCAGCAACGAACTCGTCCGAGATTTTATGGGTATACACGTTCGGTAAAAAATTCAAAGTGATTGGTGCAAAATTACGGCAGTTATCGTGTCCACAAGAAACTGATATACATATATACATATATTATATATAAACTTTTGAACTGACGGTGGTTTTGGGGTCTGGGGGATGTGAAACGCGAAGATATGTCGAAATTTTCCGGAAATCGAAACATGGTACCCATTGCAATAGTTAGCTTTCTAATGAAATTTACCTAAAATACTACCGTCAACGACACCTAGCTGTGAACTTGGCTACTAGATGCCACCTCAATCAGCAACTCGCAACGATCGTTGGAACTTCCCCTCCGAAGGAAAGCAAACTCAGGTTTTTTAGCGCTCTTAGTAAATCCGACGACTTCAGCCGGGTTTGAACCCGCGACCTTGGGCATAGAAGTTCAGCATGCTACCAGTTCCGATACCGAAGTCGCTTCCCACATACATATGAAAACTGAATGTGATCTCGTGCAGTGGCGTTGTCATAGCAACTGCTGATGGCTCATCTCTTATCAATTAAAAGTAAAGTTGTCATGGCAACCTCTCTTGGCACTTGGCATTTTCTTGTAATTTAAATCATTTTGTTCACCCCGTGGCGTAATGGTGGGTCATATCAAAAATTCTTTCAGAGAAAAGTTTTAGGTAATTATTGGAGGAATATTGTCCATTTTGTGCGGTTTTGATATTGTGCCTATTAACAGAGATATGATTAATGTTTCCCGAAAAACCCACTTTTTCCCACCCCTTTGGTCAATGGTTGGTGCTATCAAAAAACTTATTTGACATAAAGTTTTGGCACCTATCCGACACATATTATGAACTTTGAAGGGATTCGATATTTCATGTATTAAGAGAGTTATAGCGATATTTCACTTTTTCGAAAAAAGCCCCCCATTTTCACCCCCTTCGACCGATTTTGCCCATTAACGAACTCGACCGAGATTTTATAGGAATACATATTATGTAAAAAATTGAAAGTGATTGGTGCAACATTACGGCAGTTATCGTGTCCACAAGAAACTGATATATATATATATATATATATATATATATAGATAGATAGATAGATACATATATACATAAATTATATATAAACTTTTGAACTGACGGTGGTTTTGGGGTCTGGGGGATGTGAAACGCGAAGATATGTCGAAATTTTCCGGAAGTCGAAACATGGGACCCATTGCAATAGTTAGCTTTCTAATGAAATCTACCTAAAATGAGATGGTGTGTGTCTTTCTTTCTGTCTGTCTGTGTGTGTGTTACTCAATAACGCAAGAACCACTGGTCCGATTTAAATGAAATTTTGCATGGATGTAGCTGATTTACCAGGTTTACATATAGGATACTTTTAACTAGGATATTGTGCACTATTGAAGAATGGCGACTATTTTTATATTTCCATTTCAAATAAACGGAGAACGCTAAGATATAGCAACCTTTTGATGGCACTACGAGCTTTAAAATTTAATTTTCTATCCGAAATGCCCTTATCACTTTTCGTGTATCTCCAACGGTTAGCGAGTAAAACCTAAATATGTCTTATTAAACACGGTCAACGCCGAGCGATGTTAGTCTATGTTAGTCTCTACATGAACTGTTTTATTTATAGAGGTCGTTTTTGGAGTCCGAAACGATCGTTATTTTGAGTCTAATGTTATACTCTTTGTGCCGGTTATTGTATGTGAGTATTTGGATCGTCACGCTGTTTCACAATGTTACATTGCTTTCTACTTTGCACGGTATGCTTTCATCCTTTTTATCGATTTGTTTTTCGTTAAATGAATATTTCAGTTTGTCAATATTTATCTACTTTATGTCGTTTTTTTTACCATGATCAGAAACCCTAATTCACAGCCGAATGTGTTGAAGACTAACGACTGTCACATTAGTTTATTTAGTGTTCATATTAATCTTACTGCAAAACTGGGGAAATTTATTTCAAGAAAGTTGGTATTTTGCCTCTCACGGCCAATAAAACACGCACAAAACATGGCGTAAAACTAGAAAAGTTATATGGAGGTGAAAGACGGTTTTAGCGTTTAGCTCCCGCAGTAAAGTAGCTGAGGTGTTCTAAATAAGAATTGAGATATCGCACAGTTTGCTACTCCTTTGATAGTCCGCAAATAGACCACAAGAGCCCGCTGATGAACCATCTCGGAGTTGCTAGGCGTAATCTCGCACAAGACACGGCATAAACTTGAAACATTTTCTGTGATTAATTTGTTTTTGTTATTATTACCTGGGATGATTGAAGTTTGTCCCGTCACTGCTACTCTTTATCATGACATGGTACGTAGTTTCCGCAATATTACTTATTGCGGATATGATAATTTCTATCAAGTTTGATGTATTTTTAGCATAATATTTAGACCTATATGTTTAAATATACACACATCAAAAAAAGTTTTGCATCACCTCGGTTCCCAGATCTCCGGCATATAGACGTTGACTGTGTATATTGTATCCAAGATACAGTCCCTTTGACTGTTCATAGATGTCACTAAAACTGCTCAAAGATGTAAACAACCATGCATGAGCAGGGCCTATTAGACGGAGGGGGTACGACAGCCGATCAGTTCCAGTCATTCCACCAGGACGAAGGTACGCTGCTCATGTTGTCTGTAGTTCTACCATGCCTAGAAGGTCAATACCGCAGTTCGATCGCGTCCGCATTTTTACTTTGTGTCAAGAAGGGCTCTCAACAAGGGAAGTTTCCAGGCGTCTCAGAGTGAACCAAAGCGATGTTGTTCGGACATGGAGGAGGTACAGAGATACAGGAACTGTCGATGACAGGCCTCGCTCAGGCCGCCCAAGGGCTACTACTGTAGTGGATGACCGCTACTTACGGATTGCCGCTCGGTGGAACCCTGACAGCAATGCCACCATGTTGAATAATGCGTTTCGTTCAGCCACAGGACGTCGTGTTTCAACTCAAACTGTGCGCAATAGGCTGCATGATGCGCAACTTCACTCCCGACGTCCATGGCGAGGTCCAGCTTTGCAACCCCGACACCATGCAGCGCGGTACAGATGGGCCCAACAACATGCTGAATGGACCCCACGGAATTGGCATCACGTTCTCTTCACCGATGAGTGTCGCATATGCCTTCAACCAGACAATCGTCGGAGACGTGTTTGGAGGCACCCTGGTCAGGCTGAACGTCTTAGACACACTGTCCAGCGAGTGCAGCAAGGTGGTGGTTCCCTGATGTTTTGGGGTGGCATTATGTGGGGCCGACGTACGCCACTGGTGGTCATGGAAGGCTCCGAAACGGCTTTACGATACCTGAATGACATCCTCCGACCCATAGTGCAACCATATCGGCAGAATATTGGAGAGGCATTTGTCTTCATGGACGACAATTCTCGACCTCATCGTGCACATCTTGTGAATGCGTTCCTTCAAGATAACGACATCGCTCGACTACAGTGGCCAGCATGTTCGCCAGACATGAACCCTATCGAACATGCCTGGGATATGTTGAAAAGGGCTGTTTATGGACGTCTTGACCCACCAACCACTCTGAGAGATTTACGCCGAATTGTCGTTGAGGAGTGGGACAATTTGGACCAACAGTGTCTTGATGAACTTGTGGATAGTATGCCACGGCGAATACAGGCATGCATCAATGCAAGAGGACGTGCTACTGGGTATTAGAGGTAGTGGTGTGTACTGCAATCTGGACCACAAATGCTGAAAGTCTAGCTGTATGATGGTACAACATGCAATGTGTGGGTCTCATGAGCAATAAAACGAGCTGAAATGTTGTTTGTGTTGATCTCTATTCCCTTTGTATTTAAAGGTTCCGGAACTCTTGGAACCGAGGTGATGCAAAACTTTTTTTGATGTGTGTAGTATGAAGATGTTAAACGATAGCTGTTCAGTATTTAAGACAGGTTATTTAACTTTTACTACATAGAAGCTGATATTTATTTCCAATATATAAACGCACTTTCTCATCTACAAAGCGGAGGCAGACAGGCTTTTCTCCGGGTACTCCGGTTTTCCCTGTCACAATTTCATTCCAGCAACAGTCCACACTATCATTTCATTTCATCCGTCATTCATTTAATCATTGCCCCAGGGGAGTGCGACAGGCTTCGGCAGCCGAACAGTTCATATCCTTGCTGCTAGATGGGGGTTTCATTCATTCCATTCCCTGACCGGTAGGACGACTGAAAGCAGGCTGAGGATTTTCACTTTCCTACCTCTGATAATTTGGTGAGTGAAAATGCATGTAGTCTACAGATGTAGTTGGTAACATGGAAATAACATAACTACATTAGGAAGGTGTGATTATATATATTAATGATTTGGCCAGCAAGTACTAAAAGCCGTTCGAAGAACGGGTACTTCAGCTAGTAAATAAATAAAGAAATAAATAAGTGAATAAGTAAATAATAAATAAGTAAATAAATAAATAAATAAGCAAATAAATTAATAAGTAAATAAATAAGTAATTAAATAAATAAATAATTAAATAAGTGAATAATTAATAAATAGGTAACTAAATAAGTAAATAAATAAAACAAATAATAAATAAACAAAGCAATAAATTAATGAATAAACAGATATTAAATAATTTTAGTAAATAATAACCATGGGAATTATCTCCAATGTAAAGACACTTCGAGCATTGGCTTTGGCTAGAATCAGAACTCGAACTTCTAAAAGTCTCACCACGCAATCCTTAATCACAAATAGACAAGCAAATAAAGGGAGAGAGAAATAAAAGATTCAAAGCTGGAGGAATTTAAATGGAAACACAAACGTTATCATTAACATTCCCGGTATTTAGTTTCACATTATTCATATTGTAATTGGATCTGCACCAGTTAGAGAGTTTTTTCAAGCAAATAAAATTAGATTTTCCACCCACTTGGAACCGAGTATACTTTCTACAATTCACCAAGCACTTGAAAATGTATGCCCAAGTGCGTCAAAAAGATTATACTGTTAAAAAAACTGCTAACCCAGTACATGATTAACACTTTCCACTTGGCGCCTTTATCTCGTCCACCCTCCGAGCCCCCGGACACTTGAGCCATTCATTACGCTGAGTGTGTGTACCTTTCCATTTTAACTCTCATCAAATGAATTCCGCGTGTCAATTTTATCTCAGCCACCATTAGGATGTAAGTTACAGTGTGCTGTACTAGTAAAGATGAAGTACCTATTTACCTTCTATATCAGATCACAGCGCAATAAATCAGGGAGCAAATGTCACAATCAAATCCGGTTTCAAAGAGCAACCCATTCTTCAACCTTCCAACCATCCAAGATTAACGTTATATAACCAGTTTATTCACTTTGCAATAGAAGGCTTAGATAATATCATTCAATATTCAGTTGCGTAGCCTAAAGTATGTAATACCGAATATACTTTCAAATGATTCCATCCATGCTATGAGTATAATCTTATATAATAACTAGCTGACCCGGCAGGCGTTGTCCTGCCAATCAAAGAAAGTGTTGTAACTTTGTTTCTTGAAGTGCTTTTGGATACACAATATTTTTTTCAATTTCTGTTAACTGCCTCAATACTATCGTGAAATGAATTACCTAATCTAGAAACATTCGTGGGAGCGTGCACAACAACTCTCCAACGTTTCATCGCAATTGGATAAATGGCATAAAACGCATACGGGATTTTGTTTAAATGATTTGTGCGCTGTCACTCATTTGTTGTATCTACTCGTGCTCTACCAACTGTGAAATTGATTTACCAAGTTAGAAAGCTTCACGTAAGTATACACAACAACTCATCAAAGTTTCATCGGAATCGGATGAATCACATATGAACGTATACGGGATTTTTTTTAACGATTCGCGTGCCGTCACTCATTTGTTGAATCTACTCATGCGCTACATATTGTAAAATAGATTTACTAAGCCTGAAACCTTCTCTGGAGTGTACTCAATCATTCACCAAGGTTTCATCGCAATCGGATGAATGATACATGACCGCATACGCGACATTGTGGAAACGATTCAGGCGCCGTCGCCCATTTGTTGAATCTACTCGTGCGCTACTTATTAAAAACTGGATTTACTAATCCAGAAACCTTTCCTGGAGTGTACACAACAATTCACCAAAGTTTCATCGTAATCGGATAAATGGTATATGAACGCATACAGGACTATGTTGAAACGATTCGCGCGCCATCGCACATTTGTGAATCTACTCGTGCGCTACCTATTTTAAAATGAATTTACTGAGCCAGAAACCTTTACTGAAGTGTACACAACAATTCACCAAAGTTTCATCGCAATCGGATAAATGGTATATGGACGCATATGGTACTTTGTTGAAATGATTCGCGTGCCGTCACTCATTTGTTGAATCTACTCGTGCGCTACCAATTTTAAAATAGATTTATTAAGCCAGAAACCTTCTGTAGGGTGTACACAACATCTCACCCATGTTTCATCGTAATCGGACGAATGTTATTTGAACGCATACGGGACCTTATTGAAACGCTTCGCGCGTCGTCGCTCATTTGTTGAATCTACTCGTGAGCAACCCCCTGTGAAATGGATTTACTAAGTTAGAAACCCTCACGAAAGTGTACACAACATCTCACCCATGTTTCATCGTAATCGGACGAATGGTATTTGAACGCATACGGGACCTTATTGAAACGCTTCGCGCGTCGTCGCTCATTTGTTGAATCTACTCGTGCGCAACCTCCTGTGAAATGGATTTACTAAGTTAGAAACCTTCACGTAAGTATACACAACAACTCATCAAAGTTTAATCGCAATCGATGAAAGGTATATAAACTTATACGGGATTTTGTTGAAACATTTCGCGCGTCGTCGCTCATTTGTTGAATCTACTCGTGCGCTACCTATAGTAAAGTGAATTTACTAAGCCAGAAGCCTTCCCTGGAGTATACACAACATCTCACCCAAGTTTCATCGCTATCGGACGAATGGTATTTGAACACATACGGGACCTTTTTGAAACGCTTCGCGCGTCGTCGCTCATTTGTTGAATGTAGTCGTGCGCAACCTCCTGTGAAATGGATTTACTAAGTTAGAAACCCTCACGTAAGTGTACACAACATCTCACCCATGTTTCATCGTAATCGGACGAATGGTATTTGAACGCATACGGGACCTTATTGAAACGCTTCGCGCGTCGTCGCTCATTTGTTGAAACTACTCGTGCGCAACCTCCTGTGAAATGGATTTACTAAGTTAGAAACCTTCACGTAAGTATACACAACAACTCATCAAAGTTTCATCGCAATCGATGAAAGGTATATAAACTTATACGGGATTTTGTTGAAACATTTCGCGCGTCGTCGCTCATTTGTTGAATCTACTCGTGCGCTACCTATAGTAAAGTGAATTTACTAAGCCAGAAGCCTTCCCTGGAGTATACACAACATCTCACCCAAGTTTCATCGCTATCGGACGAATGGTATTTTAACACATACGGGACCTTTTTGAAACGCTTCGCGCGTCGTCGCTCATTTGTTGAATGTAGTCGTGCGCAACCTCCTGTGAAATGGATTTACTAAGTTAGAAACCCTCACGTAAGTGTACACAACATCTCACCCATGTTTCATCGTAATCGGACGAATGGTATTTGAACGCATACGGGACCTTATTGAAACGCTTCGCGCGTCGTCGCTCATTTGTTGAATCTACTCGTGCGCAACCTCCTGTGAAATGGATTTACTAAGTTAGAAACCTTCACGTAAGTATACACAACAACTCATCAAAGTTTCATCGCAATCGATGAAAGGTATATAAACTTATACGGGATTTTGTTGAAACATTTCGCGCGTCGTCGCTCATTTGTTGAATCTACTCGTGCGCTACCTATAGTAAAGTGAATTTACTAAGCCAGAAGCCTTCCCTGGAGTATACACAACATCTCACCCAAGTTTCATCGCTATCGGACGAATGGTATTTGAACACATGCGGGACCTTTTTGAAACGCTTCGCGCGTCGTCGCTCATTTGTTGAATCTAGTCGTGCGCAACCTCCTGTGAAATGGATTTACTAAGTTAGAAACCCTCACGTAAATGTACACAACATCTCACCCATGTTTCATCGTAATCGGACGAATGGTATTTGAACGCATACGGGACCTTATTGAAACGCTTCGCGCGTCGTCGCTCATTTGTTGAATCTACTCGTGCGCAACCTCTTGTGAAATGGATTTACTAAGTTAGAAACCTTCACGTAAGTATACACAACAACTCATCAAAGTTTCATCGCAATCGATGAAAGGTATATAAACTTATACGGGATTTTGTTGAAACATTTCGCGCGTCGTCGCTCATTTGTTGAATCTACTCGTGCGCTACCTATAGTAAAGTGAATTTACTAAGCCAGAAGCCTTCCCTGGAGTATACACAACATCTCACCCAAGTTTCATCGCTATCGGACGAATGGTATTTGAACACATACGGGACCTTTTTGAAACGCTTCGCGCGTCGTTGCTCATTTGTTGAATCTAGTCGTGCGCTATCTATTGTAAAATAGATTTACTAAGCCAAACACCTTCCCTGGAGTGCACTCAACATCACACCCAAGTTTAATCGCAATCGGATGAATGGTATATGAACACATACGGAACTTTGAAACGCTCTAACGTGCAGAGACAAACAGAATTCGACATCACTGCCACCTTTGGTATAAAACACAACTTTCCGCCATGGGCGGAGTGTATGTTATGGCGGTAATTGCACAGGTTTCGACCAGGTTGCTCTACGTGCAGAGACACACAGTCCAAAAGGATCACTTTTCACTAAGGCTAGCGGTTTCCATGACGACTGTTTATGACTGTGTATTGTGGTTCTAAATTTGTGTGTAAATTGTTGTTCTAAAATTCTAAAATTCCACTTATCTAGTCAAATTGTGAATCCAAACCATACATGGGCCCACCCTAACATTCATACAAAATTTCATCAAAATCGGCCCAGGCGTTTAGGAGGTGTTCAGTCACATACACACGTGTCGAAGAATTATATATATAATAAAGATAATAATTATTATTATTTGTGTACATTCCCATTTAAGGAGAGAGCTAAGAAACACAAAAATCTAGCTTTTGGTGATGGCTCTTTTCTTCTTTCTATTTTCCCAAAAACCTTTCATCCGTTCACTTTGCGCTTTCTTCTCTTCATCCCTCAATTTAGGCCTATTTCTTTTGAGTTGTGATCTACGGTAAATTCCAATATCTGATTTCTGATTTTATCACACTGTCCTTATACAAGGTTTGGAACTGATGTGTAACTATCAGACAGTCTGTTACTTCTTCTCGCAAAATTTTATCTCCCGCAGAGATTTTTGTTGGTTCCTCAGTTTAGGGGCTGCGACAACGTGGTCATGTAACCCCGGGTGTGTAGAATCTGATAAACGGTGTTAATTGTGATGACTGTTTTAGTCTGTAATTCAGGTAAGGTCTGCAGACGGTCAATTTTAAGTAGTAGTTCCTAATTTTGTACCATATCCTAACGTGAACGACACCTAGCTGTGAACTTGGCTACTAGATGCCACCGCAACCAGCAACTTGCAACGAACGTTGGAACTTCTCCTCCAAAGGAAAGCATGCTGAGGGTTTTTTAGCGCTCTTAGAAAATCCGACGACTTTGGCCGGCTTTGAACCAGCGACCTTGGGCATATAAGTTCAGCATGCTACCAGTTAGCCGCTTCCCACAGTCAGATGGAAAAATGAATGTGATCTCGTGCAATGGCGTTGTCTTGGCAACCTCTGATAGCTCATCCCCCATCAATTTAGAAGCATTGTCACGGTAACCTCTGATGGCACTTGGCATGTTCTTTAATTCCGAAATCATTTTTCTCTTCCCTTGGCGTAATGGTAGGTCAGATCAAAAATTCTTTCAGAAAAAGTTTTAGGTAATTATTAGGGGAATATTTTCCATTATGTACGGGTTTGATATTGTGCCTATTAAGAGAGATATGATTAATGTTTCCCGAAAAAAACCCACTTTTTTCCACCCCTTTGGTCAATGGTTGGTGCTATCAAAAAACCTATTTGACATAAATTTTTGGCACTTATCCGACAAATATTATGAACTTTGAATTGATTCGATATTTCACGTATTAAGAGAGTTATAGCGACATTTCACTTTTTCGAAAAAAAAAGCCCCCCCCCCATTTCCCCCCCCCCATTCCCCCCCCCCCCCCCTTAACCGATTTTGCCCATTAACGAACTCGACCGATTTTTAAGGGGTTACATATTATGTAAAACATTAAAGTGATTGGTGCAAAATTACGGCAGTTATCGTGTCCACAAGAAACTGATATATATGCATATATATACACACACATATATATATAAACTTTTGAACTGACGGTGGTTTGGGGTCTGGGGGATGTGAAACGCGAAGATATGTCGAAATTTTCCGGAAGTCGAAACATGGCACCCATTGCAATAGTTAGCTTTCTGATGAAATCTACCTAAAATAGGGCTCACTGTCTGTTTTATAAACACCATTTTCGTTTCATCCATGGTAGTGAGTTGATTTTATCTACATCCGTTCATTTCACGCCATATCATTTCATTAGGGGCCGATAACCTCGATGTTAGGCCCCTTAAAACAACAATTATCATCATCATCATGATGGTCTTAAAATGAGCTCAAGGATCCCAGGGCACTAATCCGCATTTCTTGAGTCCGTTTTGTATTATGATGGGTGATATCTTGTCTTCGAGAACTTGCTTCAATAGAGAACCAAAAACTTTCTTTTTCAGAAGAGGATTTTCCACATTTTCAAGGCGCCATTCATGGACTTTATGTTTCCAGTTCTCTTTAAGAGAACGGAATACAGCTACATATATGGGTTGCAAAAGATGTGTAGCATTGGGAAATAGAGAAACAAGAATTATTCAACTCTCATGGCAAAAGTGGCTGGTATGCATTGTTAGAAGTGACGTGTGTCCGTCCACAAACATAATTACTGGGCTTGGAATTTTATTTTATGCCAACCAAGGATGGAATACATTTGTCAGGTATTCAATGAAAAGAGCATCTGTCATACCCCTATTTTCCGGGATGCTGTTCACTAAGTCTTGGGGAATACGTTCATATTTGAGCACCACTAGAGGCGGTCCTAACTGCCCATCAGCATTTTCCATAATTAGTACAGTTATACACTCCTTTTCATTGGAGTTTATTTGTTGGTACACATTTTTCGCACCTTTCATTGCGAGCACCTTACTTCCCTTAGGGTTTAAGAAAAAGGCACTCTCATCTGCGTTGTACAGACGGTTTGGTTCCAGCAAAACTCCTTCCAAGTCATTTTCTTTAAAATAATCAAAAACCTTTGAGAACCATTTCTTTAGACTTTCCGCTGTAACTGACGCTCTCGTGATTATTAGGTTCTGTGCTACCCAAGTAGAAATAGCTGGATTCCTTATCAAAAAATCATACCACGAACGTCCTGGCCTACCATTCACAAAATCATTCTTTCTGTTCAAGTCTTTCAACAGTTTCTGAACACTATCGAAAAGATCATTCCTACTAACTGGGAAACCAGCCTTAGCGGTAGTTGATATCCACAATACTAGCGTCTCTTCCTCCTCTTTGGTTAGCACAGGAGAGCATCCCATGGTTTTGAATTTGTCTTCACTTCCCTGCACATATCTACGTAGGCGCGTACGAGGTACTCCATGATTTTTGGCTGCAGTCAATAGAGGGACACCTTGGGAAACGGGTCCCATGGTTTTGAATTTGTCTTCACTTCCCTGCACATATCTACGTAGGCGCGTACGAGGTACTCCATGATTTTTGGCTGCAGTCAATAGAGGGACACCTTGGGAAACGTCTTTTGCTGCTTTTTCCATTTGATAATTTTCGTAAGTCCGCCAGCTTGCCTTGAAAGAGGCCATGCTTCGTCCTAAATGAGAACAATAGTTGGAATGTTAAAATTACGCGAAACAATGATCAGATAGAAGAAACGAAGATATCGAGTACAGGATTTTTAAAGCAAAAATAGGGGAACAAAATTAACTAATGGTATAGTAGACAGTTATTGAACACCCCCTGTCCACTATTGCTTATCAGCATCAAAACTTAATAAAATCAGCATAGAATAGTCTATAAGTGGCTGCAAGCTTATTTGTGAGTATCGATTAGAAGCACATTTCAACTTATATCATGAAACACCGATAATCGCCGAATCTGCGCTGGAATAGTGGACACCAAGCCTAAGGCGCCATGCACATGATTTATTTCTCAGGACACACTCAAACGTTAACATATACAATCTCAGGTATCAGTATAGCATATCAGTATGTGCCGTCTCCTTCCTTCAAAGTTCCTCAATTCTCATTCTTCGAGGATTGAGGGCATTTCATTTTCCCCCGTCTTTTATTTGCATCCTTCTCCTTTTTGTTTCCCATTTGCTCTTCTAGTTTGTAAGAGAGTAGTTAGTTCAAGTTGTAGGTTTCATTTGATCATATTTCATTTTCACTATCACCCAAACCATTAGGGGCCGATAACTTAGGCGTTAGGCCCCTTAAAACAACAATCATCATCATCATCATCATCATCATCATTGACCACGGAGACGGCATGCATTCAGTCTTGAGTCTGTGCACTGTGGATGGTATGCAACCTTATTTCGCTATATTACCTCCGTAAGAAGTGACGACCACCCAGAAAATACTGGGTCCATTAATCAATGCAAGATCTATAGAAATTTGGTGCATTTAATAAGTTGATTGAAAAATTGAGAGAACACAACGCAAAGCATTATTCTGAATGTCAAAAGAAACATTTGAAAATTATTGGTGATCCTACACAAGTCTTTGAAACATGAAGACACCAATATACCCTCCTCTGTCCTTACGTAGCATATATGCTACATGCAGTTTTTATTTTTTTCTGACTCAAGCGCTGGCCTCACTGCGGGTTGCCGGCTGTAGCATATAGTCTGCAGGCCGCGCATCACCCAAATATATTTTTTTTTGTTACCCGCTCTAGCGAATAGGTGGCAGCACCTCTGTGAATATTGAAGTTGGCGGACTGGTAACCATGGAAACAAGACGTGCAGGTAATTAACATGTATCTGTATATCTAAATTCCCTTTTAGCGATTCGTTTAAGGTATTAGCCTACTTTCGATTTATGCAAAAAATGAAAGTAGACTTATGAGATCAACACAGGGCGAAAAAAGTGTGTCTGTATGTGTGTGTGTGTGTGAGTCTGTGTGTGTGTGTATGTGTGTGTGTGAGTCTGTGTGTGTGTGTGTGTCTGTCTGTGTGTGTGTGAGTGTGTGTACTCTGGATGTCTGGGCCCCTATCAATTCGAACACGGTAAAACCGAATTGAACGAAATTTGGTACAGAGGTAGCACTAGTAAAGGACACCTCAGTGTCATACTTTATATCGCCGCCATCTTTACCATAACAGAATGGCGGCCACTCAAATGTTCAAAACGTAAAATCAAATTACGGCTAAACTAATTATCCGATCTCTACCAAATTTGGTGACAACATACCTTTATATAGGACGCGTCTTTGACCCAAAATTCAAGGTCATTGGCCATGCCATTTCAGGATGGCGGCCGTGTGAATTATGCAACCATTTTAATCAATAGCTTAAGACCCACCAATTCCGATTATCGAGCCTAGGGGGGTTTAAGCTATCCTGAAGGTCGTGATCCGTTATTTATTATAATTTAATATTATAATATTATACAGTACGAGTGGCTTAAAAGAGCTGAGCCGTTTGTGTCACACGACAAGATGGCAGCTGTCCTCATGTACCTGTCTTATATTTCAGTAGTTTTAGTATGTTGTATGTGATATACCGTACTGATACAATAATATAAACTTTGTATGAAATGATCTTTAATGAAGATGTACTGCAGTGAAGAAATCGTTTATTTAAAGTAATTATTTGCCAACAGTTTGTATCTAATATATCAGTTAAGAACACCTGACGTCATGGATAGGGTTAGCTCTGGGCTAGCATGTTAGTCTGACACGCAGTTGACTGGGGATCGAGTACTGCTACAGTTAGTTTTTTTTTTTCTTGAATTCTTTTACAAATGATGTGCACGAGCTTTTTCCACAGATACTGAATAAAATGTCATTTAGCTCAAAGGAGAGGATAAATTATACACTCGTATATTAATAAAATCACAGTCCCAGCATCGCACATAAACAGAAGACATTGGGAAAAGGAGAATAGAAGAACTAGATACACGTTGTCATTAACCACAGCCTTCTTAATGCCTCTGTACGGTGCTGTCCTCTTGTGGGTTATGTGGGTAATATTGTTCCAAACATAACTCTGTGTAAATGCCTGAGCTGGCCTCCTGAAGTATGGCAATTTTGTAATACTGGTAGTTCAACTATTAGCCACGATCGCGCTCCGAATACCTTTAAACACTGCCAGCTGGATCGCCTCCCTCCTGGCTACTTTAAACTGCCTACTCATTCAACACCCATAGAACACTGCCATCGTAGTACATTACGATGGCAGTGCATAGGCGTGCAAGATAAAGATTAATTCACCGATAGGTCGCAGCACCAACCTACTGTGATTGGGGTGGAAGATTCTTAATTTTGCAGGCTGGCTTAATATAGAGATTAACGGACGTGAATGCATTACAATAAGTTAGTAGTTTTGTTATTCAATCGTCATAAAGTATATAATATTGATCTTGACACTTACTGGCTTATTATCAATATAAAAGAAAACAAACAATACATTGTGGTAGAGGTGATTGTGTTAGGGATGAGGACAAAGAGTCATAAAGATACCCATACATTTAGGAGAAAGTAGGCTATATGTTCTTTGCTGAACATCTTGTTTTTAATCTACGTTGCATTTTGTAAGTTTTTTTCGATCTAAATTACATCTCGCGATTGTTTTCAACTTCAATTGCATTTTGTAAAGATAGCCTAGATGTTAGGCCCCTTAAAACAACAATTATCATCATCATCATCGATCTAGTATCAGACGCAGATTCTCTTATGAATACACTCGTATAAAACACTGTTACAAACGTCAAAAACCAATTCCCGACTACACAATCCTCCTTATTTACCTTAATACAGCCGAAATGAAACCATTTCTCACTTAGTGCAATTTTGCATACGTCCCCCTTAAATTGCATTTTGTGACAATTTTGAATCTAAATTACATTTTGTAAGTATTTTCTATCTAAATTGCATTTTGTAAATATTGTCAATTCAAATAAAAGTACAGTAAGTATGTAGTTAGTTTTAGTTGTAAGTAGGTAGTTAGTTTGTCTATTAGATATACGTCATTGTTCTATTAGACAGGGGTGTGTGAGTGTGTCTGGTAGCAGTTGCATTGTTTATTAGTTATAGTTCATTGTTTCAGTAGACTGTGATGTGTGAGGGTGCATGTGAGTGTGCCTGGTGACAGACTGTTTTAGTGGTAGTATTTGTTGTTGGTGGAACTTAAGTTTTTTGTTTAGTAGAGTTTTGGTATTTAATTGTTTAGTACGGTAGAAGGTTAGTATTTTTGTTAGTAGAATTGCTCTTTACTTATTCTGAAAGGGAGTAGCAGCCTTTCAGAATAAATCAATTCTTTACTAGTCTTATAGACGGTTAAGATATTGATAATATAAGCCAATAATGGCTACACTGCGTCCTGCTGCACGGCTGAAAGCAACGGGAAACTACAGCCGTATGCTATTCCCGAGGATATGCACCTCTCTATGCATAATTACATGTGATGATGGCCTCCTCCCTTGTAAAATTTCAATCCGGAGGTAAACTAGTCCCCCGTTCGGATCTCCGGGTGGGGACTACTCGAGAGGGGGTTAACATCACAGAAGTGACAAAGAGGAAATCTGACATTCTACGGATCGGAGCGTGGAATGTTAGAAGTCTGCTAGGAAGTGGAAGGTTAGAAAACTTAGAAAGGGAAATGGATAGGTTGAGGTTGGATTTGGTTGGGATTAGTGAAATGCGCTGGCAGGAAGACCAGGACTTTTGGTCAGGAGACTATAGGGTCATTAGCACTAAATCAAACAATGGCCAAGCAGGGGTTGGCCTCATATTGAGTAGGAAACTTGGACAGCGGGTGGAATATTATGAGCAATATAGTGAACGGATTATTGTAGCAAAAATCAATACAAAACCTACCTGCACTGCAGTGGTACAAGTCTATATGCCTACCAGTCAAGCTGATGATGAGGATGTTGAAAAGGTCTACGAAGAAATAGACGAAATTCTGAGGTATATCAAGGGTGATGAAAATGTTATAGTAATGGGAGATTGGAATGCTGTGGTAGGAAAAGGGAGAGAAGGGAAGATAGTAGGAGATTTCGGATTAGGTGAAAGGAATGATCGAGGAAGCAGGCTGGTAGAATTCTGCACCGAGCATGAATTGGTCATAGCTAACACCTTATTCAATAACCACAATAGAAGAATATACACATGGATGAGACCAGGAGATACAGGGCGTTACCAAATCGACTTCATTATGGTCAAGCAGAGGTTTCGAAACCAGATTTTGGATTGTAAAACATATCCTGGTGCTGACATAAACTCTGATCACAATCTGGTTGTAATGAAATGCAGATTAAAGTTGAAGAAACTGAAGAAAAGTCAAAAGCCAAAAAGGTGGGCAATAGACAGACTGAAAGAGAAGGATGTAAACGAAAGATTCAAGAAGAGTATAAAGGAAGGACTAATGAAAAACCCTAAACAAACTTCAATTGCAGACGAATGGGCACTTTTGAAGAATGAAATAACAAAATCCGCAGAAGAAAACATTGGTAGGAAAGAAAGAATAGGTAGAAAACCGTGGATCACTCAGGATATACTAGAATTGATGGATGAAAGGCGGAAACACAAGAATCTAAGAGATGAAAAGGGGAAAGCAGAATACAGAAGTCTGAGAAATGAGGTTAACAAGAAGTGCAAGGAAGTGAAAAAAGAATGGTTGAAAGAGAAATGTGCAGGTATAGAAAATTGTCTGAAATTAGGAAAAGTAGACACAGCTTATCGAAGGATTAAGAATACTTTTGGGGAAAAGAAGACTAAGTGCTGTAATATTAAGGACACAAATGGAAAGCCTCTAACAGATAGGGAAGAAAAGCTTGAGAGATGGAAAGCTTACATAGAGAGTTTGTATAAGGGAAAGGAGATTGAGAATCATGTAATGGAAAGGGAGGAGGAAATTGATGAGGATGCAAAAGGAGATTTAATATTGAGATCAGAATTTGACAGAGCATTAGAGGACTTAGGCAGGAACAAAGCACCAGGCATAGATGATATACCGATTGAGTTGCTACGCTGTATAGGAGATGAAGGTCTGATCAGGTTATTTCACTTGGTGTGTAGGATTTATGAGACAGGTGAGGTACCCCCTGATTTCAAGAAGAATGTAATCATCCCTATACCAAAGAAAGTGGGAGATGACAGATGTGAAGATTACCGTACAATCAGCTTGATTACTCATGCTTCAAAGATCCTGTCTAGAATAATTTACAAGAGGATTGAAAGCCAGATAGAAACGGAGTTGGGTGAAGACCAGTTTGGTTTCAGGAGAAATGTAGGAACAAGGGAAGCTGTACTAAGTCTTAGGCTGATTTTAGAAGGTAGAATAAGGAAAGATAAGAGAACGTTCATGGCTTTTGTAGACTTAGAAAAGGCTTTTGATAACGTTGATTGGACTAAATTGTTTGACATTTTGAAATCAATTGGAATAAAGTACAGGGATAGGAGGGTGATATACAATCTGTACAGAAACCAGACAGCAGTCATTCGAGTTGAAGGACATGAGAGAGAAGCTGGTATTCAGAAAGGTGTAAGGCAAGGCTGCAACTTATCACCCATACTTTTCAATCTTTACATTGAACAAGCAATGAAGGAAATTAGAGAAAAATTTAAAGTGGGAGTGAAGATTCAAGGAGAAATAATTTCAACTCTGAGATTTGCTGATGACATCGTCATCTTGGCCGACAAGCCTGAGGATTTGAATGAGTTTTTGAATGGTATGGACTCCGTCTTACGGAAAAAATTCATGATGAAAATAAATAAATGTAAAACAAAAATACTGGAATGCAGCCGAAATAAATCAGAAACCTCTATGGAGATCAAATTGGCAGGTGAAAAGCTGAAGGAAGTAGGAGACATCTGTTACTTAGGAAGCAGAATAACCAGTGATGGACGAAGCAAAGAGGATATTAAAAGTAGGTTGGCCCAGGCAAAGAAAGCATTTCTACAAAAAAGGAATCTGCTGACAGAATATAGATTTAGGTATTAGGAAGTCATTTTTGAAAGCCTTTGTCTGGAGCGTGGCGCTCTATGGAAGTGAAACTTGGACTATTGGTGCAGCAGAAAAGAGGAGAATTGAAGCATTTGAAATGTGGTGTTACAGGAGAATGATGAAGATCAGATGGGTAGATAGGGTTACAAACAAAAAGGTATTAAGACGAGTGGGAGAGGAGAGATGTTTCTGGCGACTGCTAATGAAGAGAAGAGATAGGTTGGTAGGACACGTACTAAGACACCCAGGAATAGCAAGCTTAGTTATGGAAGGAAGGGTCGAGGACAAAAACTGTAGGGGTAGACCAAGGTTAGAATATGTTAAACAGATTGCCTCCGATGTAGGTTGTCGGAGCTATGTAGAGATGAAACGATTAGCTCAGGACAGCGAGGCATGGAGAGCTGCATCAAACCAGTCAAAAGACTGAAGACTCAAACAACAACAATGATCTTGTCGACTTCGTCGTTACGCTGGGGTCTGGCGTTACGTTACGGTGACGGACGGACAGATGCACATAGGTGTGTGCCGTCATAGTACCGCTCGGTGCATGTGTACCCCGACAATCTCTACTTCGTTAGTATAAGACAAAAATCCCCGATTCTTAGATGTCACGGGTAATCTCTAGAACCACTGGATGGATTTTGATGCGGTTTTCACCATTCTGTAAAGGATATCTCGAGGAAAGATTCTGTAGAAAATAATTTATGTATGATCAAAGGAAGTCAAGCAATAACGATTTCAGTGAAAAAGTCGAAAACAAACTTGGCGTCCGTGCGCTTCTTAAGCTTACGCTGGGCAAACTGTTAAAAATATCAATATATTATGAGCGTAAGGATTGATCAGCATGAAATGTTCTACAAAAATTCCGGGAGAGCATATCTCTATCTTCAATACATCGCTCACTATAAGGTTTTTTAGACTGGATGGAAGGGGCAAGTCCCCGCGCGCTCTGGGGAGCGTGCGGCATTCCCCGCGGTGGACCTTGCTTTGCCCTTGGTTTCCTCTTGCCCTTCACGAGTAATTTGAAACAAGATAAGCAAGATAAGTACTATAGAGATAATTTTCTTACAAGTCAAGAGTCTTTGGCTTCGAGCGAAGCGAGAAGCCTCCAGTCTTTCTAGCATTTTTCAGCATTTGTAGCATTTAAAATGATACAAAGTCTAGTCTTTCAGACTAACTGTCACTTTTTTAGTCTACTTTTCACATTTTGCAAAAATGAGGAAAAAATAGACTTATGAGATCAATCCGGGAAGATGTGTGTGTGTCTGTCTGTCTGTCTGTCCTTCTGTCTGTCTGGCAGTGTGTGTGGCCCCCCTATCAACTCCTATGTGGCTGCAGCAATCGAAACCAAATTTAGTATGAGTAAGGATGTTTACCGGAATATCTCAAGCCCATATTTGAAAATTATGTCATTGCTACCAACTGCTGAAAATACGCACTAGAAATTTGAGTTCCATGTTGAATATCATGGAAGGTATGCATGGGAGCTATTCCAAAATCGGCACGCATGTAGATAATACTATGTCAGTTTAATTTCCCAGAGGCCATTCATGACAGTGTTGCCAAAATAATTTTATGCCTTCTGATAGGTTCAATTTTTAAATGCATATAACTTCTACACTATCAGTTGGATTTCAACCAAATTTTGTATGTCATGTGTGTACATAAACAAATATGACTGAGCGTATTCTTAAGAGCCACCAGGGCTGCCAACTGCTAATACATGCTGCCTTTATTTTTTACCCTGATATCAATATATCAGAAAGTATGCTAGCCAACAGCTCTATACTTTGCACACGTTTAGCACCTGATATTCTAGATTAATTTGGAGTAATTAATATAAGTCCGCGCTGCCAACATGCTTCTATACCTGCTGATAGGTCCAATTTTAAAACGCATGTAACTTCTCTACTAACATATGGATTTCATCCAAAATTGGCACAATAAGATATCATAATATTTCAGAGTATTTCTTACCAGCACACGCATGACATTGTTGCCAACATGCTTTTACGCGCGATGATAGACCCAATGTCTAACTGCATGTAACTTCCATTGGACTTCAACCAAATGTTGTATTCTGTACCTAAAGAGATGGAACTAAGAATACATTCTGTCACCAGGGCTGCCAACTGTAGTGCTCTATTAGGCTACATTATACCAGGTATATTTCGATCTAATTAGACATTTCGATATTACAAACTTAATTTCGTCATTATTCTAGATAGGTTCAAATACTGTACGATTAATCATTGGCATGGATCTTAATTTTAAGAAAAGTAGGCTCTTTATTTCGTCATGGAACTACTTGTTTATCTACTATTGCTATGGTCTTCTATGTAATTGTTGTAGGCCTAAGTCTTCTATAGTTTCTTTGTACCAAGAAGTATCCAATTTCGATGTAGAAATTACGTTGAATATTTTTTAGTTAGTCTGGTATCGTTCATTCTGGCGAAATGTGTAAAGAACTTCACTCTACGTTTTTTTATGAGTGTAGTGATAGTATTTCTGTATAATTCATCTGTGGGTCTTTTTTTACATGGAATTATCTCTGAAAACGCCGCCGTAAATTATTCTCATCAGTTTCCTTTCTAGTCGCCTTCGTAGCGTAGCGGTCAGCAAGGTTAGGTGCCGCCCTGGAGGTCCTGGGTTCGATTCCCGGCTCTGCCACGAAATTTGAAAAGTGGTGTGAGGACTGGAACGGGGTCTACTCAGCCTCGGGTGGTCCAAATGAGTAGAGGGGGTTCGATTCCCACCTCAGCCATCCTCGAAGGGGTTTTCCGTGGTTTCCCACTTCATCTTCGGGCAAATGCCGGGATGGCACTGTGCCCGAAAATACCTACCCTTTACCTGTTGAAATCCCTCGATGGTAGCTGGATCGTAGGACCTGAAAACCCCCCGGCTCAGAAAAATACCCGGATCCTACCAACATGGGAAAGGGAGTATTAGGGTGCAGTAAAACCTAACAGAGGTGGCATTAAGCACGACCAAAGCATAGCAGCGAACTGCTCTAGGAACACGAGAATCGTGGGAAATCACCCTCTCAGGAGTGTGGGAAACTCTAGAAATATCTAGCTATGGCCCCCCTTAATGCGACCTCTTTATACTTCTGTAAATCATCACATCACACGATTAAAAGAAATGATAAAGTATTTATTTCCAAAAGAAAATCTGACAGGGGGTCAGACCAAATTGTCCTTGACTGGACACAAAAACAAAGAAAGTAGGCACTAGAATCATGCCAATAAAGGCATTAGCAGTCCCCATGGACCAAGAGTGCATTTAAACCTCAATAGAAATTGTTAATTATATGAACAATAGGTGATCCCTTAAGAAAAAAAATAGATAAATCGCCTTAATGGTTCTTCCACCCATTCCAACATTAGAAAACACGTGAATTAATTCAGATATATATATATATACATATTTACTTATTTACAGCGAAATCATTATTAATGTTATTACACCCTCAGATGTAAATGCCTTCCCAAACAGGTAATTCTGCACTCCTCATTGGTGCTTTGTCAAAATTGAGACTGCATAAATTATATTGCCTTAGCAATGTAGTCAAAATTTATTTTATCAATCAAGCACTCAAGCTAAAAAGACGTGAAATTCGTAATTCAAAATCTCTAAAGATTCAATACTTTCTCAGTATAAATGTACTTATTTAAATTCATCCAGAATTTATAATATAACGATCGTGAATCATATCTAACATTGCTTAAATCTTATAAATTGAGCACAACCGAAGAATTAATTAAATGGGGATGCCACACAAAAACAAACTCTGAGGCTTAACAAAACCAGATCCATAATTGGAATTGCCAATTTCATCAATAAATCGTAACAAGCAATGCAAAAAAGAACAGAGACTATGTTCTTTCAAAAACATTCATAAATTAGTATAACCTTGCACTGAATTACTGTCATTATAATGGCCACTCATGACCTCGATTTCTGAATACGGGTGGGCATTACCACCAACATCACCAAGTTTATAATTTTATAACCGCATTACACATTATGCTTTCACTAGCATCTTAATATTAACGTACTTCAACGAGTACCACCGTAAATATATTACACGCCCATTGACGTTTCTTCACACACTATCACCCACATGGTGATTATTTTATTCGATAACCAGTAATCAGATATATTCAGCTGTGTTTCTTAACTATTATGTTTTCTCATTCCAATGCATCATAAATTTAACATGAGTGGCTACTTAATCAAGTCCACTGGATCACAAAAAGCTTGCCTTACAGAGTTGTATTTACAGTCACATAAGAATTCATTTCCCCTTAAAGTTAATCCCTGGGATTTGTTTCGAAAAAAAAATTCTTGTTCTTCAAATAGTACTCTAAAGCAATGTTCTAAACAAGAAAAACTCGAAAGACTGAATCAAAGTTCAGTTATAGCAAAATTAATTAATATAAAAATCAACGAGGTGTATCCAAGTACACGTGACTACAAAATCAAACGTTAAAGTTGATCAGACGAAAATAGAAATATCCCCTCAAGAGAATTCACGAAAATCAGACTGGTTCTACAGCATGTATCCAGGTAACGACTCCAGTTAACTCCTGTTGACACATTAGAATTCAGTATGACAGCGTTTACTCTCAAGAGAAAAAATCCCCAATCTAAAAAAATTATCAAACTTCACATTCTACACTATATTTTAATAGTTATAATGCAAGAGCGCATAGGCAAATTCGAATCTCACAATTGTCGAACACTAAGATAATGGAACGACAACCCCTCAAGCCAAGGCTTGATTTAAAAAAAACGATTCCCTTTGAGAATAACGTAGATTTCTTCCCCTATGAAGATCTGTTCTCCACAAACAAGAAGTTCGGAATAAATTTAATGAATTTAAATTAATAAAATTATTAAGCTGAAAAATAAACAAATAATTCATAATAAAATATTATGAAATGAGTGCACCTTGAGAACCAGGCCTAAACTCGACTGCAAATGAAGTCATACAGACCATGGGACGGCCATGCATAAAACTCCACTCCACAATCATACTACTCAAAATGAAAAAAAAAACAGATGGCAAAGTGTTTACACAGGACTATCTACTTCGCAACGCTACATGAAAAGTTGTTCCTCTACCTGGCTGAAGACTCTCGAAGGCGATATGGAGCGTGAAGATGCCCACCATCTGATTCCACCATGGTATAGCAGGGCTACACGGTTCCATTCCAATTTCCAATGAACGCACTGGGAATTCCTTACTCCAATGCCCCAAGTTCACTGATAGTAAACGAACTGCTTCCTCATCTCGGAAATTGTCCTGGCCCGAATTTCGAATAGTTCCAGCCCGGCCCGAAAATACATCACGCGCGCGACTGCAACATCGCAATAAGCAGGTGGACACATGACGGTAGCCTGAGTTATTTTTGGCTGCATGTTACCAAAAGTTCATGTTGCACAAGCCAATAGCCCGCGTCGCGAGTATGCTATGTTCCACTTCGCAAACAGCATTGTAGTCACTCGTGACGTCCGCTGCATTTGCTTGGAGAGCGATGTCCACACTAAAATGCCTAGCCGCACATGGCTAATATGTTTATATACATCCTAGACATCTCTCCCACTACCTCGGATTTCCAAGCACTATACATTGTTAAACAAACTTCACTCGGAATGTACTTGACATTTAGTTGCAATAGTCTTGGCGTGAGAAAAGACAGCACGCCTTCTCAGTGTGCATGGACTTCAGAAACGAGCCTCCTAATGTATCACTGCACTTCGCTCCTCATCTATACATGCATTTAAATCACGTGAAAAGAGACTGATTCCTCTAACTGAATATTGCCCGCATACAATGCCAGGCGCTCTGACGATTGAAGTTCTCATTCAACACTGAACTTTAAGTATATTGGCCTTAATACGTCACAACACGATGTATAACCGCGAACTAGCACCACCGTGAACTCATGATAGCTTGACACTTCTTCCAGCCGAAACAACATTGCGATAAGAGTCCTTGCTTAGGCGTGTATTCGTCTGAGTTTAAACATGCTCTGCTTGTCGCACACCGGCGTCAGCCTGCATGAGACAACTGGCACGCTGTCGCTTCTGCGCATGACGAGACAATCTCTCTGAGACAGGTCGATATATTAAATCTATATTCTTGATGTTACAAATGCTATTATCATTAAAGCAGGACCGCACTGTCTCTCTCTGCTGTAATATCGAACTCCAATATACACTTGACATCATAACTGTGCCTTATTTCCAAAAAAATATTCGAATGCAAATGTCAATCTCCCCACTACTGCAGGCTCAAGGACACCTGCGCATCCTCACGGCCCACAAGTGAAACACTCTCCCGAAGGTTGTTGATGAGACACCAGCTGAGCCGAATTATCACATGGCTATTTGCGCTCTCCAAACTAGGTCAAAACCTGACGTTTGCGGCAGCGGTTTGCATAGGAAAATGTACTGTAAATCTGGCCAAATAAAAGAAAACGGTACATCTCTCTCCTAATACCTCAAATAAATGCTGGCTAGACTTTTATTTCATCATTCCAGATAATCCCGCTACAATACATGGCTACATACAGAGTTAAACTAACTTCTTGTAGTATCTGCGTATGTTCTTTGCATTGAAGCGACCTATAATATCCCTTCCGTCTATGCTGGTGATTTCATAACAATTGTTCCCGAAGCATCGAGCTATTCGGAACGGCCCATAGAAAATATATGAAAACTTGGTGTATAGTTTCTTGGCTACGTCTGCCTTCGTTGTTTTTTTTATGAGCACTAAATCATTCATTCTGAATGGTTGCCTGAATCTTTTATTTCTATTTCTTCTCTGCCACTTCTCGGCTGCATCCATGAGCTTTTCACGAGCCGCGTCAACTCGCTCCTGATTGGTGGGCTCAATATCCCAAGGAATATACCTGGCAATGTCATCCCAAGTTCTTACTGGCTTAACACCTAAATGAACTGTCATAGGTATGTCTGCAAGACTCTCGTGGTAAGTGGAATTCATGCATTCTTGCATAAAAGGCACGAATTTAACCCAGCTTGCGTGATCCTCTGGGCAATACAGGCGGGCGTATTTTGCAATTTCACCCATAATTCTCTCTGACACGTTGGAATCTGGGTATCGCACGCTCGAAAAGACGTGCTAAATCCCTAGTCTTTCCATGGCAGACTCAAATTCCTGCGATGTAAATTGGGTTCCATGGTCTGATTGCAGTAATTCTGGGATGCCTGTCTTGGGAAACACACTGTTCTCTAACCGACTGAGGACTTGAGCTGAGGTGGCCTTCTGCATCGGATCAAGTGTCACATACTTTGAAAATACATCAACAGTTACTAGGAGAAACTGATTCCCCCTAGCTCCCTTCGGGCAGGGACCGAAGATGTCACAAGCCATAAGATCTCTCGGTTTCGAAGGGATAATAGCTCGAGGTTGTTCTTTGCTCAAAGCTGATGGATGTTTCCCTCTTTGGGACTCTTGGCATGTTCTAATCACATTCGTAATGGAGCTCCGCATCCTGGTCCAGGTGAACGTCTCCAATAACGTTTGGAACGTCTTGTCAACGCCACCGTGACCAATGGTGCAATGAGCTAACAACACGAGACAAGTGACTAGTTTTGGAGGAACTATAATTCTCACTTTCGTTCTCTCCCTGTCGATATATTTACAAAGAGTATCATCGCACAGGAGATACCTCACAGAACCCTCTCTGACCTTATCGTAGTTTGGATCAGAATTATCCATAGCGCCTCTCAAAAACCTGTACATTTCTCGAGTTGGGGTGTGTCTCTTCTGTGACACTGCTATCTTCTTTAGCCTATCTAGGGTGATCTGATGTTCCCTCTCCAACTGTACAGTACTGATCAGGATGTTTTTTGCTGGATTCCTCGAGAGCGCGTCAGCCAGAAGGTTATCCTTGCCAGGTTGATGAACGATGGTAGCATTGAACTGCTGGAGAAACAATGTCCACCTCGTCAATCTGTCACTGGACAAATCGGATTGCAGCATGAATTGCAGCGCTCTGTGGTCCGTAATTATGACAACTTGATGACCGATAATCAGTTTCTTCCACTTCTGCAGGGCAGAAATGAAAGCAAGAGCTTCTAGTTCAGTAGTGAAATAGTTTCTCTCATGCCCTTTTAGCTTTCTGCTTTGTAAGTCCAGATAGTGCTTCTTACCCTCCGTATCCTTCTGATACAGGACAGCACTAACACCTACTCTTGAGGCATCTGACTCAATAAAGAATGTTCTATCAAATTCTGGATACTCCAATTTTACACAGTCTCTGAGCATTACCTTTGCAGCTTCAAACGCTAGGTTTGTTTCATCAGTCCATTTCCAGCGGTTGTTTTTCTTGAGGACCTCATATAACGGAGCCATCGTTATAGAGTATCCTGGACAGTGGCTACTAAGAAATTGGCACATCCCCAGAAATTCACGAAGCTGTTTGATCTTCACAGGTTTTGGAAATTGGGATATGGCATCAATTTTCTTGACATTGGGATGATATCCGAATTGATCGGTGGTATGTCCCAGAAAATTGATACTCTTATGCATAAATTGACATTTGTTATAATTTAACTTGATGTTAGCTTCACGGAGATTGTCAAATAGTAATCTAAGGTGAACAAGATGTTCCTTAGTACTTGCTGAAGACAGGATTAGATCATCGATGTAGCAAATGACGTGCTCCTTCACTTCCTCTGTCAGTTTGCTATCCATCGCTCTAATCAGGGCTGGTCCGCTATTAACCATTCCAAAAGGAACACGACAGAAGACAAACGTGGTTTGATCGAAAAGAAACCCAGTATATTGTCTACTGTCCTCTTCCAACTCTACTTGATAAAATGAAGCAGTTAAATCCATCACACTGAAACACGACTTGTCTTTAAACCTTTTTAACAACTCCCAAATCTTGGGAGGCCTGTCCATTTCCAAGTGAATTCTAGTATTTATTTTCCGTGCATCTAGGCACAATTGAAGCTGCCCATTAGCCTTCTTTACAACCGTGATAGGATTCAAGTAGAATGACGCCTGTTTTGTGATTATTCCTTCTTGTTCCATCTTTTTGATAATCACACGAAACTCGTCATAATATTTCTCGGGTATCGGGTATAGTTTGGCTTGATAAGGCGGTTCATCTGTAAGCCTAATCTTATACTTATAATCCTTTATGAGGCCCGGCTTGTCATCAAAGATCTCTTTATATTCCTCTATCAGATCTTCGAAATCCTCCTTTACATCCTCAAATCCCTCGGCTTTGAGTGAATAATTCTCCCTCTCTTGCTCGATTTCATTGACGATGCATTCTAGGATTTCCTGTCTAGGGCAATCACCATGATTATCAAAATCCTCTTTTTCTTGTATGGTTGCTTTTTCTACAACTTCTTCATTAAATTTTATAATACGTTTATCCATGTCTATTATGGCCCTTTCCTTGATTATAAAATCAATCCCGATGATGACGTCAAAATTGATGCCTTTCACGACAATGAATACGTGTTCGTATTGCTCTCATTTATGCCAAACCTCATAAGTATCTGTATTCTACATTTCAGAGATTTGTCCTTGAATATACCCTTAATTTTCATGGGAGAAGCAGGTAACGACGTGAATCGGTCTTCTCTTTTAAGCCTTTCATAACAGTCTTCACTTATTATCGATATCATAGCTCCATCACAGAAGTGACAAAGTGGAAATCTGACATTCTACGGATCGGAGCGTGGAATGTTAGAAGTCTGCTAGGAAGTGGAAAGTTAGAAAACTTAGAAAGGGAAATGGATAGGTTGAGGTTGGATTTGGTTGGGATTAGTGAAATGCGCTGGCAGGAAGAACAGGAATTTTGGTCAGGAGACTATAGGGTCATTAGCACTAAATCAAACAATGGCCAAGCAGGAGATGGTCTCATATTGAGTAGGAAACTTGGACAGCGGGTAGAATATTACGGGCAATACAGTGAACGGATTATTGTAGCAAAAATCAATACTAAACATACGTGCACCACAGTGGTACAAGTCTATATGCCTACCAGTCAAGCTGATGATGAGGATGTTGAAAAGGTCTACGAAGAAATAGACGAAATTCTGAGGTATATCAAGGGTGATGAAAATGTTATAGTAATGGGAGATTGGAATGCTGTGGTAGGAAAAGGGAGAGAAGGGAAGATAGTAGGAGATTTCGGATTAGGTGAAAGGAATGATCGAGGAAGCAGGCTGATGGAATTCTGCACCGAACATGAGTTGGTCATAGCTAACACCTTATTCAATAACCACAATAGAAGAATATACACATGGATGAGACCAGGAGATACAGGGCGTTACCAAATCGACTTCATTATGGTCAAGCAGAGGTTTCGAAACCAGATTTTGGATTGTAAAACATATCCTGGTGCTGACATAAACTCTGACCACAATCTGGTTGTAATGAAATGCAGATTAAAGTTGAAGAAACTGAAGAAAAGTCAAAAGCCAAAAAGGTGGGCAATAGACAGACTGAAAGTAAAGGATGTAAACGAAAGATTCAAGAAGAGTATAAAGGAAGGACTAATCAAAACCCCTAAACAAACTTCAATTGCAGACGAATGGGCACTTTTGAAGAATGAAATAACAAAATCCGCAGAAGAAAACATTGGTAGGAAAGAAAGAATAGGTAGAAAACCGTGGATCACTCAGGATATACTAGAATTGATGTATGAAAGGCGGAAACACAAGAATCTAAGAGATGAAGAGGGGAAAGCAGAATACAGACGTCTGAGAAATGAGGTTAACAAGAAGTGCAAGGAAGCGAAAGAAGAATGGTTGAAAGAGAAATGTGCAGGTATAGAAAAGTGTCTGAAATTAGGAAAAGTAGACACAGCTTATCGAAGGATTAAGAATACTTTTGGGGAAAAGAAGACTAAGTGCTGTAATATTAGGGACACAAATGGAAAGCCTCTAACAGATAGGGAAGAAAAGCTTGAGAGATGGAAAGCTTACATAGAGTGCTTGTATAAGGGAAAGGAGATTGAGAATCATGTAATGGAAAGGGAGGAGGAAATTGATGAGGATGCAAAAGGAGATTTAATATTGAGATCAGAATTTGACAGAGCATTAGAGGACTTAGGCAGGAACAAAGCACCAGGCATAGATGATATACCGATTGAGTTGCTACGCTGCATAGGAGATGAAGGTCTGATCAGGTTATTTCACTTGGTGTGTAGGATTTATGAGACAGGTGAGGTACCCCCTGATTTCAAGAAGAATGTTATCATCCCTATACCAAAGAAAGTGGGAGCTGACAGATGTGAAGATTACCGTACAATCAGCTTGATTACTCATGCTTCAAAGATCCTGTCTAGAATAATTTACAAGAGGATTGAAAGCCAGATCGAAACGGAGTTGGGTGAAGACCAGTTTGGTTTCAGGAGAAATGTAGGAACAAGGGAAGCTGTACTAAGTCTTAGGCTGATTTTGGAAGGTAGAATAAGGAAAGATAAGAGAACGTTCATGGCATTTGTAGACTTAGAAAAGGCTTTTGATAACGTTGATTGGACTAAATTGTTTGACATTTTGAAATCAATTGGAATAAAGTACAGGGATAGGAGGGTGATATACAATCTATACAGAAACCAGACAGCAGTCATTCGAGCTGAAGGATATGAGAGAGAAGCTGGTATTATGAAAGGTGTAAGGCAAGGCTGCAACTTATCACCCATACTTTTCAATCTTTACATTGAACAAGCAATGAAGGAAATTGGAGAAAAATTTAAAGTGGGAGTGAAGATTCAAGGAGAAATAATTTCAACTCTGAGATTTGCTGATGACATCGTCATCTTGGCCGACAAGCCTGAGGATTTGAATGAGTTTTTGAATGGTATGGATTCCGTCTTACGGAAGGACTTCATGATGAAAATTAATAAATGTAAAACAAAAATACTGGAATGCAGCCGAAATAAATCAGAAACCTCTATGGAGATCAAATTGGCAGGTGAAAAGCTGAAGGAAGTAGGAGACTTCTGTTACTTAGGAAGCAGAATAACCAGTGATGGACGAAGCAAAGAGTATAAAAAAGTAGGTTATCTCAGGCAAGGAAAGCCTTTCTACAAAAAAGGAATCAGTTGACATCGAATATAGATTTAGGTATTAGGAAGTCATTTTTGAAAGCCTTTGTCTGGAGCGTGGCGCTCTATGGAAGTGAAACTTGGACTATTGGTGCAGCAGAAAAGAGGAGAATTGAGGCATTTGAAATGTGGTGTTACAGGAGAATGATGAAGATCAGATGGGTAGATAGGGTTACAAACGAAGAGGTATTAAGGCGAGTGGGAGAGGAGAGATGTTTCTGGCGACTGCTAATGAAGAGAAGAGATAGGTTGGTAGGACACATACTAAGACACCCAGGAATAGCAAGCTTAGTTATGGAAGGAAGGGTCGAGGACAAGAACTGTAGGGGTAGACCAAGGTTAGAATATGTTAAACAGATTGCCTCGGATGTAGGGTGTGGTAGCTATGTAGAGATGAAACGATTAGCTCAGGACAGGGACGCATGGGGAGCTGCATCAAACCAGTCAAAAGACTGAAGACTCAAACAACAACAACATAGCTCCAGTGTCTACTAATGCTCTGCATTCCTGTTCGCCTACTTGAACATTGATCACAGGCAGTTCAATGGGTCTTTCTCTAAACTTCGGGCCTTCCTCAAATAACAAGTCTTCATCCGTTACATTGAAGGTCTCATATATTGTAATCACAAATGAGGGTGCAGAATTACAAGGTTTTATTTCTGTTTGGAATTTGGCGTTTTTTTTTCTTTGTCACCATCTCTTTCTGGGGTTCATTCACTGCTACCCTGGCGACTAGTACTTACGTGGGCTTCATTTATTGCATCCTTTCTCTTATCATCTTTCTTTCTCCGTCCTTCACCATCGGACTTTTCCTGCTCCCCTCTGAGCCTTTCCCGGACTCTCCTTCGATAAAACTCTTCCGTCCTATAGTTCTTGTACCTGCTGTACCCCTGACGTGGTCTGTAATTAGCGTCATATGGTGCGTCACGATTATTGTTACGGTTATTGCCGTAATCCCTCCTGTAGAAATTACGCTCCTCATAACGTCTCTGCCACGGTGGTTCCGTGTATTCCCTATGCTGGTTTTGGTATCTCACATCCTTTTGGTAGTGGTTTCGAGTTGGCCCTATCCTCTCCGAATTCCTCTGGTCGGATCTGACCTGATCCGTTTGTTGGGTTCGGTTCATTACTACCGTGTTGATCCCTTTAGACTCCTGTCGACTAGCACGCGATATGATAGGTGTTGACATTGCGTTCAGGTGGTCCGAACGACGTAGCAAGTCGTCCATCGTGGCTAAGTCAGTCAATCCTGATGAAATTATTGACTTTCTGACATCCACGGGAAATTGCTGTGATATAGTTTCCACTAACTGACCCTCGGTCATCGGGGGTTGCAGAAACCGCAATTTCGAGAGCTGACACGCAAAGTACTCTGCGTAGCTTGTGGGACCTGTGTTTGCATACTTTCTCGAGTAAACTTCTGACCTTATATTCTGTTGCACTTCAATGCTCCAGAATCTTTTGATAAATGCGTCAACAAACTCCTGGAAATTATTGTAGGTATACCTAAACGCCTTATACCACTGAATTGGGGCATCAGTCAATATGCGCTCCACTACTCTAAGATCGCGTTCGCGTGGCACCTGCGATTCCACGAAGTAATCCCTTAATCCACGAATAAATTCGAGAGGGGTAGTCCCATCTAAATTACTGAATTTGCGAGGTTTATCCTCAAAATTTCTAATAACAGTGATGTTAGACGCTCTTTCAACAGGCCTGTGTATATAACCTCCTGTATTGACGTTAGTGTTAGTATAAGTGTACTCATATGGTTGTAATTGCGTGAAATTGGGCTGAGTCAAATTGGGTTGAGTTGGACCTAACCGTTCCGCAACTCTACACTGAGGACTGATCCTAATGTCGGGAGACTCATGTGGCATGGCTTCATCTCTTTCCTGTAATCTAGGTTCCATTTGAGCTAAAGCAGCGTGAAAGTCGCTATTCCAGCTTGACTTTAATTGCTCCTTAATACTTTCTACGTTAACATTCCCCCCAATGATAATGGTTTCCAATTGCGTTCGAATTGCATTTAATTCCGAAGTTTTCTTTTCCCTGTCTTCGTTCAGTTCTATCTTGTTCTGATCCACCTTAACCTCAATGGACTTTAATTTATTTTCTAGACTGGTTAAATTATCTGTTTGAGAAATTTGAAGAACAGTAATCTTCTTATCGACATCCTCCCTCACATCTAATATTTCTTTAGTAGATTTTAATTCGCTAGTGGCAAGATTTTGTTCCATTTCCTGTTTCAGATCATTGAAAGAAACTTCATTAATCCTAAGCATACCATTTCTTAATAAGTCTATGTTTTCTTTAACAATTGCCTTAAGTCATCTTTCAATAATTTATTATGATCACTGACTTGAACTCGAAAAGAATTCATTTCACTTCTCAATTGATCTATCGAAGCCTGTGTATGGATAGTGTCGATAGTGAATTGTAGTTGCAAAGCTTCCAAGTTATCCTTCGCCAACCGTTTACTGACATCTAAATCTAATTTAATTTCCATTTGGAAATCTTTATTAGTTTTCTCTATTTCATTGATCTGGGTTTGCATAAGGTTTTGGTTAGCATCTACAACGCTAAATTTAGACTGGATGTTAGTTACATCTGCCTGTACACTTGTGACTTTAACTTCAATAATATTTTGGCATGTTTGAATCTGGTTCTGACTAGCCTGCATTTGACTTTGACTGGATTCAACCTTAACAATTTTCGACTGAATGTTATCAATGTCTGCTTCTATTTTTGTTTGACTACTCTGCATTTGACTTTGACTGGATTCAACCTTAACTATTTTCTGCTGAATGTTATCAATGTCTGCTTCTATTTTTGTTTGACTACTCTGCATTTGACTTTGACTGATCTGCATTTGTTTTATACTAGTCTGCATTCGACTTTGGATGGATTCAACCTTAACAATTTTAGCTCCAATATCTTTATTGCCGGACTGATGGTCATTTAAGGAGTCTTTTATGCTCGCTGCAAGAGCATCCTGAATATTCATCTGTGCCTGAAGCAGTTGATAAAGTTTCTCAATCTCCTAGGAGATCCTTTACCATCGTTCTCAGACATATCAAATATATATCACTCAAAAGCTGAAAAACATGGACACCACTCCACCAAACAAAGCATAGACATCACAGAGTAAACCTCATTTGCCATCATACGAACTTCTTGATTGTGTTGCGTTAACTTAGAATATAATTAAAATTATCAATCAGTGCTCTATGTTAGAATCGAGGAATTCCCAGAACCTACTCATACTATGCGTGATGATTTATATCAGTATATATACTAAGTATTCCTATTATGACCATCTTTTAATTAATGAAAATGGTTTTACATTTAAAATGGGCTCAGAAATACCCATCCGCCGGTTGCAAGAAAATGGGACACCTTGAGTGCAGCTCACCCACGAGCTACATCACAAATCCCTACTCGACTGATCAAGTCAATTCAGTTTTACAGAGAATGTCTTTCATTGATCTTGGCTCTAGTCGTATATTATTTCCAAGTCAGTGTAGCACCACTTAAAAATCCACAAGAGCTATTAATGGTTGCAATTCTACACGTATGCCGTGTAGATCGAGAATACTCTTAATTGCTTTATTCACGAATGAATTCCAATATCTTGTGCTAAAAAAGTTGGAGAACCATTATTTCCAGACGTTCATTCAACGAGTTCACAATTGATCGCTGTTATGTTGTCGGATTTGACTAGCACATAACGTCACCACGTGTTCGAAGGCAAGATTCGAAACGATCATGTAACGGCGTCATATCACCCGTCAGATGCCCTTCCACGAGGTTTGACATCTATAATGGCCTCAAACTATGTTCTCGTCTCTGGTATTCCAGGTTTCTCGAGTCCATCATCTGTATGCCATTTTACTCAATTGGCACTTCCCATAAAGACACGATATCTCTATTCGAGCCCCTTAAGTTTGGGCCGCCAATTTACTGTGCCCGAAAATACCTACCCTTTACCTGTTGAAATCCCTCGATGGTAGCTGGATCGTAGGATCTGAAAACCCCCCGGCTCAGAAAAATCCCCAGATCCTACCAACATGGGAAAGGGAGTATTAGGGTGCAGTAAAACCTAACAGAGGTGGCATTACGCACGACCAAAGCATAACAGCGAACTGCTCTAAGAACACGAGAATCGTGGGAAATCACCCTCTCAAGAGTGTGGGAAACTCTAGAAATATCTAGATGTGGCCCCCCTTAATGCGACCTCTTTATACTTCTGTAAATCATCACATCACGCGATTAAAAAAATGACAAAGTATTTATTTTCAAAGGAAAATCTGACAGAGTGTCAGATCAAATTGTCCTTGACTGGACACAAAAACAAAGAAAGTAGGCACTAGAATCATGCCAATAAATGCATTAGCAGTCCCCATGGACCAAGAGTGCATTTAACCCTCTATAGAAATTGTTAATTATATGAACAATAGGTGATCCCTTAAGAAAAAAAAATAGATAAATCGCCTTAATGGTTCTTCCACCCATTCCAACATTAGAAAACACGTGAATTAATTCAGAGATATATATACATATTTACTTATTTACAGCGAAATCATTATTAATGTTATTACACCCTCAGATGTAAATGCCTTCCCAAACAGGTAATTCTGCACTCCTCATTGGTGCTTTGTCAAAATTGAGATTTCATAAATTATATTGCCTTAGCAATGTAGTCAAAATTTATTTTATCAATCAAGCACTCAAGCTAAAAAGACGTGAAATTCGTAATTCAAAATCTCTAAAGATTCAATAATTTCTCAGTATAAATGTACTTATTTAAATTCATCCAGAATTTATAATATAACGATCGTGAATCATATCTAACATTGCTTAAATCTTATAAACTGAGCACAACCGAAGACTAAATTAAATGGGGATGCCACACAAAAACAAACTCTGAGGCTTAACAAAATTAGATCCATAATTGGAATTGCCAATTTCATCAATAAATCGTAACAAGAAATGCAAAAAGAACAGAGACAATGTTCTTTCAAAAACATTCATAAATTAGTATAACCTTGCACTGAAATACTGTCATAATGGTCACTCATGACCTCGATTTCTGAATACGGTGGGCATTACCACCAACATCACCAAGTTTATAATTTTATAACCGCATTACACATTATGCTTTTACTAGCATCTTAATATTAACGTACTTCAACGAGTACCACCGTAAATATATTACACGCCCATTGACGTTTCTTCACACACTATCACCCACATGGTGATTATTTTATTCGATAACCAGTAATCAAATATATTCAGCTGTGTTTCTTAACTATTATGTTTTCTCATTCCAATGCATCATAAATTTAACATGAGTGGCTACTTAATCAAGTCCACTGGATCACAAAAAGCTTGCCTTACAGAGTTGTATTTACAGTCACATAAGAATTCATTTCCCCTTAAAGTTAATCCCTGGGATTTGTTTCGAAAAAAAATTCTTGTTCTTCAAATAGTACTCTAAAGCAATGTTCTAAACAAGAAAAACTCGAAAGACTGAATCAAAGTTCAGTTATAGGTAAATTAATTAATATAAAAATCAACGAGGTGTATCCAAGTACACGTAACTACTAAATCAAACGTTAAAGTTGATCAGACGAAAATAGAAATGTCCCCTCAAGAGAATTCACGAAAATCAGACTGGTTCTACAGCATGTATCCAGGTAACGACTCCAGTTAACTCGTGTTGACACATTAGAATTCAGTATGACAGCGTTTACTCTCAAGAGAAAAAATCCCCATTCTAATAAAATGATCAAACTTCACATTCTACACTATATTTTAATAGTTATAATGCAAGAGCGCATAGGCAAATTCGAATCTCGCAATTGTCGAACACTAAGATAATGGAACGACAGCCCCTCAAGCCAAAGCTTGATTTAAAAAAACGATTCCCTTTGAGAATAACGTAGATTTCTTCCCCTATGAAGATCTGTTCTCCACAATCAAGAAGTTCGGAATAAATTTAATGAATTTAAATTAATAAAATTATTAAGCTGAAAAATAAACAAATAATTCATAATAAAATATTATGAAATGAGTGCACCTTGAGAACCAGGCCTAAACTCGACTGCAAATGAAGTCATACAGACCATGGGACGGCCATGCATAAAACTCCACTCCACAATCATACTACTCAAAAAGAAAAAAAACAGATGGCAAAGTGTTTACACTGGACTATCTACTTCGCAACGCTACATGAAAAGTTGTTCCTCTACCTGGCTGAAGACTCTCGAAGGCGATATGGAGCGTGAAGATGCCCACCATCTGATTCCACCATGGTATAGCAGGGCTACACGGTTCCATTCCAATTTCCAATGAACGCACTGTGAATTCCTTACTCCAATGCCCCAAGTCCACTGATAGTAAACGAACTGCTTCCTCATCTCGGAAATTGTCCTAGCCCGAATTTCGAATAGTTCCAGCCCGGCCCGAAAATACATCACGCGCGCGACTGCAACATCGCAATAAGCAGGAGGACACATGACGGTAGCCTGAGTTATTTTCGGCTGCATGTTACCAAAAGTTCATGTTGCAAAGCCAATAGCCCGCGTCGCGAGTATGCTATGTTCCACTTCGCAAACAGCATTGTAGTCACTCGTGACGTCCGCTGCATTTGCTTGGAGAGCGATGTCCACACTAAAATGCCTAGCCGCACATGGCTAATATGTTTATATACATCCTAGACATCTCTCCCACTACCTCGGATTTCCAAGCACTATCCATTGTTAAACAAACTTCACTCGGAATGTACTTGACATTTAGTTGCAATAGTCTTGGCGTGAGAAAAGACAGCACGCCTTCTCAGTGTGCATGGACTTCAGAAACGAGCCTCCTAATGTATCACTGCACTTCGCTCCTCATCTATACATGCATTTAAATCACGTGAAAAGAGACTGATTCCTCTAACTGAATATTGCCCGCATACAATGCCAGGCGCTCTGACGATTGAAGTTCTCATTCAACACTGAACTTTAAGTATATTGGCCTTAATACGCCACAACACGATGTATAACCACGAACTGGCACCGCCGTGAACTCATGATGACTTGACACTTCTTCCAGCCGAAACAACATTGCGATAAGAGTCCTTGCTTAGGCGTGTATTCGTCTGAGTTTAAACATGCTCTGCTTGTCCCACACCTGCGTCAGCCTGCATGAGACAACTGGCACGCTGTCGCTTCTGCGCATGACGAGACAATCTCTCTGAGACAGGTCGATATATTAAATCTATATTCTTGATGTTACAAATGCTATTAACATTAAAGCAGGACCGCACTGTCTCTCTCTGCTGTAATATCGAACTCCAATATACACATGACATCATAACTGTGCCTTATTTCCAAATAATATTCAAATGTAAATGTCAATCTCCCCACTACTGCAGGCTCATGGACACCTGCGCATCCTCGCGGCCTTCAAGCGAAACACTCTTCCGAAGGTTGTTGATGAGACACCAGCTGAGCCGAATGATCACATGGCTATTTGCGCTCTCCAAACTAGGTCAAAACCTGACGTTTGCGGCAGCGGTTTGCATAGGAAAATGTACCGTAAATCAGGCCAAATAAAAGAAAACGGTACATCTCTCTCCTAATACCTCAAATAAAAGCTGGCTAGACTTTTATTTCATCATTCCAGATAATCCCGCTACTATACATGGCTACATACAGAGTTAAACTAACTTCCTGTAGTATCTGCGCATGTTCTTGGCATTGAAGCGACCTATAATATCCCTTCCGTCTATGCTGGTGATTTCATAACAATTGTTCCCGAAGCATCGAGCTATTCGGAACGGCCCATAGAAAATATAAGAAAACTTGGTGTATTGTTTCTTGGCTACGTCTGCCTTCGTTGGTTTTTTTATGAGCACTAAATCATTCATTCTGAATGGTTGCCTGAATCTTTTATTTCTATTTCTTCTCTGCCGCTTCTCGGCTGCATCCATGAGCTTTTCACGAGCCGCGTCAACTCGCTCCTGATTGGTGGGCTCAATATCCCGAGGAATATACCTGACAATGTCATCCCAAGTTCTTACTGGCTTAACACCTAAATGAACTGTCATAGGTATGTCTGCAAGACTCTCGTGGTAAGTGGAATTCATGCATTCTTGCATAAAAGGCACGAATTTAACGCAGCTTGCGTGATCCTCTGGGCAATACAGGCGGGCGTATTTTGCAATTTCACCCATAATTCTCTCTGACACGTTGGACTCTGGGTATCGCACGCTCGAAAAGACGTGCTTAATCCCTAGTCTTTCCATGGCAGATTCAAATTCCTGCGATGTAAATTGGGTTCCATGGTCTGATTGCAGTATTTCTGGGATGCCTGTCTTGGGAAACACACTGTTCTCTAACCGACTGAGGACTTGAGCTGAGGTGGCCTTCTGTATCGGATCAAGTGTCACATACTTTGAAAATACATCAACAGTTACTAGCAGAAACTGATTCCCCCTAGCTCCCTTCGGGCAGGGACCGAAGATGTCACAAGCCATAAGCTTTCTTGGTTTCGAAGGGATAATAGCTCGAGGTTGTTCTTTGCTCAAAGCTGATGGATGTTTCCCTCGTTTGCACTCCTGGCATGTTCTAATCACATTCGTAATGGAGCTCCGCATCCTGGTCCAGGTGAACGTCTCCAATAACGTTTGGAACGTCTTGTCGACGCCACCGTGACCAATGGTGCAATGAGCTAACCACACGAGACAAGTGACTAGTTTTGGAGGAACTATAATTTTCACTTTCGTTCTCTCCCTGTCGATATATTTACAAAGAGTATCATCGCACAGGAGATACCTCACAGAACGCTCTCTGACCTTATCGTAGTTTGGATCAGAATTATCCATAGCGCCTCTCAAAAACCTGTACATTTCTCGAGTTGGGGTGTGTCTCTTCTGTGACACTGCTATCTTCTTTAGCCTATCTAGGGTGATCTGATGTTCCCTCTCCAACTGTACAGTACTGATCAGGATGTTTTTTGCTGGATTCCTCGAGAGCGCGTCAGCCAGAAGGTTATCCTTGCCAGGTTGATGAACGATGGTAGCATTGAACTGCTGGAGAAACAATGTCCACCTCGTCAATCTGTCACTGGACAAATCGGATTGCAGCATGAATTGCAGCGCTCTGTGGTCCGTAATTATGACAACTTGATGACCGATAATCAGTTTCTTCCACTTCTGCAGGGCAGAAATGAAAGCAAGAGCTTCTAGTTCAGTAGTGAAATAGTTTTTCTCATGCTCTTTTAGCTTTCTGCTTTGAAAGTCCAGATAGTGCTTCTTACCCTCCGTATCCTTCTGATACAGGACAGCACTAACACCTACTCTTGAGGCATCTGACTCAATAAAGAATGTTCTATCAAATTCTGGATACTCCAATTTTACACAGTCTCTGAGCATTACCTTTGCAGCTTCAAACGCTAGTTTTGTTTCATCAGTCCATTTCCAGCGGTTGTTTTTCTTGAGGACCTCATATAACGGAGCCTTCGTTATAGAGTATCCTGGACAGTGGCTACTAAGAAATTGGCACATCCCCAGAAATTCACGAAGCTGTTTGATCTTCACAGGTTTTGGAAATTGGGATATGGCATCAATTTTCTTGACATTGGGATGATATCCGAATTGATCGATGGTATGTCCCAGAAAATTGATACTCTTATGCATAAATTGACATTTGTTATAATTTAACTTGATGATAGCTTCACGGAGATTGTCAAATAGTAATCTAAGGTGAACAAGATGTTCCTTAGTACTTGCTGAAGACAGGATTAGATCATCGATGTAGCAAATGACGTGCTCCTTCACTTCCTCTGTCAGTTTGCTATCCATCCCTCTAATCAGGGCCGGTCCGCTATTAACCATTCCAAATGGAACACGACTGAAGACAAACGTGGTTTGATCGAAAAGAAATCCAGTATATTGTATACTGTCCTCTTCCAACTCTACTTGATAAAATGAAGCAGTTAAATCCATCACACTGAAGCACGACTTGTCTTTAAACCTTTTTAACAACTCCCTAATCTTGGGATGCCTGTCCATTTCCAAGTGAATTCTAGTATTTATTTTCCGTGCATCTAGGCACAATCGAAGCTGCCCATTAGCCTTCTTGACAACCGTGATAGGATTCAAGTAGGATGACGCCTGTTTTGTGATTATTCCTTCTTGTTCCATCTTTTTGATAATCACACGAACCTCGTCATAATATTTTTCGGGTATCGGGTATAGTTTGGCTTGATAAGGCGATTCATCTGTAAGCCTAATCTTATACTTATAATCCTTTATGAGGCCCGGCTTGTCATCAAAGATCTCTTTATATTCCTCTATCAGATCTTCGAAATCCTCCCTTACATCCTCAAATCCCTCGGCTTTAAGTGAATAATTCTCCCTCTCTTGCTCGATTTCATTGACGATGCAATCTAGGATTTCCTGTCTAGGGTAATCACCATGATTATCAAAATCCTCTATTTCTTGTATGGTTGCTTTTTCTACAACCTCTTCATTAAATTTTATAATACGTTTATCCATATCTATTATGAACCTTTCCTTGATTATAAAATCAATCCCGATGATGACGTCAAAATTGATGCCTTTCACGACAATGAATACGTGTTCGTATTGCCTCTCATTTATGCCAAACCTCATAAGTATCTGTATTCTACATTTCAGAGATTTGTCCTTGAATATACCCTTAATTTTCATGGGAGAAGCAGGTAACGACGTGAATCGGTCTTCTCTTTTAAGCCTATCATAACAGTCTTCACCTATTATCGATATCGTAGCTCCAGTGTCTACTAATGCTCTGCATTCCTAATCGCCTACTTGAACATTGATCACAGGCAGTTCAATGGGTCTTTCTCTAAACTTCGTGCCTTCCTCAAATAACAAGTCTTCATCCGTTACATTGAAGGTCTCATATATTGTAATCACAAATGAGGGTGCAGAATTACAAGGTTTTATTTCTGTTTGGAATTTGGCGTTTTTTTTCTTTGTCACCATCTCTTTCTGGGGTTCTTTTACTGCTACCCTGGCGACTAGTACTTACGTGGGCTTCATTTATTGCATCCGTTCTCTTATCATCTTTCTTTCTTCGTCCTTCAACATCGGACTTTTCCTGCTCCCCTCTGAGCCTTTCCCGGTCTCTCCTTCGATAAAACTCTTCCGTCCTATAGTTCTTGTACCTGCTGTACCCCTGACGTGTTCTTTAATTAGCGTCATAAGGTGCGTCACGATGATTGTTACGGTTATTGCCGTAATCCCTTTGTAGAAATTACGCTCCTCATAACGTCTCTGCCACGGTGGTTCCGTGTATTCCCTATACTGGTTTTGGTATCTCACATCCTTTTGGTAGTGGTTTCGAGTTGGCCCTATCCTCTCCGAATTCCTCTGGTCGGATCTGACCTGATCCGTTTGTTGGGTTCGGTTCATTACTACCGTGTTGATCCCTTTAGACTCCTGTCGACTAGCACGCGATATGATAGGTGTTGACATTGCGTTCACGTGGTTCAAACGATGTAGCAAGTCGTCCATCGTGGCTAAGTCAGTCAATCCTGATGAAATTATTGACTTTCTGACATCCACGGGAAGTTGCTGCGATATAGCTTCCACTAACTGACCCTCGGTCATCGGGGGTTGCAGAAACCGCAATTTCGAGAGCTGACACGCAAAGTACTCTGCGTAGCTTGTGGGACCTGTGTTTGCATACTTTCTCGAGTAAACTTCTGACCTTATATTCTGTTGCACTTCAATGCTCCAGAATCTTTTGATAAATGCGTCAGCAAACTCCTCGAAATTATTGAAGGTATACTTAACGCCTTACACCACTGAAGTGGGGCATCAGCCAAATAGCGCTCCACTACTCTAAGTTCGCGTTCGCGTGGCACCTGCGATTCCACGAAGTAATCCCTTAATCCACGAATAAATTCGAGAGGGGTAGTCCCATCTAAATTACTGAATTTGCGAGGTTTATCCTCAAAATTTCTAATAACAGTGATGTTAGACGCTCTTTCAACAGGCCTGTGTATATAACCTCCTGTATTGACGTTAGTGTTAGGATAAGTGTACTCATATGGTTGTAATTGCGTGAAATTGGGCTGAGTCAAATTGGGTTGAGTTGGACCTAACCGTTCCGCAACTCTAGACTGAGGACTGATCCTAATGTCGGGAGACTCATGTGGCATGGTTTCATCTCTTTCCTGTAATCTAGGTTCCATTTGAGCTAAAGCAGCGTGAAAGTCGCTATTCCAGCTTGACCTTAATTGCTCCTTAATACTTTCTACGTTAACATTCCCCCCAATGTTAATGGTTTCCAGTTGCGTTCGAATTGCATTTAATTCCGTAGTTTTCTTTTCCCTGTCTTCGTTCAGTTCTATCTTGTTCTGATCCACCTTAACCTCAATGGACTTTAATTTATTTTCTAGACTGGTTAAATTATCTGTTTGAGAAATTTGAAGAACAGTAATCTTCTTATCGACATCCTCCCTCACATCTAATATTTCTTTAGTAGATTTTAATTCGCTAGTAGCAAGATTTTGTTCCATTTCCTGTTTCAGATCATTGAAAGAAACTTCATTAATCCTAAGCATACCATTTCTTAATAAGTCTATGTTTTCTTTAACAATTGCCTTAAGTCATCTTTCAATAATTTATTATGATCACTGACTTGAACTCGAAAAGAATTCATTTCAGTTCTCAATTGATCTATCGAAGCCTGTGTATGGATAGTGTCGATAGTGAATTGTAGTTGCAAAGCTTCCAAATTATCCTTCGCCAACCGTTTACTGACATCTAAATCTAATTTAATTTCCATTTGGAAATCTTTATTAGTTTTCTCTATTTCATTGATCTGGGTTTGCATAAGGTTTTGGTTAGCTTCTACAACGCTAACTTTAGACTGGATGTTAGTTACATCTGCCTGTACACTTGTGACTTTAACTTCAATAATATTTTGGCATGTTTGCATCTGGTTCTGACTAGCCTGCATTTGACTTTGACTGGATTCAACCTTAACAATTTTCGACTGAATGTTATCAATGTCTGCTTCTATTTTTGTTTGACTACTCTGCATTTGACTTTGACTGGATTCAACCTTAACTATTTTCTGCTGAATGTTATCAATGTCTGCTTCTATTTTTGTTTGACTACTCTGCATTTGACTTTGACTGGATTCAACCTTAACTATTTTCTGCTGAATGTTATCAATGTCTGCTTCTATTTTGTTTGACTACTCTGCATTTGACTTTGACTGACCTGCATTTGTTTTATACTAGTCTGCATTCGACTTTGGCTGGATTCATCCTTAACAATTTTAGCTCTAATATCTTTATTGCCGGACTGAAGGTCATTTAAGGAGTCTTTTATACTGGCTGCAAGAGCATCCTGAATATTCATCTGTGCCAGAAGCAGTTGATAAAGTTTCTCAATCTCACTAGGAGATCCTTTACCATCGTTCTCAGACATATCAAATATATATCACTCAAAAGCTGAAAAACATGGACACCACCCCACCAAACAAAGCATAGACATCACAGAGTAAACCACATTTGCCATCATACGAACTTCTTGATTGTGTTGCGTTAACTTAAAATATAATTAAAATTATCAATCAGTGCTCTATGTTAGAATCGAGGAATTCCCAGAACCTACTCATACTATGCGTGATGATTTATATCAGTATATATACTAAGTATTCCTATTATGACCATCTTTAAATTAATGAAAATGGTTTTACATTTAAAATGGGCTCAGAAATACCTATCCGCCGGTTGCAAGAAAATGGGACACCTTGAGTGCAGCTCACCCACGAGCTACATCACAAAGCCCTACTCGACTGATCAAGTCAATTCAGTTTTTCAGAGAATGTCTTTCATTGATCTTGGCTCTAGTCGTATATTATTTCCAAGTCAGTGTAGCACCACTTAAAAATCCACAAAACTATTAATGGTTGCAATTCTACACGTATGCCGTGTAGATCGAGAATACTCTTAATTGCTTTATTCACGAATGAATTCCAATATCTTGTGCTAAAAAAGTTGGTGAACCATTATTTCCCGACGTTCATTCAACGAGTTCACAATTGATCGCTGTAATGTTGTCGGATTTGACTAGCACATAACGTCACCACATGTTCGAAAGCAAGATTCGAAACGATCATGAAACGGCGTCATATCACCAGTCAGATGCCCTTCCACGAGGTTTGACATCTATAACGGCCTCAAACTATGTTCTCGTCTCTGGTATTCCAGTTTTCTCGAGTCCATCATCTGTATGCCATTTTACTCAATTGGCACTTCCCAAAAAGACACGATATCTCTATTCGAGCCCCTTAAGTTTGGGCCGCCAATTTACTGTGCCCGAAAATACCTACCCTTTACCTGTTGAAATCCCTCGATGGTAGCTGGATCGTAGGACCTGAAAACCTCCCGGCTCAGAAAAATCCCCAGATCCTACCAACATGGGAAAGGGAATATTAGGGTGCAGTAAAACCTAACAGAGGTGGCATTAAGCACGACCAAAGCATAGCAGCGAACTGCTCTAAGAACACGAGAATCGTGGGAAATCACCCTCTCAGGAGTGTGGGAAACTCTAGAAATATCTAACTGCGGCCCCCCTTAATGCGACCTCTTTATACTTCTGTAAATCATCACATCACGCGATTAAAAGAAATGACAAAGTATTTATTTCCAAAAGATAATCTGACAGAGGGTCAGACCAAATTGTCCTTGACTGGACACAAAAACAAAGAAAGTAGGCACTAGAATCATGCCAATAAATGCATTAGCAGTCCCCATGGACCAAGAGTGCATTTAAACCTCAATAGAAATTGTTAATTATATGAACAATAGGTGATCCCTTAAGAAAAAAATAGATAAATCGCCTTAATGGTTCTTCCACCCATTCCAACATTAGAAAACACGTGAATTAATTCAGATATATATATATACATATTTACTTATTTACAGCGAAATCATTATTAATGTTATTACACCCTCAGATGTAAATGCCTTCCCAAACAGGTAATTCTGCACTCCTCATTGGTGCTTTGTCAAAATTGAGATTTCATAAATTATATTGCCTTAGCAATGTAGTCAAAATTTATTTTATCAATCAAGCACTCAAGCTAAAAAGACGTGAAATACGTAATTCAAAATCTCTAAAGATTCAATAATTTCTCAGTATAAATGTACTTATTTAAATTCATCCAGAATTTATAATATAACGATCGTGAATCATATCTAACATTGCTTAAATCTTATAAACTGAGCACAACCGAAGACTAAATTAAATGGGGATGCCACACAAAAACAAACTCTGAGGCTTAACAAAATTAGATCCATAATTGGAATTGCCAATTTCATCAATAAATCGTAACAAGAAATGCAAAAAGAACAGAGACTATGTTCTTTCAAAAACATTCATAAATTAGTATAACCTTGCACTGAAATACTGTCATAATGGTCACTCATGACCTCGATTTCTGAATACGGTGGGCATTACCACCAACATCACCAAGTTTATAATTTTATAACCGCATTACACATTATGCTTTCACTAGCATCTTAATATTAACGTACTTCAACGAGTACCACCGTAAATATATTACACGCCCATTGACGTTTCTTCACACACTATCACCCACATGGTGATTATTTTATTCGATAACCAGTAATCAAATATATTCAGCTCTGTTTCTTAACTATTATGTTTTCTCATTCCAATGCATCATAAATTTAACATGAGTGGCTACTTAATCAAGTCCACTGGATCACAAAAAGCTTGCCTTACAGAGTTGTATTTACAGTCACATAAGAATTCATTTCCCCTTAAAGTTAATCCCTGGGATTTGTTTCGAAAAAAAATTCTTGTTCTTCAAATAGTACTCTAAAGCAATGTTCTAAACAAGAAAAACTCGAAAGACTGAATCAAAGTTCAGTTATAGGTAAATTAATTAATATAAAAATCAATGAGGTGTATCCAAGTACACGTAACTACAAAATCAAACGTTAAAGTTGATCAGACGAAAATAGAAATGTCCCCTCAAGAGAATTCACGAAAATCGGACTGGTTCTACAGCATGTATCCAGGTAACGACTCCAGTTAACTCCTGTTGACACATTAGAATTCAGTATGACAGCGTTTACTCCCAAGAGAAAAAATCCCCATTCTAAAAAAATGATCAAACTTCACATTCTACACTATATTTTAATAGTTATAATGCAAGAGCGCATAGGCAAATTCGAATCTCACAATTGTCGAACACTAAGATAATGGAACGACAAACCCTCAAGCCAAAGCTTGATTTAAAAAAAACGATTCCCTTTGAGAATAACGTAGATTTCTTCCCCTATGAAGATCTGTTCTCCACAATCAAGAAGTTCGGAATAAATTTAATGAATTTAAATTAATAAAATTATTAAGCTGAAAAATAAACAAATAATTCATAATAAAATATTATGAAATGAGTGCACCTTGAGAACCAGGCCTAAACTCGACTGCAAATGAAGTCATACAGACCATGAGACGGCCATGCATAAAACTCCACTCCACAATCATACTACTCAAAAAGAAAAAAAAAACAGATGGCAAAGTGTTTACACAGGACTATCTACTTCGCAACGCTACATGAAAAGTTGTTCCTCTACCTGGCTGAAGACTCTCGAAGGCGATATGGAGCGTGAAGATGCCCACCATCTGATTCCACCACGGTATAGCAGGGCTACACGGTTCCATTCCAATTTCCAATGAACGCACTGGGAATTCCTTACTCCAATGCCCCAAGTCCACTGATAGTAAACGAACTGCTTCCTCATCTCGGAAATTGTCCTAGCCCGAATTTCGAATAGTTCCAGCCCGGCCCGAAAATACATCACGCGCGCGACTGCAACATCGCAATAAGCAGGAGGACACATGACGGTAGCCTGAGTTATTTTCGGCTGCATGTTACCAAAAGTTCATGTTGCACAAGCCAATAGCCCGCGTCGCGAGTATGCTATGTTCCACTTCGCAAACAGCATTGTAGTCACTCGTGACATCCGCTGCATTTGCTTGGAGAGCGATGTCCACACTAAAATGCCTAGCCGCACATGGCTAATATGTTTATATACATCTTAGACATCTCTCCCACTACCTCGGATTTCCAAGCACTATACATTGTTAAACAAACTTCACTCGGAATGTACTTGACATTTAGTTGCAATAGTCTTGGCGTGAGAAAAGACAGCACGCCTTCTCAGTATGCATGGACTTCAGAAACGAGCCTCCTAATGTATCACTGCACTTCGCTCCTCATCTATACATGCATTTAAATCACGTGAAAAGAGACTGATTCCTCTAACTGAATATTGCCCGCATACAATGCCAGGCGCTCTGACGATTGAAGTTCTCATTCGACACTGAACTTTAAGTATATTGGCCTTAATACGTCACAACACGATGTATAACCGCGAACTAGCACCGCCGTGAACTCATGATAGCTTGACACTTCTTCCAGCCGAAACAACATTGCGATAAGAGTCCTTGCTTAGGCGTGTATTCGTCTGAGTTTAAACATGCTCTGCTTGTCGCACACCTGCGTCAGCCTGCATGAGACAACTGGCACGCTGTCGCTTCTGCGCATGACGAGACAATCTCTCTGAGACAGGTGGATATATTAAATCTATATTCTTGATGTTACAAATGCTATTATCATTAAAGCAGGACCGCACTGTCTCTCTCTGCTGTAATATCGAACTCCAATATACACTTGACATCATTACTGTGCCTTATTTCCAAAAAAATATTCGAATGTAAATGTCAATCTCCCCACTACTGCAGGCTCAAGGACACCTGCGCATCCTCGCGACCTTCAAGCGAAACACTCTTCCGAAGGTTGTTGATGAGACACCATCTGAGCCGAATGATCACATGGCTATTTGCGCTCTCCAAACTAGGTCAAAACCTGACGTTTGCGGCAGCGGTTTGCATAGGAAAATGTACCGTAAATCAGGCCAAATAAAAGAAAACGGTACAATCCCAACTGTTAGGCCACGGCCGCCTTCCCTCTTCCTAGCCTATCCATCCCAATCCACCCTTCCCATCCCTCACGAGGCCCCTGTTCGCTTTGCAGGTGAGGCCGCCTGGGCGAAGTGCTGATCACACCTCCCCAGTGGTATCCATCCCGACCAGATGTTCCAAGCTCCAGGACACTGCCCATAGAGGCGGTAGTGGTGAGTTCCCTCGCTGAGTCCGTGGGAACCACCAACCTAGAGGGTAAATTGACTAAATTTAAAAAAAACTTTCTTTTTTCGATGTTTTTAATTTTGGCCATTCCCTTGGTGCTTGTGGTTTCTGATACAAGACTTCCCGAAAGACTACCGTTTTACAATATGGTAATATAACATAATATAATATCCATCGAGTGGTTCTCGAGATTACTCGTGAATTCCAAGAACTGTGGACTTTTTAACCCTTGTGAACTGGCGTGAACAAATATAACACGAGGACTGGCGCCGGGTAATTTTGACCCATAGTGTGTCACTCCATTTAGTCGTAGTCGTGCGGCTTATAATGAAGTAATGAATTGACTTCCTATGAACTATTCCCAATATCAAATGAGGTTTATTTAGATTTTTCAAATTGAACATGCAGAAAAAATGAGAGTAATTTTCGTAACAGTATAATTGGCCTTGATAGTGGCGGTAAAGTAGTTATCTTAATCTTCATGAACAAAGGAGCTGATGACCAAGGTGTCCCAAGACCATAAAAATGGATCAACATGAACGTGAGCTATGTGATTGTGCTGCGCCAAAATAGGTGGATTTTCCCTATTATTTTTTACAGATAGTCCCGAATAATGTAAGCCGAAAATTGTCACGCGAGGACTGGCGCCATGGGTAAATCTGACCCGACAGTAAATAATATAGAAATAACTTGGGTGTTCACAAGGTAATGGACATGTTTTTATTGCAGGGTGAAGCTCAAGGCAAGGAAGGAAGGTACTGTAAGCGACAGGAAATAAGGGCTGACCAAAACGAAAATATAAAACATTATTTAAGCTTCGTGTCTAAAATACCCTGCCCCACTCCTCGGGGGTTAAATACTGGGTTTATCAACTTAAATAACATCAATAGTGACGAAAGCAACATGGCTAATACCATGAGGATTCACCCTATATTATGTATCATTCCAAAATGTTGTGGAGTGTGAGAGAGACCTACCCAAATCCAGCAAGTGGCGACGCACCTGAAGCCCAGCAATTCGGCGCGTGTTCAAACTAACCGACTGCACGAGATTCTGAGCTACGCTATTAATTTTCCTTTGCATAGCGGAATTTCCCGTCGTTACTTTGACACCATTTCAACATTGCGTGGGCCGATAACCTAGATGTTAGGCCCCTTAAAACAACAATTATCATCATTATCATCATCAACATTGCGTGGTGCCAATACCCTTCGCGTCACTTCCAGTTTAAAAGATAATCCCATTGCAGTCTCTAATGATCTTCCACGCCACGAGATTGTAAATATTTGAGCGTTTCACGTAGCGCAGACCAGCACCTCACTCATCGAGATGATGAATTATCGAGCGCAATCTCATGTTCCCAACTTCTGAAGAAACTTTTCTACAAGAAGTGAGAATTTTCGTTATAGACAGTTTTTAGCTCTATAGAGGATTTATTTTATATTCTCCTGTAGCTTCATCGTCTTGAGAACTTCCTTTGTTCCTCATTAACCAGAAACATGATCTATAATTAGAGGACGGTATGGTTACACATCACAGGTTCGAGCTTCAGATAACACATGTTTCACCCTTTATGGGATAGTGGTGTCTATATTAACCACCTGCCATAAGGACAGTTTATGCATTCAAAGATGCTGATAAATGAATCGTTTCAGCCAAACTTCGGAGAATTGTCATGCCGAAGTGCTAGTATTTCTAAAAATCGAATATTATATACGTATCTACTTGACGTAATGTGCTGGATAACATTTTAAAATATTTGAAACTAAAAACATTAACAATAGTAGTGCAAAAATAAAATTTAAATATAGAAATAAAAATGCAGTCAGCATGGTTAGCTGCCGCCAGGAGGTCCTGGGTTCGATTCCCGGCTCTGCCACGAAATTTGAAAAGTGGTACGAGGACTGGAACGGGGTCTACTGAGCCTTGGGTAGTCCAAATGAGTAGAGGGGGGTTCTATTTCCACCTCAGCCATCCTCGAAGTGGTTTTCCGTGGTTTCCCACTTCGTCTTCGAGCAAATGCCAGGATGGTACCTCCTGTAAGGCCACGGCCGCCTCCTTCCCTCTTCCTCGCCTATCCATCCCAATCTTCCATCCCTTCCATTCCCTCATGAGGCCCCTGTTCGCTTTGCAGGTGAGGCCGCCTGGGCGAAGTGCTGATCACACCTCCCCAGTTGTATCCAACCCGACCAGATGTTCCCGGCTCCAGGACACTGCCCATAGAGGCGGTAGTGGTCAGTTCGCTCGCTGAGTCCGTGGGTTCCACCAACCTGGAGGGCAAACGACTAAAAAAAAGGGTGTTTTGAGGCTGCCCTTCACTCCCGAGGAGGTGTTTGAAAAGCTATTTAATTAGCAGAGACAGTTTGCTCACCTTTAATTTCTCATACTTCTCCTTTGAAGGTTCTCATATATCAAAAACTAGATATGAGGCGAACCATTAACCATATTGGATAATGCTTGGTTCTACGTATTACCTTCGTTATCTTATTAAATTGTTGACATCTGCTCATACTAATTGGAACATGTTTTCGGACCTTCCTTGGGTTAACAACTTCGTCCGTATTTTTTATGTAACAATGACATTAATGACAATATAAATAAACATTACTAATTTGACGTCCTTAAATTATGAATTGAGAAATTATTACTCGTCATAAAATCAAAAGTCTAAAGTTAAAATTCAATATAATTATGCAGAAAATTAATTTTGGACACAACTAGACTAACCAAACAGTTATTCGACTACCTGTGGAACAAGAAGACAACAACGACATGGATTAAGGAAGTTCGAAAAGATCTCGAAAATTCCAACTTCCAGGAAGTTCAGATGTCAAACAGGGAAACATTTCGGTACATAATTCAAAATTTGGAAGGGTTTCACGTCACAAGAACCACAAAGAAGGGAAGAGCCTGGACGGATGAGCAGAAGAAACAGCATAGCGCCCACATGAAGGAGTACTGGAGGAAGAGGAAACTTCAGGCAAAGAAAAAATGAAATTGTAGCGTGATCCGAAGTGGTCAATTCGCAAATAATAATAATATGCAGAAAATTAGAGCTGTCTATTTAATCCATTAATCGAACCGATTAAGAAACAGTAGTGTGGTATAAAAAAATATTTTTTATATATGGATTGCAGCCGGGTAGCACAAAACCTGTGTACTGTATTATTATACCATATGGCGTGCTAGCATCAGCTATTGCAAGGTTGACAAGTCATTAAAGTTAGCTGATGCTCATGGCTTAGCTTCAGAAAGATAAAAGCGATAATATCCAAAATGGCGGAAAACAACATTCAGTCCAACTTTCACATCTCAGAAGCAAAGCGAAAAAATTGTTTTACATTCCAGCTACTTGATTTCCGTGTGAGAGTGGAAAAACATTGTTACTAAAAGAACGGCAGCCCTTAGTTCTGAGGATATCACATTATGACATGCCTGAAGTCCTGGAGCAAAGAAGTGTGACTGTGAACTTCAACTTCAAACTCTTGTGTCATTAGATAATGAATATTGAAATATATTTTAAATAAGCTAATATTATTAACTTAAATGCTTTTGAATTTATTTATGTTTTACTTGCACCCTAACAATACAATTACAATTTAAAATTATATATTTCTAATAGCAAATGGAATTTTAAACATTTAAAATATAATATTCAAATGTGCTTTTTTTTTCGAACTGACACAGTGTGATACCGACTAAAGTTCGAATAATCGACCGATTGAAGGCGTTCCGTTAACCGATCAAAACGTTTAATCGATCGACAGCTATAATGAAAATGTATTGTCTTGTGGAGGTCTTACTCGATTTGAAGTCGCCCATCCATATCAATATCGTTCCTAAATTCGCGTAAGACATCCTAAAGACCCATTTCATTTTGAGAGTTCTTTCAATCAAGACAATACATTTTTCTGCATTTATTGAATTATAACTTTAGACTTTAGCTTTCTGATTTGAATACGACTAACTTAACATTTTCTTAATTAATAATGTTTGGACGTTCTTTTCGTAATGATTATTTATATTGTTATTAATGTAATTGTTTCATAGGAAATACGTATGAAGTTGTTAGGCTAAGAAAACAGGCTGAAGAAGGTCCCAAAGAAGGACCGAAAATATGTTCCAATTAGTATTAGCAGGTGTCAACTAGCACAATATATAATTGATCAAAGAGGCTTTCAACCATTAGGTCATGTTATATACATTGACAGCAAACCGAGTAATTGTAAGCTACTGAGTTAAACATCCTGTATCATTATTTAAGGCCTTATTTCAATAATGGTACAATTTCACTTTTAAAATAAAGGGAGTTATCCTCTTTATCATATAAATGAGAGGCACTCTCTTTGCAGAAGAACATTAGCTGGATGTGTACCATTTTTGAAATAAGAGGAAACTGACTTCTATGAACATGAAAAAGAGGATGCTCAATGGTAGAAAATGTGTCTTCTTCTTCTTCTTCTTCTCCAAGTGCCTCATGCTCCAAAAGCTTTGGCGATCAGAAGCATGATCTGTTGTTTGTCTAAACACTGCATTGCGTCCAAACCACTGCTTTAAGATCCTCTACGTCCTGGACCCATAATTCCATCAATCTTCCTTGAATTGAAAACATATGAACATAACCATGTCTGCCCAAATCCTTATTGACAAAGTTTATTATATTATAAGAGCAAAGAGTTCTGTGAAGAACTAAATAGCCTATTTTCATGTATCCTGTATTTTCATGTATTTGTCTCTATCAATATACAAAATTTCAGTTTGAGTGCTGTAATAGATTCATACATATCTAAATATTTCGGATGGTCGCCTTGTTGGCTTTTATAATATGTAGGCCATAGAGGTATGTACTATTAGATGAAGCTAATAATAATAATAATATCGTATGGCCTCGGGTGCCGGGTGCAAGCTTTGTTATTTTGCACCCAGAGGGTAGCTTGCATGTCAAATTTTGTTGTTCCTTGAAGCACTATGAGAGTCAAGGAGGTAAGATATCTAAGCTCCTTGAAAACTACAGCGCTTTCTAATAGAGAAATGAGGAACTTTCTGTTGGCGGAAACTCCCGAGATTAATTTTGCCATTATGAACACGGCCTACTGAATTCAAATGGGTTCTTTCACATGCAAACATTGTATGACATTCGAGTCCTAAATATTTGCCGCCTTTCAAAAAAATCACTTACCAAGGCCAGGAGCGAACCTGCAAGCTTGGGGTTAGTAGACCGACACGTTACCCACTCACCCAACGTGGCAAGCTAGATGTAGATTATTGCGTACGTTTATAATTCAAACTTCAATCGTTTGATTAGGACACAAAAAATAGAAAAGAGATTTAAAATTTTGCATAGCCGTCATTTTGAGGTTATGAAAACAATTGAAATAAATTAAATATCTGTGCATTACAATGTGCATAAACATTTGCTGAACCAAGTTTCACTGCGATCGGATGGTTAAATCGCGAGAAAAATCTATTTAAATGTTTCAAATTGGCTTGGCCGCCATATTCGTTTTGTACTTAATAAATTTCTAAAAGTCACAAAGGTGTACTTATAGTAATGCCCTTCATCATCGTACAAAATTTCATGGTGATATCAGTGACAGTTTCGGAGCTATAGAATGCCGGTGAAATATTTCGCACAGCCGCCATGTTGGATTGGCACAAGTAATAAAATATGAAGGGCACGGTCGAGGTCGGAAAATATAGTACTATGTCCTTTCCGAGTTTTATTGAAATCACTCCGACCGTTTAGAAGTTATTAGAGGGACACTCACACACACATTCAAACACGCGAACACACACACGGACAGAAGGTAATTGCAGAAGCCAATTTTTTTCATAAATGAAAGTAGGCTAATTAATACCTGAAGTTAGCTTGCAACGTTGGGTGAGTGGTTATTGTGTCGGACTACTAATCCCCAAGCTTGCAGGTTCGCTCCTGGCCGTGGTAAGTGATTTTAGAAAGGCGACAAAAATTACGGTACGCATGTCATACATTGTTGGCATGTTCAAGAACCCATTTGAATTCAGTAGGCTGTGTTCATAATGACAAAATTAATCTCGGGATTTTCCGCCAACACAAAAGTTCCTCCTTTCTCTACTAGAAAGCGCTATAGTGTCAAGGAGCTTAGACTTTCTTATCGTTCCAAGGAACGACACAAATCGACATGTAAGCTACCCTCTGGGCGTCAAATAACAATGCTTTCACCCGGCACCCGAGGCCAGACAATATTATTATTATTATTATTATTATTATTATTATTATTATTATTATTATTATTTTATTATTATTATACCATGTTGAAAACTCTGGTTCTCGCCCGATCACCGCAGTTAACCAACATTTGGCGTGGTCAGTGCTTTGAAAGGGTTGACCCTCTTAAATGAATTAGCAAACAACGGACATGGGCATCTTTCAACACCCCCGCTCTGCAATTGTTGTTGTTTGAGTCTTCGGACTTTTGACTGGGTTGAAGCAGCCCTCAATGCCTCCCTGTCCTAATCGTTTCATCTGTACATAGTTACCAAACCCAACATCCGAGGCAATCTGTTTAACATATTTTAACCTTGGTCTACCCCTACAGTTCTTGTCCTCGACCCTTCCTTCCATAACTAAGCTTGCTATTCCTGGGTGTCGTAGTATGTGTCCTACCAACATATTTCTTCTCTTCATTAGCGGTCGCCAGAAACATCTCTCCGCACCCACTCGTCTTAATACCACTTCATTTATTACCTTATCTACCCATCTGATCGTCATCATTCTCCTGTAACACCACATTTCAAACGCTTCAATTCTCCTCTTTTCTGCTGAACTAACAATCAAACTTTCACTTCCATAGAGCGCCAAGCTCCAGACAAAGGCTTCCACAATGACTTCCTCATACCTAAATCTATATTCGATGTCAACAGATAATTTTTCTATAGAAATCCTTTCCGTCCCTGAGCCAACCTACTTTTTATATCCTCTTTACTTTGTCCATCACTGGTTATTTTGCTTTCTAAGTAGCAGAAGTCTTCTACTTTTTTCAGCTTTTCACCTGCCAATTTGATGTCATTAGAGGTTGCTGATTTATTTCGGCCGCATTCCAATATTAGGAGTAGAAATACGCAAACCCACTGTGGGTCGTGTTTGGCTAAACGTACCTAGTGATCCTATTCAGTGAGCAACAGATGTGCATGTTTAAATATTCAGCGAACATGATCTGTGCCAGTAGATCACGTGCCGAGCGAAGAGCTAATGATTTATTCTGCTTGAGCACACGCAACACACTTCGCACTCTTGAAGGTGCCTTGTGAACATGCAGACTATGTTATGTGTGTCAAGGACAGTGGTGGCTACGGGAGTTGGCGAATTGAGCCAGCTAATCTTCTGAGTGGATCTTTCTTATCTTGTCATTCCATCGCACAGTCCTTTCTGGCCAATTGCCCCAGGCCAAGTTCTGCTTCTTCTGCTGAGATCCTTCTCCCTTCGGTCCCCCACCACTACCATTGTCAAAACCCAAAAGCCAAGATAACTTACTTGATCTTGCAGAATGACCCACTGGCTCTGGTATTTCCCGTAAACACACTTCCATGTAGGGTTGTACAAAATGGGATTTGCACACTTTAAGTGAAACAAACAATATGCCTTTATTCTTTTAAAAGGCCACAACAGTTAAAAAGTACCTTAAACCCCTTACATTATTATTATTATTATTATTATTATTATTGTCCCCCGTGGTGTATGGATAGCACGCTTTTCTCTTACCGAGGAGGCTCTGGGTTAGATTCCAGCCAGAAACGTATGATCTATAGACGCCGGGGTGTCGGAATGTTGTCCCGAAGGAGATCTTTAACGTGCCAGTAAAACTACTGACACAGCTCTGGCTCCGTCGCATTTACGCACCCACAAATGCCAACTAACTGCGCCAGGATTCGATCCTGTAACCTTGGGCACAGCATGCGAGAACGTTACCACTGAGCAACGCAGCCAGTCATACTCTAGATCTGACTCGAGGGCTGAAAAGGGGTACTTTTTGTCGTTTATTCATTTTAAAGGCTTTGCGATTATGTAATACTTTGGTGTATGTGGAATCTGTCTGATAATTTGTGTTATAGTGACTGCTGTAGCGTACTATTGTGTACTTGTAATTGGTCTAGGATATGGTTAGGAGGCGTCCATGGTCTTAATTTAGGTACAATCTCCGCATCTGCGTAGAGTAGAAATGAGAAACCTTGGAAACCACTTCCAGGATGGCTGAGGTGGGAATCGAACCTGCCTCTTCTCAATTCTGCATCAGGAGAAGGAAAAGTGTACACTCAGCCTCGTTAGGACAGTTGAGTAGTTGTCTGACAGTGGGGCAGTGCCCCGGTCACGGAGAAAAAAATTAACGGTCGAGGTGACGCGACCTGACCTCGCTTCACCCTTCAATCTGTAAGCCGAATGGCTGGGCAGCGGTCGCTTGGTAGGCCAGGATCAAACATGGGCTGTAGTGCCACGGGGTGGTTCGAGTTATTTTGCGTGGATTAAAATTCGTCTAGAGATATTTGCATTCAAATGCTCTCGCTATGTGTTGTAACTTGATAGAAAATAAGTTCTTAACCAGCTGTTTCACTCAGACTGACACTATTTGCATAACATTAGCCTATGTTTGGGCAGATGGCCTTGCTGTTCCGACCGTTAAGACACCAATCATCATCATCATCATCATCATCATCATACCGACAGTAGTGGCTACGCGGGCTAAAGCGCTGCGTTAGGTCAAGGGGCCAAGCTCTCTGCTGACTCGGTAGACGCGTGGGTTCGAGCCCCACCGCCGGCTGTCCTTGAAATGGTTTTCCGTGGTTTCCCATTTTCAACACCAGGCAAATGCTGGGACAGTACCTTCTGACAGGCCACGGCCGCTTCCTTCCATATCCTTGCCCAGTTTCATTCATCTTCATCCATTCCATCTCTCATCCCGACGCGCAGGTCGCCCACGGGCGTCGACTAGAAAGACCTGCACTCGGCCTCTCAGGAGGCTACACGACAAAAAAAATCATCATCATTATCATCATCAAACTTGTTACATAATCATTCTTATCCAGCAAATTACATGCACAGTTATTAGCCTTCTTTCGATTTTTGCAAAAAATGAAAGTAGACTTATGAGATCAACACAGGGCGAAAAAAGTGTGTCTGTCTGTGTGTGTGTATGTGTGTGTGTGAGTCTGTGTGTGTGTGTGTGTACGTGTGTGTGTGTGAGTCTGTGTGTGTGTGTGTGTCTGTGTGTGTGATTGTGTGTACTCTGAATGTCTGTCCCCCCCCTATCAATTCGAACACGGTGAATGCGAATTGAACGAAATTTGGTACAAAGGTAGCACTAGCAAAGGACACCTCAGTGTCATGTTTTATATCGCCGCCATCTTTACTAAAACTGAATGGCGGCCACTCAAACGTTCAAAACGTAAAATCAAATAACGACTAACCAAATCATCCGATCTCTACCAAATTTGGTAACAACATACCTTCGTATAGAATGCGTCTTCTGACCAAACTACAAGGTCGTCCGCCATACCATTTCAGGATGGCGGCCGTGCGAATTATGCAAACTTTATAATCCATATCATGGGACCCACCAGTTCCGATTATCGAGCCGAGAATCGTTTTAACTGTTCTAAAGGTAGAGGCACGTTCGAAATGAAAAGTTTATTTTGTAATACTAGAGTACAGACGTGATTTTAAAAAGTTGAGATGATTCAGTAATAAGACAAGATGGCAGCGGATATCTTGTGCCTGACTTATATTTCACCAATTTGAGTATTGCATGCAATATAGCGTACTGATACAAAATAAATAAACTTTGTATGAAATGCTTTATATACAAATAATATACTCCAGTGATGAAATCGTTTAGTATAAATCATTATTTGCTAACAAGTTCTATGTAAGTCATTTTATATAGAACGATATTCGTTGACACAATTAGCTCAGTGGTAGAGCGTTAGCCTATCGCTCAAATGCCTATGGTTCAAACCCGATCAGAGCTAGGTTTTTTGCTTGAAATGTTATATGTTTATTGTTTTGTAATGACTAAGATGTTTTAAAATTAAGCGTTATATTGTGCATATTATGGTGTAAAATATATATTTAATTAAAACATAATTCGCCAGCAGATTTACTCGAGACATCTAGCTGACAAAAAGGTACCAGATTTTATTGAAAAGTTTCTTCTTCTAGCCGCTAGAATGCACTCGCTCTGTTAGGATTATATTGTTCGATATTTCACCACTAGATGTCACGACTAGTCTACGTGGGGCTCCATTGATTACTATACCATTGGCATTCTATGCGCATCGAATTTGAAGAATGACAAGATGATACTACGATACATTTTTACTTTTTATTTTAAAGGGTTTGTAACAGCCTATTGTGCGTTATTTGAAAATGTTAATTGAAGTAAAGAACAAAACGATTTCACATAGTATCTGAACTCTACCGTTGGTGCTAGTTCAGGATATTAATTAATACTTTTATTTCAGCCAAATAGCAATCGAAAATATCCACATAGTTGGTATACACACGTCTCTGTAGGGTCATGGAAAGATTTGTTAATTCAATTAGGGTTGTGAAAGTCACACGCAGCCAGACGTGTAAAGACATGCCTCAACTCAAAGTTGGATGTTGCCCGCGTCAGGCCAATTATGTAATAATAATAATAATAATAATAATAATAATGTTATTGGTTTTACGTCCCTTTTAACTACTGTTGCTTTTAGAGACGCCGGGGTGCCAGAATTTTGTCCCGAAGGAGATCTTTAACGTGCCAGTAAATCTACTAACACGGCTCCCTCGCATTTGTGCACCCTCAAATGCCAGCTGACTGCGCCAGGATACGAACCTGAAACATACGGTCCAGCAAGCGAGAACGTTACCGCTGAGCCACGCCGCCAGTCCGGTCGATTATGTCTCCAGATCCATAACATTCTTTAGATACTTCTTATCTTTCTTTCTTCAATGATGGTAGCAGTTTTTATCTAGGTTGTGGCGTTTGGTAGAGGTAAATCGTTTCTAAGGTCTTCAACAAAGAATAGTTCTATTATACTCTTCGATAATAACAACGAGTTATAACTATACTCATACATTTAGGAGAAAGTAGGCTATATGTTCCTTACTGAACATCTTGCTTTTCTCTAATTTTGAAATTCATCAACGGTAGGCGTAGCCCAGTGGTTCCCAAACTTTTGTGGCCCATCTTTCCTTTCTAGAGGTTGACTAACACCAAATGCAAACACTTTACAAGTAAAATAAGAAGAATAATCTATGAAAGGAAATCCACAGCCTGCTTCCAGTCTCCGACCGGGTCAGGAATGGAATGAATGAAGCCCCCATCTAGCGGCGAGGATATGAACTGTGCCGGCTGCCGAGGCCTGACGCACTCCTCTGGGGCAATGATTAAAGAAATGACAGATGAAATGAAATGGTAGTGGAGAGTGTTGCTGGAATGAAATTTTGACAGGGAAAACCGGAGTACCCGGAGAAAAACCTGTCTGCCTCCGTTTTGTCCAGCACAGATCTCCCAAAATCGCGAAAATAGTGATGTGTCTTGTTTTTATACCAGACGACGCACTTATAAACATAGATCTGTGTAAGATCTGATGATGATCGCTTGACGATGGAAACTGGTCATCCAAGTGTATATTTTAATATCTCATGTTTTTTTCTCAGGATTATGGAACCACCCATTACAATTGGGCAGAATCCAATTGACAGACTGAAAAACATTACATTCCCTTATGGTGTCGAGTGCAGACATTGACTAAGTTAACTGCTCTCAACAGGACCGCGCAAGACTCAACCAGATAAGTAGCCTGTACAGTACCATCTGAATTGATCATTTACAACAACCACATATTCACTCCAAACAAGGTGAATCACCACTTCCAGTATCTCAACAAAACATCACATAGACCACAACTAACAATTACTGACCGCTGGCCAGCCATTTGGCCTGCAGATATTGGGGTGACACGCGATCAGCGCATCGGGTCCCCTCGGCCGTTAATCTTGGTTTTCATGATCTGGACGCTGCCTCACTGTCAGACAGTTTCTCAATAGTCCTCACGAGGCTGAGTGCATCCCGTTCCAACTAAATAAGTGTATATAATATGCGTTCAAAAAGTAACGAGCCGGAGGCTGGAATACGCAAACCGGTGACGACATCGGCTAATCGTGGCGTGTGTAACGAGGTGTGGTTCCAACCAGAGGGTGGAAGGTCACAGCCCGTTTCTAGAGGGCACGCGTGCACGTCACGTGACGATACAAAGCCAGCAGCAGCATGCATCAATCGTCCAACGCTGCCAGTCGCATTGCAAACAGTGACATGGAGGCGTCAAACGAAGAGCAAAGAGGTGTTGTTCGGTTTCTGACAGCGGAAGGAGTAGGGGGAACGGACATTCAATGCCGAATGTCACAAGTGTACGGTGAACACTGCATGTCCCTTGCAAGGGTCAAGGCATGGCACAAGCGCTTCAGGGAACGACGGGTGTCGTTAGCCGATGATGCCCGGTCTGGGGCACCCCCTGCATTACCGATGACAACGTCCAGCTGGTTGATGCACTCATTACCCAGGACCGCCGAGTGACAGTGAACGCCATAGCCGCCGTGGTCGCTCCACAACATTGCACGACCTCATATGGCCAACACAGTCGCGGCACTCCTGCAGAAATTCAAATGGGAGGTTCTCGGCCACCTCCATACAGTCTAGACCTCTCCCCATGTGATTACGCCATGTTTGGTCCTCTGAAAAGGGCTCTGCAGGGCCTACGATTCACCTCGGACGCCGACGTCCAGCTGTACGTGCGGAACTGGTTCACATCGCAGCCCAGGGAATTTTATGAGACAGCCATTCACCGCCTCGTGTCACAGTGGGACAAGTGCCTCAACAGCCATAACTTCTAACATAGAGGTACTGGTTTCTGTAATTATGCCTCCGGCTCGTTACTTTTTGAACGCACCATATATTGTAAATATTTTCACCCATATTTTCAGACATAAATTTTATAGCCGAAGTGTAATGGATCTGTTGACGATCGAAACTGGTCATCCTAGAGTATTTATTAATAGCATGTAATACGTTTCAGGATTGGGGAATGACCCATCTCATTTGGGTAAAATTGTGTTGACCGACCGAAAAGCATTACATTTCGATTACACTTTAATTCTTCAAATAATTAAGAGTCAATTTAGTTTTTTACAGTGTTTCCAACTTCCTAAACGTGTTTAACTTTGCCTAAATGAGTGATTACAAAGTGAAGGGTAAATATTGTATCAGCGTCGTTCTACATGAATAAACAGAGGCTAGGAAGCAGGGAGACAACCGGAAGCTGCTCGTTACGCCACGTCCGCTCACCCGAATTGTCTCTGCCGGACTGCAGATAACTCATTGTCATGGTACAAAAGCACTCACGTCAGCATTCAACTGGTTCGTATCACAAAGCTGAGATGACATACTACTGTAGTGGACAGAGCAGTAAATAAACTGCTGCCTGCACTGCCAGACCCTCCAAAACATCCACACAGACTAAATTAGGAAACCAGATCGTTCACCCTTGAGAACTGGCGCGAAAAATATCACATGAATTTGATATTTTGAACAAAGGAGCTGATGACCCAGGTGTCCCTAGACTAAACATGGATCAACAAGAACGTGAGCTATGTGATTGTGCTGTACGAAAATAGGTGTATTTTCTCCATTATTTTTTACAGATTGTCCCTACTAACGAAAGTGGAAAATTGTCACGCGAGCACTGGTGCCTTGGGTAAATCTGACCCGACCGTAAATAATATAGAAATAACTTGAGTGTTCAAAAAACTATGGACATGTTCCATTTGCAGGGTGAAGCTCAAGGCTAGGAAGGAAGGTACAGTAGGCGACAGGAAAAAGGGCTGACCAAAACGAATATATAGAGCAATATTCAAACCCCGGGTCATGCGCCAAACAAAACATTTTGATTTCTTTTAGTGGTCAAATTGAAGTACAGTAAATACAGACAGATTTGCCATCAGAATGGTTAATTTACAATTTAAGGGGGTTCAAATTTTTGGTTAAAAAAATAATTTTTGCCATCACCTAGCAACAAACACAATGAATTTCTTTTATTAGCCTTCTTTCGATTATTGCAAAAAATGAAAGTTGACTTATGAGATCAACACTGGGTGAAAAATTGAGTGTGTGTGTAAGTCTGTGTGAGTGTGTGTACTCTGAATGTCTGTCCCCCCTATCAATTCAAGCACGGTGAAACCGAATTGAACGAAATTCGGTACAGAGGTAGCACTAGCAAAGGGCACCTCAGTGTCCTGTATTATATCGCCGTCATCTTGACGGAAACGTAATGGCGGCCACCCAAATGTTAAACGCTCAAATCGGATTACGACCAACCTAAACATCTGATCTCTACCAATTTTTTGCAACATTTTACCTTTATGTATGAAGAATCGTTTGAAAATACTACAAGGTCATCAGCCCAATAATTTGAGGATGGCGACCATGTTTGTGTGCAAATCGATTTCCCCTATCTATTCAAACATGGCGAAACCGAATTGTACGAAATTTGGTACAGAGGTAGCACTAGCAAAGGGCACATCAGTGTCATGTTTTATATTGCCGCCATCTTGACGAAAACATAATGGAGGCCACCCTAATGTTAAGAGCTTAAATCAAATTACGAGCAACCTATTCGTCTGATCTCTACCAATTTTTGCAACTTTATACCATTATGCATGAAAAATATTTTGAGCAAACTACAAGGTCATATACCCAATAATGTGAGGATGACGGCCATGTTTATGTGCAAATCGATTCCCCTATCTATTCAAACATGGTGAAACCGTATTGAACAACATTTGGTACAGAGGTAGCACTAGCAAGGGACACTTTAGTGTCATGATTTATATCGCCGCCATCTCTACGGAAACGCAATGGCGGCCACCCAAATGTTAAAAGCTTAAATCACATTACGACCAACCTAATCATATGATCTCTACTAAATTTTGCAACAATATACCTTTATGTAATAAGCATCTTTTGATCAAACCACAAGGTCATCAGCCCAATAGTTCGCAGATAGCGGCCATGTATGTGTGCAAATCGATTCCCCATATCAATTCAAACACGGTTAAACCGAATTGAATGAATTTTTTTATTGAGGTAGCACTAGCAAAGGGTACCTCATATTCATGTTTAATATCCGTTTAACACGTTGTATTTCAACAAGCTACTACAACCAACATTCAATTATACTCCTTGAATAGGACAAAGGGTTATAACAATACCCATGCTTTAAGGAGAAAATAGGCTAGACTATATAAATTCTTTGCTGAACATTTTTCCCCACTCATATAACTATTAACATATCCCACAAGAGGAAACTTGGAAATCTAAAAGCCAGATACCTGAAACGCATCATCCAGATGTCCAAATTCACCGAACTAACATAGCCAATTAATCATTAATCATTCTTCCTGGATGACCTCAATATTCCACCTTCAACCTACAGAACACACCTGCCTCCATCATCGACCTCCAAGAGAGAAGAGAAAAGGCACGGCATATTCCCGCGGATATCTACTTCACGGAAGCACTACAGACCGACACATGGAAAGATCCAAACCTGAAGAACTGCTCTAAAAGTACAATTACACTCGCCAATTATGCCAAAGACCTATAAATTCGTGTAAACGCGTCTTAAGTGCGCATTGTGCTTTGTGAATAATAAACAAATTAACATTAGTGTTTGTGATATCCCCTACTAAATGTAGGCCTATTAGTTTATCACTATTATCACTATTATACCAACATTTCAAAAATGAATTAATTTCAATATATATTTCAAAAACAAAATCCCTTCTTTATATTCAGTTTCTGACAGGGAACATATTTCCCACAGCATTAGTACAGGACATTCCTAACTTAATGATCCTTAATTTGAGACCTTGTTGAGATGAATCAGAACTCGACTTATTGATAATGAGTAAATTATGTTTAACGTTTTCCATTATGATCAGACGAGTGTGCTGTGGTCCATTTAGATAAACTTTCTGAGCATATTTCTGCATGTAATATGTAAAAACCATACATGTAAAATATAAATTGTAAAATGTAAAATGTTAAATGTTAAAATATTAAAATGTAAAGTAGAAGAATTAAGCTTTCAGCTGGAAACCAAAAAGATTGAAGATTCCAATCAAATACCCCATTTTAAACTTATATGATTCCCTTCAATATTCCTCGTAAGATTCAAGAACTGGAGCGTAGAACTACGCTTCTGTTGGGCGAGGTTAGTGAATGTAACTCGAATCCTTATTTACACTTGCGTTTAGCTTCACCTAATCTACTGTTCACATGTGATATTAACATCTCAAGAGAAAAGATATGATAGAAAGAGATTTACATAGTCCAGAAAACTTTCTCACAAACACTAGGTCCATACAAGAATGCCCCGTCGTAGAAGTCAAACTCGGTTCGCATACAAGATTTAGGTTGAAGTGCTTAAAATCGTTAGTTCGGTACCTTTCATCTCAGTTCAACACGTGAACGTAGTGTCGTAGAACGTCAAAAAAGGTGTCTTAGAAAAATGTAATCGAGAACTGTGCCGTGGAATGACGAGCGGAATTATAAACTGTGTAGCTGAGACTGTCAATGAAAGCGCCGCACAATTTTACTAAGTAACATTTAAAATTGTGAACAGCAAGTATTGCAAAAGAGAGAATACTTAGGAAAAGTTTGGGACTCAAAGAGAACAAGATAAAGAATAAGAATTTATATATTTACAATATAGCTGCTTGGTTTCCCTCAAGGTACCTTAAGGCACTGCAAACCCCTCAATCCTTTATAGGACAATTCATGAAACATTCTTTTTTTTACAATTTCAAATCCAGTGGTATTTTCTTATCAGAATGCTAGGTGTTGGCACTCTTGTAAATATGGTGCTGCAATATGGCCACAGAGTCAGCAATGATACCCTCAGCAAGAGTGATCAGGTTATTCCTTTCATTGCCGAGCTTCTGGAACAGTTCCACTTCACGATAGACAGTGCCCCTGGCACAGACCAGCATTCCTCGCACATTGAAGGTGTGGTTCCTGTACCTATCTTCGTATTTTTCCCGAAAGTACGGAACGAAATCTTCAAAGATGGCATTTTTCTCCTGGTCAACCTCTTAAGCCTGATCCGGAGCATTCTTCTCAAACCGAATGGTTGGATCAAGAATATAGGCTTCGTGATAAGTTTTCTTAAATGCAACTATTTCAGCAAAACGGCTCCTCCCTTGAGAGTCGAGTGAATGCACTTCCTCGTAGCATTGCAATCCCTTAGTTTTCAGCATGTTGTTGTTGTCTTCTGTTAATAAGCAAAGAATTTAAAGGACAATTTCCAAGTACATGACTGGGAGTTTCAGTCTCCTTTGCTCATCTTCTACAAAGGGAATTGCCCGTATATCATCCGTTATTACCAGGGACTCCTCTGAGATTGGCGTAAATTACATTTAGTTTTACGAGAGCTGTCCAGTCTGAAGATGAATTAGGTTGAGGAAGAAGCATGAAGACATATTCGGGAATGTGGAGAAACTTACTGATACGATAAAAGAAGGACAACTACATATTCACAGAACGGACAACACCAGGCAAAGCAAGGAGATATTTGTATTTCCAAGGTAAAAAGAAATATCATAGTCTGGCTGGATGACACAGGATGGGATGAAATGACTGAAGATCTCGGTTGACATCATGAAGAACAGGGAAGGATTCCATAGACCAATTTACGACCCTAGAAGCTAAACCTTGATGTTGTACAGTGTTATCAGGGAACAGAGACAGGATATCAGCCAACGTATGAAGAATATCTGGAAAAGAAAATGACTCTACCATAGTCTTAAATTCCAAGTGGTCTATAAGTGATCAAATTCTGAATTAGGTAAATATATTCAAATTTTTATTCCACTTGATGAGGCCAACCTTATGTCACCTCCCACGAACAAAGTATTGCCCGTATATCATCCGTTATTACCAGGGACTCCTCTGAGATTGGCGTAAATTACATTTAGTTTTACGAGAGCTGTCCAGTCTGAAGATGAATTAGGTTGAGGAAGAAGCATGAAGACATATTCGGGAATGTGGAGAAACTTACTGATACGATAAAAGAAGGACAACTACATATTCACAGAACGGACAACACCAGGCAAAGCAAGGAGATATTTGTATTTCCAAGGTAAAAAGAAATATCATAGTCTGGCTGGATGACACAGGATGGGATGAAATGACTGAAGATCTCGGTTGACATCATGAAGAACAGGGAAGGATTCCATAGACCAATTTACGACCCTAGAAGCTAAACCTTGATGTTGTACAGTGTTATCAGGGAACAGAGACAGGATATCAGCCAACGTATGAAGAATATCTGGAAAAGAAAATGACTCTACCATAGTCTTAAATTCCAAGTGGTCTATAAGTGATCAAATTCTAAATTAGGTAAATATATTCAAATTTTTATTCCACTTGATGAGGCCAACCTTATGTCACCTCCCACGAACAAAGTCTGTTCGTCACCTCCTCAGATTAGGCTATACTTTAGTACACCTTATACTCACTTTTCGTGAAAAGATTATGCTTTCTTTTCTTTTCACTTGTGAATTGACCACTTAGGATCACTCTGTCTCCAGTACTCTTTCATGCGATCGCTGTGCTGCTGCCGTTGTTCGGCCGTCCAAGCTCTTCCGGTCTTTGTAGCTCATCTGTCGTCATGAAACCCTTCCAAATTGTGTATCCTGTTTCGAAACGTATCCCTTTCCAACATTTGGGCCTCTCCCGAGGTCTTTCCGAGTTTCTTTAATCCATGATTTTGTTGTTTGTTTGTTTGTTCCAGAAGTAGTCAAACAACTGCTTGGTTAATCTGGATTTGTCCAAGAAATATTAGCCTCCGTTTCATCATGCTCGCCGAGATTTTTTCTACATTCTGGTAGATTTCGGCGTTGCTCCGAAGTTTCCATACTGTTTCCGTCTAGATTGGGCCCATGATTTTCCGAAGGATTCTCCTTTCCAGAACCTCCAACTTCTCTAGCCTATTGTTCATTGAAAGGCATTCACAGGCGTAAAGGCATTCTGTTTTGACTACAGTGGCGTAGTGCTTAATTTTGGCGTTCCAGGATATGCATTTCTTGTTATAGATGTTTTTTGTAAGCCCATATGCTCTCTCCATTTTTGAGATCCTATTGCCTACCGCAGCTTTCTCTAGACCGTTGTCTGTATCGTTTCACCGAGATATTTAAATTTCTTTACTCTCTGAATCCGCCCTATCTCCGTTTCAAGGAATTTCGGTCCCTGTGGGTCATTTATCATGAATTTTGTTTTCTCTATCGAGATCCTGAGTCCCGTCTTACTGGCGATCTTTTCTAAGACATTAATCTGAGTGGTCGCTTCCCTTGGGCTTTCCTAGAGTATCGCAAAATCATCTGCAAAGGCCAAACAGTTGACTTTAATCCCTCCTTATTTCCTCCCTAAGCAGATCGGGCTTATTCCTCGATTTATAAGCTCTGAGTTCCACAATCGTACGATCTTTTCCAGGATGCAGTTGAATAGTATTGGTGAAAGTCCGTCGCCTTGTCTTACACCCGTCTTGATTTCAAATGACCGGGACAGTTCTTCCATGAGGTTCACTTTGGATCTTGTGCCTGTTAATGTATCTTTGATTATGTTGGCCAACTTGGGTTTCACCCCGAATTTTCGAATGATACCGTCCAGGGTTTCTCTGTCCACCGAGTCAAAAGCCTTTTTGAAATCTATGAAAGATACTACAATTTTTTGGAGCTCAGCATTCTATGCCAGATTATTGATTTCAAGTTGAAGATTTGCTCTACGCAGGAGCGACCTTTTCGGAACCCTCCTTGGTACTCCTCAAGTGGTTCATTAAGGTTCTCCTCTATTCTATTCAGGAGTATCTTTGAAAGGATTTTATATGCGACCGGAAGTAAGGAGACACCTCTATAGTTATTGACGTCTTTTTGTCCCCTTTCTTATGGAGGGGGTGAATCAATGCTGTCTTCCATTGTTCTGGTATCTTCTCTGTCTCCCATATTGTCTTAAATATTTGATGTAAGTCGTCCAGGATTTCCGGTTCCGCCCATTTCAACATTTCTGCCGTTATCGAGTCTTCGCCCCTAGCCTTGTTGTTTTTCAGAAATCGTAAGGCATTCTTGATTTCTTCCCTCGCTGGTGGTATGGCCTCTCCTTGGTCCTCCAGTGGCGGCAGAAGTTCTAGTTTGGAGGTCGGTGGTGGACAGTTCAAGAGATTATCAAAATAACTTGCAAGTATCTCGCTGTATTCTTGGTTTTTCAAACCGATTTTTCCATGTTCATTTCTGAAGCTCATACTTGGTGTTTGGTATCTTCTGAGTTTGTTCATAAAGGTCTGATAGAAATCTCTTGAATTATTTTTGGTGAAATTAGTCTCAGGGTCTTCCAACTGTGCCTTCAGAAATGATCGTATTGACCGTCGAAATACAATGGATGTTTCCTTCCATTGACTCCTGAATTGTTCCAAGTGTACCGTCTTTCCGGAACATTTCCATATTCTCCATTACTCAGATCTTTCCTCGAGTGCTTCCACGCATGCATCGTTCCACCAGATTGCTCGTTTCCTTTTTGCCAGCCCTAGTGTCTTCTTCGCGGCACTATTAATCCTCGTGCTGAGGTCTTGCCAGCTCTTCGAGTTAACGGTGTGGATTTCTTCCCTAAAGTTCTTAATTATATTTTCTGTTATGTTTATTCGGTTAATCTGGTCATTCTGGGTGGGCGGTTCCTTCGGTTGGATGGGAGAAAGCGGATTTTTACTTTGGAGAGGTAGTGGTCCGAATCGAATTCACCATTTCTGATCACTTTGACGTTCATGACCTCTCTGGTACTTGTTCTGGTTATCGCTATGTGGTCCAGTTGGAATTCTCCTAGGGTGGGATTTGGAGATATCCAGGTCTTTGCCTTTCTAGGAAGTTTCCGGAAGTATGTGGACATTAATCTCAACTGGAACGATTTGCAGAGTCCAAGGAGTCTTTCCCCGTTCTTGTTAGTCCTCGTATGTGCTGGGTAGTCTCCTAATATGGTTCTGTATTTTCTCTCTGTCCCTACCTGTGCGTTGAAATCTCCCAGAAGAATTTTATGTGATTTTCTGGTATCCTGGCGATTTGAGTTTCCAGATGATCCCAAAAATCATCCACTTTCTGGGGGTTTAGCTTGTTGTCTTCGTTGATGGGAGCGTGGCAGTTGATTCTTGCACTGAATATTTAGTAAAGACAATCTTCCAGATTTAGATGTGAAGGCTACGACGCTGTTAATAATCTTCTTATGTACGTAGAAGGCGGTCCGGAGCAGGGTCAGGTTATGCATTGTCTTAACCGACGGCTTTCCTTTGAATACCCTGTAGTATTGAGTTTCTGTTATGTGGTCGTCTAGAAATCTTGTCTCTTGTAAAGCTAGAATCTGGATCTGGTGTTTGTCCAAGAGCTTTTCTATTTATTTCTGTTTGCCTACTCGGAGAAGAGAGTTGACATTAATAGTTCCGATGAAATACTTCTTCTTGAACACAAATTTGGAAGGTGTGTCCAGACGCTCCGACTCGTCTGTTGTGCAGATATTGGGACTCCTCAGAGTCCGAGGTCCCGATGCATTGTATAATGCAATGGTGGATTTCCCTTTCGAGTTACCACCTGGGGTAGTGCTTTCTTTCAGCGACCTTTCCATTCTGCAAATTAAATTGTGATAGTAAAGGGTAGGAATTATATTCCAAAGTAATACCGGATTGTTAGTCCGAAATGATTGTTTTTTCGTGGTTTACTCCACCAGGTTCCTCCGCTCTCGCCGCCGATGAGAATAGAAATTCTTCATCTGCCTTTGAGACCGTTGACCAGGTTTCACCTAGTAACCCCAGGCAGGGACCCTTACTGAGTACTACTATCCGCAGCCAGATGAACCCAGGTGTTTTAACGAGGTGTTACTCCTCCCCCTGCTCCATCCTCACCTCTTGCATGATGAGGCCCCGGGCTTATTTACTTATTTACTTATTTTAATCGGAAGGCAATTCCAGGTTCACCACATACAATGAATTTCAGGGAAGAACACTAGAAGTAACATAAACAATAATATTAATTTTCTCATAGCCTGTAAACAGACAATCATTTCGAATCTAATCGTACATTTATCAGATTTAACCTAGCCTATAGGTATAGGTAGTGTTTGATACTACTTTCGCTGGTCATATATTTGACCCCCCTCCCTGTTTACTTCTAACATCCTGAATGAACTGCTTTAATTTAATTTATGTTCGACGATGTCAAAATACAAATATTATGTACTAGCTGTTATGCCCGGCGTTGCTCGGGATCACAATTGGATATTAAGAGATCGTGCCTTTGCTCGCTGTGTCGTATTGTGTGCAACCCGGAGGAAGGTCGTTATTATAATGAGACATATTAATGTCACTCAATGTCCTTGAGCGTGCTTTTTATGTGATCAGATCACAAATTGTGTTGAAGTTGTTAAATAGGTGGGTACAACGGCTCTATACTGCTCGTAGCTTGTAGATTCAGCCTGAAATTTCCCTAATATAACTGAATATTTAAGGAGCCTTCTTTAATCATTGTATACATTATTAACCTAATTAATACATTTTAGGGGCCAATTATTTCTCTTTTTCCTAATTGTACTACGCTTACGGGTTTTGTCGAACAGCAACATTTCAAGAGGATAATGGTAGTCCGAGGATAAACGCTTAGAATCCCAGCTTCATAATAATATATGAATTTGATTAGGGGGAATAATAATACCAAAAAATAAAAAAACATACTAAATATCATCTAAGAATCTATATGTCCATCTTTAAATAAGAACTACTCATACATAACGCACATTTACAATGCTAGATTAACGTGAAATCTCTTTTTTTCATTTTCTTTGGTCTTTTAGTACTTTATGTGGTTGGCCAAAAACATTTGACTTACAATTTTGATTTTTATGAAAATAATATTCACATTATTATTGTTATCATTATTACACTACTAAGAAGGGGCCGTGTTTGTGTTGTAATCACGCTACTTGCTACTCACCAAGGCAGACGGAGTTTAATTCCCAGCCAAAGCATGTAAGATTTTCGGACTGAAATATCATGTACTATGGTGAAGAATCCACGTAAGAAAGGAGGCCCCATGCCTCATTTTCGCGTGAAGAAAGGTCATTTCGACTGCAAGCTTCTTTCCATTTTCACTACTATGTTGTGTAGACTACAGGCATCTTCACTCACCTAATTATTAATCAGAGGCAGGAAAGTGCGTCTATATATTGGAAATAAACATCAGCTTCTATGTAGTGAACTTGAAAATCCACAGCCTGTTTCCAGTCGACCGACCGGGTCAGGAATGGAATGAATGAAGCCCCCATCTAGCGGCGAGGATATGAACTGTGCCGGATACCGAAGGCTGTCGCACTCACCTGGAGCAATGATTAAATGAATGACAGATGAAATGAAATAATAGTGGAGCATGTTGCTGGAATGAAATTGTGACAGGGAAAACCGGAGTACCCGGAGAAAAAACTGCCTGCCTCCGTTAGGTGCAGCACAAATCTCACATGGAGTGATCGGGATTTGAACCACGGACCCAGCGGTGAGAGGCCGGCGTGCTGCCGCCTAAGCATTTTTAACCTATTTTCAATTTTGAAAAAATAGGCTTATGAGATCACCTTTTGTCCGTGTGTGTGTGCGTGTGTGTGTGTGTGAGGTGTGTGTGGGTCCCCCCCCCCTAATAAAATCTAAACGGCTGGAGCGATTTCGATGAAACTCGGTAAGTTCATAAGTTCATAAGTTCCCGGCGACCTCGACCGTGCCCCTCAAATTTTGTTACGTCTCACCAATCCAACATGGCGGCTGTGCGAAATATTTCACTAGCATTCAATATCTCCGAAACTATTACCGATATCGCCCTGAAATTGTGTACGGTAATAAAGGGCACTACTAGAAGTTCACCTATGAAACTTTCAAAAACCTGGTGACTACAAAACCAACATGGCGGTCAAGCGAAATTGAGACTTTTAAATAGACATTTCTCGCGATTTAACTATCCAAACGTAATGAAACTAGGTACAGCAAATGTTTATACACATTGTAATGCACTGGAGTCTAATTTAGTTCAATTGTTTATATAACCTCGAAATGGCGGCTGTGCGAAATATTTCACTGACATTCTATATCTCCGAAACTACTACATATATCATCATGCAATTTTTTTCGGTGATAAAGGGTACTGATACAAGTTTACCTATGTATATTTCAAAAACCTGTAAAGTACAAAACGAACATGGCGACCAAGCGAATTTGAAATATTTTAATAGACTTTTCTCGTGATTTAACTCTCTGAGCGCAGTGAAATGTGGTACAGTAAATGATTTTGGAGATTGTAATGCACTGCCATCTAATTTAATTCAATTGTTTACATAACCTCAAGATGGCGGCTGTGCGAAATTTTAAAATTAAGTTTCTATTCTTGTGTCGTAATCATGCGATCGAAGTGAAAGTTTGAATAGTGAAGCTAGGCAATAATTGTCCTTGAAGGGTACATAACTCTATGACCTATACATATAACAATCCTACATGGCGAGCTTCCGAAATATTTAGACGGTTCTCAATATCTATGAATCTTTTACAGCAACCAAACTGAATTTTTTTTATGTTCATAGAGACTATGAACATATGTTCATCTATAGGACTTTCAGTAACCTGGTGAGCACAAATGCAACATGGCGGCGACGCGAAGTATAAATATTTAAATGGACGTTTCTCGCGAATTAACTATCCGAGTGCCGTGAAACGTTGCACGTTAAATGCTTATACAAATGTTGATCCACTGGCATGTAATTTTAAAATCTCGTTTTTACTTCTTGTGTTCTAATCATGCGATTGAAGTTTGAATACCACACGTACACAATAATCTTAATGTAATAGTACAAAAAGAAATCCATCCTGGCGACCATATGAAATATTTAGACGGTTCTCAATATCTACGAATCTGTTACAGCAATTAAACTGAAATTTTGTATGTTGATAGTGGCAATTAACATGAGCAGGATATATGAAAATAGGCTGTATAGTTCTTCACGGAACTACTTGTTCTATGTAGTAAAATTTAAATAACCTTTCTTAAATATTGAACACCCATCGTTTAACGTCCTCATACTACTGTACATTTAAAAATGAACAATAGTATGCTAAAAATACATCGAACTTGGTAGCAATTGTCATATACGCAGTAAGTAATATTGTGCAAACTACGTATCATGTCATGATTAAGAGTAAATTAACAAAACAAACTGTAATCATTTCAACTAATAATAACAAAACAATTTTAAACACGTCAATATTTCAAAGTTTATGCCGTATCTTGTGAGGGGTTTCACCTAGCAACACCGAGATTGGTAACCAGCGAGCTCTTGTTGTCAATTTGGGGACCCACAAAGGAGTAGCGAATGGCACGCTACTAAATTCTTATCTAGTGCACCTGCGGTACTTAACTGCAAGACGAAAACGCTCAACAGCCTTTCACCTACCTATAAAGGCTTCCAAAAAGTTTATATCATGGCCAAGAAATTAAAATTCAGGTATATATATAGGGTTACGCTGTGTCTTTTGCGGGGTTTAATTGATTGTGAAAGAAGAAATACCAATTTCAATCAAATATGTTAGCGCAAATGACTAGTGAGATTTATAAGGCAAACTTAATAAACTAATGCGAGAGTCGGTAGAATATGTCAGAGTAGTCTGCGATTTTTGGTTGCACAAAATGGTAGAAAACTACGAAAAGCAGTTAAATATGTGCAAACAGAAGAATTCAACTAACAAAAAATAAATCTCTAAACAGCAAGAAAGCATACCGTACAAAATAGAAACAATCATACCTTGGTAAACCGACATAACTATCCAAATACTCACATACAATAAGCGTCGCAGAGACAATAAAATTAGACTCTAAATCACACCTCGTTTCGGACCCCACAATCTACCTATATAAATAATACAGTTCATGTTCGCGTGTATCAATGCAAGAGAAATATTCGGTGGGAACCACGAACCCCACGTTTTAAGGCCCTAAAACGAACGGTGTTCGAGATATTTCAAGAAAACTATACCCGCTCTGCGAAATTGATAAACGATGTCATGCCAACGCCATTTCACGAGGTCTCATTCTGTTTTCATTCAGTCTCTGTAAGAGATAATATTTGCATGAATAAATAACAGACTGTTAAACAGATAGACGTCAGTGTCGAGAATTTCGTATTGTACCCGTTCGTCCTGGGGATGCGATGACCCATCTGCTATTACATCGCATTCCTGGATTTCCAGAACAGAGCGGAGTTAAATGAACATGAAGTCAAATAAGGAATGTGTCGGAAATTCAGTTGAAATATCACAAAAGCAGAGGGTAACACGAGATAAAGTATCTCCAGGGTCGTTACGGGTTTAAATTTAATAAGAAAATACAAATATAAATGGGCGCCACCAACTGAATCCCTAGCAAACCACATCCTTCCTGGTTAAGCCTTAATTAAGACAAGGAAAGAAATAGGAAAATCACATCACCATCAGATCACAACGAAGATAAAAACAAATTTATTCAACTTTGATAGTCAGACAGACATATTAAACACTCATCCTACCTAAGAGCATGGTCGAATGCCAACGTTAAATTGTCATTGTCCAGAAAATCGAACCTTCTCTATTCTACTCAAAGTGTATTTTATCCACATAAAATAGGAAAATTTTCTAAAGTTCACTTGGGTCCTCAGGATCACCGTAGCACTATGTCTATGCGTCACTGACATTCGTGATACCTGAGACCTAACTTCTCTTTAAGTTAACATCATGAATGTGGATGTAAAAATTATAATTAATCTGTCTAAACACATATATTCTAATCACATATTTTAAATATCACCTATTTTATGGCTTGAATGGCATTATTCAAATGCTGAATATGTTAGTAAATGCTCCTATAAATCGAATAATTAATTTACATTATTTACACTGTCATTAATAATTGCTTGTCTGTGCATCACAGAAAATCCACTACTCATTGGTTATAATCATCATCATCATCAAAATTAAATATTTCTCACATTAGTTCTCATTTCAAAATTCAATATATATTCAAGTCAGAATAATTAATTCATTATCATCAAATCATTTAAATGAATATTATAATCATCAATTCTTTATACTCTCTAATTATTCACACACACTCATTTCATCATCTCATTCAGATTAAATCATCTTAAATCATCCATATAAATTGTTTAATTCATCAACTCAAGTTGCAATTCTTCAAATCATTTAAATCATATCTCTCAATTAAATTTATTTAAATCCATTTAAATTTATTAATCATCAGCTTCTTTAATTAATTATCACCTTCTAATTCAGTTATTCATCATCTATTTAATCATCTATTAATTTATTTAAATCAGCTTATTTATTCAATCTTTAATTCATCCATTTATTTAATTCATTGATTTATTCTAAAATTTAATTTATCAATTTATCTAAATTTTATTCATCTGGTTATTTAGATTTTTATTTCATCGAGTCATTCAGATTTTTATTTCATTAGGTCAGATCTTTAATATGCTTAAACTTCAGATTATTATTTCATTAATTATTATTATCAGAAAATCTTGTATTATCAACATTATTTATTTGTTTAATTTCCTAAAAAATTGTTTAATATGGGTTATAGAACGTTGTCTTACAGTTTTATCACTTCCAAGTTATATCTCGTATTTAATTATCATGCCTAAAAAATATTATTGCCTTCACAAAAACACGTTGGATCTCACTATCCAAAACTTTATTATATATTCTCACTTTATCAAATACCATATTTGAATACCATAATTATTCCACATAACACCATAAATATTCAGCGCACAGCATGAATCTCAAAAATTATGCTAGACTGGGTTCGACAACCTCATGTCTGCCTCAAAATACATTAGCAATATTGCAACTTCCACTTGGCAACTTCCACAAAATTCCTATCACAAACTTCACTTAATCACGTTGCATGATCTACAAAAAATATATAACTGGCTTCAAATTATCAACGCACACAATCTCCAATAACTGTAATTAATCTGATCACATCTAGACAACTTCTTAAATAATTAGGAAAAATATTATATTAGTAATCGAAATCCAATTCAAGATCTGCTTTCAAATAGCATAAATTCTCTTAAAATTCTCTTAATTCACTTCACAGAAAAACACCTATGTGTTATAATCTCTCACATCAAAATATGTAATACTGATCTGCCTCAAAATAAATCTGACCATTAATGATTCATCTTACAAGATTCAATTACTTTAAATCCTTCTCAAAGGTATCAAACTCGATCACAAAAATGAAAGTACTCTCAAAAGAGTATAGCAACAGAATATTGGATTGGCAAACAAGATTTACAAAATGTAACCCTGCTGACATTTATTTTTATTTAATTTATTTAACAAAATTCGACTGATATGTGACTAGTAGTTTCTTGTTTGATCCTCTTACAATCTCAAGTACACTCGGATGATAAAAATGAGTTCCTCAATGGCAAGTCAGGTGAGTACCACCACGCAATCGTAAAATACGAAAGGCATTGCCCCGTAGACTATCATGATAATGCCCTGCACGATGGGTCAGGTGTGTACCACCACGCAATCGCCTAAAGCGAAAGGCCCCATCTCGTCGTCTAATGAGTGAATGTACCAGATTGGAATCAACAAGTCTCTAGTTGTCACATAAAAAGCGATAATCATTCACTTGAGTGAATAAAATCTTAATATCTCCAAACAATCCAATGGAAAAAATCCCTACTGATGAATAATACACACTCGCTAGTATGCAATGAACTGACGAAGTAATTTAAATAATCCAATTGCAGATCACGAGTTCGAAATACTCGCCACAAAAAAAACTATCCAAGAAAACTATCCTTACTGAAAAATGTCAAAACGACCAAACATCTGCTTAATTAAGTCAACCAATGGTGAGAACTTCGTATAATGGTGCCTGCCATATCATATGGTAACGCCATATTCTAGCAAAAATTGGAGCAAATAATGTCTAAGCCATGTCAAAATAATCGTAGAACTCCTACTAGAAATATATACAAGTATGCCCAGTGTTCATGAAAAAATCATATCAGAAAGTCATAACTCTTGCAGTACCTTCTCATATCAGATGTTAATATATTTCAAAGATCGTAGATTATCCTCGTGTGTGCAATAAATTTCTCTAAAGATCGACGAAAATATCGTATCACCCACCAGAATAACGATTGCCTTCATATTCCAAGTGAATCAGCTGTTGGACCTCCTCTTCTTCAGGAACCGAATCCATCGCTCTGTGGTGCCATCACGTCTCCGTCTTCGCTTACTCCGACATGATGAACTGCATGTTACCCATTACGGATACTGTCCAAATTCTTCCGCAAAAGTTCATAAACTTAGCGTACCCCATACTCTTCTACTGTGTTACGCCACTGTCCCATACAATGTTCGGTTTGCTTATGATAAAAGTCAATCTCCACAGCGGCTGAATCTCACTTGCAGAAAATAATTTTATTATAATGTGTATGAATTTCTGAAACACCCTGTAGCTGTGTTCGCAATTGAAATTTCATAATAGTTCATGAAAAAGAATTATATTAATGCACGTGCCAATGTTCATAAGTGCATATACTCGTAATAGTTCGTTTGCCTAAAAGCATTGGTGTGGGCTTGACCCCATGGTCGCTTTAAATATTCCGTTATGAAATGCATAATTTAATAAGCCGTAATGTCATTGAATATATCTAAGTTCATTTGATGTTCACAATAGCAGTATATAATAACTATCTGCCTGCACAATTCGACTACTGAATACAAGTCCAAACTCATAAAGTTGTTACAAAATGTCGAAATGAAGTTCAACTTCTTGTTTGTTGCCTGCGTATAAAATGTCGGAACCAGCACGCTCTGCTCTACTGCACTGTTCTAGAACGATCGACGCTTAAAGCTGGCCTCGCCATATCGCTTCGCTGTGCTGTCCTGTGTTACAAAATGCTGCTCGAAATAAAGTTCTCAATCTTGTTATAATGCTGTTTATTACTTTCATATTTGAAAAAGCATTGCTGTTCGCATAGCTGTAACTACGATGTTGGAAATACTATTGTTCTATCACCGGCTCTCACTTTCGCTTTCACGGCCTGTACAGCTTGCCTCGATAACCAGTCCTCGCACCGCCTACCGTGCCGCTCTTGCCTTGACTGACTGACCTACTTTCCGTTCTCCCAGCTTATGCTGCTATCAGCCCCGCTTGTTGAACTAATACTGTCGCTTTCACTCCACGCAACAAGTGCTGCACACAGCTCGACTTGCCGGACTACTACGGCTGTTCTCCGCGCAACATGTGTTGTACTCGGCCCTGCTGGCTGAACTCAAACTGCTGTCTCTAGACTGCGTTGATGAGCTCCTACTCGGCGCTGTCACGTGATGTTCCCCTACCTTCTGCGGTAATGCGTCACAAGTATAATCTCGACCACCATCATCTCGGCTATTAACACTCCAGTGGGCGCGCGGAGTACAGGTGTCCTCCAGTGATATTGTTTTGTGTGACTACAAGGGTTGGCAACACTTGTGACCTTGAGCGGCCATATACCTTTCTTGCCACTCATCCTCTGCCCGTCAGTGCATTGTCAGCTTTTATGCTCGCCTAATGTCGCCGTGACCTGGTGTTGATTTGCTCCGTGCAGAAGTGGAGGACACTTGTCCTCCGCGCGCCCACTGGCGTTACAGTCCTTTTCGGATATTGCTGTGGTATTTTCATTTCATTTCATAGTTTTGAAAGTCACAATGGTTTAATTGAAATAGTTTAAGTGTGAAAACAATAATGGCCAGTGAAAGTGACCGTGAACAGGTACGCCGGTGGCTAGAGGAGACTGAGGATAACGAGAGTTTTCTAGGTATAGAGGATGAAGATGAACGAGAAGAAGACCACTTGGAATACCACTCAGAGAGTAGAGAACATGAAATCAATGCAGAAGATGACCCGGTTGATGTTCCAGACGAATCCGAGGAAATAGAAGTGGTAAAGAAGCAGTCTCTCCTGTCTCTTTCGTCAACCCAGAGTTTTATTTGGGAAATGTTCGCACATCAAGGTGGTGCTTAGAACCTCAAGTTGCCCAGACTTCTCGTACACCCAGGCATAACATAATACCAGTTTTGCATTGCCCAGGACCTCAAGGGTCTGCGAAAAAATACTGTCACTCCAGAAACTGCGTCACAGTGTAATATTGATGATGAAATGGAGAAAAAGAATAGTTGATTGTACAAACGTTTACATAACTAAAATTCGCCCTCAGTTTGTCACAGAAAGGGATGCTAGGCCCAATATTTCCCGAGAAATTCGTGCACTGATTGGTAGACCTATTGGGGATTTGAAGGCTAGAAGAAGAAACGTATTTGAAATGTGGGATAATTCACACGGCACGGGAGTAGAGGCTGTATATGTAACCATGAGCACAAAGAGGTATTGATTTATTTTACGTTGTCTGAGATTTGATAACGTACACAACAGAGATCAAAGAAATATTATTGCTGACAAACTAGCTGCTTTTCGAGAAATCTTTGAGATGTTCGTGCTCAACCGACTACGGTACCTTACCATTGATGAACAGCTAGTTTCATTTAGAGGAAACTGTCCTTTCCGTGTGTATATGCCTAGTAAACCTGCAAAGTATGGGATAAATATCGTTTGCTATGGTTTCTAAAACAACCTTATATGCTACAAACCTTAGAGTGTATATAGGAAAGCAACCAAGCGGCCCTTTCAGAAGAAGCAACAACACGTCAGACTTGGTTTGCGATTGATGCAGCCTATTTCAGGAACCGTTAGGAATATTACCTGTGACAATTGGTTCGCATCTGTGCCCTTGGTAATAAAGCTACGGGAAGAAGAAAAAGTAACTATGATTCCTACTCGGAGAAAGAACAAAGCAGCAGTTCCCCCAAACATTCTACCTGATAAGTCAAGAGAAGTCAAAAGCAGTTGGTTTGGGTTTCAAAAAAACTGTGTTTTATATGCTTCACTAAGATGGAAAATTCGGTTATATACTTTTATTTTTTTATACTACGAAACCAATTTGTATTTTCAAACTACAAAAATTAATAAGACTTAATTTTTATAATTTTTCATTTATAACATAAAATTTATACGCATTTTAGTAACATTTATAACATAACTTACCAACCTTATACACGTTTTTGATTGATTTACCATAATTATGTATTTCCTACTTATTATTATGTAGCATACACTCTAATTTATGAAAAAAGTGTTTAATATATTCCTACCTAACCCAAAACAAAAAAGCATGATCGCTAAATATATATTTCATAGGGTAAAATGGCAAAACAAAGTGGAGGACACCTGTCCTCCACGCGCCCACTCGCGGTACGGCAAACCGCGCGCCCACTGGAGTGTTAAGTTATACAATAACTTAAGGAATTATCTGCCTTTCTTCAGGTTATCACCGTATATATTGCTTGACATTTCTTCTCTTCTGAGATGATATAATATTATGTTCCACATAGATCTTGATAATAATTCAATATTCCTCCCATAATTCCATCTGCTTGACTGGTAGTGCCACCTTTATCCTTGGCCTTCTACGTCATTTCTTAACATTCATCTCAACTCGATTTGAGCGCTATCTTTACTACTTTTCCCATAAATTTCAACTACGGCTCAATGTCAACTGGCGTAGCCGATAGCCTCAACTAGGTATCGGGTACAGTAGGAACAGTGCCACCATCTGCATAAAAGAAAAGACCCTAAAATATGGTATTGATTCTGACCGCAAAAGAGAAAAATCAGATAAAGTATGGATAAAACCAAGAAAAATACTATTTATTCATCTCATCACGTAAAGTAATGATGCCTCACCGATAATACAAGTCCCCATTCCCGTGATAACGCCCTTAAATGTAATTATAAACCTTGTGGGGCATGCAAATTCAGTGCCTTAGTCTCCTATTTACAACTTTTGTAATTAATTGGAAAATAAAAACTTCTTCGTTACTGGAAGTAATGAGAATGATCTTGCTGTATAGAGCTATAGAAGACCTTTCGTACGACATATCACACGAGTAACTCGAAGGTAAATATAATAAGGCACCCCCTGGTCCCCTTAAGTGCATTGGATGTTTTGTTGAAATTTACATCCTAAAGTGATACCGGGATGTTCTTATAGCCATTTGCAAATTTTGAACGAAATCTGTTGATCCGTTTTCAATTGATGGAGGAACAGACAGACAGACAGACAGAAGGACAAAAGTACAATTATACTGTATATATAGGGATGTCAGAAAACTGTATCATAATGAGGTCATTAAAGTACTAATTTTCATTATGAATCATTTTCTCTAACCAATCAGAAGCTCATTCATTAACCAATTAGGTAAGGATAGCTTCGCACATGCGCTCAAAATCCAACATGTTGGACATGAATTACATGATTTGAAAGTTGACATTGTGTATTGGATCAACCATTGTAGTAACTATCCCAAACACAAAGACAAATTCAGCACGAAACTATACGGTAACAAGAAAATACTATGACATTTATGAATCTACGTCCAGAAGTTAGCAACACAGCATCCTTCTGTATGAATTACCGACATGGAAAGTGCATCCTACCATATGTTCGCGTAAATAAACTGGCGAATTTGAGAAAAGGAATAGCTCTGTATTTTAATATCCCTAACCAAATTTCGTAGTAAACGTGTGATATTGCCAAGCAGACAGAGCGCATGCGTGGGTCAGAGAACTTGTAAAGCACAGATAGCAAACCCAGCGCTTGCACTCCGATCACTAAATTCAAGTGACTCAATCTCGAAGATATTTATGTTAGAACATATAATAAACTTATAATTATCGTCGAACATAAACAGTCGTAGAAGCCTCCGTGGCTTAGGCGGCAGCACGCCAGCCTTTCACCGCTGGGTCCGTGGTTCAAATCCCGGTCACTCCATATGAGATTTGTGCTGGACAAACCAGAGGCAGACAGGTTTTTCTCCGGGTACTCCGGTTTTCCCTGTCACCATTTCATTCCAGCAACACTCTCCACTCTCATTTCATTTCATCTGTCATTCATTTAATCATTGCCCCAGGGGAGTACGACAGGGCTCGTCAGCCGGCACAGTTCATATCCTCACCGCAAGATGGGGGCTTCATTCATTCCATTCCCTGACCCGGTCGGAGACTGGAAGCAGGCTGTGGATTTTCATAAACAGTCGTATGCAATGAGCCTATAATGGTAATTAAGGCACTCGTAATGAAATTATAAAGCTCGCTTCGCTCGTTTTATAAACATACCCGTGTCTTAATTATTGGCATTATAGGCTCCTCGCATAATGTACTATTAGCCAACAATGTGTATCTTCACGCGCAAAAGCTGGACAACCATAATATCGGTCCCGTAAGCTAGTAGCCGGAGTTGACACAATGTCCAAACCGGTGAGGTTTTCTATGTGTAAATAAACTCCCGGAAGTCTTAGCTCAGCACCTCAGGAATATAATATGCAGATAGTCGCTCACTGCGCACTGCCCTCACAGGGGCAAGGAAGAGCTCAAGTCTGACCTAACTGAACCACGTTTGGCATAGGAAATCAATTAATCTGATAAATTACATACCTCACAACTGATATTGGAAATAAATTCCATGAAACCGGATATTGCATTTCCTAGCACTATATCGAGAAATGGAGTATTCAAATATTGGAATATTTCCTTCATTTCATTGAGGTGATGCGTTTCACTCAATGTATTGTTCTGCGAATTCAGGATTTCATTTGATCAACGTGTATGTTCCAGCGGAACAATCGTCACTTTATAATTGGTTCCTCGTTTCTGACATAATTTTGTTAGTTGCGTGGTATTGTCCATGAGCTTTGCGTTGGCCTTCTCGCCAAAATATCCACACAGTTTAAGAATTATTATGTAGATTTGATGAGAAAGAGCACAATCCGCAATAACCAGACTATTTAATAACTATATCTTATTCAGAATAAGCAAACAAACTTGAAATCCAATCACGACTATCAATATCTCTACAAGTTGTACTAGCAAAATCGCTAAAGCTACTAAATAAGTGTAGAGATTGAAAATTGGGTACCATGTTGGACTTACAGATCATTTCGACATATCTTTTTGTTTCATATCCCCCAGACACCAAAACCACCGTCAGTTTAAAAGTTTATATATAATCTCTACTTAGTATAAAACAAAGACGCCGATTCTTGGATGTCACTGGAAATGTCAAGAACCACTGGATGGATTTTGATTCGGTTTTCACCATTCGGTAAAGGATATCTTGAGGTAGGTATCAGTAGAAATAATTTATTTATGATCAAAGGAAGCCAAGCAGTAACGATTTCAGTGAAAAAGTCGAAAAAACTGGAGTCCGTGCGCATTTTAAGCTTACGCAGGGCAAACCGTTAAACATATCTAAATACTAGCCTATGAGTGTAAGAATTGTTCAGCATGAATAATTCTACAAAGAAGTCTACGAGAGCATATCTCTATCTTCAATACATCACCCACTATAAATGTGTTTACGCTTCCATTTCTTCCAACAATCTCCATTCAATTACTGAGGCGACAGTTTACGAGCTAGCTAGGGGTGAGTATATCATCCCAGTTACAAACTAGCTAGCGGTGAGCCTATTACCCCCAGATAAGCTAGCATCAAACTGCCGTGTCGTGTTGAGTTAAGACTTCAGAGAGGAGTGGTTGAGTTTGAGATTCCCTGGAATTGCAACTCGACATTTCATCATTTCTCCTGTGAACTTTTTGTTCCGCAAAATACACAGTCAAGTTAAGATTGGACGGAAGGGAGATTTGTGTTTCATGACCCTCGCCATTCTTCAATAATCTCGTCTGACAAGAATTCGTTGCACATACATCTCCATGCAAATATATAATGAATAGTCCAGTCAGTTATTTTAACCCATCATGCCGAGACGTAAAACGAATATAGGTCTTAGTTCATTGACATCGAAAAAAAAGCGCTCATCGCGTAATTCATTCCTAACTGTTCCCGCGCGAAGCTAGTTTATATATTGTATATCATGTTCTTGTGGACACCTCAATTACCGTCATTTTGCATCAATCACTTTCCAATTTATATACAGTCTTAAAATATATTCATTCAAAATTTCGGACGAGTTTGTCAAGGACACAACGTACTCTTGCATGATGAAAAAATCGAATTTTTTTCGCCATAAAATTCTTCATTTTTTTCTGAATCCAAATATATATAGTTTGTTGGGGTGTTGATGTCTACAACTACCTTAAATTCGTTTTTCAAAATTAGCGTCCCATGATCTGAATAATACACTTTTAACTTTGCCAGCTGTTTTCCGTTAATACTCATTTTTCATGTTTGGGTACCAATAACTAGGAAACCGATTAAGATAGAGGGCTAATTTTTTCACATTAACTTGCCTAATGGAGTACTTGAATGTTAACCTATTTTCACTTCCAAAACGTAGTAGGCATGGATTGGGAAGAGAAAAATTGATACATAATTTTGAATAAATTTAAAATGAAAGAGTTCGGATATTTTGTCTTGCATTATGTACCAATAATAATGAAACAAAGTGGTTACTCATCTGCCATGATCCATTCCAAGTATGTGAAAAAAAATCAGAATATTTGATTGAAAAACAACTGAGAAATGTGTACCTGAAGCAACTTATACAACATTTTTTTGAAAATATATCTGCCCAAATTAGTATTCATTTCACACATCCTATAAAAGCAAAGTAGCACTACGTGGTCAAAAACAGCTCAGAATATACCGCTTCTTATATGTGACAAGAATCACACCTTAAACCAAGAAAATACTTAGTAAAGTGATGCCAAAAAAATAGACTTTTTCATCGTGTAAGAGTAGGCCTACGTGGTGACCTTAATGCGGTAAATCGAACCAAGGTGGTGGAAATGGGGGACTTTTTCGAAATTTGAAATATCGCTATAACTTTCTTAGTATGCGAAAAATCGAAGCCATTCAAAGTTCGCAATAACGATTTTTGATAGAACACAGCATTGACCAAAGGGGTGGAAGAATTTAGTTTTTAGAGAAAACAAGTAGATCCATGAAGAACTATACAGCCTATTTTCATATATCCTACTTATGTTAATTGCCTCTATCAACATACAAAATAATATAAGTTTGATTTCTATAATATATTCCTAGATATTGAGAACCATATAAATATTTCGGATGGTCGCCATGTTGGATTTTTATATATGTACGTCTTAGAGTTCAGTACTATTACATAAAGATTATTGTGTAGGTATATTATTCAAACTCAATCGCATGATTCGGAAAAAAAATAAAATCGAGATTTTAAAATTTCGCGCAGCTGCCATCTTGTGGTACCGAAAGCAATTGATATAAATTAGATTCCAGTGAATTAAAATTTGTATAAGCATTTACCGTACCGAGTTTCACAGCACTCGGATTGTTAAACAGCAAGAGACGTCCATTTAAATATTTATATTTCACGTCGCCGCCATATGGATTTGTGCTCATCAGGTTATTGACAGTCCTATAGGTGAACATATGTTCATAGCCTCTATGAAGATTTTAAAAAATCAGTTTAGTAGGATATAAAGGGCGGTTCTGGGGCAGGGGCTAATGGGCAAGATGGCCGCCGCGTGCAACCAGCCAATGTTATTCTTATGGAGGGGTCAGTCATAGCTGGAGCAGGGGCTAATGGGCAACATGGCCGGCACTCACTGAGACCGTTAATGACGTCACAGGAAGAGGTCGGCCGTGTAGTTGTTAATGGAATATTTATTATTATTATTATTATTATTATTATTATTATTATTATTATTATTATTATTATTATTATTATTATTATTATTATTAGGTAATTATTGATTGATCGTGTACAAACAAGACCAGCCTTATATTGACCACTTTTTGGTGTAGTGGCTAGAATTCTTGGCGGTCATTTCTGCGGTTCGAATCCCCGGCTCTGACAAGAAATTTAATTTCTGGTCTCAAGAGTGGAACGGGGTACACTCAGCCTTGTGAGGCAAAACTGACAGGATCTGGCTTTTGATTCATACAGCAGCCATTCTGCCTAACCCAAATTCACCTAACCTAACCTAACCTAACCTAAACTAACCTTACCTAACCTAACCTAACTTCAAAGTGTGAGCAAATATGAGAGCAAAAAGTGGTAGCTAAACGTGAGAGCAAAAAAGAAGTGAGAGCAAAAAGTGGGGGCAAAAGAGTGAGAGCAAATGTGAGAGCACAAGTAATAAATTTAGTTACAACCTAACCTAACCTAACTTCACCTAACCTAACCTAACCTAACTTCACCTAACCTAACCTAACTTCACCTAACCTAACCTAACCTAACCTAACTTCAAAGTCAGAGCAAAAAAAAAAAGTAAGAGCAAATGGGAGAGCACAAATAATACATTTAGTTATAGCCTAAACTAACCTAACCTAACACACAGAAACCTTATTTAAAGATTTTAGATTTTACATTTTAACGTTTTACATTTTAACATTTTAGATTTTTGATTTTTTCATTTTACATTTTTTAGATTTTACATTTTATATTTTACGAAAGGATTAAACCACAAGGTCACATACCTAACCTCACCAAACCTAACTTGACCAAACCTAACTTAAGCTAATCCAAAGGCTAATGCACTTACACAAAGTATATAAGGGCACATGCAACTATCCTTATGCTAGTCTTACAGGCTACTGTACAACATGATCACTACCCCAACCGGGGTATTTCTTCTTTTTTTTCATTTTGTTGTTTACACATTTGTCAATTTTCCAATTTCCCATTATCAGTTTTTTTTTAAATGTCACTTTTAAGTTTTTCAATTTAATAATATGGAAACATGGATTTTTCATTTTGTTGTTTACACATTTGTCAATTTACCAATTTCCCATTATCAGTTTTTTTTAATGTCACTTTTAAATTTTTCAATTTAATAATAAGGAAACATGGACTTAGCATTTTGTTATTTACACATTTATCAATTTCACAATTTCCCATTTACAGTATTTAAAATGTCAGTTTAAAGTTTTTCAATTTCATGATATAGAAACATGGATTTCCCAATTTGTTAGCCTATTTTCAATTTTGAAAAAATAGGCTTATGAGATCACCTTTTGTCCGTGTGTGTGTGCGTGTGTGTGTGTGTGTGCGCGTGTGTGTGATTCGTGTGTGTGTCCCCGCCCAATAAAATCGAAACGGCTGGAGCGATTTCACTGAAACTCGGGAAGTTCATAGCACTATTCCCGGCGACCTCCACCGTGAACTTCAAATTTTGTTACGTCTCTCCGATCCAAAATGGCGGCTGTCCGAAATATTTCACTAGCATTCAATAACTTCGAAACTATTACCGATATCGCCCTGAAATTGTGTACGGTGATAAAGGGCACTACTAGAAGTTCACCTATGAGACTTTCAAAAACCTGGTGACTACAAAACCAACATGGCAGCCAAGCGAAGTTGAGACATTTAAATAGACTTTTCTCGCGATTTAACTTTCTAAATGTAATGAAACTTGGTACAGCAAATGTTTATACACATTGTAATGCACTGGAGTCTAATTTAGTTCAATTGTTTACATAACCTCAAAATGGCGGCTGTGCGAAATATTTCACTGACATTCTATATCTCCGAAACTATTACAGATATCACCCTGCAATTTTGTACGGTGATGAAGGGTACTGATACAGGTATACCTATGTATATTTCATAAACCTGTAAAGTACGGAACGAACATGGCGACCAAGCGAATTTATAATATTTTAATAGACTTTTCTCGTTATTTAACTCTCTGAGCGCAGTGAAATGTGGTACAGTAATTGATTTTGCACATTGTAATGGACTGCCATCTAATTTAATTCAATTGCTTACATAACCTCAAGATGGCGGCTGTGCAAAATTTTAAAATTAAGTTTTAATTTCTTGTGCCGTAATCATGCGATCGAAGTGAAAGTTTGAATAATGAACCTAGGCAATAATTGTCCTTGAATGGTACATAACTCTATGGCCTATACACATAACACTCCTAAATGGTGAGCTCCCGAAATATTTAGACGGTTCTCAATATCTATGAATCTTTTACAGCAACCAAACTGATTTTTTTATGTTCATAGAGACTATGAACATATGTTCACCTATAGGACTTTCAGGAACCTGGTGAGCACAAATCCAACATGGCGGCGACGCGAGGTATAAATATTTAAATGGACGTTTCTCGCGAATTAACTATCCGAGTGCCGTGAAACGTTGCACGTAAAATGCTTATACAAAGGTTGATCCACTGGCATCTAATTTATTTCAATGGTTTGCATTATCACAAGATGGCTGCTGTGCGTAATTTTAAAATCTCGTTTTTACTTCTTGTTGTCTAATCATGCGATTGAAGTTTGAATACCACACGTACACAATAATCTTAATGTAATAGTACAAAAATAAAAATCCAACCTGGCGACCATCTGAAATATTTAGACGGTTCTCAATATCTACGAATCTGTTACAGCAATTAACCTGAAATTTTGTATGTTGATTGTGGCAGTTAACATAAGTAGGATATATGAAAATAGCCTGTATAGTTCTTCACGGAACTACTTGTTGTTTACACATTGGTCAATATACCATATCCCCAATTACAGTTTTTAAAAATATCAGTTTAATGTTTTTTCTAGTTTGTCAATATGGAAACACGGATTTTCCAATTTGTGTTTTACATGTTCATTTTGCATTAGGAGTGGAGAAAGGTGGGTAGTAATTAAAAATGTACAAGCAGTGTCCATACAATATTTTTTTATTTTAAATACATGTACACTATTTACACATAATACATTTTATATATTTTTGCTATAAATTGTACAGTTGTTTTTATTTTGTTTTCTATTTTAATTATTTTTTGATTATGAATACCATTTTTTATTTTAATTTTTTTTAATTTTTGTAGTGCTATTGTTTTATTTCCTAAATTGTTCTGTTTTATGTATTTGCTAGTTGCAGGCAGAAGATATTGATATTCATAACCTAACTCTTTAAGCATGGTCAATGATTGAGTAATGACCATAGGCATGTGTACCTATACCATCAGCATCAATCACACTTTTATCATCACCATGACATAAAGCAATTTTGTTTAGTCTTATAGATGATATGTCATGTTGTTTAGAAGCGATAATGTTCATTGGTATTCTTTTTACATTGTTTTTCAAGACACAATCCTTATAATCTTGAAAGCTTATACAATTTTTGACAACACCTTTGCTAATACCTTTAATCATTTTGATTTCTTTACCATTTATGTCTAAAGCGTACATTTTAGCTCTAAGTCCAACAAATGCTTTTATAATTTGTCCACAAGCCTCGTCCTTAAATTTCCCCCAACGTTTTCTTGTTTGATGTAGAGTAACATATGTGATTAGTAGGATAATCTGATGTGTCTAGGTGTTCTAGGAAATCCAACTTGTCTTGATATACATCTGGGGTGGTAACCAAATAAATGAACGAGTCGGTATCCATATACATGAGTTTAAGATTGTTCATTCCATAATTGGGTAGCAGGACATCATAGTGGTGGGAATACATTAGAGTTTTTGAAATATCCAGTATACACATTCCAATATATATTGGCTTATTGAATACAATGTCCCGTTTAGCCATGTGGAAAGCAGCAAGGTCAGGACCATAAATTGTTCTGTCAATAAATGTCGGCTTTGCTATTAGCTTTTCTGCCTTTTTGCTGTCAGTCACAAGACGTACGTCTATTCTTTTACGGATATTTTCCATTGTTTTTCCAAAAATAGCATTGTTGAATAATTTGTACAGATTTTTATCAAAATCATTTTTGGCTTGTTTTCGAAGGTTGTTATTAAAATCAACGTATGCCTTTAGCCAAGGTCTTTGTTTAAAATTTAACACACGATGAATTTTTATCAATTGTACTCCATGATCTAAAGCCTGTTTTAATGCCATGTAGTGAACAACATATCGCCTTCGATTTCCAAGATGAGGAATTAGTTCTTTCAGAGACGAATCCTTAGGTTGTGTACAGTCTGGTAGGAAAGGTAAATCGTTGTGTAGATCATGAAGGTCAGATGGGTAATCAATATCAACGTCTAGAATGTATCCCACTGGATTGTCTTCCTTTAGCGTTTCTAGATCAACAGTATCTGGAAAAAACCACTGACATCCGCCATAAGGAAGAGAGTGGCACATAGCCCACCCGTATTGGCTGTTGGCATCATCATAGGTAATAAACTGCGATGGTTTCTCAGAATCATAGGTTTCCATGTATTTATTGTTAGCTTCAGCATACCGATGAGACACCTCATATATGCCTCCACGTATTCCAGACTCGATTAGAAGAATCTGATCGTAATCCTGTAGCAATTCCAGTTCAATTCCTGCGTAAAGGAGCATTGCCTCGAAACTTAAACCAGGCGAAGTAAAAAAGTGTGCAGCATCCACTCGGTGTGTTTCTAGTGTTTTGTTTCTAAACGTTTCAAAGTTGTCTGCAAGAAGGAGTACTTCTGAAGTTAGGTAGAGGTCACTATATTCCCCTAGAGTTTTAATGTTGAACTGATTCCAGACATTTTTGGCATGTTCATAGTATTCTTGACTAACATCTTCTAGACTTAATTTGTTAAAGAATACCTCTTTTGGAGGTAAACACGTTTCACTTAACTTTTCCCATGAATCAATGTAATCATAACAAAATACCCCTTTACGAGTCATGAGCGATGCATTTTCTTTTCCAAAGTACTTATCTTATGTTCATGGTGGATAATCTGATGTCTTACTAGTTTATATAAATCTTTGATAAAGACCTAGTGGTTCTGTTCGGATGATGAACTTGGCAGAGGAGGTCGCGATGGTCTTGCAGCCTTTAGATGGAACAGTTTATTGTCTTCTTCCAATCCAAATACATAAATTGATGTTTCGTTGGCTTTTTCAAATTTGGTAATGTCTGCTAGCGATGTAGGAAATGATATTACTGAAAAATCATACTTGTTTTCCAGATCCTTGTATTTAATAACGCGTTTAGCATCCGTTTTAACCGTTTTTGCTAAAATGGCATACATAAAACATCTCTCGTCCTTATAGTTTTGAGGATTAATGCAGGTCTTTCTTGCTTGTATAGCTGCTGGTAATGGAATATATGTGCTTCCACGCAAGGGATTGTACTTATTTATTTTCACTCGTACTCCTTCCGCTGTTAAAAGGCCCAATTACTGCCTTTTAGATCAGATTCCTCCATTTCAGTAGTTAACTTTATAAATTGTGTTTCCAAGAAACTTCTTAATCCGTTTCCAAAAATAGGGCATGATTTCGTGTTTTAAAAGCCCGATCTGTAATTTCGTTGGTAGTTGTATGAATAAATCTACACTCAGACACAAGATTAACTTTTATCGACTTGTGTTTTGCTAGTTCTTTGTGCATTGCTTGTATTATTTGCTGTTTGGACTCTTTAAGGAACGAATTTAAATCCTTACACGTATCACATCGTATGATATAGGATTTAAGTCGACCTTCAAAAGAGGTCTCGTATTCAATAAGTCCATTTTTGTCTGGGACCATTGAAAGTTGGTAATGTTTTGTAGGCTCCACTTTTTGCCTTTTAGCTGCCGATACAACATTACAACATTCTTCATGCCGACGTCCGTTGTACACATTGTTGAATGTACTACCACAGGTCTTGCACTCATGGAATTCACCACACGATACTTCACGTCGCTTCCTATGATAGTCTCGAAGAAAAGTCTTTCCACACTCTTTATACATATAGCTAGGAATGGGTTCTTTCATTATAAATGTTGATTTCTGCAAACAGCTGCTTACTGCGTATCACACGGTTAGAGGTTGGTCGGTGAGAAGGTCTTTCACGATGTGAACACTGTAAACTGATTGTATTCTTGCTAAGGGTTCTGTCATATACCATAGTCAAGACCAACAGCTACTTACTGTGTAGTACAAGGCTGTACAATCGTTGTTTTGACAGTATTTACCGATGTGAACACTATGAGAGATAATAGTCAACTGGTGATATTCCTGCTAAGGGTCCTCTAATATACCGCTAGTTAAGGGTAACTGCTGCTTGCTGCATATGACAAGGCTTAAGACTGGTTGTTTCAATGGTCTTTCACATTGTAAACTCTGTGACAGGTAGTAGTCAACTGAAAATATTCTTATACCCTACTCAAGGTTATCAGGTACTTACTTTATATTAAAAGGCTGTACAATCATGTGTGTTAGGCACTCTTTCTTGCTAAGGACTCCAATATTCCCTACCCAGGGCTATACATGTTAGTTCTAAACACTTAGTGGTTATTTGTATATTAAATTTATATACGCAGCTTATACAAGCACGTTTTCTCACACAGTAAAACTTTGTCAAATAGCCACATGTGACACGCAAAGTATGTTTCCGCTATCTAGCGGTGACTATGGAAACTAGCTGAACGACCAGTATGGTACCTAGCGCTCCATATAAACACTACTGAACGACCAGCATGCTATCTAGTGGTCGATATCAACACCCCCACTCAATTACCAGCATGCTATCTAGCGGCCGATATTAACACTCACTCAACTCACCTAACCTAACCTGACCACGCCTGACTTGTCTACTGAACCTATCCTAATCTAATCCTAGCTAACCTCACCTGACGTGACCATACCGGTTTGTAAGCAACAACAACGACACACTAAGATTCCATGAATTCCAGAGTACTTTTAGATTAATTATCGACTCTCAACTCTTATAACTATGTGTATCCCACAAATTATAGCCCATTCTTTAAAATAAACATTTTTTGGAAAAATGTCACAAATTCCATGTTTTGTTCTAACGATTAAGGACATAAAAGCCATTGGTTCCAGTCTATATATGACTTTTTAGGATGATTAGTTTTCAAAATATAGCCTACTTTCCAAATATTTTTGGAACAATTTAAAGAATATAATATTTTTTGACTGAGAGTGGGATAGACTTACTGTCGACCAAAGTATTATGTGCACTCGAGTTTGAATGTTGTTTGTGAAGTAACCAATATACCTACATAAAATCCAATAACATAATCATTTTCGTCGTTCTATTTTACGTTAGTTCATGTAGGTTTGGGATTTTTAATTTATATTTTAATATTTTTTTATCGCAGTTGAAACACAAAAAGTGCCCATTTTTAAGCGGGTTTCAACCATGCGTCACATTTAAGAATTTTTATCTCACAAATCCGTCATCAGATCGCATCCAAATTTTAACACAACATACATTGGAATGTTGTATAACTGGTTTATTAATTTCAAAAAATTTGTGTGTCCAAGAAACAAAGTTGCTATCATTTTTGTAAGGTAACTTTTTCTCGGCTCGGGGTGGTTGGAAAATATAGCTCTTGGTCGCGTTGTAATCCTTATACATACGTAAATTAATTCACTTATTTTATATCGGTTTGTATTTGTTCGTGGAAATAAGGCATGATTCACCAGCCAGCCGCTCCGGGGTAAGCTGTACAGCGTTGCTGAGATGGAGCCCATCACTGCCGAGCGAGGCGAGGTCGTATTTCCCCGTTCAAATATAAACCGATATAAAATAAATGAATTATTTCACGTATTTTAAAGTCATAAAGCATAACTTTTTGATGTATAAGGATTACAACGCAATCAAGAAATACATTTTCCAACCACCTCAAGCCGAGAAAGCGTTACCTTACACAAATGATAACAACTTTGTTTCTTGGACACGCAAAATTTTGAAATTAATAAAACAGTTATACAACTTTCCAATGTATATTGTGTTAAAATTTGGATTCGATCTGATGACGGGTTTGTGAGATAATAATTCTTAAATGTGACGCATGGTTGAAACACGCTTAAAAACGGGCACTTTTTGTGTTCCAACTGCGATAAAAATAATAAAATATAAAATAAAAATTCCAAACCTTCATGACCTCACGTAAAATAGAACGCCAAAAATGATTATGTTATTGGATTTTATGTATGTCTATTGGTTACGTCACAATCAACCTTCAAACTCGAGTACACATAATACTTTGGTCGACAGTAGGTGTTGAAGTTCGCATATGATTTTATATGATTTTTAGTTTAAACATATAGCCTACTGTCCCAATTTACCTTTTTTGAAAATTTGAAATGTATAATGTTTTTGTCTAGGCGTGGAATGGAGTTGAGAGGCAATTATTAACCTTCGTGTAAGTAGTTTGGATTCTTGGAATTTTAGTGTGTTGTTGTTGCTTACAAACATGGCGTAAGCATTATGTTATCATAAAAAGGGCTAAGATACTTTCCAAGAACAAGAGAAATATCCTCTAAATACATTGACAAAAATTACTTGTCAAATAAGCCATTACAAATAGGGTACCACAAAATAACTTGTCAAATAAGCCATTACAAATAGGGTACCACTTTTACACCCCACTTTGCACTCACTTTTGCACCCACTTTTGCACCCTCTTTGCACCCACTTTGCACCCACTTTTCACTCACTTTCACGCCTACTTTGCACACACTTTGCACTCACTTTTACACCCAATTTGCACTCAATTTGCAACCGAACATTACATTATCTGAATAATAGAAATAGGCATGGTTGTTGTCGAGACCGAGATAAGAGCGGGGGTAATGAATTTATAGTGATAGGATCGGAAAACCCATTATCACTTTAGTAGTGACATCGAGCAAACATTTTAAAAATATATATCGTGTTTTTGACAGAGTGGGATACACATAGTTATAAGAGTTGAGAGTCGATAATTAATCTAAAAGTACTCTGGAATTCTTGGAATCTTAGTGTGTTGTTGTTGTTGCTTACAAACCGGTATGGTCACGTCAGGTGAGGTTAGCTAGGATTAGATTAGGATGGGTTCACTAGACAAGTCAGTCGTGGTCAAGTTAGGTTAGGTGAGTTGAGTGAGTGTTGATATCGGCCGCTAGGTAGCATGCTGGTAGTTGTGTGGGGTGTTGATATCGACCGCTAGATAGCATGCTGGTCTTTCAGTAGTGTTGATATGGAGCGCGAGGTACCATACTGGTCGTTCAGGTTGTTTCCATAGTCACCGCTAGATAGCGGAAACATACTTGGCGTGTCACATGTGGCTATTTGACAAAGTTTTACTGTGTGAAAAAACGTGCTTGTATAAGCTGTGTATATAAATTTAATATACAAATAACCACTAAGTGTTTAGAACTAACATGTATAGCCTTGGGTAGGGAATATTGGAGTCCTTAGCAAGAAAGAGTGCCTAACACACATGATTGTATAGCCATTTGATATGCAGTAAGTACCTGATAACCTTGAGTAGGGTATAAGAATATTTTCAGTTGACTACTACCTGTCACAGTGTTTACATTGTGAAAGACTATTGAAACAACCAGTCTTTAACCCTTGTCATATGCAGCAAGCAGTTGTTACCCTTAACTAGGGGTATATTAGGGGACCCTTAGCAGGAATATCCCAAGTGGACTATTATCTCTCATAGTGTTCACATCGGTAAATACTGTCAAAACAACGATTGTACAGCCTTGTACTACACAGTAAGTAGCTGTTGGTCTTGACTATGGTATATGACAGAACCCTTAGCAAGAATACAATCAGTTTACTACTACTTGTTACAGTGTTCACATCGTGAAAGACCTTCTCACCGACCAACCTCTAGCCCTGTGATACGCAGTAAGCAGCTGTTTTCAGAAATCAACATTTATAATGAAGGAACCCATTCCTAGCTGTATGTGTAAAGAATGTGGAAAGACTTTTCTTCGAGACTATCATAGGAAGCGACATGAAGTATCGTGTGGTGAATTCCATGAGTGCGAGACCTGTGGTAGTACATTCAACAATGTGTACAACGGACGTCGGCATGAAGAATGTTGTAATGTTGTATCGGCAGCTAAAAGACAAAAAGCGGAGCCTACAAAACATTACCTACTTTCAATGGTCCCAGACAAAAATGGACTTATTGAATACGAGACCTCTTTTGAAGGTCGACTTAAATCCTATTTCATGCGTTGTGATACGTGTTAGGATTTAAATTCATACCATAAAGAGTCCAAACAGCAAATAATACAAGCTATGCACAAAGAACTAGCAAAACACAAGTCGATAAAAGTTAATCTTGTGGCTGAGTGTAGATTTATTCATACAACTACCAACGAAATTACAGATCGGGCTTTTAAAACACGAAATCATGCCCTATTTTTGGAAACAGGCTTAAGTATTTTCTTGGAAACACAAATTACAAAGTCAACTACTGAAATGGAAGAATCTGAGATGAAAGGCAGTAATTGGGCTTTGTTAGCAGTGGATGGAGTACGATTGAAAATAAATAAGACAATCCCTTGCGTGGAAGCACATATATTCCATTACCAGCAGCTATACAAGAAAGAAAAGCCTGCATTAATCCTCAAAACTTTAAGGACGAGAGGTGATTTATGTATGCCATTTTAGCAAAACTGGTTAAAACGGATGCTAAACGCGTTAGTAAATACAAGGATCTGGAAAACAAGTATGATTTTTCAGTAATATCATTTCCTACATCGCAAGCTGACATTACCAAATTTGAAAAAGCCAACGATATATCAATTAATGTATTTGGATTGGAAGAAGACAATAAACTGTTTCCTCAAAAGGTTGTGGATCAAGAGCTGAAAGACCATCGCGACCTCCTTCTGCTAAGTTCATCATCCGGACAGAACCACTACGCCTCTATCAAAGATTTTGATAAACTAGTAAGACATGAGATTACCCACCATGAACATAAGATATATACGTGTAAACCGTGTTTTACTCACTTCGATAATCGATATGGACAACAAGGAATGGAAAAATTAAAAGAACATAGAGCTTTGTGTGTCCAGCATGATATTGCTAGGGTTGAAATGCCTATTAAAAACTCAATTGTGAAATTCTTAAATGTTGAAAAAATGCTGAGAATACCTTACGTTATCTATGCAGATTTCGAAAGTATACTCTTACCATATCAAACATGTTTACCCAATCCTGATGCAAGTTATACAGTGCCATAGCAGAGTCATGTTCCTATGAGCTTTGGTATATAATTAAACCCTCACCTGCTGTGGAACACATAAAGACAAACCTTCCAAGCCAACCTGTTATTTCACGTGGATCTGACGCTGCAGAAAAGTTTATGGACTGTTTGATCTCAATAGCTAATGAAATCGATCGCCTTTACAGCTTAAATGTTCCAAAGGCCTTAAGTGAGGATCAAGAAGCAGAGTTCCAATCTTCTGAAACCTGTTATTTGTGTCAAAAACCATTTACCAAAGAGGACTGGAAAGTTCGAGACCATAGACATATTACAGGGGAATACCGCGGAAGTGCTCACAATAACTGTAATTTGAGGTGTAAAACACGTAATCCCGTTCCTGTGTTTCTGCATAATATGAGTGGCTACGACGCAAATTTCATTGTAAAGCAATTAGGATGTACTACTGAGAGAGTGGATGTTATCGCTAACTCCAAACAAAAGTACATTTCCTTTACCAAATATGTGGGAAATTGTAATCTTCGATTGGTGGACACGTTTCGGTTAATGCCAAGTAGTTTGGAAAACTTAGTTTCCAACTTAACATCATACCCTGAAACAGACAAGTACTTTGGAAAAGAAAATGCATCGCTCATGACTCGTAAAGGGGTATTTTGTTATGATTTCATTGATTCATGGGAAAAGTTATGTGAAACGTGTTTACCTCCAAAAGAGGTATTCTTTAATAAATGAAGTCAAGAAGACGTTAGTCAAGAATACTATGAACATGCCAAAAATGTTTGGAATCAGTTCAACATTAAAACTCTAGGGGAATATAGTGACCTCTACCTAACTTCAGATGTACTCCTTCTTGCAGACAGCTTTGAAACGTTTAGAAACAAAACACTAGAAACACACCGAGTGGATGCTGCACACTTTTTTACTTCGCCTGGTGTAAGTTTCGAGGCAATGCTCCTTTACACAGGAATTGAACTGGAATTGTTACAGGATTACGATCAGATTCTTCTAATCGAGTCTGGAATACGTGGAGGCATATGCCAGGTGTCTCATAGGTATGCTGAAGCTAACAATAAATACATGGAAACCTATGATTCTGAGAAAACATCGCAGTTTATTAGCTACGATGATGCCAACAACCAATACGGGTGGGCTATGTGCCACTCTCTTCCTTATGGCGGATTTCAGTGGGTTTCTCCAGATACTGTTGATCTAGAAACGCTAAAGGAAGACAATCCAGTGGGATACATTCTAGACGTTGATGTTGATTACCCATCTGACCTTCATGATCTACACAACGATTTACCTTTCCTACCAGACTGTACACAACCTAAGGATTCGTCTCTGAAAAAACTAATTCCTCATCTTGGAAATCGAAGGCGATATGTTGTTCATTACATGGCATTAAAACAGGCTTTAGATCATGGAGTACAATTGATAAAAATTCCTCGTGTGTTAAAGTTAAAACAAAGACATTGGCTAAAGGCATACGTTGATTTTAATAACAACCTTCGAAAACAAGCCAAAAATGATTTTGATAAAAATCTGTACAAATTATTCAACAATGCTATTTTTGGAAAAACAATGGAAAATATCCGTAAAAGAATAGACGTACGTCTTGTGACTGACAGCAAAAAGGAAGAAAAGCTAATAGCAAAGCCGACATTTATTGACAGAACAATTTATGGTCCTGGCCTTGCTGCTTTCCACATGGCTAAACGGGACATTGTATTCAATAAGCCAATATATATTGGAATGTGTATACTGGATATTTCAAAAACTCTAATGTATTCCCACCACTATGATGTCCTGCTACCCTATTATGGAATGAACAATCTTAAACTCATGTATATGGATACCGACTCGTTCATTTATTTGGTTACCACCCCAGATGTATATCAAGACAAGTTGGATTTCCTAGAACACCTAGACACATCAGATTATCCTACTAATCACATATGTTACTCTACATCAAACAAGAAAACGTTGGGGGAAATTTAAGGACGAGGCTTGTGGACAAATTATAAAAGCATTTGTTGGACTTAGAGCTAAAATGTACGCTTTAGACATAAATGGTAAAGAAATCAAAAAGATTAAAGGTATTAACAGAAGTGTTGTCAAAAATTGTATAAGCTTTCAAGATTATAAGGATTGTGTCTTGAAAAACAATGTAAAAAGAATGCCAATGAACATTATCGCTTCTAAACAACATGACATATCATCTATAAGACTAAACGAAATTGCTTTGTGTTCTGGTGATGATAAAAGAGTGATTGATGCTGATGGTATAGGTACACATGCCTATGGTCATTACTCAATCATTGACCATGCTTAAAGAGTTAAGTTATGAATTTCAAAATCTTCTGCCTGCAACTAGCAAATACATAAAACAAAACAATTTAGGAAATAAAACAATAGCACTACAAAAATTAAAAAACAAGAATTAAAAATGGTATTCATAATCAAAAAATATATAAAATAGAAAACAAAATAAAAACAACTGTACAATTTAAAACACAAAAAATATATAAAAATGTATTATGTGTAAATAGTGTACATGTATTGAAAATTTAAAAAAAATATTGTATGGACACTGCTTGTACATTTTTAATTACTACCCACCTTTCACCACTCCTAATGCAAAATGATCATGTAAAACACAAATTGGAAAATCCGTGTTTCCATATTGACAAAACAGAAAAAACATTAAACTGAAGTTTTAAAAACTGTAAATTGGGAATTTGGTAAATTGACAAATGTGTAAACAACAAATTGGGAAATCCATGTTTCTATATCATGAAATTGAAAAACTTTAAACTGACATTTTAAAAACTGTAAATGGGAAATTGTGAAATTGATAAATGTGTAAACAACAAAATGATAAGTCCATGTTTCCATATTATGAAATTGAAAAACTTACAACTGACATTTAAAAAAAACTGAAAATGGAAAATTGGAAAATTGACAAATGTGTAAACAACAAAATGCAAAATCCATGTTTCCATATTATGAAATTGAAAAACTTGAAACTTACATTAAAAACAAGTAGTTCCGTGAAGAACTATACAGCCTATTTTCATATATCCTACTTATGTTAACTGCCACAATCAACATACAAAATTTCAGTTTAATTGCTGTAACAGATTCGTAGATATTGAGAACCGTCTAAATATTTCAGATGGTCACCAGGTTGGATTTTTATTTTTGTACTATTACATTAAGATTATTGTGTACGTGTGGTATTCAAACTTCAATAGCATGATTAGACAACAAGAAGTAAAATCGAGATTTTAAAATTACGCACAGCAGCCATCTTGTGATAATGCAAACCATTGAAATAAATTAGATGCCAGTGGATCAACATTTGTATAAGCATTTAACGTGCAACGTTTCACGGCACTCGGATAGTTAATTCGCGAGAAACGTCCATTTAAATATTTATACTTCGCGTCGCCGCCATGTTGGATTTGTGCTCAGCAGGTTCCTGAAAGTCCTATAGGTGAACATATGTTCATAGTCTCTATGAACATTAAAAAATTCAGTTTGGTTGCTGTAAAAGATTCATAGATATTGAGAACCGTCTAAATATTTCGGGAGCTCACCATTTAGGAGTGTTATGTGTATAGGCCATAGAGTTATGTACCATTCAAGGACAATTATTGCCTAGGTTCATTATTCAAACTTTCACTTCGATCGCATGATTACGACACAAGAAATTAAAACTTAATTTTAAAATTTCGCACAGCCGCCATCTTGAGGTTATGTAAGCAATTGAATTAAATTAGATGGCTGTGCATTACAATCTGCAAAATCAATTACTGTACCACATTTCACTGCGCTCAGAGAGTTAAATCACGAGAAAAGTCTAATAAAATATTTTAAATTCGCTTGGTTGCCATGTTCGTTTCGTACTTTACAGGTTTATGAAATATACATAGGTATACCTGTATCAGTACCCTTTATCACCGTACAAAATTTCAGGGTGATATCTGTAATAGTTTCGGAGATATAGAATGTCAGTGAAATATTTCGCACAGCCGCCATTTTGAGGTTATGTAAACAATAGAACTAAATTAGACTTCAGTGCATTACAATGTGTATAAACAATTGCTGTACCAAGTTTCATTACATTTAGATAGTTAAATCGCGAGAAAAGTCTATTTAAATATCTCAACTTCGCTTGGCCACCATGTTGGTTTTATAGTCACCAGGTTTTTAAAAGTCTCATAGGTGAACTTCTAGTAGTGCCCTTTATCACCGTACACAATTTCAGGGCGATATCGGTAATAGTTTCGGAGATATTGAATGCTAGTGAAATATTTCGCACAGCCGCCATGTTGGATTGGAGGGACGTAACAAAATATGAAGGGCACGGTCGAGGTCGCCGGGAATAGTGCTATGAACTTCCTGAGTTTCATTGAAATCGCTCCAGCCGTTTCGATTTTATTAGGGGGGGACACACACACGAATCACACACACACACACACACACACACACGCACACACACACAGACAAAAGGTGATCTCATAAGCCTATTTTTTTTTCAAAATTGAAAATAGGCTAAAAACTGAAAATGGGAATTGGAAAATTGACAAATGTGTAAACAACAAAATGAAAAAAAAAGAAGAAATACCCCGGTTGGGGTAGTGATCATGTTGTACAGTAGCCTGTAAGACTAGCATAAGGATAGTTGCATGTGCCCTTATATACTTTGTGTAAGTGCATTAGCCTTTGGATTAGCTTAAGTTAGGTTTGGTCAAGTTAGGTTTGGTGAGGTTAGGTATGTGACCTTGTGGTTTAATCCTTTCGTAAAATATAAAATGTAAAATCTAAAAAATGTAAAATGAAAAAATCAAAAATCTAAAATGTTAAAATGTAAAATGTTAAAATGTAAAATCTAAAATCTTTAAATAAGGTTTCTGTGAGTTAGGTTAGGTTAGGTTAGTTTAGGTTATAACTAAGTGTATTATTTGTGCTCTCCCATTTGCTCTTACTTTTTTTGTTTTGCTCTGACTTTGAAGTTCGGTTAGGTTAGGTTAGGTTAGGTTAGGTGAAGTTAGGTTAGGTTAGGTTAGGTTAGTTGAAGTTAGGTTAGGTTAGATTAGGTGAAGTTAGGTTAGGTCAGGTTACAACTAAGTTTATTACTTGTGCTCTCACATTTGCTCTCTCCTTTTTGCTCCCACGTTTTGCTCTCACTTCTTTTTTAATAATAATAGCCTTTATTGCAGCCAGTTGGCCATATTACATGTTACAGATATGTACACTTACTAGATACTATGGTTCGCTTCTAGTCCTTACTATAAGCCACTATTGATAAAGTTCTGTTGGGGCATGTCGTGATATGGTACCTGCCGCATTCGTTCCTACACAGCTCACATATACACCTCTCATCCGGGTCATGAAATGTCTTTCGTGAGCAGACCTTATGGTGGAACCCATGAACTGCGAGTCTCGTCACGACGTGTCTCATTTCGGATATGGGTTGCATCCATCTTTTGTCCACCATGGCATCAGTCGCGTAGAATTTCTTCGGAATGTCAAGCCTTTTGCTTTGCAGATCCTGGAGTAATTTTCTGAAGCTTTCTGTGGAAGGCAACAGTAAAAGTGACCGAAGGTCCTCTATTAGGACGTTTCTCTCGCCAGTTCATATACCAGCCGAGATTTGGCTGACTTGGAGACTCCGAGGGCTCTTTTGAGGAACCTAGATTTCACCTTTTCCAGTTCCTCCAGCTGTTTGTAGTTGAGAAACTCCCATGTTAGCTCCAGACCGTATGTTAGCACGGGTATGACCTTGGCTCGGAAGAGCATCATTGCTGTTTCCAGCGATATTTGGGTAATATGGCTTATGTCGTTTATGGCCTTCACTGCTGCGGCCGCTTTCGCTCTTGTATGTATTCTGAAGCTTCGGCCTGTTACCTGGAGCGTGAGGCCGAGGTATTTGAAATTGTTTACTTTCTTCAGTTCCTTGCCGTTGCATAGCACTTGGTCTGATTCCGCTGACCTGCCCCCGTTCCGGAAGACGACCATCTCAGTCTTGTCCTCGTTGATTGTTAGTTCGTTTTCCTGGGCCCATTCGCTTAGTATGTTGATTGCATCTTGCAAATCCTTTATCTGCTCTGAGGCGATTGCCATGTCGTCTGCGTATATATACAGTTTGGACTCAGTCGATTCCTTTATTTTGTCTCCTGCAACGTGTGAGAGCGCATTGAATAGAATGGGACTGAGGGAGTCCCCTTGAAGTACTCCATTCGTTTGTATCATCCATTTGGTTTGTCCAACTCCGTCCTGCACTTGTATATAGTTTTCTGCCAATATGTTCGATATAAGGGTCGTCAGCCTTGACCTACCTATGAATGTTTCCAGCTTATGTATCAGCAGCTTTCTGTTTACCAGGTCAAAAGCCTTCGTAAAGTCAACAAAGACTACATAGAGTTTGCCCTTGGGTTTCTCTAGTGTTGTTGTTATGTGCCGTAATAGGCTTCCTGCAGCCATAGTTGTCGATCTATGCTTCCTGAATCCACATTGCTCTTCTGGTAGTATTGGGTCTATTTTTTCGTATATTCTCGCTGTCAATATTCCTGTTAGTAGCTTTAGGGCTGCGGATTCCAGCGCTACTCCCCGGTATGAATTTGGGTCGTCAGTACTCCCTTTTCCTTTGTATAGTAGCTTGATGGTTGACTTCTTCCATTCGTTTGGTATTTGCCCGAGTTCTAAGCATTTGTTTAGTAGGGCCGTCCTTATCGGTGCCAGTTCCTCAGTAGTTTGTTTTAGATGCTCATTCCTTAGTCCATCTGGACCGGGGGATCTATTATTTCTTTTCTTCTGTATGGCCATGGTGATCTCTTCTTTTTTGATGGGTTCTGACACATCGCGTTCTTCTGGGGGCCTGGTTTCGGGTCTAGTCTCCTTTGCACAGGTGACGTTCTTGATATGCTCCTCCCATGTCTCCAATGATATGTTTGGTTGGAAGCTATGGATCTTTGGTCTCAGGGCACGGTATGGGTCTGTTTCTGCTTCTGCAATGACCGCTCTTTGCGTCTCTTCTATGAAGTCCCTTTTTTCTTTTTAATCAGTTCTTTGTAGGTTTTCCTGTGTTGTCGGTATTCTTCCAGTGCTTCTTTTTTGCTCTCACGTTTAGCTACCACATTTTGCTCTCATATTTGCTCACACTTTGAAGTTAGGTTAGGTTAGGTAAGGTTAGTTTAGGTTAGGTTATGTTAGGTTAGGTTAGGTGAAATTGGGTTAGGCAGAATGGCTGCAGTATGAATCAAAAGCCAGCTCCTGACAGTTTTGCCTCACAAGGCTGAGTGTACCCCGTTCCACTCTTGAGACCAGGAATTAAATTTCTTGGCAGAGCCTGGGATTCGAACCTCAGAAATGGCCGCCATGAATGCTAGCCACTACACCAAAAAGTGGACAATATAAGGCTGGTCTTGATTGTACACGATCAACCATTATTTACCTAATAATAATAATAATAATAATAATAATAATAATAATAATAATCTCATATCCAGTACAGAAGGAGATTCATGATGTACAGGTACGCAGAGGAGCCAACATTGACTCTGACCATTACCTAACCCGCGTCAAGGTCAAGTTCACCCCAAAGAGAACTTTCTGTAAGAAAACCCCCCTACCAAAATTTGACACAAAAAAGATCGCAGATTCTGGAGTGAAGGAAGCCTGGGAAAAAGAACATGCCAATGACTGGCAAAATTTCCACCGAAAAATCATAGAAACAGCACAAGCTCTCATTCCTTTGAAGAAGAATTCCAAACATCCTTGGTGGGATGTTGATTGTGAGAATGCACTCATTACCAGGAAATTGGCATATCAGAAATACAACAGTAAACAATCCCCAGAAAATTTACAGACTTTCCATGAAACACGAAAAGCAACCGCAAAAATTATCAGACAATCCAAGAGGAGATACCCGAAGGAACAGTTGGACTCCATTGAGGACAACTTCCGTAACTACAACGTAAGGGACTTCTACAGAACGTTTGCAGGACACACCAGAGGGTACACACCACCAAACCTTTGCTTCAGAAAATGTGATGGAAAATTAGCACTAACGAATAAGGAGAATTGCAAGGTGATGGCACAATACTTCTCTGATCTTCTCAACTGTCCAGAACCAATAGAGAGATTCTCAGAGGAAGAACCTACAGTCAAGAACGCAGACTCATTACCTCCGACACAAGAGGAAGTTCACAGGCACATAATCAAACTTAAGAACAACAGGACATCTGGTGAAGACGGCATAGTGGCCGAACTACTGAAAAACCTAGGGGCACACTCACTTATAGAACTCACACAGATTATCACTGACATCTGGACATCAGAAAAGCTACCAGATGAGTGGAAATGTGCATTGATCCACCCATTACACAAAAAAAGGCGACCGCTCTGACGTAAACAATTACAGGGGCATTTCACTATTACAAGTTACGTACAAGATCCTCTCAGCGTGCCTACTCCAAAGGGCTCGGGACCAGCTGGAACACAAGATTGGCGAGTACCAGGCGGGATTTCGTCCTGGTCGCTCCTGCGCGGAACAAATCTTCAACCTAAAAAGTATATTGAAAATCAAAGCCCTCAGGAATACTCCAGTTATATGTACCTTCGTTGACTTCAAGAAGGCATATGACTCCATTGACCGTCAGTCATTGTTCAACATCTTACACGAGCAAGGTTTGGATAGCAAGACCTTGCGATTGATCAAACAGACACTGACAGACACGACATCAAAAAAGAAATTCATGGGGGAAATCTCAGAACCATTTCAGATCAATACAGGTGTTCGCCAAGGTGACGGTCTCTCTCCGTTCCTCTTCAACCTAGTGCTGAACAAAGTTATCAAGGAATGGGAAAAAGAGCTGAGACTTCAAGGTTACTGGAGGCCAGTGCGACTAGGACGACCAAAGGACGAACTGGAGGTTGGATGTCTAGCCTTCGCGGATGATCTGGCTCTACTCTCAGATAACGAAACCACATCAATCAGACAGATAGAAGTACTTCAAGAGTGCGCCGAAAAAGTAGGACTACAGATCTCGTTCCAAAAGACAGAGTTTTTCTGTACGAAATTCGACATACAGAATTTAAACACGAAATATGGCAAGATCAATAGAGTCGCCCACTTTAAATACCTAGGTGAAGTGCTTGAACCGACGGGAAAAGAGAAAATCGCGCAGAACACTAGGTTAATGAAAATGAAGAGAGCCTTATACAAGACACAGAGTGTCTACAACAAAAAATGTCTGTCCACATTCACTAAACTTCGTCATTACAACACGGTTATTAAACCTGAGCTGCTTTATGCTAGTGAGACGTTGACGTTACACACTAAGGGCGACTTGGAAAAAATCCTCACAGAGGAAAGAAAAATAATAAGGAAAATAATTGGACCAAAGCACACAGATGAAGGATACAGGCTTCACTCCAGAGACACCACAGAGAAATTGTCCAACCTCGCAGCAGACATCAGAAAGAGGCGCCTAAAATTTTACGGCCACATCAGCAGACTCCCACAAACCAGACTCACCAACAAAATTCTTAGATACATACAGCGGCTCAAGATTACTACACCCTGGATGATGCAAGTCAAAATTGATCTAGTAAAAGCACAGGTCGACCCAGAAGACGTCATAGACAAAAACGTATTTAGACACAAAGAATACAAGAGGGAAGTGTTGTCAGAGAGAGCTGCACTTACATCCCAAAGACCAAAGTGGACCGAAGAAAGGAAGAGGGCCTTTAGAGCACGAATGAAAGAGTACTGGAAAGACAGGAAGAACAAAAAGTCATGATTGCTTCGCGTGGTCTAATAGGCCTGTAACGTGTAAAATAAAAATAAATAATAAATATTTCATTAACAACTACACGGCCGACCTCTCCCTGTGACGTCATTAACGGTCTCAGTGAGTGGCGGCCATGTTGCCCATTAGCCCCTGCCCCAGCTATGACGGACCCCTCCATAAGAATAACATTGGGCGGTTGCGTGCGGCGGCCATCTTGCCCATTAGCCCCTGCCCCAGAAACGCCCTTTATATCCTACTCAGTTTGATTGCTGTAAAGATTCGTCTAAATATTTCGGATGGTTGCCATGTTAGAATTTTACATATGTAGACCATAGAGTCATGTACTATTAGATGACGATTATGGCGTGAGTTCATTATTCAAACGTTCATTTCGATCGCATGATTAATTCACAAGAAATAGAAACTTAATTTTAAAATCTCGCACAGCCACCATCTTCAAGGTTATGTAAACAATTGAACTAAAGTGGATGCAAGTGCATTACGATGTGGTTCAATATTTGCTGTACCATGTTGCATTGCGTTTGGATGGTGATATCACAAGAAACGTCTATTTAAAAATACAACTTCGCTTGGCCGCCATGTTCGTTTTTTAGTTAGCTGGTTTTTGAAAGTCTCATAGATGCACTTTTAGTAGTGCCCTCTATCACTGAAGAAAATTTCAAAGTGATACCGGTAATAGTTTCGGATACATAGAATGCCGGTGAAATATTTTGCAAAGCCACCATGTTGGATTGGTGAGACGTAATAAAATTTGAAGGTCACGGTCGTGGTCGTCCGGAATAGTGCTATGAACTTACCGAGTTTCATTGAAATCTCCCCAGCCGTTTAGATTTTATTAGCGGGGGGGAGACACACAAATCACACACATACGCACACACAGACAGCCACACGGGCAAAAGGTGATCTCATAAGCCTATTTTTTTCATAAATGAAAATAGGCTGAAAACCGTTTACAATGGTCAATAGTCCTTTATAAATTACCAAAAATTTTGTCTGTAATAATTTTTGATATCACCCAACCTTACGCCTGGGGATGAGCAAATTGTTTTCGGAATTCTAAGAAGTTGGAGCCTCTCGTGTGCTAAACATGTGGAACATTTGTAGGTATAAAATTGGCGAATTTAGTGAATTGGAATAGGCCTCCGTGGCTTAGGCGGCAGCACGCCGGCCTTCACCGCTGGGTCCGTGGTTCAAATCCCGGTCACTCCATGTGAGATCTGTGCTGGACAAAACGGAGGCAGACAGGTTTTTCTCCGGGTACTCCGGTTTTCCCTGTCAAAATTTCATTCCAGCAACACTCTCCACTATCATTTCATTTCATCTGTCATTCATTTAATCATTGCCCCAGAGGAGTGCGTCAGGCCTCGGCAGCCGGCACTGTTCATATCCTCGCCGCTAGATGGGGGCTTCATTCATTCCATTCCTGACCCGGTCGGAGACTGGAAGCAGGCTGTGGATTTTCATTTTCAGTGAATTGGAATGAGTTTTTCTTTGTCCGGGGATATCCACCTCCGCCTTCTGGCGTATCGAGAGGGATTATTTTCATAATGGCCTTTTCTAGTGGTTTATATACTGAAATCGCGATCATCCAAACCTCCGAATTAACCGAACCAAGAATCGAAAAGGATAAAGGAATGTTGTTATTTCATTTGAGGGTCTGTACTTAAAGGCCACAATCATAAAATACGCTATTTGACCTAGTCAAAACATTCATTTTAAGATAGATTTATAGACGGTAAATGAGCGCCTACAATCGTATGATCGCTATGTAGCGCAAATAACATGTTTCCGGTTTGTCCGATATCTGTAATTGTTCAGGGTTTTACTGATGCTGACTATGGTAATGATTCAGACAGGAAATCCTACTCTGGATTTGTGTTTGGTTTTAGTGGGAATGTCTCTTTTAAAAGCAAGAAGCAACAGTCTGTAGTTTTCTCAACCATTGAAGCAGAATTTATAACCTTGGGCGAAGGTTGTACAGAAGCTTTATTTTGGGAAAACTATTATCAGAATTGAAAGTTTCGGATGAATGCATTCAAATATATGTTGGCAATAAGAGTAGGATTCTTGTTGACAATTAATTCTGGATATCACGATAGAAAGAAACACATTTATGTCTAAAACTCAGCAATTCTTCTAGGTTTGTGCCGTGTCTTGTGTGGGGTTTCGCCTAGGACACCAAGCTGGCTCATCGGCGGGCTCTTGGTGTCCCCGCCCAAACCCCCACAGGAGTAACGAACTGCGCGCTACCCCTCTTTATATAGAGTGCAACTGCACTAATTGACTGCTTGAGCTTTTGGTTCTCGCAGAGAGAGCCCGCCGATGAGCTAGCTTGGTGTCCTAGGTGAAACCCCACACAAGACACGGCACAAACCTAGAAGAATTGCTGAGTTTTAATTCACCGGCCGTGAAAGCCAGTATTTCGCTATTTTTCCGCTGTCGTTTTACCCTCCAGGATCGGCTTTTCCCACGGACTAAGCGAGGGATCCCACCTCTACCGCAGTGTCCTGGAGCTTGAGACTCTGAGTCAGGGATACAACTGGGGTGTGTGACCAGCACTACGCCCAGTTGGCCTCACCTGCAAAGCGAACAGGGCGCCTGATGAAGGGATGGGATGAGTGGGGCGGTTAGGCAAGGAAGTGGTCTGGAGGCGGCTGTAGCCTTACTGTAGGGACCATCCCGGCATTTGCCTGAAGACGAAGTGGGAAACCACGGAAAACCATTTCGAGGAATGCTGAGGTGGGAATCAAACCCCCTCAACTCATTTGGGCCACCCGAGGCTGAGTAGACCCCGTTCCAGTCCTCATACCACTTTTCAAATTTCGTGGCAGAGCCGGGAATCGAACCCAGGACCTCCGGGGCGGCAGCTAACCATGCTGACCGCTACGCTCCGGAGGCGATGAAAGCCAATATACCAACATTTATATCTGACATCATTTTGTAAAGCAAAAAATTAAGAATAAATCAGTAAAACTTGCGTAAATTGGATCAGCTGACAGATCTGGGCAGAGGAGAGGAAGAAAACGCAAAGTGATATAATGAAGAAATATTGCCCAACAGGAAAGGAATACAGTGGGTTATTTTACATGGGCCTAAGATGACCAGGATCGAGAAGAGTGGACTAACCAACCACTTGTTTGAGTTAATCATTTAACATTTTTGAACGACTTAAGGTAGGTATATGGAAGTGTTGATTGTATTCTTATGTATGCTGAATGCAGCCGGCCCCGTGGTGTTGGGGTAGTGCCCCTGCCTCTCACCACAGACCCCGGGTTTGATTCCCGGCTCTGTCTGGGATTTTGGAAACTGACGTGAGGGCTGAAACGGGGTGCACTCAGCCTCGCGAGGACAATTGAGTAGCTGTCTGACAGTGACACAGCGCCCCAGTCACGAAAACCAGGATTAACGGCCTAGGCCCTTCATGGGCTGTATAGTGCCACGGGGTTAGTTTGGTTAGGTTAGTATGTTGAATGCGCTTTACTTTGAATTAAGGGAACGTATTGGAGATTATAATTTAAAGGTTGGCACGCCCTAGATTCTTTGCAGAAGGCTACGGCCTGTTGATAGTGTTTTGATTTTATTTCTTCCAACCAACCAATAAATATGGAGATCATGCAGTCGCAAGTTCTTTTTTCTCATTACCATCTGTTTTCATTAAAAAACAACTCACATGCCATGATAATGCCCACCTCCACCCTGTGAATGTTGTATTGTAGTATTTTTTAGGATACTCAAATATGGACCTGTGTCGTAAAACAGGGGGAGAAGGTCGGAATGGTCACCTTGCTCGTGACAGAAATATGACAGGGGAGATGATGTCATAACTAGTTTCATCGTGTTTCTCGTCAATTGCTACAGAGTGTGGTAAAGCAGGTAAGATTAACGAGCATCCCTTTCAGTGGACAGTAAAGCAAACTGTCTGAGACAGATGATAAAACTGTTTTACGAAGTATCAAACGCGAGTGTAAGAATAAAAGAGTCTCTCACGGAGATAATACATTTATGTGCTACTTTTATAGCCACAAAGACAGACAAACCTTCTTGCGTAGATATTCATATTCAGGTCTCAATAATATAAAACCTCCCTTTGGGGCAACCGTGGGTCTTGAATTGTATCCAATTACCGGCGCTGGGCTCTGAATGGAGGGATGGACTGAAGCTTATATGTGATGTAGCCACAGTTAGAGCTCTACCAGGCAGAAACCAGGACAATAACCATTGTTGCCACTGTGGCCTCGAGATTGAAGAAACCTTCCCTCATGTCCTTGGGTTCTGCAATTATGGTGAAGCTCTACGTAACACAAGACATCAGTCAGTAAGATCCAACCTTGCGGAGAGTCCGAGGGATGGTGGCTTCGTGGTGCATGAAGAAGTTTCATAGCCTACAAGGAGGATAAAAAAGAAGGGTTATTGGATCCAACCGTGCGTTTTGAAACCCATGTCGAGCAGCCAGTTGAAGTGAACAATGAAAAGAAGGATATTAACGAGCCTACAGACCTTTTCTACAAGGAAAAATACCGCTTTCAAGAAATAGAAGTTGTTGGGTTATTACGGGGTCCCGGGGAACAATACCTTCTCTTTGCTGCTGCGTGTAGAAAATTTTGGATGTCAAATGCCACCATTAACAGCATGGCTCTAACAGCCCTTAAAGGATCCATTAGTATTTTGAGAATTCACTTATATACCTGAATTATGTGTATTTTAAGGCTGAATAGCTAGTTTAATTATTTATTTTTAGTTGCGGTTTGCGCACTCTTCAGGTCTTTTATTAAAATATATCTGTGTGTCATACATTTCATAGATCATTACTCGTATTTTGTTAACCTTTTAATATTTCTTCTTTCACCTTATTATGATTGTTAACCTTTGTATATTGGCAGCCTTGTAAGTTGAGGAAGCGTAAGTGATTAATAATTAATGCTAGACGCTTTTCATTCGGGCAACACAAGTGTGCCCACATTGGATTCGGCAGGGAATTCCAATTTATTTCCTAGAGCCTGAAATAAATAACAGGAATCATTTATACACATAATGAAACACTTCTCACAAAATAGGGGAATAAATTGGGGGACTGGTTTCGTTCGTCACGTGAACATCATATTGTTATGTCCGGTGTCGATTTTACCTTGAACCGTACCGGACATTCAACCTCGGCTAACCCCAGGTCATAAGAGTCAGCGCAACGGTGTTGAGGTGAGCACGCGTGCGTTGGCATGGTTTTTTGGTTTTAAGCTGCTACCTCAAGTGTGGAAGGGAACCAGAGAGGGTGAGAGCACAGACCGTGAGGCCCGTGTCGGTTGGAGTGAGAGAAGTCTGAGTGTGCGAAGTTTTGCCGATCGGGAGATCTGGCAAAGTGGGGACCGAACTCTCGTTGACCGAGGGGCACGGAGCGAACGATACTTGAGGGCACAATCTGGTGAAACCAGGTAAGAATCTACACAGCCATTTGTTTAGAGTTTAAACTTCCAGTCAACTCTTGTATCCTGGTGGCAGCTGCCTTTGCTTCCTTGAGCAATAAAGAGGGAGTCAAACCTTCATTCTCTTTTATTGGGGATCACTCCCTGATTCCCGAATCCCCTCCCCCTCCGACATCTTAGGTGTATGTGGCGTGTCAGTGATCATTGTGGAAGCTATCGGTAAGGACACGATAACGAGCCGGTACCTGAGCTTGCAGAACCCCCAGGTACTTGTTCCTGAAGAACCCCTAGTCGGCCTATAGCTTAAGACCGTACATCTTTCAAATCATAACAATATGATCTGGCTCACTTAGGCTTAACTTAGGTTCTAAGGGGCCGACTGAAAATTTGAATGTTGATAGTTTCAATTAATATAAGTAGGATATATGAAAATAGGCCATTTAGTTCTTTACGAAACTACTTGTTTAGATCTCTCTCTCTGTGGTTAACAGCCGTGAGGCTGGTTGGCAGTAGCTCGCCATTCATACCGTCTCTCAATCTTTCTCTTCAGTTCAAGTATGAGCCACAACCCATATCTTGCAGTATTTGACTCATGTACACCAGTCTGGGTCTTCCTATACAATTCTTGCCGTCTACAGTTCCCTCGATCATAAGCTTAATCAGTCCATTGTGTCATCCACGAGGTGATTCCTTCTTCTTTTTAAATATTTAAGGAAGCATCTTCTCTCTCCCACTCTTCTAAAGACTTCCTCATTTGTGACCATTTCTTTCCAGCTGATTTTCATAATCATTCTACAGCACCAGGTTTCAAATGCTAGTAGTCTTTTCCTCTCTCTCTCCTATTGTCCAAGATTCGCTGCCATATAGCGCGACGCTCCATACATAGGTCTTCAACATTTGTTTCCTCACATCAAGACTTGCAGTAAATAGGTTCTTCTTTTTATAGAAAGCGTTCTTGGCTTAGGCAATCCTACTTAGTATCTCTCTGCTGCTTCTTCCATCATTCATTATTTTACTTCCCAGATAATTAAACTCATTCACTTCTTGTATCTTTTCATTTCTTAACTCTATTGATGTCTGGTTTTCGCCATTTCTACTGCAGACCAAAATTTTTGTTTTATTTGTATTTATTCTCATAATAAATGCTTCCTCCATTATTTTGTCCATCTTGCTCAGGATCTTTTGTAAGTCTTCGTCACTTTCTGCAATTAGCGCTATGTCATCAGCAAACCTTATCATGTCAACTTTATCTCCATGAATATTCACTCCTGTGGCAAATTCTTCTCTTACTTGGTCGATCGCCTTTTGTACATATATATTGAATAGGTATGGGTAAAGGGAACAACCCTGCCGTACACCCTTTCTGATGTGTGCTGTTTCTTCCTTGCTACCACAAAAAACTATTCCAATTTCTTGGTTATAGATATTGTAGATGAGTCTTCTGTCTCTAAAGTTGATACCTGTTTGATGAAGAATGCTGAATAGAACATTCCAGTTCACATTGTCAAACGCCTTTTCAAGATCGACGAACGCTAAGAAGGTAGGTTTGCCTTTCTTCATCTGCTTCTCTATCACTTGCCTCAATGCTAAGATTGCTTCTCTTGTTCCTACTCCTTTCCTAAAGCCAAATTGATCATCAGATAGGTTTTCATCGATTTGTTTTTCTATTCTCTTCATAATAATTCTGGCGACTATTTTTGATGCATGACACACCAGACTCAATGATCTGTATTGTTTACATGACCTTGCATTTTTTTTTTTTTTTTTTGGTATAGGTACTATTATGCATTTCACAAAGTCTTCAGGCAATTCTCCAGTCTTGTAAATAGTACATATTAAGTTGTACAGTTCCTTTTTTAACTTGTCACCTGATTGTTTCAATAGTTCTAATGGTATGTTATCAACATCCAGGAGCTTTCTTTCCTTTGAGGTCCTGCAACGCCTTCTCAAACTCTTCTTCCATAATAGGTGTCCCCAAGTCTTCCTCTGTTATTTCATCTTCTTTCTCAATGGGCAAGTTAACACAGTTTCCACTGAATAGTTGTTCCAAATATTATTTCCATCTTTTCACTATCATTTCGTCATCATATATTAACTTCCCATCTTTGTCCTCAATGCTCATTGTTTTGGGCTTCCTTGTTTCAAAGAACCTCTTAATATCTTTATAGGGCATATCTATTTGTCCAGATTTCATGTTGTTATTTATGCCTGAACAGATTCCATTAAATGCTGTTCCTTGTCTTGTTTTGCCCTCTTATTTATCTTGTTCCTTAAGGTCTTGTATTTTTGCTTTTCATCATCATCATTTGAGTTTTTATACTGTCTTCTTTCCCTTATCATATCCACAACTTCTTGACTTATCCACTATTTCCTTTTTTTTCCTAAAACAGTTTCTGTTGAGTCTAAAATGCTCTTCTTTATTTTGATCCACTTCTCTTCTACTGCCAAGTGTTCTTCAATGTCTCTTATGTTATTGTTTGTTTCATCCATATAGAGTATTTGAGTGGACTCATCTTTAAGCCTCGAAGTATCCCAATGTTTATTTTATTTCTTCTTTAATCTTTTGAACTTTAATTCACAGCGTATGACGACTGAGTTGTGGTCGTTGTCTACATCAGCTCCAGGGTAACTTCTACTATCTTTCACCTGGTTCTTAAATCTTTCCTTTACTAATATGTAGTCTATTTGGGCCCTTCTTCGGTCTCCCGGAGCTTTCCAAGTGTATCTCCTCCTTGGATGGTGTTGGAATATAGTATTCGTTACAACTAATTTATGCTGTATACAAAACTCTACAAGTCTCTCGCCTCTCTCATTTCTACTCCCCAATCCGTATTTACCAACAACATTTCCTTCAGTTCCTTCTCAGACAATTGCATTCCAGTCACCAAGTAAAATAAGGTTTTCTTCCCCCTTTATTTCAGCTATAAATTCACTTAGATCTTCATAACATTTCTCTACCTCTTCATCAACCTCTTGTGTTGTCGGCATATAAACTTGGACTATCACAGTATCCTTTGGTTTAGTTTCGATCCGTACTAAAATTAATCGTTCATTATATTGCACGAATCCCTTTACTCTGTTTCCTAGTTCTTTATGCAATATAATGCCTACTCCACCATATCCTGGTTTATTATTTGCTGTACCAGAATTAATTATCCTATAATTTCCACTCCAAATGTCTCCTGCATGTGGCCATCTCATTTCTGCTATACCCAATACATGTAAATCCATCCTTTCCATCTCCATGATCAAGTTCTTTAACTTTCCAGTCTGGAGTAAGGTCCGTTCATTCCAGGTACCGATTATTCTCTGCTTATTTCTTAAATTGGCTTCTTTATCTGCCCCCCTCCGGAGATCCGAGTGGGGGATTATTTTACCTCCGGTAAAATTTACTATAGAAGCATAGGCGTAATTACGGGGTGGCAAGGGGTGGCAGTTGCCACCCCAGAATTCCCAAACCCCACTTTTTGCCTACAAACAAGTAAAAAATTAGTTTACAAACTTGGTATAATCTTGATTTTGTTTTTAACTGTATCTCTCAGGAACAATTTAATTACCCAGACAATAATAGCTTTCATTTTCAAAATGATGGCGTAAAAAGTAATAAAACCATTTGCGTGAATAATGGGACTAAGCGATTAAGCGATATAAATGTCACTAGGTGGCAACCCTGTAATATGTAATGCAAAGCAGACATCAGCTGTTGTCTGTCGTTTGCATTTTCGAAAGAGATCTACTCGTACTATTCTACCTGTAACGTGTTGCCTTCATTTTCTTGAAATTTCTAAGTTTCTTTCAGTGAACTATCTGCATCATAGGATTGGATTTCATGTACTGAGACATGGTAAGTTAAATTAATTTCAGTTCAAGTGTCTACCTATTTTATAGGTTAAGTTATAAGCCAGTTTCTTCCACAGCGCACAGAATAGTATAGTGAAGCCAGTGTCCGCAATATTGATGAGGTCTAGACTCTAGAGAAAGCAAAATCACGCGTCTGAGAACGGTCTTGAGTAAAATAAAAGACGGCCATTCACTTACACTGCGGTTTAACACGTTGACTGCGAAATTTGGCCTCATTATGTTCCCAATATGCGAACAGAGAAATGCACTAACCGCGAAAATAAAGCGCCACGAAAGTGCCGAGCGCGGGAAACTGAGACCACGCGGAATTTAAACTCGCCACAGAGTCAGCTGTCAGAGAAACATAACCTCAAACGCATAGCATAGAACAAGTCTAGTGTTGTCCAATGTGCTGTAACAAAAAATAAACAAAATATTTTTGCGTTTTTAAGTAACTTTGATAAGGTTAGATTTATTTAAATGTTTTTTTTTTAAATCCAAACAAATTTTATTTTTTTCTAAGACGTTGCTACTGAAAGAAAAATATTGTGTGCCTGCTTATTTTTGCAGTTTTCCACGTTATTTCCGTTCCTCCGTGTTCACATTATCTGCCATATCATATTACAGTTATTATTTTTTGATCTTGTTCTAACGAGAGAAAAATTGCCTCAAAACATACAGTATATTTTCACCGTTCCTCGTGTTGTGTGTCATTTTAAGCCAGCCTTATTTTGTTGTTTATAAACTGAGTCTAATTTTCCCCTCAAATTACACTAAACCCTTTTCTTGAGGTTGATACTATGGTAAAAAACTTGCAACTTGTAAAAAAAATTAACTTGTAGGCCCTATACAACTTTTTATTTACCATGAGACAGACATCTTGTAAATTTTTGAATTGTTGGTGTTTGAAAACAAGTTTAATCCCTTTCTTTTCAGGCTCAGAAGAACAAAAAGGGACAAAGTTCGTTGGTGTCTTACTTTTGCTCAGGCCCACCAAGCAAGAAGAAACAGCGTCTAGAAGATGAACCAACAGAAAAAGATTCTTTGGGACATAAGTCAGAGCCACATCAGCCTACAGAAGAAGTGTTAGGCTCCTCATCCACTCAGTCATCTACACTTACGAAGGGCAGTACTTCGAGTGAGGAAATTTTACCAAGTTCCAGCTGTTCCTCTACTGCAATTGACCAATTATTGTCAATTGGACTGATCAACAAGCGTGATCCTGCCCATGGTCCAGATATGGCCATATTGCATGTTAAAGAAGGATCATTTCAACCACAAGATTTCGTTTTCCCTAAAAAGGATGGAAGAAAGTTTAGGCGTGAATGGTACAAAATCTTTTCTTGGCTGGAATATAGTCCTCTAACCGATAAAGCATTCTGTTTTGTCTGTCGTGTGTTTTACAAGACGGAAAAAATGCTGAAGACGCTTTAACAATCAGTGGGTTTTCGAAGTGGAAGAAAGCTGTAAAAGTGTTTGAAAAACATGATTGTAGTAATTTGCACAAGACTAGTATGACTAAGTTCACCTCTCTACAAGAAGCAAATAGAAGTGGTACTGTTATTGAAAAAGTTAATGAAAAGTACTCCAAAGAAGTTGAAGAAAACCGATTGTATTTAGGAGCTTTGTGTGAATCGTTAATATTTTGTGGCAGGCAATCCATTGCTCTCAGAGGACATGATGAATCAGCAGAATCAAAGAACAGAGGAAACTTTTTGGAGCTGATGGAGCTTCGTTCTAAAGATAGTGATTTGATCAAGAAGTTCTTCACTGAGCATCGAAAGAATTTTCAGTACACTTCAGCGACTTTACAGAATGAGTTACTGTTCATTATTGGAGAACAAATCAAGCTGCACATTGCCAAAGAAGTTAAAGAGTCCAAAGTGTTTGCCGTTATAGCTGATGAGACTCAAGACATAGGAAAGCATGAGTAAGTAGCTGTCGTTTTCAGGCATGTCAACGACAAATTACAAGTTTATGAGTCGTTTGTAGGGTTTTATCGAGCCAAAAAAAAACTGATGGTGAAACTCTGGCAAATGAACTAAAGAATATTTTGATTTCACTGGATTTGAATATTAAAAATCTGCGTGCTCAGTGCTACGATGGGGCCTCAAACATGAGGGGTCCATATAAAGGAGTGGCAGCTAGAATTATGGAAGAAGCCCCAACAGCAATGTATATTCACTGCAATGCACATATATTAAATTTGTGCATTGTAAGCAGTTGTACAAGCGTAACATCAATAAGAAACACTTTTTTTGTGCTTCAAAGTCTTGACAACTTTATTGAGAAATCAACTAAACGACATGCTGTTTTTAAACAAATTCAAAACAGTTCCAAAAGCTTTAGTGGTGGAACTGTAACATTAAAGTCTTTAATTGTTACCAGATGGGCTTGCCGTGTTGAAGCAGTGCGGTCTTTGTTAGACAATTTCGAAACAACTTTGAACACTTTACAACAAATTGCACACATAGACCCTGATAGTGGTGGACAGGCCAATGCTTTGTTAAAGAGCATGGAGAATGTCAGCTTTGTGTTTGACTTGCTGTTACTGAGGAGAGTTCTTACGCAATGTGATGTACTGTCAAAAACATTACAAGCAAGCGATGTGACCTACGAAGTTTTGAAATCTGTCAAAATCAGCACAATTGAAGTATTACAATCCTTCAGAACAGATGAATTTTTTAATAAGTTATTTAACCACTGCCCAGAAATCTCTGAGCACTGCGGATTCCAAGCAGCACGCATGCCAAGAAGAGGGAGAATTCCATCAAACATTGGTGGTGGGGATAAAACTCCTTTTGAAACAGTGGAACAATACTACAAGGTTTCAACCCTTTGGCCAGTTATTGACATCCTGGTGCAAGAGATAGAAGCCAAGCTTCAAGAAAACAATCTAGATGTACTGAACCATTTAAGCAAAGTTCTTGGTGCAACTGACGTGGAACTTTCCAGTGTACAGTATTTGTGCAAGTACTACAGTATGGAAAGTGAACTGCTCCTCTCTGAACTAAGATGTTTTACAACATGGATGAGTTCAAAAAGAAAAAGAGTATTCAAGAAAGAGCTGACCTTGTGGTAAAAAAATCTTTGAAAAGTGTGTTCCCTCTTCTTTTTGAACTGCTCCGCTTATATTTTACAATTCCCATGCACTCAGCATCCTGTGAAAGGTCTTTTTCATGTCTAAGGAGGTTAAAAACCTACACTAGAAACACTGTTGGCCAAGAAAGGTTGTCGTCATTGGCCCTTCTGGCAATTGAAAGGAGTGTTGAAATAGATATTCCCCAAGTAATTGATGTTTTTAACTCAAAACAAAAGAGAAGGCTTCATTTTGTGTAAAATAGTTTTTGTACAACTTATGGTGTTATCAAGTAAAACTTCAATAAAGCATTGTTATTTTAGTATGATGTTTTCTTAATTTATACTTAGCCTAACTAGGGTAAGCATTAAAATTAATAATTATCAACAACAGACCAAACTTTAAAAAACTTTGTATGGATGGTATTTTTTTCAAACGATTTTGTTGTTGATGTTATTAAAAATAACATTTTTTGGTATAACTAGGCCCATAAATAATAACACAAATCATTGGTAAAAATGATTTACATTTATGCTGGTATGGTATGTAAAGCAGTTTAAAAAGTGCTTGTAAACTTCAGTTTTAACGCAAAATTTAAAAAAAATCCGGGGGATGGCCCCCGTACCCCTCTTTTGCCTGGGGGGTATTCCATACCCCCCAGACCTCCCAGCAAAACTTGCCACCCCAGTTAAAAAACTGAAATTACGCCCATGTATAGAAGCTAACATCAACTTGAGCTGCTGATACTTGGGATATCCTAATAGATCTTTAAAGTGGTTTCCCTTTGCCTTCTCCATCCTATGCCGTTGGCCAACTAGTGGCTCATCCGCCTTTAGGGGAAGTTTCCTGCCCCACGGGCTTGAGAGAGCCCTGGACCTCTACCCTCTCATCCGCTCTCTGAGGAGACCGTTGGCACTTGGTAGAAGGGGACTCCTTATTCCGGGAGTCACTCGGTGAGACATAATAATAAAGGATATATATTTTTTTTAAAGTTTCATATAAAATGTTCTATCAATACAAAAGATAATACAAAGGTAGGAATCACCAGCTACATAACCTAAAATGGTTATTGATTGATTGTCAAGTGTAAAGATCGGACACCTCACATTAACGTGCGGGTTGTCTTGGGCATTACATAGAAGGCGGTGTAGGCCCGAGTGCTCTCCATCAACGACGTTATGCGGCTTTGGAATTACAAGGCATGACCCTGTTGAAGCAAGGAACTACAAAAGAAAATATTCAATCAACGCTTCATAAACAACATGGCAGCTATCTAAGACATCGCAGTACATTCTACAAATTGAATAACATAATCTAAAAGGATATCACCATTCCTGAAGAAAATATGCACTCAAGCTAGAAAAAACATTAATGATCATTGGATAGACTTGATGATCCCTATCAAACAGCATAAAAACCAATTATAAAAACAAATATGTTGCACCAGATCGCCTCCCCCATAACAATACAATATCTAAAATTAGCATCAGTGTAGAATCGTGTATGGGTTTGAATGCCAATGGCAAAATACTAAGTCAAGACACTCTAGCATCAGTCCGGACTTTTACCAAGATCATCCAGCGCAAATCCTGATTTTTACCCAAGTCAAACCCAAGACCATCCAGTACCTACATTGGTTCTTATGACGAGTCAAACCAAAGACCCTCTAACATCAATCTTGCTGCTCACAACGAGTCGAACCCAAGACCATCCAGCCTCCAATCCTGCAACTTAACATTAACCTCGCTCCTACGTCCTCTAGCGTCCTATCTTTTCCCCCAGGGGCTCACGACTCGGGGGAAGTGGATTGGCGACCACGGGGCCCCAGCTGAGTTCCACATTACTTCCAGTTACTTGTGCCGTGCTTCTCTCCGTCTTCTTTCCTATCGACCTCCCTTGGTCCACTGTTGCTCTCTTCCGACCCCGACGGTATTAGGGTATCCGCGTTCTAGGGAGTCTTTCACTCTCCCGCCTTAATTGGCTCTTGTTTCATCTTTCCTGACACCCTCCTTCTGCGAGGGGTCAGTCTTCTTTTTATTTTCATGTTATCCCCTGCCTTCTGCACAAGGCCCTCAACGAGGCTGGGTGTATGTAGCCCCACCACATCTGTTGCACCCTGGATAGTGCTACACCCTCAGGGGCTCACGGCTGGTGAGTTAGGGAGTAGGTATATATATATATATCGTATGGTTGTACAAGTACACAAAAGTTTACAATTATTTAAATTGAAATGTCCAAATTTGACAACCATTCCAGAGCACTTGGTGTCACTTGGCGTAGAGTCTTCAGACCACCATCAAATGCACGGAGTGGGCACTCCTGAACAATGTGTTTTATAGTTTGGTCCTCCACTCCACAGTCACAGGCAGCAGATGTACGGAAACCCCATTTCTTCAAAGTGTGACCACACCTTCCTTGACCTGTTCTAATGCGGTTCAGCTTCGACCAGGTTTGGCGTGGAAGTTGGAATCCCTCAACCTTCTTTGTAGGATCTTTAACCAGGTGAGCATTGTTGGGTGGATGCTCGTTCCACATGGAGGTCATGTTGAAAGAATTGATACCTTCTAAATCAACCCAGGGTGGCTTGCGTGATTTCAGACGTGTTGTTGGTGGATCTTGCAGGGCAACATACAACAGAGAGTTCTTATCAGAAGTGGTCTTCTTGAGCAAGCTTACCTTAGCTGCTTTCCTCCTTATATCTTGCGGAGCGATATTAGCTATACTGGTAGCCATTGTGTGGGAGTAGATCTAACAGTACCAGTGATGACTCTCATGGCCTCATTGAGTTGCACATCAATCTTGGTGGTATGAGCATTGTTTTCCCATACAGGGGCACAGTATTCACCAGCAGAATACACGAGAGCGAGTGCAGCAGAACGTAGAGTATTCGCGTCTGCACCCCAGCTGCTTCCGGCAATCTTGCGAGGTAGATTCACTCTCGAGCCAAGTTTCTTCGATAACTTGATGCACTGTTGTTTGCCAAGGACCGATCCAGAGTGATTCCAAGATATATTGGATTGTAGTTATGGGGTACTTCGATTCCGTCAAAAGTAACATGCAGCTTCCTTTGGGGTTCTTTATTATTTAGATGGAAAGCAGTAACCTCAGTCTTGTTCGGGTTGGGTTGAAGTCTCCATTTATGGAAGTAATCACTCAGTTTCGTCAGATCACTAGTTGGGGTATTCTCACAGTTCATAAGGTCTTTATTTTGGATAATTAATGCTAGGTCGTCTGCATACTGGATTTTCAAGGAATCTGTGTGAGGCATGCCATGAATATATAGATTAAACAAAATGGGTGCCAAAACTGATCCTTCAGTTAGGCCATTGTTTAATGTCCTCCACCTGCTAGTTTGCCCATTCAGGAACACCCTAAAACGCCTGTCAGAGAGCATGTTGTTCATTAAAAGTGCCAACTTTTGACATGGGATGATTTCAATAAACTTGGACATCAAGCCCTCCCTCCACACAGTGTCGTAAGCTGCTGGGAGATACACAAAAACCGCAGCTGATTTTAGACCTCGTTGAAATCCAGCTTCTACTATAGTTGTCAATGTTAGGATCTGGTCGCAGCAACTCCATTGTTTCCTAAAGCCACCTTGTTCGATGGGGATGATTTGATCAACGGCCTCTTGAATGCGATTTAGAATAAGCCTTTCTAGTAGCTTATAGGTCATGCTGAGTAGTGATATCGGTCGATAGTGAGAAGCATCAAATCCGTCTTTTCCCGGTTTCAGGATAGCAATTATCTTAGCCTGTTTGAACAGCTTTGGTAATTTTCCAGTTTTCAGAATCTCATTGAAAAATTCAATAAGCCACAACTTTGTTTTTGTTCCGATGGTTTTAAGAAACTCTGGATATATGCCATCAAAGCCAGCGGCTTTGTTTACCTTTAGCATACTCAAGGCTTTATCAAGTTCCTCAATGCAGAAATCACGTGAGTAGTCTGGGTGTGGTTTTAGTTGGGACTTCTTTATGTACAGTTCATTATTCACAGTTCGTGCCCGTTCTTTGTCTACTTTAGTTTTTGAAATATTCATCAGTCTGGATGCAACAGCATTAGCATTCACATGTGTAACTGTACTTGACAACCTGGGATCTGTACCAAGTTTTCTAATAAGATTCCAGGCTTTCCGGCTAGAATTTGTGAAGTTGAGTCCTGCCGTTGTTTTATGCCATTTTTCTCTTCTGTTCTTGTTCAGAGCTCTCAATAGGTCATCAGCTGTTACCTTGTCGTGAGATTCTTGATATTTGGCGTATAACTCATCGCATTCTTGGGACCATCCAGGAATGTACTCCTTCCGAAAACCACGTGGGATATATTTTCTGGCATTTGTTTTAATCGCGCCCACAAATCGTTCATAATTGGATGGGACTGGAGGAATCCATTTAACGGTATTATCTAGACCTTTCTGAAATAGTTCCCAGTTTGCAAGTTGAAAATTCCATCGAGGTTGAGGTATGGAGGTGACTAACGGAATTTCAGTACCAAAATGAAATGACTGGCCTATGCTGGCTGTGTGGGAAAGACTTGATGACTTTTCGTTGTGTCATTTCGTTATTTCCAGATCCAGATGTGATGCACAAATCAGGAGAATAATCTTTTAACCATCTGCCAGATCGGAGCGTTCCTGGATCTTTAGCATTGTACACAAGCTGGAGATCGTGCATATCCATCCATTCATTTAGAATAGCTCCATTTTGGTCTTCATTCTGATATCCCCATACATGACTGTGGCTGTTGAAATCACCAACATACACAACTGGATGACTGAAGGATCTTACAGGTGGATTTGGCCAGCTAACTTGCAGTGGTTTGTAAATATTTGAAACCGTGGTGCCGGCAACTTCTACAGCCAAAACAAAAATATCTGTCGTTCTGTCTTGGTAAGTTAGTTTGTAGTCAGTGAGATGAGATCTGACATATGTTGCAATGCCATACTGTTCATCATTTACGGCCCCAACCAGAACGTATCCGTAAATTCTACCTCTTCTGAAAAGATCAGCATCATCCTTGGTGTGAGTCTCCTGTATTGCAATAACATCTACTTCATTCTGCAGCATCAGACGTGAGAGGTATTGACTCTTAGCAGATGAAATCGATTCAATGTTCAAGTGATATATTCGTAAGCTGTTACCAATAGGAATTGATGAGTGTTCTGTGCATGGTTGGTCCTGAAAAGGACTTATCATTGGTAAGTTCTCTTGCATACTTGTTGCTGTGTAGCAGCACCTTTGTATTGAAAGAATCAGCCGGTAATTTTACAGTGTTTTTTACCGTTTCCCAGGGGACGCCCGAATGCATGTAATTAGTGCATTCTTCTGGAAGGCTTCTTTCGTGACCACCAGGGAGTAGGTGACTCCGAGGGATTCCTGAGCTGGGTCCGTTTTGTCCCCTTTTTCCTCTGACCTTGGGACGGGCCCTCTCCTCTTTCCTTTACCGATCTGCCTTTCATGGCTTCCCTTCCTTCCAAGTCCCTCAATCCTCATTCTTCTAGAGTTGGGGACATTTCTTATCTTCCTGTTTTTTATTTCCCTTATCCAATATTTGTTTACAATTTCTTCTTCTAGTCTGTAAGTCTGTAGTTAGCATTAGTTAGTTTTCATTCTCATCTCATCTCTCATTATCACCCAAACCATTAGGAGCTGATAACCTAGATGTTAGGCCCCGTTAAACAATAATTATTATCATCATCTTCGTCCTATATTGCATCTAACCATTATCTACCCTCGGGAGATCGGCTGAGTCCTGGACGACCCCGGTACAGGGTGGAAGGTCACTGAGCAGCTGCCTAATGGACACAGACAGACGGAGTGCACTGCCTTGTTTTCCTAGCCGCTCATTAAGAGTCATTAGTTCCAATTGTAACGTTCATCACTTTTATCAGGATGGCTATCTCAGCTGTGAGCATTACTGCAGATACCTTCGCAATTACTCCGGTAATTGTATTCCAGCTGCTATTTATAGCGCTACAGAAAACCCAGGTAAACTAGGCCAGGCTGAGGAGAGTAATAGCTGGCAGTTAGCGCATGGACTCAGAGATTTGCGTGTTCAGAACGTCCTTTAAAACTCTAAATACTCATCCAAATGCTGTCTTCCATTTTCACACATGTACATGGCCTGGCCATGTTGAAACACCGGATCCCATGAGAACTCCGCAGTTAAGCAGCATTGGGCGTGGTTTGACCTTGGATAGAATGCCGGTTCAGTGGGACCAGGCACTGTTGGCGGGGAAAGGAGGAGTGGAAAGGCAATGGCCACCCTACCGCACGTAAACTCCGGCTGAGGATAGCCTCTTTGGAAGCACGGACCTGCCTTGGGTCAGAATACCAATTTTTTATTTTTTTAGGGGGAAGAAATGCATTTACGCACAGAGTGTCGGGCTCCTGCTCCTGAGTAGCAGACTACCGACTAAAACTCCCCCCGTTATTTCTGAACACTGGCCTGGAACCGTTTATCACATTACTTCAGGCTAGAGTCATTTTATATTTGCCTGTAGGGCACTCTTCCGTAATGAATCATCTTCAGTGGCAATCCAGATCCGACTTCTTTGTTCCGAGGATATCTTCAACAAAACTTGCTACAAGTTTCCAATGTTCTTCATTTTGTAGCATTACCGCAACAATATTGTCCGGAGATATCTCTACATCAATTTTTGCACCCATCGTCCACAAGAGAAGAAGGTGTGATTAGCACTATCTACCTCATTAACACAGTAGATACAATCTGGTGAATCCAACTTCCCCATCTTCTTAAGATAAGAACAGAAGTACCCATGGCCAGTCAAGAACTGAGTGAGATAATAACCAACTTCACCATGTTCCCTCTCTGTCCAAACCTGCACCTGGGGTGTTATTCTCCTAGTCCACTGGCTTCGGTGTCCTTGCTCCCATTTGATCGGGGCAGAATAATAATAATAATAATAATACACCTAACAGTAAAGAATAAATAATTTGAATGTTACCTGTGCCGCAATCAACTAAGAATGATGGGTGGGAAACTTGGGAAGAAGCAAAGCCATGAAAGGCAAATATAAAAGGGACATAGGAGGGGAAATTAGGGGGATAAACGGACTCAGCTCAGATATCCCTCAGAATCGATACCTCACGAACTCACCAGCCGTGAGACCTGGAGGGTGTATAATTGTCCAATGTACAGCATGCGTAGAGGGTCTACACACCCTTTCTCCTTTACATACGTAAAATGTACGTGTATGAATAATTTAACTGCTTACAATTCCCTCTATATCTGTCTCCACCCTACCATCTTCCAGCAGTGCTTCTACTGGTCTATGGTGGTGATGTCAATGCTTTTGTTATTAATGCCAATCAGTTCTAGAGGCATAATCATGGGGCAAAGAATTGCCTGGAAACTATTGTTGAATTTAACAACATATTGGTTTCTCCATGGCAATAACAAAGAGGTGGGGAATTTGATGTAGATAAGACACATCACTTCAGAGGCATTATAAAACCAACCTCATAAAAACCAGAGACAGTATAAGAGGCTGGAGAGATTACGTACTGCTACTTACGTCAAAGTAAAAGAGTTCTGTGTTTGTTAGCCTAATTTGGATTTTTGCAAAAAATGAAAGTAGACTTATGAGATCTACACAGGGCCAAAATTGTGTGTCTGTCTGTGTGTGTGTGTGTGTACTCTGAATGTCTGTCACCCCCTATCAATTCCAACACGGTGAAACCGAATTGAACGAAATTTGGTACAGAGGTAGAACTAGCAAAGGGCACCTCAGTGTCATGCTTTATATCGCCACCGTCTTGAGGGAAACGTAATGGCGGCCACCCAAATGTAAAAAGCTTAAATCAAATTACGACCAACCTAATAATCTGATCTCTACCAAATGTTACAAACATGATACCTTTGTATATGAACTATCTTTTGACTCAACTACAAGGTCATTAGCCTAATAATTTGTGGATGGCGGCCATGTATGTGTGCAAATCGATTCCCCCTATCTATTCAAACACGGTGAAACGGAATTGAACAAAATTTGGTACACAGGTAGCACTAGCAAAGGGCACCTCCTTGTCATGTTTTATATTGCCGCCATTTTGACCGAAACGTAATGGCGTCCACCCAAATGTAAAACGCTTAAATCATATTACGACCAACCTAATGATCTGATCTCTACCAAATTTTGCGACAACATACGTTTATGTGATAAGCGGTCTTTGAGCAAGCTACAAGGTGATCAGTCCGATAGTTTGCATATGGCGGCCAGGTATGTGTGCAAATGGATTACCCCTATCAATTCAAACAGGGTCAAACCGAATTGAACGAAATTTGGTTCAGAGGTAGCACTAGCATAGGGCACCTCAGTGACAAGTTTTATATCGCCATTATCTTGACGGAAACGGAACAGCGGCCACCCGAATGTTAAAAGCTTAAATCAAATTACGACCAACCTAATCATTTGATCTCTACCAAATTTTGCAACTACATACATTTTTGTGGAAAGCATCTTTTTTCTGAACTAAATGGACATCAGCCCAATAGTTTGCAGATAGCGGCCATTTATCTGTGCAAATCGATTCCCCATATCATTTCAAACACAGTGAAACCGAATTGAATGACATTTTTTTACAGATGTAGCACTAGCAAAGGGCACCTCATATTCATGTTTAATATCCGTATAGCACGTTGTATTTCAACAAACTACTACAACCAACATTCAATTATACTCCTTGAAAAGGACAAGGAATTATAACAATACCCATGCATTTAGGAGAAAGTGGGCTATATGTTCTTTACTGAACATCTTGTTGTATTTAAGATGGAACTTAGTGTATTAAACTTCTAAGACCACAGAGGATTCAGTGTATATAAATAGTGTTACATACGAAATATATATTAATTTCAACCATTTAACTAATTGGTGCCTTAGCACAAAGTTCGTAATGTACGTACATTTAACGTATTATTAGTATTAAGCATCAATTGTATAATAGTAGTATTCTATGGCAATACCATGAAAGTCCTCAGACCTGATTTAAAATTTCTTGGCAGAGCAGAGAATCCAACGCAGCCCTCCCAGACGACAGCCAAGAACGCTAGCCACTACACCACGAAGTGGCTGAACACATATACGTAAATAAAAGTTATCACGCAAATTCTCCACACACTCAACTACACGGAACTGGTAACCAAGATGTTTCTACCCTCTAAAACGAATGAAAATCAAGACCACCTCCTGCTGCAGCGCCTAGCATGATAGCCACGGTGGGTGAGTGGTTATCGCGTCGGACTACCAACCCCAAGCTTGGAAGTTCACTTCTGGCCATGATAAAGGATCTTTGAAAGGCGACAATAATCACGGCTCGCATGTCCGACGTTGTTGGCATGTTAAAGAAACCATTTTGAATTCAGTAGGCCGTGTGCATAATGACAAAATTTATCTCGGGATTTACCACTAACATAAAGTTTCTTAAATCTCTACTAGAGAGCGCTATGTGTCAATGAGCTTTGATATCTAACCTCCTTGATCTTCATTGAGTTCCAAGGAACGACAAAATTGACATTCAAGCTGCCCTCTGGGAGTAAAACAACAAAGCTTGCACCCAGCACCCGAAGCCATACAATATTATTGTTGTTATTATTATTATTATTATTATTATTATTATTATTATTATTATTATTAACCCAGAAGTCTGGGTTCAATTCCCGGCTCTGGCCAGAAAAGTAATTCTTGTCTGAAGGCTGGAACGGGGTACACTCAGCATTTTGTGAGGCAAATCTGAGAAGAGATAGCTTTCCCGTCGTTTCCCTTTTCTAATCTAGGTAAATGCGGGATTGTTCCCAATTTCAGGCCACGGCCGGTTCCTTCCCAATCCTCACCTGAATTACAAATCTTCTTCTTAAGACGTCTGCTCCGAACGGAGGGTGACGACCCACGTGTGATGTTGACATTGCTGCATGAAATGCCTCTTCGGATATCTTTCAGCCACGACTTTCTTCGTCTTCCAATAGATTTTTTCCCATGAATTTTCCCTTCAATGAATGTAGTAACTAGTACTTTTCTCCCCTCATAGCATGTCCCAAGTATCTTGCCTTTCGTTGTTTTACTATAAGTAGTACGCCAGATAAGTCTGTAGATCTCCAGCCGGTTGATCAACTTATCACATTTATATTTGTTGCTAATATACTTGAGTGAGAATCTACTTGTTTCGACTCCACACAGGTTCTCCTCGCGTCTGAGTTATTATATATTCCAATGAATGAAGACGTTGAAAAGTAGTTATTTATTGGTTAACCAACACCAAGTACTTTAAAATATATACAATGACATGAAGCCCAATTTGCTTGCCTCTGGCAGAGCGTACACAGTAATCTACATAGCTAGCAGTATGTTTGTTGAAGGGCTGTCTTGTAAACACAACTTGCTCACAGTGACCACATGGTCTGAAGTATGATTGTTGAAGAGGTCGGAGCGACCATTACATTAGCTTAAATATTAAGTTAGTTTGGTGAGGAGATGAGCCGAGAACAATCGAAGCTTACTTCGGTCATCCTAATAGAATTCACCCATAAGGAATACATCTAATTAGTTAATAACCAAAAGGAAATAAGGCTGTGGAAGGAGAGAGCAGCAGCCAATGACAATATGTATTATGGGGCGCTGGCTTTGGGCGTGTTGTACTAGCGCCTGTCTGATTTACTTGGAAACTCTGATTCTAAGAAAATATGAGTGGACAAGGAGAGTCAGGCTGCTTCTCAGGGTTGTTTACCAATTGCTAGCACCAGTCTGACTTCCCTGGAACTCGCTATCAAAGCTATGTTTTGAGAGTAAAAATATATGTCCTCTCAAAGTGTACTACATGACTTTAGTCTCAGTGAGCTTATGACATACCTTGGGCTTGGCCTGGCTACATGCTTGAGATGAGGAAGGCCAGTTATTGCTCAAGGAAATGTGTTCTGTATATTTCAAGTTTTAACAGAATTCATTCCTGGCGTTTCCAACGAAATAATAATAATAATGACAAAATGACATTTAAAACCCAAAATTAGTGGAAGACGCGGGCTGGTTATGAATATTAAGGGGGTCGCTGTGCTGGATACATGACTCGCCTGTTAACATCTCTTGATGGATGCAGTATTTTTGAATTTATCTGTTGGCACAGGCTAGATTTAAATGTGTCTTTTCACCGATCTCTCAGTCTCATTCATGGCTGTGATTATATGGAAGTAACTGAGGTACGAGTGGCGTACTACCAGTGTCTGTGGATGTTGTGAAAGGTTCTACTTGTAGGGTTGGTACTACTGTACCGACTCAGTGAGGAAAGCAATGGCAAACAACTTCACTCCTTACCTTGCTTAGTACGCCTCATTATAGTGCTCCCTTTGTATTTTGTGGGTTTCAGCCCACATAACCGATAGTGGCACTCCTTGAGGATCCAACCAGCCTCCGGGTTGACTAGCTAACAGACAGACATTTTAAGCAGAAGTTCTCTTTGCTTTTCCATCTGACAAGGACCTCGATATTCGAAACTTTCAGTGTCCATGATATACGTAGGATACATTTCAAATGCCTCAATTCGTTTCTCAGTATTTGGGTCCAAATCCAACTTTCACACCCGTAGAGGAGAAGAGAGGAAATGTAGCAACGTATTATTCTGATTCTCAGTGGTAAACAGAGGTCTGATCGTATGAGGATGTTTTTTTCATGTTTTCGGGTTGTTCTATTCTACATTTTATCGCTCTCTTTGAGTCGAATTACAAATACACACACTAATTCAATCATTACAATAATAGAGATTAACAGACAAACAAGTAGTTCCGTGAGGCAATAAATAGCCTATTTTCATATATCTTACTTATATTAATTGCCTCTATCACACAACATTTCAGTTTGATTGCTGTAATAGATTCATATATATTGAAAACCGTCTAATTATTTCGGGTGGTCGCCATGTCGGATTCTTATATATGTAGGTCTTAGAGATATGTACTACGTGAAGATTATTGTGTAGGTGTTTTATTCAAACTTCAATAGCATGATTACGACACAAGAAATAAAAATGAAATTTTAAAATTTCGCTTACTACTCATAATAAAACAACGAAAAGCAAAATACTTGGGATATGTTTTGAGGGGAGAAAAGTGGTGATGAAAATAATTGAAATGAATTAGATGCCAGTGGATTAAAATTTTCACTGCGCTTTGATGGTTAAATCGCGAGAAACATCCATTTGAATATTTAATTTTCGCGTCGCCTCCATGTTGGATTTGTGCTCACTAGGTTATTGAACGTAACATAGGTGAATTTATGTTTATGGCCTCTATACACATACAAAATTTCAGTTTGATTGCTGCCATAGATTAATAGATATTGGGAACTGTAAAAATTTTTCGTATTGTCGCCATGTTGGATTTTAATATATGTAGGCCATAGAGTTATGTACTATTAGATGAGGATTATTGTGTACGTTCATTATTCAAACGTTGATTTCGATGGCAATATTAAAACACAAGAAAATAAAAACTTAATTTTTAAATTTCGCACAGCCGCCATCTTGAGGTTATGTAAACAACTTCACCAAATTAGATGTCAGTCAATTGCAATTTGTACAGTCATTTGCTGTACGAAGTTTCACTGCGTTCGGATGGTTACGTTTTGGAGATATAGAATACCGGTGAAATATGTCGCACAGCCGCCATGTTGGATTGGTGGGACGTAATACTATTTGAAGGGCACGGTCGGGGTAGGCCATAATAGTACTATGGTCTTACAGAGTTTCATTGATATCGCTCCAGCCGTTTAGAAGTTATCATGGGGACACACACACACACACACGGACAATAGGTGATCTCATAAGCCTATTTTTTTCATAAATGAAAATAGGCTAAAATTTCCACACACACCCAAAATACTCGGAGCTAAATGGTCACGATGTCCAAGCTCCTCAAATGAAGCAACAACAAGTTCCAGGCACTTCAGTGCATGACGGAACGTGCCCTGATATTGTCATTCCTAGGCTGCTCTGTTCACAGCATCGTTCCTGGAAGTACATAAATTCCGGTTCAATGAAATTTCTCCCTTGTGACTAATTCGTAGAATGGCTTCATATAATAATAGCACGCCCATACATCGGGTGGGTTATTTATCGTTTATATTGGGAACGGGGCTCTTCGTTGCAGACCTTTATTACCTTTATTGCCTTTCCAACTTCCAATGAGATGTGCAAGTATCGTACGGATCAAATAGTGGGTAATCTGTCTAATTATAAAAGATGGTATATTGGCTTTTACGGCCAGTGAATTAAAACTTAACAATTTTCTAGCTTTGTTCCGTGTCTTGTGTGGGGTTTCGCCTAGGTCATCAGGCTAGCTCATCAGCGGGCTCTTAGTGTCCCTGCCCGGACTCCCACAGGAGTAGCGAACTGCATGCTACCTCCCTTTTTATGAAGCTCACCTGCGTTTCTTTACTGCGATAATTAAAAGCTCAAGCAGCCATAACCTACCTATGAAGGATTCCAAAAAGATGGGCTATTGGCTTTAATTATAGTTAGGGGTGGTGTTTTATCGCCAATGCGATCAAGAGCGAAATGCTTTTAATAGCTTACTCTCTTGTAATTTCACTTTTCGCGACCTGTAAACCACTTTTTAATGTATTTTGAGGAAGTGAAAAAATGCGAAATTGACTCAAAATGTGAAAATTATAGCCTACCAAACTCCTACGAAAATGTGAAATCCACGTTTCTTTAAAACATAACGTTTTTTAGACTATTTTCATTTTATGAAAAAAAATGGCTTATGAGATCACCTTTTTCCGTGTATCTGTGTGTGCCTATGTGTGTGTGTGATTCGTGTGTATGTCCCCCCGTAATAACTTCTAAACGGCTGGAGCGTTTTCAATGAAACTTGGTAAGGCCATAGCACCATTCCAGCCGACCCCTCAAATTGTATTACGTCTCACCAATCCAACATGGCGGCTGTGCGAAATATTTCTCCAGTATTAAATATCTCCGAAACTGTTACCGATATCACCCTGAAATTTTGTACGGTGATCAATGGAACTACTAGCAGTTCACCTATTAGACTTTTGTAAACCTGGTAACTACAAAATCAACATGGTGGCCAAGCGAATTTGCGACTTTAAAATAGGTGTTTCTCGCGATTTAACCAACCAAACGCAATGAAACTTGGTACAGTATATGTTTATATACACATTGTAATGCACCGACATCTAATTTCGTTCAATTGTTTACATAACCTCAAGATGGCGGCTGTGCGAAATTTTAAAATCTCATTTTACTTCATGTGTCCTAATCATGCGATTGACGTTTGAATACCACACGTACGCAAGAATCTTCATGTAGTAGTATATAAATAAAAATCCAACATGGTGACCTTCTGCAATATTTAGACGGTTCTCAATATCTACGAATTTATTACAACAATCAAACTGAAATTTTGTATGTTGATAGAGGCAATTGACATGAGTAGGATATATGAAAATAGGCTGTATAATTCTTCATGGAACTACTTGTTATTCTTTCTTTTTGCATGGAAACTTCAATAACTTCAACTATAAACAACTACGTATGTAGTAACGGGATACCAGTGGCAAGGTTTAATCCTTAGTAACTTATTTAAGGTGACACGGACTTTAAATAACCTTGTATGTATTAACGGGGAACAAGTGCTAAGGTTTAATCCTCAGTAACTTATTTAAGGTCACACGGACTTTAAATAGCCTTGTATGTATTAACGGGGAACAAGTGCTAAGGTTTAATCCCTAGTAACTTATTTAAGGTCACACAGACTTTAAATACCCTTGTATGTATTAACGGGGAACAAGTGCTAAGGTTTAATCCTTAGTAACTTATTTAAGGTGACACGGACTTTAAATTACCTTGTATGTAGTAACGGGAAACCTGTGCTAAGGTTTAATCCTTAGTAACTTATTTAAGGTGACACGGACTTTAAATAACCTTGTATGTATTCACGGGGAACAAGTGCTAAGGTTTAATCCTTAGTAACTTATTTAAGGTCACACGGACTTTAAATAACCTTGTATGTATTAACGGGGAACAGATGCTAAGATTTAATCCTTAGTAACTTATTTAAGGTGACACGGACTTTAAATAACCTTGTATGTATTAACGGGGAACAAGTGCTAAGGTTTAATCTTTAGTAACTTATTTAAGGTCACACGGACTTGAAATAACCTTGTATGTATTCACGGGGAACAAGTGCTAAGGTTTAATCCTTAGTAACTTATTTAAGGTCACACGGACTTAAAATAGCCTTGTATGTATTAACGGGGAACAAGTGCTAAGGTTTAATCCTTAGTAACTTACTTAAGGTGACACGGACTTTAAATAACCATGCTTCCAGCGGGGGGAAACAAGTAGTAAGGTACAGCGTGGCGGCGCAGTGGTTTATCTGCTTGTCTCTCAGCAAAGTGGGACCGGGTTTGATTCCCTATTAATGAATGAGAGATTTTAGAGATGAAATGTCCCGTTCGTGGTTCTAATTGCACGTAAAACGGAGACCCCATGGTTTATGATTGTGATATTAACAGTTACGTTAATCTACAAGTTTCCTTCCTTTTACATGTGCAAAGGTTTAATTCTTATGAACGCTTTTATGGTGACGCGGACTATATATCGAAATTGTTACGGAGTGAAACTAATATAATGATGATGATGATGAGAATTGTTGTTTTAAGGGGCCTAACATCTACGTTATCGGCCCCTAATGGTTTGGGTGATAGTGAAAGAGGAGATGATAATGTAATGAACACTATAACTAATACTATCTACAGTCTTACAAACTAGAAGAAGAAATGGTAAGCAAAGGATGATGATAGGCATTTATTCGTCAACGAATATATAGTATGTAAAATACAATGTTATTTGGAAGTATTACGTCGTCTCAGATGGCTGAACGGTCCAATTCTGGAAGCACACACTTAACTGCAGTGACAGCACACACCAACCCTTGCATTCGCACGTTCTTTCCTGCGGTTCCTCCTTTCTGCTTCTAGTCTTCTCCTATCTTGTTCTAATTGTTCAACTCCGTTGTATACAATTTTACGCCATTTAGTTCTATCTTCGTCTGCAGTTTCGCAGTTGACCGTATCAATTTGATACTCTTTGAAGTTATGTTTAAGGACATCCTTGTATCGTTTAAGCTGCCCTCCATGGTTACGCAGTCCATTCTTTAGTTGGGAGTACATGATTCTCTTTGTGAGGCGTGTATCTGGCATGCGGACAACATGGCCAGCCCAGCGTGTCTGATGCCTGACTACCTTTGCTTCCATGCTTGTAGTGTTGGCTTCTTCGAGGATACTAAACACAAAGGATAAGGCAAATAAAGGACAGGAGGAAAAGAAATGCCCTCAACCGTCGAAGAATGAGGAATGAGGGACTTCGAAGGAAGGAGAGCAATGAAAGGCAGATAGGAGAGGGAAAGAGGAGAGGGCCCGCCCCAAAGGCAATGGAAAACGGGAAGAAACCGGACCCAGTTCAGGAATCATTCGGGGTCGCCAACTCCCGAACTCACCAGAGGAAAGCCATTGAGGGTGTAGCAATATTCAGGGTGCACCACAAGTGGTGGGGCTACACACACCCTGCCTCCTTAAGGGCCTTGAGAGGAAGGGAGGAGATATGAAGACAAGAGATGAGGGATCAGGAAAGTTGAGACAAGGGCCAACTAACGCGGAAAAGCAGAGAACTTCCTATCCCTCGGATACCCTAATACCGTCCGGGTCAGAAAAGAACAAGAGTTGACCAAGAGAGGTCGATAGGAAAGATAACAGAGAGGAGCCCGGCACAAGCAAGTGGAAGCAATGCCGAACTCAGCTGGGTCCCATGGTCGCCAACCCACTCCCCGCTTGTTGTGGGTCCCTGGAGGACGAAACTAATACAACACAACGCACTCTGTTTTTTTTAATTCCAAGATTAAATATGTACACAAATCGCCGGAGGCCCCGGGTTCGATTCCCGGCTCCGTCAGCGATTTTCGAAACTGACAAGCGTGCTGCAACGGGGTGCACTCAGCCTCGTGAGGACAATTGAGTAGCTGTCTGACAGTGAGGCAACCAATATTAACGACTGAGGGGACCCAACGCGCTGACGACGGATCACCCCAATATCGGCAGGGCAAATGGCTGGGCATCGGTCGCTTGTTAGTCCTAGGCCCTCATGGGCTGTAGTGCCAGGGGTTACTATTATATATTATACTAGCAGAAGTACCCATTTTTCGAACGGTCGTCGGTATTAATAACCAGACGTAATCAATTGAGCTACTGTTGCAATGGTTGTCGACAAAGATAAATGATTAGTTGAAATATGCTCTGAAACTAATTTACCTAACGTGTACTTCCTGACGTGAAAATAAAATTGAAAACCTCGAAGACGAAATGAAATACACGTCACATAAAAACTGACCCTCACTGTTGTGTCAAGTGCGCAATCAGAGGAAGCCCCTTTAATAAATTATAAAGGCTTGTAGTGCATTAAAAATTCAGGTTTTTTAGCCTCCAATGGCCCAAATTCCTAAAAGAAAAAAAGAAAAGAAAAAATAAACTATTTCAATTCAGGAATTTTTGAAAATAATGTTGCTGTTTGAAGAAATAGTAGACCTTCTGTACGACACATCGCACGTTTAAGTCTTGTGAAAAAATCGAGGGTACCTCTTGACCCCCTTTAGCGCATTAATGAATTTTACACTTTTTGTTGGTTCCGTAATAACCTTATAGCCATTTGCAAACTTTCACAGAAATTTAATAAATGGAGTGGAATTAATTCTCGCAGAAATAGTTTCCAGCCACTGGCCGGGTCTGTTTGGAACACATGCCACTCCAACGTCTTCTGTCTTCCCACCATCTCTCAACCTCCACCCCTGTTCAGTCTTCTCCTCTCTTCTTCACGCTTTCTTCTATCCCTTTCCGCCACCTGTCTCTCGGTCTTCCTCTCGGTCTCTTTCCTTCCCACTTCGTCTCGTGTATCCTCCTGGGTATCCTCATATCCTCCATTCGTTTTACATGTCCATATCATCTAAGTCTAGATTTCTCTATAACATCCTGTAATGGTTCCTCCTTTATTAATTCTCTGGTCCTCTCATTTCTTATTCTGTCCATCTATGTAGTTCCAATACTGCTTCTCAAGAACCTCATCTCACTGGCCTGTATTTCGCTCTTCTCCCTTCCTTTCATAGCCCAGGTCTCCGAGGCACACGCCAGGATAGGGACATAGTACGTCCGATATATGATCTTTTTTCTGTTCTGAGGGACATCCTTGCTCCATAACATGCTTCTCACACTCCTCCGGAATGCTTCTGCCTGTCTCCCCCGCTCATTTTTTCTCTATCGTTTCTTCCACTATCTTGTATCAGGCTTCCTAGATACTTGAAACTCTCCACTTTCTTCAGCTGTTCCCCACCAATTGTTATTCCCGTTGTGGTTCTTTCCTTCTTCCTTGTTGTGATCACCATCTCACTCTTATTTATGCTAAATTTCATCCCATATCCTTGTGTTATTCCTTCCCACACGTCCAACTGTTCCTGTACCTCCTCCTTGTTTCCCCAAATCATCAAATCATCTGCAACACCATTGCTTTCATCTTTCCTTCCCCAATTACTTGTGCCACTCGGGTCATTATGTCATCCATCACCACAATGGAAAGTAACGGTGCCAGTGCACTTCCTTGTTTCAGGCCGTTTCTCTGTTCCACCCAGTCCGATCTCTCTCCTCCCACTTTCACACAGCTCACGCTTCCCTTGTGCATCTCCTTTATCCTCCTTATAGTCCATTTTTCTACTCCTCTATCCTCCAGGGACTTCCATACTTTGTTTCTGCATACACTGTCATATGCTTTCTCAGTGTCCAGGAAGGCCATCAGTAGATCTGTTCCATACTCCTAGTGCTGTTTTTGTAACTTCCTTACAGCAAAATTCAAATCCACTGTGGATCTTCCTGCTCTGAAGCCATGTGTTCTTCCCTCATCCCTCCTTCTATCTTTGTCCTCATTCTCCTTTCCAAAACTTTCTCAAACATCTTAGCACAATGACTCATTAGTTTTATTCCCCGATAGTTTCTGCATTCTGTTCTACTACCTTTCTTGAAGCTCGGGACAATTATTCCCTTTTTCCAGTCCACTGGGGTCTTCCTTTCCGTAGTGTAATAATAATAATTATAATAATAATATAAGAATATAGGGATAGGGATATAATAGACCTTACGTAGCACCCCAGAACGTGTAAATCTCGTGAAAAAATTCTAGAGTACGCCTTGACCTCCTTAAGCGCATTATATGTATTGATGAATTTTACAGCTTAATTTGGTTCCCTTATAACCTTCTAGCCGTTTGCAAACTATCTCATTAATGTAACAAATGGAATTGTATTGCGTCTTACAGCAATAGATGGACCTGTGAGATTCTGTTGCCATGGTTAACGGCTGGCTTTCTTTCATTATTGTATTAAATGAAATTAATTCTCTGGGAATATCTCAAAAACTGTTGGTTTTAGGGCCTTAAAATGTAGTCCCGAGTTTCGTTTCTCACATTGAGGGGCTGGAAGTGAGCTTTGTCTCGCCCTTCTACACCTATTTCAGCAAGTATTCTAAGGGGGTAGGCCTCCTTTTATGAGAGGTACAGAGAAGAGTTACATCAATGATTAGTGTCGTGCCTCTGAAGGATATCTGTACCAAATTTTACGTTGATCCAGCCAGCCGTTCTATTGTTACAAGGGAACAACCACTTTGTCCACAGACAGACAAACAGACATACAGACAGTCAGACAGACAGACAAAAATTTTATTTTTGCGCGCATCCGTCATAAAACAGTCTGAAACGCGTAAATAACGCAAATTTCCGTAGAAATTCAGAAAAAACAGACAAAGTTCCATTCTTAATCGCATAGTTTCATTTATTGTTACTCACTCTTACACAAACCTCTCTCCTCGAGTGAAGTGTCGAAACAGCCGTCTGTTATGTAAAAGACCATTGCAGCATAATTTTTAAAGAGCCACTAGTCAAGACGCATTTTAATTGATGATGTCAACAAGAGTAACAGCTGGCACGCAGTTAACACTGTTTATACTCACTAGCCAATGGCGTGAAAGGTCATGGCATCCATTAGTCATCTTATTCAAGGCTTCTTGTCACATTTTTGCTCACTGTTTATTTTGCCATCGCTCGAGTCAACTAGATCATGATAAAATACGTCTATCAACTCATGTTGCTATGAAGGGCTTTTTGACACGGTGGTCATGTAGTAGCCCCATGTAGTTGTGTGTGTGTGGAATTTATCTGATACGTGTAACTTGTAACATTTTGATGGTTTCACTTGTGCGTGTACTTTAAATTGGGCGTAAGTTTCCTATAGGAAGCGGTCGGATACTTTATTTACTTGCCAACCCATCATTTATCGGGAGTGGATGTGCAAAATTAGGAAAACCAATTCTAGAACAGCTGAGGTGGGAATCGAACCCTTCTCTTCTCAGGTAGACCTCACGAGACTTAGTAAACCCCGTTCCAGCCCTTAGACTGGGTTAAATTTCTTGGCAGAGCTGGGGATCTCAACGGTGACAGCCAAGAATGCTAGCCACTATGCCATGCGATGGACATAATCGTTATTTTAAAATTGGATTACCACGCCTGTATTGATAACAAATCAGCTATTAGATAGTGTATTGTACGGGGAGTACTAACGACATTGTCGGAAATAGATAATTAAGATACCTGTGTGGCTGGAACCCATGACCTCCTGCTTTTACGCTATTACCCTTACCACTGTACTTTTAATTCCTGTGTGTTTGATTCATCAATCTTAAGATTGGTTGGTTGGTTCCACAGTTTAGGGGTAGTAGCCCCGTGTACTTTGGGTAAGTGTAGAATCTGTCTGATAACTGGTGTAAAATGTGATGGCTGTATTAGTGTGTGTTATCTGTTTTTATTCAAGTAAGGACTGCAGACATTCAATTTTCAAGTAGTTCCTACTTTTGCTACCAAACGCCACCGTCCACGACAAATAGTTTTGAACATGGTTACTAGATGCCACCGCAGTCGACTCCTGGAGACGAACGTTGGAGTGTTAGCCAAATCTAACATATAATTTAGTTTAGTTCTTTAACATGCCATAAATCTATGACATGGGACCGCCGGCATTACTTCCCCTCCGGAAGAAGGCTTACTGAGGGATTTTTAACGCTATTAAAAAATCCGACGACTTTGGCTGGGTTTGAACCCGCGATCTTGGGCATAGAAGCTCAGCATGCTACCAACTATGCCTCCGAAGCCACTAAAAAAATATTAAGATTGGATTGATGCAGCACTCCTAGCCTCCCTGTCCTGAGCTAATCGTTTCACCTCTACATAGATAGCACATCCATGACAATCTCTGACCTTTGGCTACCGCTACAATTCTTCTTCCTTCCAGAACAAAGTTTGCTATTACTGGGTGTCTTAGTAAGTGTCCTACCAACCTATGTCTTCTCTTCAGTAGCACTCGCCTTAACACCTCTTCATTTGGTACTTTATCTAAGCAAGTAATCTACATCATTATTCTGTAACACCACATTTCAAATACTTCTATTCTCCTCTATTTTGTTGCAGCAACAGTCCAAGTTTCACTTCCACAGAGCGCCACACTCCAGAAAAAGGGTTTTAAAATTATTTTATAATACCTAATTACATGTATAAGGTGCGTTCAAAAAGTAACGAGCCGGAGACTGGAATGCGCAAGCCGGTAACGACATCGGCTAATCGTGGCGTGTGTAACGAGGTGTGGTTCCGACCAGAGCGTGGAAGCACACAGCCCGTCGCTAGAGGGCACGCGTGCACGTCACGTGACGATACAAAGCGAGCAGCAGCATGCATCAATCGTCCAACGCTGCTAGTCGCATTGCAAACAGTGACATGGAGGCGTCAAACGAAGAGCAAAGAGGTGTTGTTCGGTTTCTGACCGCAGAAGGAGTAGGGAGAGCGGACTTTCATCACCGAATGTCACAAGTGTACGGCGAACACTGCAAGGGTCAAGGCGTGGCACAAGCGCTTCAGGGAAGGACGGGTGTCGTTAGCCGATGATGCCCGGTCTGGAGCACCCCCCGTGCATTACAGATGGCAACGTCCAGCTGGTTGATGCACTCATACCCAGGACCGCCGAGTGGCAGTGAACACCATAGCCGCCGTGGTCGGATTGAGCTTCAGAAGTGTGCACACCATCGTGAAGGAACGACTGTACTTGCGCAAAGTGTGTACCCATTGGGTGCCCCACAGTCTTCAACCACACCAGGAAGCATGTAGAATGGCCCACTCTCTTGATCATCTGCAGCGCTATGCGAGGGAAGGGAATGGGTTCCTGGCACGAGTGGTGGCTGGAGATGAGTCATGGAGTAATCACTTCGAACCAGAATCCGAACGACAAAGCCTCCAGGAAAGCCTCCAGGGTCACCACCACCCAAAAAAGGCAAGGCCATCCACACGAGTGCAGTAAAGGTATCCTCCGGCTTGTTACTTTTTGAACGCACCTTATATTAATTCTCTATTCATAAATAGTTCGTACTGTTTGAATGCCAAATCAATTCATGATTTTTTTCAGTTTTTGTTGTTGCTTTTAGGGGATTTGTGACATTTGTCATCTTTACTTTGGCACTAACACATCCTTCACTATAACTCAGGTTATCAAACGCACATACTCACCCAAGTAGACGTGGCTAAATGATCACTATGCCCTGCCCATGAAATGAGTCAGTAACAAAAACACACTCAATAATTTAGTTAGAACCAACAGTTATACTACCCTACCAGGGAATTGTTACCGCTATAAGGATAGCGCAGCTGTTGTGTATACATTACGTCATCTCGCCTCGTTATGGCTGCAGCGAGCGGCTTGCGGGGCAATGTAGTCATAGGCTACAATGAGAACACACCGCACAACGCTCGGCCCAGCATGAATCCAACATGGCGGAGACGCGAAATTTAAATTTTTAAATGGACTTTTCTTGCGATTTAACCATCCGAGTGCGGTGACACTTGGTACGGTAAATGCTTATATAGATTCTAATCAACTGGCATCTTATTCATTTAAATAATTCTCATAACCACACGATGGTGGCTGAGCGAAATTTCAAAATCTCGTTTTTAGCCTACTTTCGATTTTTGCAAAAAATGTAATTAGATTTATGAGATCGACACAGGGCGAAAAATTGTGTGTCTGTCTGTGTTTGTGTGATTCTGAGTGTGAGTGTGTGTACTCTGAATGTCCTTCTCCCCCTATCAATTCGAACACGGTGAAACCGAATAGAACGAAATTTGGTACAGAGGTAGCACTAGCAAAGGGCACCTCAGTGTCATGTTTTATACCTTTATGTATAAAGAACTTCTGACCAACTTTTAGGTCATCAGCCCAATAATTTGCGGATGGCGGCCATGTACGTGTGCAAATCGAATCCCCCTATCTATTCAAACACGGTGAAACCGAATTGAATCAAATTTGGTACAGAGGTAGCACTAGCAAAGGGCACGTCAGTGTCATGTTTATATCGCCGCCAACTTGACAAAAACGTAATGGCGGCCACCCAAATGTTAAAAGCGTAAATCAAATTACGACCAACCTAATCATCTGATCTCTACCAAATTTTGCAACAACATACCTTTAAGTGAGAAGCGTTTTTTGCCAAGCTACAAGGTCATCCGTCCAATAGTTTGCATATGGCGGTCATGTATGTGTGCAAATCGATTCCCCTTATCAATTCAAATACGGTGAAAACGAATTGAATGGAATTTTGTACAGATGTAGCACTAGCAATGGGCACCTCATATTCATGTTTAATATCCATATAACACGTTGTACTTCAACAAGCTACTACAACCAACATTCAATTATACTCCTTAAAAAGAACAAAGAATTATAACAATACCCATGCATTTAGGAGAAAGTAGGCTATATGTTCTTTACTGAACATCTTGTTATTTCTTGTGCCCTAATCATGCGATTGAAGTTTGAATAATACACCTACACAATAATCTTCATGTAATAGTACATAACTCTATATATTAATATCCAACATGGTGAAATGAAAATCCACAGCCTGCTTCCAGTCTCCGACCGGGTCAGGAATGGAATGAATGAAGCCCCCATCTAGCGGCGAGGATATGAACTGTGCCGGCTGCCGAGGCCTGACGCACTCCTCTGGGGCAATGATTAAATGAATGACAGATGAAATGAAATGATAGTGGAGAGTGTTGCTGGAATTAAATGTTGACAGGGAAAACCGGAGTATCCGGAGAAAAACCTGTCTGCCTCCGTTTTGTCCAGCACAGATCTCACATGAAGTCACCGGGATTTGAACCACGGACCCAGCGGTGAGAGGCTGGCGTGCTGCCGCCTAAGCCACGGAGGCTTCCTAATAGCCAACATGGCGACCATACGAAATATTTAGTCGGTTCTCAATATCTACGATTCTATTACAGCAATCAAATTGAAAATTTGTATGTTAATAGTGGTAATTAACATAAGTAGGATATATGAAAATAGGCTGTATAGTTCTCTACTCGTTATTTATGTTTTGTTCATTTGGTTTTGTGTTTGTTGTTTCCTTTTTGTTTAATTTGTTTTTGTTTTGTTTTTCAATAATTAAAAAATACTCGTATTAACATTTCTTTCGTGAATTTTTCCAACTGTCAAAATTAAACCAAAGAACATTTTGGCACGATATGGGAAAAAGTTGGTTTAAGAATGAGATATGTACCGTTCGAAACCTAAAAGAACGTAAATAAATTTAGCAGAAGCAAATTTTTTATCAATGGAGGTTTTGTGCGTTCCGGAGCCCCTTAGTTAACCCTGGATAGGTGGCGCGGGGGCTTCGTAACCCCTCTAACGACGCTGACCATACGACCCGTAAAACTCGAGACGGTCCCGATTTAAAGGAGCATGACCCGGCATCCCGAATATTCATAAAAGTGACCCGATTTTCAAGTTTGAAAAAAAGAAAAATACATCTCTGAAAAATAAGCGTAATTAAACGAAAAATATGATTTGTTTAGAAATATACACGACCCTGTCCTAGTTCGTAAAGACTTCAGGCGCTTGTAAAGACTCAGTAGGATCGGCTCCCGTGGCGTAGTTGGTAGCATGCTGAGATTCTATGCCCAGGATCGTGGGTTCAAACCCGGCCGAAGTCATCGGATTTTAAGAGAGTTAAAAATCCCTCAGAATGCCTTCCTTCGCAGGGAAAGTAAAGCCAGCGGGCTCATGTCTTAGATTTATGTCATGAAAAGGAACCTTGCACTAATTACACTTGTGGAAGCAAAAATGTGTAGGTTAGTTTGATAACGCTATATTATTTCCAACGTTCGCTACTGGTTTAGGTAGCATTTGGTGGCAAAAGTTGAATTTACTTGAAACTAGATATTCAGTAAGGAACATACAGCCTCCATTTTTTCCTAAATGCATGGGTATTGTTACAACTCTTTGTCCTTTTGAATGTTGCTTGTGGTAGCTTGTTGAAATAAAACGTGATATACGGATATAGTGCTACCTCTGTACAAAATTTAATTCAATTCTATTTCACCGTGTTTGAATTGATATGGGGATTTGATTTGCACACATACATGGCCGCTATCTGCAAACTATTGGCCTGATGAACTTGTATTTCAAAAGATGCTTCCCACAAAAAGGTAGGTTGTTGCAAAATTTGGTAGATATCAAATGATTAGGTTGGTCATAATTTGATTTAAGCATTTAGCATTTGGGTGGCCGCCATTCCGTTTCCGTCAAGATGGCGGAGATATAAATCATGACATTGAGGTGCCCTTTGCTAGTGCTACCGCTGTACCAAATTTCGTTCAATTCGGTTTTACCGTATTTGAATTGATAGGGGGAATCAATTTGCACACATAAATGGCCGCCAACTATTGGGCAGATGACCTTGTAGTTTAATCAAAAGACGCTCGCCATATAAGTATATATTGTTGCAAACATTGATAGAGATGGGATATTACGTTAGTCGTAATTTGATTTAAGCTTTGAAAATTTGGGTGGCCGCCATTACGTTTCCGTCAAGATGGCGGCTACATAAAACATGACACTGAGGTGCCCTTTGCTAGTTCTACCTCTATACCAAATTTCGTTCAATTCGGTTTCACCATGTTTGAAATGATAGGGGGAATCAATTTGCACACATAAATGGCCGCCATCTGCAAACTATTGGGCAGATGACCTTGTAGTTTAATCAAAAGACGCTCTCCATGTTAGTATATATTGTTGCAAACATTGGTAGAGATGGAATATTAGGTTAGTCGTAATTTGATTTAAGCTTTGAAAATTTGGGTGGCCGCCATTACGTTTCCGTCAAGATGGCGGCGATATAAAACATGACACTGAGGTGCCCTTTGCTAGTTCTACCTCTGTACCAAATTTCGTTCAGTTCGGTTACACCGTGTTCGAATGGATATGGGGGGACAGACCTTTCGAGTACATACACTCACTCACACACACACACACACACACACACAGATGGACACACAATTTTTGGCCCTGTGTAGATCTCATAAGTCAACTTTCATTTTTTGCGAAAATTAATCGTCTCCAGTCCTTCTCCCTGAATCACAGATAACACACTCTAATAGAGCCATCACAATTAACACCGGTTATCGACAAATCTATACACACCTAAAGTACACAGGACCGCGTTGTCGCAGCCCCTAAACTAAGGAACCAACCAACCAGACTCAGTAAGATTTTTTAGCCTACATTTCGCATTTTGCAAAAATAAGGAAAAAGTAGAGTTATGAGATCGATCCGGGAAAATGTCTGTCTGTCTGTCCTTCTGTCTGTCTGGCTGTGTGTGTGTCCCCCCCTATCAACTCCTAAACGGCTGCAGCAATCAAAACCAAATTTAGTATGAGTAAAGATGTGCACCGGAATAGCTCACGTCCATATTTGAAAATGTTGTCAGTGCTACCAACTGCTGAAAAAACGCACTAGAAATCTGAGCTCCATGTTGGATATCTTGCAAAGTATGCATGGGAGCTATTCCAAAATTGGCACACATGTAGATAATACTATTTCAGTTTAATTTCCAGGAGGCCAACCATGACAGTGTTGCCAAAATAATTTTAAGCCTTCTGATAGGTCCAATGTTTAAATGCATATAACTTCTACACTATCAATTGGATTTCAACCAAATTTTGTATGTAATATCTGTACATATACAGAGCCTCCGTGGCTTAGGCGGCAGCACGCCGGCCTCTCACTGCTGGGTCCGTGGTTCAAATCCCGGTCACTCCATGTGAGATCTGTGCTGGACAAAACGGAGGCAGACAGGTTTTTCTCCGGGTACTCCGGTTTTCCCTGTCACAATTTCATTCCAGCAACACGCTCCACTATCATTTCATTTCATCTGTCATTCATTTGATCATTGCCCTAGAGGAGTGCGACAGGCTTCGGCAGCCGGCACACTTTATATCCTCGCCCCTAGATGGGGGCTTCATTCATTCCATTCCTGACCCGGTCAGAGACTGGAAGCAGGCTGTGGATTTTCTTTCATCTGTACATATACAGATACGATTGAGCGTATTCTTAAGAGCCACCAGGGCTGCCAACTGTTAATATTGCTCTCTCTATTTTTTATCCAAATACCAAAAATCAGAAAGTATGCAAGCCAACAGCTTTAAACTATGCACACGTATATTCTGACATTTTAGATTAATTTGGAGTAACTTATATACGTCAGTTCTACCAACATGATTATAAGCCTGCTGATAGTACCAATTTTTTAATAAATGTAACTTCTATACTATCAGTTGGATTTCAACCAAATTTCGTATGTGCTTTGTGTACCATAACAGATATGACTATAAGTATTGTTAAGAGCAATCAGGGCGGCCAACTGTTAATAAATGCTGTCTATATTCTTTTTACCCTAATATCAATATATCAGAAAGTATGCAAGCCAACAGCTCTATACTTTGCACACGTATAGCACCTGACATTCTAGATTAATTTGGAGTAATTAATACAAGGCAGTGCTGCCAACATGATTCTATGCCTGCTGATATGTCCAATTTTAAAATACATGTAACTTCTATACTAACAAATGGATTTCATCCAAAATTGGCACAACACGATATCATAATATTTCAGATTATTTCTGACCTGCACACGCATGACATTGTTGGCAACATGCTTTTACGCGTGCTGATAGATCCAGTGTCTAACTGCATGTAACGTTCATTGGACTTCAACCTAATTTTTGTATTCTGTACCTTAAGAGAAGGAACTAAGAATATATTCAGTCAGCAGGGCTGCCAACTGTAGTGCTCTAATAGGCTACATTATACCAGGTATATTTTGAACTAATTAGATATTTCTATATTACCAACTTAATGTCGTCATTATTCTTGATAGGTTCATATACTGTAGAATAATCATTGGCATGAAAAGTAGGCTGTATAGTTCTTCACGGAACTTCTTGTTCATTATTGTAATCAAAGATCGTAAAGTAAGAAACTAAAAAATAAGCTTACAATTGTTTTCTTTTTCTTTCTCACAAAGTTTTTAAGGTACTTGCATCAAAAGACACAAAATAAACTTTATATTAATGTATCCCCCTATATTGAATTTTTGGTGGATTGAGTTTTGTGGAAATTCTTAGAATTATATTTTGTAAATGGCCATAAATTAAAATAACTCTATATGTCAGATGTTTGGTTGGTTCCTCAGTTTAGGGACTGCGACAACTCGATCATGTAGCCCCGTGTACTTTGGGTGTGTGTAGAATCTGGATGATAATTGGCGTTAATTGTGTTGGCTGTATTAGTGTGTGTATCTGTTTTTTTTAAATTCAAGTAAGGACAGCTAATCGGAATTTATCAAATAGTTCCTACTTTTGCCACAAACGCCACCGTCAACGACTACTAGGCCTAGTTCAGAACTTAGCTACTAGACGCCACCGCAGTCGGCTCTTGGCAACGAACGTAGCAACCTAAGAGCGTTGTTTACATTCATAACCTATACAATTTAGCTTCACACAGGTATAATTAGGGGAAGGTTCTTTTATATGCCATAAATCTCTGACATGGAAGCGCCGGCTTTACTTCTCCTCCGAAGGAAGGCATATTGAGGGATTTTAACGCTCTTAAAAAATCCGACGACTTCGGCCGGGTTTGAACCCACGATCTTGGGCATAGAATCTCTGCATGCTACCAACTACGCCACCGAAGCCGCCCTATATGTCAGAGTCAACCTATAATCTCTGTATACTCCAGCGATTTTGACTATCATAAATGTGGTCACCGTACCTATAACGGAAATTGCTCTGATAACAAAATTACTGAGTTTTGTGCTGTATTGGGTTCATTAACTCAATTGCATGATATTTTATCGTTTGAAATGATCTTGTCGACTTCGTCGTTATGCGTCACGGACACGGACACGGTGACGGACATGACGTCATGCAGCCGCGCGGGAAGTGACGTCATGCAGCTGCGCGGGAACGTGACGTCATGCTCACGCGGGGAGCGAGAACCAGACGCTAATGATAATTGGAGTCTGTTGAAAGAGGCCTGGAGTCGAGCGACCTTTTAAAAATCAGAAACTCACTCCACAAATCTGTAAATCAGTATTATTCCCTTATTTCAGATACACTATTCATTAAACAAACATATATGGCATAGTCATGACCCCTTCATGGAGTAGGCTATTGTCTAAATCTGGACACTCATACTACATCCTTACACTAATTCAAATTTACGGCCAAATGATCCTTCTGACAGGGAGGCAAAGGTTTCCGCCGGCTTGCCTGGGATTATGGGCCACAAAACCGCTATCATAAAGTACACAATTTACTCTTTATTCAACCAAACACATCTCTAATACAAGTACAAGAAACACATTTCTTCCCGTGACCCTTAAAGAGGTGCCCGCGCGGGAAGCCTAAGTTAATGGTTAATGCAGTCTGTTGAAAGAGTCCTCTCGCTTCGAGCAAAGCGAGAAGCCCTCCTGAGCCTTTCTAACATGTATAGCATTTGTAGCATGCGTTATTTGAAATGATACAACGTCTAATCTTTCAGACTGACTGTGTTTTTTTATTGAAAATAAGTGCATATTAACTTCATAGCATTGGTTACCAAACAATATATATGAATCCATAGATACCACACTAGCACAGGTTATGACACAAATTGTATACACCCAATGAGTTCACGGAGCTAATTATTACGATGTGCTCAGTAGCTAAATGAAACACCAAGGAACCATCCAACCAATATTTACAAAACTTTCGAGAAAACAGGCCTTCAATAAATCAAGTATGGGGTTCTCTAACACGCACCCCTGGGCAATATCCCTCTTTCTGAGAATGAACATCTTTCACTACCATTGTAGAACTTAAAAACGTTCATTCTGATTACGTATTCATAAACTAATTGAGTAATAAATCGGTTGAAGTTTCCGCCTAATCAATACTTTTATTAAATATGCTCACTGTGTGGTCATTGGTGGGACAAGTTTCGAGGCCTAATTACTCGTTTTGGCCCCTTCATCAGCCGATATGAATGAATACATCACAAGATAATTGTTCAGCGTAACACTAAAAACAGGCTTTCAATAAATCAACCATGGGATTCATAAGCTATTGTCTCGTCGATGAACACTTCTGAAGATTTAAACTAAACCTATTGGAAGTGTTCCTAGTTTATACGACTTTTTACATCATTTTGCGTTACTTTAGGCGTTCAATTTTCAATCTAACTTTATGGTGCACCATATAAGTTTTAGTGATCAGGGACGTGTTAGGGCTACGCTAAACAATTATCTTGTGTAGTATTATATCATATCGGCTGATGAAGGGGCCAAAGCTGATAATTAGGCCTCGAATCACGTCCCTCCAATGGCCACACAGTGATCATATTTCATAAATATATTGACCAGGCGGAACTTTTAACCCGTTAATTTCGCTACAATGTTATTGACCTCAGCCAACAGCAAAGAATGTGGGGAGAGGTATGTGGTAGACAAGGTCACTAAGTTCAGAAAAAAGCACACACAAAAGGAATTTGCGCCAGGCTATAAAAGAACCCGCGCCATCATTCCCGGGTTAACTAAGGACTATTGGTTACTAGACGAAAGACGTTCCTACTCCATTACAAACCCTCACGCCGTACATAAGTAGGGTTACTGATCCCGTGTCAGGAATGCAAAGGTCGTGAGGCCGAGATGCGAAGCAGTAGAGTGGCAATTCTCTTTGCCTTTGACACTGACGACCATATGTCCTGATTTATTTATAACTGTTCTTCTTTGTCGAGTTGTTTCTGCTACTTGATATTCATACACATGTTGCCCTCCTTCCTTACCAGATGCCGGCCTGTCCCAGCGCGCAATAACATCTCCGCTGCCACTGCTTCCCTCCTGTCCATCATTCTCACATTCACATCAAGAGTCTTCAGAGAAAAGAATTAATGCGGTGATACGAAAGAAAACAAGTGAACATTCAATATAATATTAATAATAAACCTCGACCATTGGATGCAGATCTGTTATTGAAGACGTTGATAAACAAGAAAGGAAAATATTGACGACGAAAATCCTTGGTCCAGTCTGCTCAGAAGGAATCTCGATGAAACGGAAGTCTGAGGAGCTTAACCCCGAGGACTGGCGCATGGGTATTTTTCACTCGAGGCTTAAAAATGCTCTATATTTTCGTTTTGGTCAGCCCTAATTTCCTGTCGCTTACTGTACCTTTCTTCCCAGCCTTGAACTTCACCCTGCAAAAGAAACATGTCCATAGCTTTTGGAACACGCAAGTTATTTCTATATTATTTACGGTCGGGTCAGATTTACCCATGGCGCCACAATTTTTGGCTTACGTTAGTCGGGACAATCTGTAAAATATAAGGGGAAAGATTCACCTATTTTAGTGCAGCACAATCACATAGCTCACGTTCTAGTTGATCCATATCTAGGGTCGAGGGACACCTTGATCATCAGCTCCATTGTTCAATAAAATTAAGATGACTGCTTTGCCGCCAATATCAAGGTCAATTATACTGCTACGAAAATCACTGTGATTTATCTGCATGTTGAATTTGAAAAATATAAATAAACCTCATTTTATTTTGGGAATAGTTGATAGGAAGACACCAGGTGTAAAATTACTTCATTAAAATCCGTACGACTACGACAAAAAGGGAGCGACACACTATGTTCTTTACGCCAGTTCTCAATCGTTAATTACTGACACCTTCAGGAAAAGGCGATTAAATTTCTACGGCCACTTTCTCAGATTGAACAATGACAGGATTCTGATCCTTGCTCTCTCAATGTGAGTCAAAAACAACTGGCTTAGTGAAATAGAGAAAGACCTTCAAAAATTGGCATTTCAGAGGAAATTTTACAATATAGATTCCAGTTCAGAACAGTAATCAACAACCATCATTTCTCTGAGAAAATGAATACTAGGACCAAGTTATCATAGACAGAAGAACGAAACAAGATTTTAAATGCCCAGGTGAAGAGATTTTGGGAGAAGATATAAACATTATTAGCAAAATATGTTGTATCCAGCTCCACAGATGGGCATACCAGAGGCCTTGTATGCTGCAGAGCGCCTTGCAATTCATCGCAAGGGACTAAGAGAAACTGGAAGTGAAAGAAAGGAAAATAAAAATAAAACTGGGGCCCAGTCAAAGACAAGTAGTTCCGTGAAGAATTATACAGCCTATATTTATATATCCTACTTATGTTAATTGCCACTATCAACATACCTAATTTCAGTTTGATTGCTGTAATAGATTCGTAGATATTGAGAACCAACTAAATATTTCGGATGGTCGCCATGTTGGATTTTTATATATGTAGGTTTATTCTTACATAAAGGTTATTGTGTACGTGTAGTATTCAAACTTCAATCGCATGATTAGGACACAAGAAATAAAAACGAGATTTTAATATTTCGCACAGACGCCATCTTGTGGTTATGGAAACAATTTAAATAAATTCGATGCCAGTGGATTAACATTTGTATAAGCATTTACTGTACCAAGTTTCACTGCATTCGGATGGTTAAATTGCGAGAAACGTCCATTTAAATATTTATACTGCGCGTCACCGCCATGTTGTATTTGTGATCCACAGGTTATTGAAAGTCTCATATGTGAACTTATGTTATGAACATTTAAAAAATTCAGTTTGATTGCTGTAATAGATTCGTAGATATTGAGAACAGTCTAAATATTTCGGATGGTCGCCATGTTGGATAGTTATATGTATAGGCCATAGAGTTATGTACCATTAAAGGAAAATTATTGCGTAGGTTCATTATTCAAACTTTCACTTCGATCGCATGATTAGTTGGTTAGTTAGTTATTGTTGTTTGAAGGGGTGGAACTACGTGGTCATCTGCCCCTGATCGCATGATTACGACACAAGAAATAAAAGCTTAATTTTAAAATTCGCACAGCCGCCATCTTGAGGTTGTGTAAGCAATTGATCGAAGTTATATGTCGGTGCATTACAATGTGCATAAACATATACTGTACCAAGTTTCATTGCATTTGGTTGGTTATCGCGAGAAATGTCTATTTAAATGTCGCAACTTCCCTTGGCCGCCATGTTGGTTTTGTAGATACCAGGTTTTCGAAAGTCACATAGATGAACGTCTAGTAGTTCCCTTTATCACCGTCAAAGTTTCTGGGTGATATCGGTAATAGTGTCGGAGTTATTGATTGCTGGTTAAATATTTCACTCAGCCGCCATGTTGGATTAGTGAGACGTAAAAATATTGAAGGGCACGGTCGGGGTCGGCCAAAATGGTGCTATGATCTTACCGAGTTTCATTGAAATCGCTCTAGCCGTTTAGAAGTTATTAGACACACACACACACACACACACACACACACGGACAAAAGGTGATCTCATAATCCTTTTTTTTTTTCATAAAATGAAAATAGGCTAAAAATGGGGAATATAGAAGACGGCACAACCATGTGGAAAGAATAACTGACACGATGAGGAAACGGAGAATTACCTTTTACGGTCAAATAACACGAATGAACACAGAGCGATTGACAAATAGAATTTTTACCTACTTCCTCAAAATGAAAACCAAGGGAGCTTGGTTCACTGAGGTGGACAAAGATTTCCAAGAAGTGGGAATTACAGGCAACGATATCTGGGAACGTGCCCCCCTTAAACAAAAACTAACAACACACCGATGTCTCCAAGAAAAGCCTAAGCTTCCAACTGGCAAGAAGTGGACTGCAGAAAGGAAACAACAGCATCGAGAACTAATGCGAAAGTACTGGGAGGATGTTAAAGCTCGATGCGGCAAGAAGCAGTTGAAATGATGTGGTCCATTGATTGCCGAATCGGAAGAAGGAGACGAAAAAGAAGCAGAAGTAGAAGAAGAATACTATTCTTTGGCCTAGATTATGGGATGGTCAGTGGAGATTGAGACCTAACAGAGATTTATAAAACAAACCTGAGGGAATTGTAGAGAGAAGAAGAGACGAATACAATTCTATGGGCATTCCTACGCATGAATCAAGGAAGACTGACTCGAAAACTCCTTGCACATTTTGAAGGGGCAAAGAGTGTTTCCAGGTGGTTTCTGGAGATACATGCTGATATTGAGACAATGGGCATCAGTCAGAATCACAGGAACCACTTTCAACAATTAGTGTGGTTGGTTGGTTCCTTATTTTAGGGGCTGTGACAACGCGGTCATGTAGCCCCGTGTACTTTGGTTGTGTGTAGAATCTGTCTGATAACCAGTGTTAATTGTGATGGCTGTATTATTGTGTGTTATTTGTTTTTAATTCAGGTAAGGACTACAGACGATAATTTCAATAGTTCCTACTTTCGCTACCAAATGCTACTATCCATGACACCTAGCTGTGTACTTCGCTACTATTAGGTGCCATCGCAAACAGCGCCCAGTGACGAACGTTGAAACTTACGAGCATTAATCCAACCTAACCTACAAATGTTGGTTTCACACAAATGTAGTTACAGTAGTGGAAGGTTCTTTTTCATGCCATAATCTATGACAGGGGTCTCCAAACTACGGCCCGGGGGCCACATACGGCCCGCGGACAGATTTTGTCCGGCCCGCGGAGAGCTAGCATACTTGAAAACTCCTTTTAGAGAACATATTTTTTATAGCAAATTAAATTTAGTTTACTGAAGTATTCTAATTTTATGTTGAATAATTATTAATATGACATCTACATTGATATGGTCATGGGCTAACTACTCATAACATTGTTGTAGGCTTATTGTTATTGTTTTTGTGATAAGTTGGATAAAGAAACACAGAATTGTAATGAGTCAAGACATGTATAACATGCAGACATATGAAATACTAATGAGATTTATGTAATTGAGATTTTCCACTGACAATAGTTTGTAGTTGTGGACTAATTTTACTTGTACCAATTATTAAAAGAGATTTAAGATGCTCATCAGTTAATTTAGATCTGTAAACATTTTTTGTGTACTTCATTTTGGAGAAGGTCTTCTCACACAAATAAGTAGTACCAAAAACAGAAAACAGCCCACGAGCAAATTTATTCAAATTATCAAATTGTGTCAGTGGAAGACTCTTATAAAATTCCAACAAAGATGAGTTTTGATATTTGTTCTTAATTATATCACTGCACTGTAGTTCAATCATTTCCATTTGAAGTTCCGGGGCTAGGGTTTCAATGTCAGTATCAAAAGGATCCTGAAAAATCTTAATTTGATTCGCAAAGGCATCGAAGTCTGAGAAACGAGTATCAAAAATTATTTTCAAAACACTCAAAGTTTCGATTGCAAAATCGATAGGAAACTCAGTCTCAGTGGTGTGGCTGAATATTTCACATGTTTTAAAATGTGAAAAACATTTACTTCGTAGTTGTGATTGAAACAGTATCAATTTCTTCCGGAATGATTTGATATTAGTGTATAAATCAGGAAGATGCTGGTTTTCTCCTTGCAATCTCAAATTCAGTTCGTTCACAGGTTTTGTCAAATGAACATAGAATGCTAACTTCCACAGCCATGCGTTGTTTTGTAATTCAGTAAGAGGGCGATGCTTTTCATTCAAAAAAATTTCGATCACTGCTCGAAGTTCAAAAAAGCGCTGAAGGACTTTCCCACAACTAAGCCAACGTACGGCAGTATGATAAGGTAAGTCATTTTCTCCAATCTCTTCAATAAATTGTCGGAATTGTCGGTGATTCAGCCCAAAAGATCTCATAAAATTAACAGTTGATATGACTGGTTTCAGAACTTCAGACATATCCAAACATTTTCCGCACAAAGACTGTTGATGAATGATACAATGTAAGACTAATGGTTTTGAACCACCGTCATTTTCTACAGCCTTTGACACAAGAGCGACCACTCCTTTATCTTTCCCACTCATGTTTTTGCCTCCATCAGTTGTAATACATTTCAAGTTTTTCCATCGAAGGTTCTTTTGATTAATGGCCATTTCAACTCCTTTAAAAATATCTGTACCAGTAGTTGTGCCATGAATACTATACATATCAAGAAGTTCTTCATGCACTTCATAGCTTTTATCTACTCCTCGAATATAAATCAACACCTGAGCAGTATCTGACACATCCGTTGACTCATCCAAGGCCAAAGAAAACCACTCAACATCTCCATTTTTGTCGAACAGTTGAGAGGATATATTTTCAGCGATGTTTTCTACCTTTCGAGCCACAGTGTTTGCTGACATACTGACAGTTTTTAATAAATTTACCTTTTCAGGGCACATTTCTTCGGCTGCTGCAATTATGCATTCTTTGATCATTTCTCCATCGGTGAATGGTTTTCCACGTTTTGCAATTTCAAGAGCCACACGAAAGCTGGCACGAGTTGCAGCCTCTTGTTCGGTTTTGAGTTTTGTAAATGAAGATTGCTGCGATTTCAATCCGCGCTTCATAGCTTCGAATTTTTCTGTCCGCAAACTTCCTGTATATTTTGAGTAATTTTGAAAATGTTTTGTTTCATAATGACGTTTAATGTTATATTCCTTGAGAACGGCTATGCTTTCATTGCAAATCAAACATAGCGCCTTGTTGCTGGACTCAATTACGAAATACTGAATGTTCCACTCATCTTTGAATTTTCTGCATTCACTATTAATTTTTCGCTTCTTTTCCATACTACTAAATCACACACAAAAGCAACAATTCAAATCAAAATACTGTTACAAAGATATCTTAAACTTAAACACGCACAAACACGTTTTAAGGAGGTACGCACTATTTTATTTCACAATAGTGTCATAGGAACTGACTTGTGGTTGCGCAACTAGCCTTCTTATATATTCCAATTACTGCCATCTAGAAGTGAGTGGAAGACACCAGAACTCCCTCGAACCAACGAAATTACTCTGTACGTGCTATTAGCGCCATCTGTTAGCGATAGAAGGTACTACCTATATCCGCTTGTGTCCACCAGATGTCGTGTCACGTTACTCCTCATGGCTCGTACTCTACGACTAATCTAGAAATTACAGATAATGACAGGAAAATTAATAATATGCAGTGTTGCCGTTTTACGGACTTTAGTCCGATTTGCAGCCTTTTTTCAACGTTGCGTACTTTTTCGGACTTTTTTTTCATCAGTGGACTATTTCACTTTTTACCACCGGCAACAATGATAATATGGTTTTGGCCCTCGGAACTTACTGGAGTAATCAGTATGGCCCTAAGGCTGGAAAGTTTGGAGACCCCTGATCTATGACATGGGACCGCTGTCTTTACTTCTCCTCCGAAGGAAGGCATACTAACGGATTTTTAATCCTCTCATAAAATCCGACGACTTCGGCCGAGTTTGAACCCGCGACCTTGGGCATTGAAGCTTAGCATGCTATCAACTACGCCACCGAAGCCGCCTATCGAATATAGATTTAGGTGTTAGAAAGTAATTGTTGTAAGCCATTGTCTGGAGCATGGCGCTCTATGGAAGTGAAACTTGGACTGTTGGCGCAGCAGAATCGAAGCATTTGAAATATGGCGTTACAGGAGAATGATGAACATCCAGATGGATAGATAGAACAACAAATGAAGATGTATTAAGGTGACTGGGTGAGGAGAGAAGTTTCTGGCGACTGGTAATGAAGAGAAGATGGTAGGACACATAGTAAGACATCCGGGAATAGCCAACTTACAGTAGTTATGAAAGGAAGGGTCTAGGATAAAAACTCTAGAGGTAGACCAAAGTTAGAATAATATGTTAACCCTTTATAAAGCAAAACAATTGAGTTAATTGTATGTGTTTTTACGTTTTAATTTATTTTAATTATTAGAAATATTCATAATGTTATTTTTTGTTTCTCTATATTTTAATGTTTAGCCCATATATTTATTTTTAGCCTACTTTTCTTATTTTGCAAAAATGGCTGGCTGGCTAGCCTGATCACTCAGAAGGTCGACTAGCACTTAGAAGCAGAACCAATGGATAAGAAATTCCGACAGGAACTGTAATGACTGCAAATGAGTACCTACTATGATATGTACATGTATGAGTACCTTTCAATAATAATATCTCTATTCCATTCCTTGTGAATACCTTAATATTATTAATTACATTAATTCTTTCCTCGAAAAGACTAAGCCTTTTTTTAAACTGGCCTGGGATAATTATGTAGTGGCCAGCGTGAGGGCGGAGCGGGTAGATCGATCCGAAAAGTAAGTAATATCAATAACAACATGATGTGAATATGGTTGGCTCTCATCAGAGAAGAAAATTAGCTTTTGTTAACTGGGGTTGAGTGCGGGAAGGGGGGAGCGGGGGTGAGGTGGGGGTTTCCAAAGTTGGTGATTGTAACCAGAAACCACAACTACAACAACATATCATCATAATTTGGGTATAACAGAAGAAATAAGGTGGAATTCTGCATTTTTGGGCATTTTTTTTTACGAATTTTCAAAAATTACATTGTTTTCAAAGCGCAATATCTCGGTATCGAATTGACATACAAACATGTTTGAATAGTCAAAATTGTAGGAAATTTAACGTTCTACAAACAGCATAAGAATATTTTTGCCGTAGGACGTAAGTAAAAACAGTTATTCAGGAAACCCCCGAGGAAGGTCGAAACTTTTGCAGTTTCCTCCCACCTCCTCTTTTCGCACAGGGTCCTCGAGGTCCAAAAATTGAGAAAATGTTAATTAACCATTCCTCAACAAGATCACAAAGTTTCATTAAATACCGACCTTTTTCCACCTAACCCCACTTCTTCCAACCTGTCGACTGGAATATTATGCTCGTTCTATAAACATACCCGTGTCTTAATTATTGCCATTATAGGCTCGTTGCGTAATGTACTCTTACAATTATTTTCATAATTCTTTTATAATTATGTTTATTAATTTAATTCATGTTCGACGATGTCGAAATGTGTCGGAAAACTGTATCATAATGAGGCTCATTATAACACTATTTTTCATTATGAAACAGTTTCTCCCACCAATCAGAACTCAAGAAACAGTTGTGTGGCCAATTAGATGAGGATACCTTCGCGCATGCGCTCAAAATCCAACATATGTCTGTGTTGTCAAGCAAAGTGAATGGTCTCTGCTTCCGGAGTGCCTTGACCACGCATGCGCCTTGTTCACTAATAACTGAATTAACTGAATCCCACAGATATTTATGAATATTTATGTTAAAACATGTAATCAAGTTATAATTATCGTCGAACATAAACAGTCGTATGCAACTCGCCTATAATGGTAATTAAGACACTCGTATGGAAATTATAAAACTCGCATACGCTCGTTTTATAAAGAAACTCATGTCTTAATTATAGCCATTATAGGCTCGTTGCATAATGTACTATTTTATATTTCATTTATAATTGTAATTTTTATGATTTTATTTTTTTATTTATAATTTATTTTTACACTTTAATTGTTAATGTTTTTTGTTTTTTTTTAATTTTTATCCAACACTTTACGTCAATACGTATATAATATTTGATTTTTAGAAATACTATCACTTCGGCATAAAAATTCTCCACAATTTGGCTGAAAGATTCAACTATCAGCATCTTTGAAAGCATAAACTATCCTTATGACAGGTGGTTAATATAGAGACCACTCTCCCATAAAGGGTTAAACAGATTGTCTCAGATGTAAGATGTGGTTTAGCTCAGGACAGGGAGATTTGGAGGGCTCCATCAGACCAGTCAAAAGACTGAAGAATCAAACAACAACAATGTTAGACCTACTGTACCTCGTGTAGATCAGTGACACCCCTGGATCTCCACTGATTGTTGCACGCCGTCTGTTCCTCACCGTCGAAGGACAGTCTATTCCGACTTGAGCCCCAGGTCTGCAATGGTAACACCGACAAACCCGAGCCAAGAGTTCATGCATTTTAATGTGGACCTACACCTTCCATTGCCTTGAGACGCTGCGAAGCGTTTGCCGAGTGGCGTTATGAAAATACGATTTAAACTTCAAAGAGAGAGCCGTGGCAATGCGATACGCCGGGCGGCAATTTGTACATGCAGATTCTAGTGCGTGTTCTATGTGAGTCTCTATGAGTGCTGAGAGTGAACCATCATATTCTACTCCAGTAATACAATAGAACTACAGACGTTACTCAAGAATTCATAAGAATTAAGTATAAACATTGCAGAAAAAGAATGGGGGACTCTATGGAAGCTGCAGATACAGTTACAGTCAAAACAGGTTATAGCGACATCGCTTTTAACGCTTTAAGGGACATTGGTCTCTATATTAACCACCTGTCATAAGGACAGTTTATGCCTTCAAAGATGCTGATGGTTGAATCTCCAGCCACATTTCCGAGAATTTTCAAGCTGAAGTGCGAGTATTTCTAACAAGAAGTTCCGTGACGAACTAAAGAGCCTCCTTTTCTTAAAATTTAATATTCATACAAATCTATATAGACCTATGTAGAAAAATAGCGAAATTAAGTTGCCAATTTTGAATTAAATCCATTAGTTAGTTTAGAAGTTACATGCATTTTAAAATTGGACCTATCAGCAGGCTTAGAGTCATGTTGGCAGCACTGACGTATATTAGTTTCTCCTAATTAATCTAGAATGTCAAGTATTATACGTGTGCATTGTTTAATGCTATCGGCTTGCATACTTTCTGATATATTGGTATTTGGATAAAAGAATAGAGAGAACATTTATTATTAGTTGGCAGCCCTGGCGGCTCTTAAGAATACGCTCATTCATGTCTGTTTATGTACACATATTACATACAAAATTTGGTTGAAATCCAATTAATAGTATAGAAGTTATAAGCATTTAAAAATTGGACCTATCAGCTGGCTTAGAATCATGTTGACAACACTGCCATGTATGGCCTCCTGGACATTAAACTGTAATATTATAATCTATACGTGTACCAATTTTGAAATAGCTTCCATGCATACCTTCCAAGAAATCCAATATGGAGCTCAAATTTCAATTGCAGTTTTTCAGCTGTTGGTAGCACTGACATAGTTTTTTAATATGGGCTTGAGATATTCAGGTATAGATCTTTTTTACTCATACCAAATTTGGATTGCTGCAGCCGTTTAGGAGTTGATAGGGGGGACACACACAGCCAGCCAGACAGACAGAAGGACAGACAGACAGAAATTTTCCCGGATCGATCTCATAAGTCTACTTTTTCCTCGTTTTTGCAAAATGTGAAAACAAGACTAAAAATCAAATATGTTATTACTTGACCTAAGGTGTTGGATAAAATGTAAAATGAAGAAAAACTAAAAACATTAACAATTAAAGTGTAAAAAGAAAACATAAATATCATAAAAAATTAAATTACAATAATAAAAGAAATATAAAAATTAAAATAATAATCATAACTATAAAATAATTATGAATTGTAAAAATCAATTCGAAATTAGTTAATTAATTAATTCAATAGAAATATCAAAATTAAATCTATAAGAACATAAAATGAAAATTAAAGGTAAATATATAAACATTAAAATTAGAGAAACGAAAAATAACATTAATAATAATAATAATAATAATAATATATTAAATGTAGAAACACATAGAAGTAAAAAATAGTTTTGTCCCATAAAGGGTTAAGGGGGAACCATACAGCGCCAAATCAATAACTACAGTATATCAATATTATAACTGTGCCTGTCTTTAATCATGTACAACAATTATATACATTTCCAAGGAAACACACACCTCTTGCTATTAGAATCAAAGTTTTACGTTTTCAAAAATTCAAATCGTAACTATTTTTATCCAATATGTATCATTGATAAATGGTCGCGAAAGTTGGAACTACTTGAAATTGAACGGGACTTGTAGCTCACCCCATGGGTGTCCGATAGGATCAGCTACAGCCTCTGGCGATCCGAACATATCCTCGGATACTCCTGGCACTAAAAGCCATACGATAAATAAACATAAATAAATGGCCCAGAATACTATTAAGATTAATCACCCTTTTTGGATATTGACCTGTGCAAATAAAATATAAAATTCTAAACGTTTCGAAAGGAACCTTGCCTCCTTTTTCAATAGTATTAAAACAATGTGGCCAAAGAATGTGTGTCAATGAGCTGCCAAACACTAGAGGAATTCCTCTGTTCGTCACCAGAGGGCAGCCAGAGACTACTGTATGGACCTTGGTACATTGTCAAATTTCAAATCATGTAATTCATGTCCGACATGTTGGATTTTGAGTGCATGTGAGAAGCTATCCTTACCTAATTGGTCAATGAATGAAAATATTGAGCTCTGATTGGTTGGAGAAACTGTGTTATAATGAAAAGTAGTACTTTAATGACCATCATTATGATACAGTTTTCTGACATAATAATAATATAATAATAATAATAATAATAATAATAATAATAATAATATCGTATGGCCTCGGGTGCAAGCTTTGTTATTTGACACCCAAAGGGTAGCTTCCATGTAGAATTTCGTTGTTCCTTGAAGCACTATGAAAGTCAAGGAGGTTAGATATTTATGCTCCTTGAACACTATAGCGCTTTCTAGTAGAGAAATGAGGAACTTTGTGTTGGCGGAAAATCCCGATATTAATTTTTCCATTATGAACACGGCCTACTGAATTCAAATGGGTTCTTTGACATGCCAACATCGTATGACATGGTGTCGTAATTTTTGCCGCCTTTCAAAAATCACTTACCACGGCCAGGAGCGAACCTGCAAGCTTGGGGGTTAGTAGACCGACACAATGTTACTTTTGGTTTGTTGTTATCCTAAAATCTTAATTCCCGAGTCACGTTTTCAACATAAAGTTTCCTGCCTGAAGGGCTTTTCTTTATTTTTGGAGGGCAGTGACTATTATTGGCGTAGTTGGTAGCATGCTGAACTGCTGTGTCCAAGATGGCGGGTTCAAACCCGGCCGAAGTCATCGGATATCTTGGTTGGTTGGATCCTCAGTTTAGGGGCAGCGACAACGCGGGCATGTAGCCCCGTGTACTTTGGGTGTGTGTAGAATCTGTCTATTAACCGGTGTTAATATTGTGATGACTGTATTAGTGTGTGTTATCTGTTTTTAATTCAAGTAAGACTGCCGACATTGAATTTTGAAATAGTTCCTACTTTTGCCACCAAATGCCACCGTCAACGACTATTAGTTCATAACTTAGCTACTAGACGCCAACGCAGTCAGCTCTTGGCAACGAACGTAGGAACCTAAGAGCGTTGTTTACATTCTTAACCTATATCATTTAGCTTCACACAGGTTTAATTAGTGGAAGGTTCTTTTACATGCCATAAATCTATCAGGCCTACATGGGACCGCCGACTTTACTTCCCCTCAGAAGGAAGGCATACTGAGGGATTTTAACGCTCTTAAAAAGCCGATGACTTCGGTCGGGCATAGAAGCTCAGCATGCTACCAACTACGCCACCGAAGCCGCGTCGGATATCTTAAGAGCGTTAAAATCCCTCAGTATGCCTTCCTTCGGAGGGGAAGTAAAGCCAGCCGGCCCATGTCATAGATTTATGGCATGTAAATGAACCTACCACTGCAATTTGTGGTGTGTAGTAAAATTTGTAGGTTATATTTGGCTAGTTATGAAACGCTCTATCAAATTCCAACGTTCGCCGCTGGTGTTAGTGACAGTAGCATCTAGTAGCCAACGTTGGAACTACTCTTGCGCTCAATCAAAAGTGCCCAGTTTATGTCCATTGGCTGTGATCATATATCATCACTGAACGGAGTTTGCCACGGTGGGTGAGTGGTTAACTTGTCAGTCTACTAACCCCAGGCTTTCAGGTTCGCTCCTGGCCGTGGTAAGTGATTTTTGAAAGGCGGCGAAAATTACGACACCATGACATACGATGTTGGCATGTCAAAGAACCCATTTGAATTTAGTAGACCGTATTCATAATGGCAAAATTAATATCGGGAGTTTCCGCCAACACAAATTTCCTCTTTTCTCTACTAGAAAGAAAGGGGAATGATGGAAGCTTGTAGTTTAACGTGACCTTCAATCTCTAGATCATGAGCCACGGGTTACTAGAAAGAGCTATAGTTTTCAAGGAGCTTAGATATCTAACCTCCTTGACTTTCATAGTGCCTCAAGGAACAACGAAATTCGACATGCAAGCTACCCTTTTGGTGTCAAATAACAAACCTTTCACCCGGAACCCGAGGACATACAAAATTATTATTATTATTATTATTATTACTGCACGGAGGTGTGTAAATTATTAGAATTTCCCAACATTTCATTTTTAATTACTGCAGTAAAACTATTTTTCAAGGCACTGGAGTTATTTCAAATGTTTAATCAACGGTCTAAACTACATTTTCTTTTAAGGAAATGGCGGTAAAATAATTATTAGAATTTCCACTAAATTAGGGGCCTTGCTTACGAAATTTGCCACACGTTTTGTTTGGATTGCTATATTGTTGTTATTCGTGTAAATTTAGAAGAAAGGGTTTCCAAGTCTCTTATTACTGGTGGTTCGCTCTTGGACTATTCAAAGATTCGTGGACCATGGATGTCATCACGTGATTTAGAGGGTACATTCCAAAGTCAAAGATAAAAGAGAAGACGGACCCAGCTTAGGTGTCCCTCTGAATCTCCCATTCCGAAAATTTACAGACGCATTTCCTTGGGAATGGTAAGATTATAGGGGAGACGACATTACTAAGTTGGGTGATAGAAGATGTCAGCAGTTGGTCAATAAAGTGATTTTGAATACTAAATTGTGACTTGTTTAAATTCTTTATTTTATTGTATTAATTTGCACACGTCTGTAGCTTTGGTGTAGAGCTATGTTATCTTGTATAGATTAGGATCTGATGATGCTAGCTTAACGATCGAAACATATCATCCCTTAGTTGTCTTCCTTTCTCTTTACAAAACAATTATGCATATATTTTTGTCGCATTTAATTATTTATGTTCGACCCTGACTATTATATGTCAGAAAACTGTATCATAATGATGGTCATTATAACACTATTTTTAGCCTACTTTTCACATTTTGCAAAAATGAGGAAAAAGTAGACATGAGATCGGGCAAATGTGTGTCTGTCTGTCTGTCTGTCTGTCTGTCTGTCCTTCTGTCTGGCTGTGTGTGTGTCCCCCCCTATCAACTCCTAAACGGCTGCAGCAATCAAAACAAAATTTGGTAGGAGTAAAGATCTATACCTGAATATCTCACGGCCATATTTGAAAATGATGTCAGTGCTACCAACTGCTAAAAAATCGCAATTGAAATTTGAGCTCCATGTTGGATATCTTGGAAAGTATGAATGGGAGCTATTTCAAAATTGGCACACGTACAGATCATAATATTTCAGATTAATTTCCAGGAGGCCAAACATGGTAGTGTTGCCAAAATGATTATAAGCCTCCTGATAGGTCCAATTTTTAAATGCATATAACTTCTACACTATCAAGTGGAATTCAACCAAATTTCGTATGTTGTATGTGTACATAACCAGATATGACTGAGCGTATTCTTAAGACCTACCAGGGCTGCCAACTGTTAATAAATGCTCCTAATTTATTTTATCCAAATACCAATATATCAGAAAGTATGCAAGCCGACAGCTTTAAACTATGCACACGTATAGTACCTGACATTCTATATTAATTTGGAGTAACTTATATACATCAGTGCTACCAACATGATTCTAAGCCTGCTGACAGGTCCAACTTTAAATACATGTAACTTCCATACTATCATTTGGATTTCAACCAAATTTCGTATGTGCTATGTGTACCATAACAGATATGACTATACGTATTCTAAGGATCAACCAGGGCTGCCAACTGATAATATGTGCTGTCCCTCTTTTGGTACCCTAATATCAATATATCAGAAAGTATACAAGCCAATAGCTCTAAACTAGGCACACGTATAATACCTGGCATTCTAGACGAATTTGAAGTAAATAATATACGTCAGTGCTGCCAACATGATTCTAAGCCTGCTGATAGGTCCCATTTTAAAATGCATGTAACTTCTATACTAACTAATGGATTTCATTCAAAATTGGCACAACAATAGATCATATTATTTCAGATTATTTCTGACCAATACATGCATGACGTTGTTGCCAACATGATTTTACGCGCGCTGTTAGATCCAATGTTTAACTGCATGTAACGTCCATGCTATCCAGTGGACTTCAACCAAATTTTGTATTTAGTACCGTAAGAGATGGAACTAAGAATATATTCAGTCATCAGGGCTGCCAACTGTAGTGCTCTATTAGGATACATTATGCCAGGTATACAGTATTTCGAACTAATTGGAAATTTCGATACTAGCAAATTAATTTCGTCATTATTCTAGATAGGTTTATATTCTGTAGAATAATCATTGGCATGAAAAGTAGGCTGTATAGTTCTTCACGGAACTTCTTGTTCATTATGAAACAGTTTCTCCCACCAATCACAGCTCAAGAAACAGTTGCTTGACCAATTACATAAGGATATCATCGCAGCTGCACTGAGTTCCAAGGCCTTCTAATTTAAATTTCACTGCGTTACCTAGTGGCATAGTAGGGTAATCGAGGAGGCCATGGTCAAATACAAGGTATTCTCTGCGTCACAGGCGCTCTATTCAGTACATAAAACTGGCGAAATCTCGACAGATAGTTATGAATATTTATGTTCGAAAATAAAATAGTTATAATAATTATCGTCGAACATAAACAGTCGTATGCAACTCGCCTATAATGGTAATTAAGACATTCGTATGGAAATTATAAAACTCGCATACGCTCGTTTTATAAACATACTCGTGTCTTAATTATTGCCATTATAGGCTCGTTGCATAATGTACTATTTCAGGTTATTTTTCCCATGTCCCTGTAATTGGGATTACATTTTGTCGATCGACTGAAAAGGTGTAACATCAGTTACGAAAATCAAATACATTTCAGGGAGACGGTCTTTCCCCCCCCCCCCCCCCTTCTCCTCAACTGTGTTCTTGACAGGGTTATTAGAGAGTAGTGCGAAAACCTACAACGAATAGGATTCAAGAAAAGAGGAGTTGAAGTAGATTGCTTAGCCTTTTCAGATGACATTGTGATTTTGTCAGAATCAATAGAAGAAGCACAAAATCAGATTGCTCAGCTGAAAGAACAAGCAAGTAAAACTGGCGTACGGATCTCGACTGAAAAAACGCAATACATGACCAACATCGAAACAGCACCCAAATGGATGGCAGTAGATGGAGAACAGATCAAAAAAGTGGAGAAATTTAAGTACTTGGGAGAATGGATATAGAACAACCTGTCTGAAAAAGAGGCAATGAAGTCGAGCATTAAGAAGTTAAACTTGGCATACAAATTAACCTGGAACACTTACAACAAGAAGACCATCTCGATCAACACTAAACTGAGACACTACCAGACAGTGATTCGTCCGGAATGCAGCTGAATGTTCGTGCCTGACAAAGAAAGGAATGATTAAAAGGTTGGAGCTAGGAGAGAGAAAGATTCTTAGGAAGATACTTTACCCTAAAAGAACAGAAGATGGGTCGCATAGAAAAACAAGATATTCAGTAAAGAACATATAGCCTACTTTCTTCTAAATGCATGGGTATTGTTATAACTCTTTGTCCTTTTCAAGGAGTTTAATTGAATGTTGTTTATAGTAGCTTGTTGAAATACAACGTGTTATACGGATATTAAACATGAATATGAGGTGCCCTTTGCTAGTGCTAACTCTGTACAAAATTTCATTCAATTCGGTTTCACCGTGTTTGAATTCATATGGTGAATCGATTTGCACACATACATGGCCGCCATATGCAAACTATTGGACTGACGACCTTGTAGCTTGTTCAAAAAACGCTTCTCACATAAAGGTATGTTGTTGCAGAATTTGGTAGAGATCGGATTGTTACGTGCAAGTGCCCGTCCCAACATTTCAAACATGTATTTACCCATGGATGCAGCTCTTGACATTTGTGAAACGACCGCTTCGTCACTCAGTTCCGCCTGTGACCACGAGAGGGTAGCGGCAGTCGGACTTTGTAAAGTCTGCACGTGGTTCCTGTTTCTCTCCGATAGATGGTGTTTGCTGGGTCTTATTAAACTCTTTATACGCATGACATAATTGAAAGACAATTACATTCTTCGTCATGAAACAAATGCCAGTGTATTCATGATACCGCCAAATTAATTTCCTATTTATGACATTGTTGATTGAGGTGTCAAGCTGTGATTGGACAATGAATTTTTCATGAATGCAGTTCGCTTCTTGACGCGAAAATTCTCCGCCATTTTGTGAAGGTCCATTAGCGGTCGTGAAGTAAACAAGAATCAACTAGCGACTGGTCGTGAAAGGTGTCACCGCTGATGGGGGCTTAAGCCCCCAACCTCTACGAAATATAAATATATTCAAGAGAAAATATGAATGCCAATTCTACTACGAAATTGCCTGTGCTCTTCAGGTTGTGAATTTCATCGTTCAGCCGTGAAGTAGACGTGTGAAATGTGATCGCATCTCGATGCGTACCTTCGCTTGTGTCCAAAACGAAGCATGTGCTGGGCGGGCTTCTTCAGGGCAATATAGTGCCATATTTTATTTTATTTAAAACGTGTTAGTTTTTTGTTTTCATTGTGTCTCCGCTGTGAAGTTTTAAGGTACGTTTTTTATTTAATTTATCTAATTATTTTATTTTGGGAGCTCCACTTTTGGGCCTCGTATGAATGTTTGATCTTCTGTTTTGTTTTGCCTAATAGGTCTAAAATTTATTTTATGTTTTAATAACGTTTCCCTATATATATTAAGTTTGTTATTTTTTGTACCTTATGGAGACACATTTATAAGTTTATTTTACGTTTAAATTATTGTTTATTTTAATTTGGCAATCTTGGGATTGTCATATTTTTTTAAAATCTAATGTAAGATCCGTCGTGTCATAAAAACGACTTGCATTAATAGTTTTTAGATGTAATTGTTTTACGCCTTTCATTCCGCTCTGTGGATTCTAAATTAATTTTATGCTAAATTGTTTGCCGTAGTTTCGATCAGGCATGCGGTCTCTCGTTTTAGTGGCCATGTTGTGTTTTGTTTTAACGAGATGCATTCTGGGATCGTGGTCACTCTCTTGGCGTCCACCGCGAAACTCAAACGTGTTGTGTTAACTTAAGATGTTTTTTTTTATTTAACCTTGTCGGTTTAACATTGTGTTTTTCGTAATTGTTCCTGTGTGTATCTCCATCATGCAAGTTAATGAATTGTTTTCTGATACAATTTAATTTAGTTAATTTAATTTTTTTTTGGTTTCATCGTGGCCGGGATCTACGCATGCCGGATCGCTATTGCATTTTCTTGCAAATTATCAAGCCCTTTCTCATTGTGTTATGCATGTAATTTTGTATTTTAACTTTTGGGCTTTAACATTTTTCTTTTAATTTAAGTATTTTCTTTTCTTGGCCTTGCAAGCAAGCATGTTAGGCGGTCTCTTGCATTCATTGTAAATTATGCTGGCTGATACATGTTCTGTTTCTGGTGAAGGTGCTCCTTTAAATTTTTAATATTAAACCTTTTATTTATAAAATTTTAATCTTTTGTTGTGGCATTATTTCGCCGACGGCAGTTCCGTCGGTGATTGGGGGGTGTCTGTACGATAGCCTGTGTGTGTTGTCCCCTTCTCCATCTTCCTTCCACCCCTTTTGGAGCTCTTCTGTGGGGACATGTCATCTGGAGGTGATTTTGTTGCTGTGGAAGTGACGCGGACCTCTCAAAGAAGGTAAGTTGGGCCCCCCGCATTCCAGGTGTCGCAGTGGTGAAGCAGAGCGTTGGTTATCGAATTACCGACGTGCTGCTGGCCATGCGGCGGCCTTGTTGCCAGGTGGCGCAGTTTGGTAGCAGAGCGTGGTTTATCGAATTACCGACGTGCTGCTGGCCATGCGACGGCCTTGTTGCCAGGTGGCGCAGTGGTAGCAGACCGCGTTCGAGTTCACTTCCGTAACTATCCCCTCCCCAGTACCCGCAGGCTGTTTTATGGACCCCTCTAGTACTGATGGGGCGGTTGTTGGTGGGATTTTGTCGGGCCAGGGCACTTGATGTATGTTTTGCTAATCCTTGTCATTTGTTTTATTTCATGTTTGCCTCTGGATATCCATGTGGTATGCTGTATGTAAGTGTCCTGTTCTAAGCGAGGTGTTTGCTGCCGCTTTTTACCCTGTTGGTGTGCAACATCCTCACTGAAAATGAAGCCCAGTGAGTGACTGACATGTGTTCTTGGCATGGGAAATGGGATTTCTTAATGTTCTGATAGCCTACTTGCTTCGTGTGAAGGAGTCCTGGAGCTCTGTCGGAGGCTGTTAGCCAGATGTTTTGTGCCAATTTTTGTAATTTAGCTTTCTGTTCTCGATCCAAGCAGGCGGTGACGTATGCAGTTCTGGACAGCTTTGTGCATGATTTTGTGTAGTATGGTGGTGGTGTTCGAGTGTCAGCCTAATCTTTGGTGTTGGTAATTGGTGGTTGTGGTACTGTTGTGAAAGTGTAAACTGTCCTTGTAATTCCTGAAATTTGTTTCCTTCTATATTGGCTGTCTGCATTCTGTGTTTTCCAAAATGGCCGACAACAATAGTGTTTTCGATTTAATTGACTTAAGAGATAACCTTGTGAATTTGGAGAGTTCTTCTGGGGTTGAACGTGAATCACCTCTGTTTACTAGGTCTGAGGTTTTGGGATCGATTACCAGTAGTAGTTTGCCTGCCCCTCTGTTGCCTGGCGCTGGCTCGTCCATACCACTTAATCCTGCATACGGTCATTCTTCTCATGTTTGGTCACCTAATGATTTCTTGGGTCCTGCCGACCCATTGCATCCCAGTTCTTTCTCTAGTAATATAAATGTTTTGTCGCCTGTAGAGGGTGTGCGAGCGGGCTACCCTGGTAACAATGTCCCTTTTCCTAATGCTACATTCTCGCCTACCGTTAATTATGGGTCGATTCCTCATCCTATTTCTGGTTTCTTAACTAAGTTAAAGCATTTCAACCTTGATGACGTTACCCAAGTGGTACAATTTTTAAAGCAAGTGGTCGAGTTGGGCAACCATGCCTCGATTTTTGGGATGTCGGAAATTCAGATTTTCCAACTTTTGTATCCAGTTGCATCCGGTATGCTGCGCGATAAGCTTGTTGAAGCTATCCACCTCCGCATGTCCTTAGCCATGTTTATTAGGGAAGTGTTGTGGTTTTTTGTCCCTGCAAGCGCCCTAAGTGCTCTCGAGCAAAAGTTCCTTTATCGTGTCCAAAGGCTGGACGAGTCACTTAGCGACTATGTCAGCGACATTAAGGTGTATGCCCGGGTATTTGCATCCCCTTTAACAGAGCGACAGTTGGTGTCATCAATTGTAAATGGGTTTTCGCCTCAATATAGGTCATACATGACTATGTGTACCAGGCCTTCGTCATTTGTCGAGCTGAAACAGGTCGTTATAAGGCTATGGCTGTGAAACATGCAGATTCCCTTCGGGTAGTTAATGTTCCTCCTCCTTCCTTGATGTCTTGTCCCCCTCCTTCCTTGATGTCTCGTCCCCCGCCAAAGGTTATGTTTCATCCTCGACCCAACATTAAGTGCCACACGTGCGGTGGCGTGGGACATGTCAAGAAGGTGTGTCCGAGTAACCAGGCTGTGTATCGCCAATGACGGAACGTTGAGGAGACCAATTCGGGTGTTACTTCCAAGGATATTTCTGTGCGTAAGAGTTTGGGAAAACCCTGTGAAGTTTCTGGTCGCCCTACCAATGATAGTCTTGATAACTCGTTGAAAACTAAATCTTCATGTGCTAATTCTGCTTATGTCGCTGACCTACCTAACCTGTCGGTGAACTATGGCGTGGCAAGTCAGCCTAATTCTAAAAGTTGTGTGAAACCTGTGGTGCGGGTGTCCTCGTCACCTACTTGTAATCGTGTTAGAGTGAGTAATGATTTTGGAATTTCTCCTGTGGCTAAAGGAATATCCCCGTTTATTGAAATTTGTGTTAATGACGAGCCCGTTTCTGCGTTGCTTGATTCTGGTAGTGTCGCATCCTTTATAAGTGATGACTGGTTTTTATCTATGAAGAGTGTTTGCAAATTTCCTGAGTTAGAGCCTAACAATGAATCTTTTATTTCGGCAAATTGTTCAAACTTAAATATTTTGGGTAGTATGACAGTCAAAATTCATATTCTAAATTTTTCTTGGAAGTTTAAATTTTTTGTTGCCAGAAATCTTTCTTGTTCTGTGGTCATTGGAGCTAATTTCATGTCACACGTTGGTATGCTTCTTGATTTTGGTGCTCGCAACTTATGGTTTAAGTTTAGTCCACAGAGTAAATTATCATTTAACCCGGTTTTATCTTCTCCTGCTGTCAATTCTGTTAGTGAACCTATGACTATTGAGGATCTCGATCTGGAAAATTTAACGAGTCTTCAAAAGGATGCCATTAAGAGGTTATGTCAGGAGTATAGCGATGTATTTACTGACAAGCTGGGTGTAACCCATTTGATGGAGTACAAGATTGAGCTAACCGATTCTGTGCCGGTGCGTTCCAGCCCGTATCGCCTTGCCCCGCGCAAGATGGCTAAACTTCGTAAGATTATCGATAAGATGTTAGAAGAAGGTGTAATCCAACCCTCTATCTCTGCCTACTCATCCCCTGTATTTCTTGTGCCAAAACCTAACGGTGGTTTTCGGCCGGTGTTCGACTATAGGGCTCTTAATCAAAAAGTTGTTTTGCAATCCATTCCTTTGCCGGACCTTCACACATGTTTTAGTTGGTTTCGCAACGCGAAGGTGTTCACGATCCTCGATTTAAATTCCTCCTACTTCCAAATTCCCCTCTCTCCTGAATCCAGGCATGTTACTGCTTTTTCCACTGACTGGAACCTGTTTGAGTATGCCCGTGTCCCGTTTGGCCTATCCACCGGAGCCGCTGTGTTGAGCAGATTTCTGGACAAGGTATTTTCAGAAATTAAATTCAAGTTTGTGTACCACTACCTTGACGATGTGGTGATCTATTCCGAGTCCTTCGAGGAACACGTTGATCATCTGAAAATTGTACTTGATCGGTTGCGTGACGCTGGACTTACCGTCAAATTGTCCAAGGTTTCCTTTGCCTAGCCCAAAATTTCCTTCTTGGGACATATTGTTTCTGAATCTGGTATCTCAGTGGACCAGTCTCGTACGCAGGCCATCAGAGATTTTAAACCACCCAAGAACGCCAAGGGTGTTGCTCGTTACATTGTTATGGTGAACTTCTTCCGTAAGTTTATCAGTAACTTTGCCGACCGTGCTGCTCCTCTAAATCAATTACGCAAAAAGGCTGTGAAGTTCGAGTGGGGTCCCTCTCAGCAGGCAGCCTTCGAAGATCTTAAGCTTGCGCTCTCTAACGCCCCTGTGTTAGCCATTCCGGATTTTGGGAAGCAGTTCATTGTGCAGGTTGATGCGTCTGGTCGTGGTGTTGGTTGTGTCCTGCTGCAGGAATCTGATCTGGGTAGGCAACCCATTGCATACGCTTCTCGTACCTTAACGGACGCAGAGAGGAAGTATTCCATTTACGAACTTGAGGGTTTAGCTGTGTTGTTTGCTCTAGAAAAATTCCGTATGTATCTTGCTTGAGCACACTAAGTTTCTCCTTGAGACCGATAACCAAGCCTTGAACTGGGTCTTAGGGAAACCCCGCAAAACTGGTAGAATTGCTAGGTGGGCAACTAGGATTCTGTCGTTCCAGTTCACTGTCCAACATATTCGTGGGTCCGAAAATGCGGTAGCTGATTCTTTAAGCCGCATGTACGAGGAAACAGCTGAAGAGGATGTTCAGGAATGTGAACCCGTAAGCCTTGTATCTGCTGTAAATTGTGTCAATGCCGTTCTTAGCAATTCCCCTGCTTTTTGAGGATGTGAGACGATTCCAGAAAGAAGACCCCTCCTTATCTAGCCTTATTGTCCGAATCAATTCTGGTGAAGTGATCAAGCCCTACTCTCTGAAGGACGGTGTATTGTGTTGTTCGTCTCGTCATGATCGCCTACCTAAAATTGTGCTCCCGTCGGTCCTCATTCCGGAAATCTTTCGTTACTATCATGAATCTCCTATTGGTGGCCACCTAGGAGTATTCAAGACCCGAGCTAAAATCAGACAGTTTTTCATTTGGCAAGGTATGGATGGCGACATCAGGAGGCTCATTAGAAATTGTGCTGCATGCAGTATTAGCAAACCTCCAGTTTCTACTAAGGTTGGCCTGTTGTCATCTGAACCGGCATCTAGACCCATGGAGAGGCTTTTTATCGACCATGTTGGACCGTTCCCTCGCTCTGGTCGGGGAAACCAATTTGCGCTTGTTTGCACTGACGGTTTCACCCGGTTTAGTTGGATTTTCCCCACCAGACAGGCTACGACCAGTTCCGTCATAAAGTGCCTTAATTCCATCTTTTCGTCCTTTGGGCCATGTCAGTATCTGGTGTCAGATAATGCCAAGTGCTTTGTATCTCATCAGTTCCGTCAATTCTTATTTGATTATGCTATTTCGCATGTAACCACCACTCCCTATTTTCCTAACCCGTCTCTCGCTGAGCGAGTCAATCGTAATCTCCGTTCTGCTCTGATTGCTTTCCACCACGACGACCATTCCAAGTGGGATTCTAATTTGCATTGGCTCAATTTTGCTTTCAACTCCGCCGTGCATGAGAGCACGCAAGCTACCCCTTTTTCGTTAATGTTTTCCTTTATGGCCAATTCTCCGTTGTCTAATCTGTGGAACCTGCACGATCTCCTTCCAGACAGTTTCACGCCCGAGGATATGAGGGCGAAATTCGACAAGGCTAGAGAGAATATTAAGGTATCACATGACCAACTTGCCAGGCGACACAATGCCTGTCGCAAGCCGGCTGATTTGGAAATTGGTGATATTGTGTACGTCCGCAATTTCGAGCCCAAGGGCGTCAGTAATCTAGTCTCAAGCAAGTTAACCCCTCGTTTTAAAGGCCCATGTTATGTAGAGGCATTCTTGACTCCTGTTACTCTTCTTGTTCGAAACCCTAAGGCCAACAAAATTTCAAGAATGCATCTATCGCACATTAAGCGAGGTGGAGAGGTGTCTAATGAGGAAATGCTACCATAAATTTTGTAAAACAAATTTTGTATAATGTAGAGTATCCCTAACCTTCATTGAGGCCTTCAGGCATCTGTTCCTTCTGGAATTTTGAACTGGGTATGCAAACTCTGATGGGATACAAAATGTAAATGTTGGGAAATTCCCATTTTAATGGTAAATTGTAAAAGTGTACCTAAATTTTGATATTTCATAGGAGATGCTAACATGTAAGTTGGGCTCGGTGGGAGACCTAACTCATGGTAACCTTGTATTCCTGTTCCCTTTGGGAATTGTAGTGGTCATTCCTCTACCGTAGTTCCTTCTAAATGTATAGTCGTCTAACTCATGTAATCTTGAAATGTACTTCGAATCTGTAAAAAGGTAAACTTGTTAATGAAATTTTGTAAGCACGGATCTAGGGCATTGTCAGAAATTTTTCCTTCATGTAAATTCAACCTTGTTTCTCTTTTGTAAAATGTAGTAAGAAATTGTAATTTTGTAAACTTTTATTTTTGAAATTAGATTAACTTCTATTTTTGTAAATGGCTGCCCACGCGTCACATAATATCTTGCACATTGCTTCCACCTACTTCGTCTAAGCGAACTACATTGGACTTGTTGAAAATTTTCCTAACGTGTCTCGGACCATGAAAGCACTGCAGGTGCTGGTGTTCTGCGTTTCTGAAGAATTATGCACAGGGAATCTGTTAACTAAGTGGTTTGCGAGGTGATCAATTATCCATTCCCTGATAATCTGACCCTGCATTCTTCCTAACCAAAACGATGCGGTTTCATCCATCAATTGGAGTTAACTGGTGAACATTATCTTCGGGAAACATGCTTGGTGAATCGACAAGTTAAGGAGTACTGTCTATGCCTAGACATATTCGTGAACCGTGTTCACGCTTAAGGGAGGGAGACTGTTACGTGCAAGTGCCCGTCCCAACATTTCAAACAAGTATTTACCCATGGATGCAGCTATTGACATTTGTGAAACGACCGCTTCGTCGCTCAGTTCCGCCTGTGACCACGAGAGGGTAGCGGCAGTCGGACTTTGTAAAGTCTGCACGTGGTTCCTGTTTCTCTCCGATAGATGGTGTTTGCTGGGTCTTATTAAACTCTTTATACGCATGACATAATTGAAAGACAATTACATTCTTCGTCATGAAACAAATGCCAGTGTATTCATGATACCGCCAAATTAATTTCCTATTTATGACATTGTTGATTGAGGTGTCAAGCTGTGATTGGACAATAAATTTTTCATGAATGCAGTTCGCTTCTTGACGCGAAAATTCTCCGCCATTTTGTGAAGGTCCATTAGCGGTCGTGAAGTAAACAAGAAGCAACTAGCGACTGGTCGTGAAAGGTGTCACCGCTGATGGGGCTTAAGCCCCCAACCTCTACGAAATATAAATATATTCAAGAGGAAATATGAATGCCAATTCTACTACGAAATTGCCTGTGCTCTTCAGGTTGTGAATTTCATCGTTTAGCCGTGAAGTAGACGTGTGAAATGTGATCGCATCTCGATGCGTACCTTCGCTTGTGTCCAAAACGAAGCATGTGCTGGGCGGGCTTCTTCAGGGCAATATAGTGCCATATTTTATTTTATTTAAAACGTGTTAGTTTTTTGTTTTCATTGTGTCTCCGCTGTGAAGTTTTAAGGTACGTTTTTTATTTAATTTATCTAATTATTTTATTTTGGGAGCTCCACTTTTGGGCCTCGTATGAATGTTTGATCTTCTGTTTTGTTTTGCCTAATAGGTCTAAAATTTATTTTATGTTTTAATAACGTTTCCCTATATATATTAAGTTTGTTATTTTTTGTACCTTATGGAGACACATTTATAAGTTTATTTTACGTTTAAATTATTGTTTATTTTAATTTGGCAATCTTGGGATTGTCATATTTTTTTTAATCTAATGTAAGATCCGTCGTGTCATAAAAACGACTTGCATTAATAGTTTTTAGATGTAATTGTTTTACGCCTTTCATTCCGCTCTGTGGATTCTAAATTAATTTTATGCTAAATTGTTTGCCGTAGTTTCGATCAGGCATGCGGTCTCTCGTTTTAGTGGCCATGTTGTGTTTTGTTTTAACGAGATGCATTCTGGGATCGTGGTCACTCTCTTGGCGTCCACCGCGAAACTCAAACGTGTTGTGTTAACTTAAGATGTTTTTTTTATTTAACCTTGTCGGTTAAACATTGTGTTTTTCGTAATTGTTCCTGTGTGTATCTCCATCATGCAAGTTAATGAATTGTTTTCTGATACAATTTAATTTGGTTAATTTAATTTTTTTTTTGTTTCATCGTGGCCGGGATCTACGCTATTGCATTTTCTTGCAACTTATCAAGCCCTTTCTCATTGTGTTATGCATGTAATTTTGTATTTTAACTTTTGGGCTTTAACATTTTTCTTTTAATTTAAGTCTTTTCGTTCAATTCGGTTTCACCGTGTTTGAATAGCTAGGGGGAATCGATTAGCACACAAACATGGCCGCCATCCACAAATTATTGGGCTGATGACCTTGTAGATCGGTAAAAGTATGTAATATGAAAAGGTATAGTGTTGCAAAAATTGGTAGAGATCAGATGATTAGTTTGGTCGTAATTTGATTTAAGCTTTCAACATTTGGGGGGTCGCCATTACGTTTTCGTCAAGATGGCGGCGATATAAAACATGACACTGAGGTGGCCATTCCTAGTGCTACCTCTGTACCAAATTTCGTTCAATATGGTTTCACCATGTTTGAATAGATAGGGGAAATCTCTTAGCACACAAACATGGCTGCCATCCACAAATTATTGGGCTGATGACCTTGTAGATCGGTCAAAAAGTATGTAATATGAAAAGGTATAATGTTGCAAAAATTGGTAGAGATCAGATGATTAGTTTGGTCGTAATTTGATTTAAGCTTTCAACATTTGGGTGGTCGCCATTACGTTTTCGTCAAGATGGCGGCGATATAAAACATGACACTGAGGTGGCCATTCCTAGTGCTACCTCTGTACCAAATTTCGTTCAATATGGTTTCACCATGTTTGAATAGATAGGGGGAATCTCTTAGCACACAAACATGGCCGCCATCCGCACATTATTGGGCTGGTGACCTTGTAGATTGGTCAAAAAATATCTAATAAGAAAAGGTATAATATTGCAAAAAATGGTAGAGATCAGATGATTCGTTTGGTCGTAATTTGATTTAAGCTTTCAACATTGGGTGGTCGCCATCACGTTTTCGTCAAGATGGCGGCGATATAAAGCATGTCACTGAGGTGGCCTTTGCTAGTGCTACCTCTGTACCAAATTTCGTTCAATTTGGATTCACCGTGTTTGAATAGATACGGGGAATCGATTTGCACACAAACATGGCCGCCATCCGCAAATTATCGGGCTGATGACCTTGTAGATTGGTGAAAAGATTCTTCATATGCAAAGGTATAATGTTGCAAATATTGGTAGAGATCAGATGATTCGGTTGGTCGTAATTTGATTTATGATTTTAACAGTTGGGTGGCCGCCATTACGTTTCCGTCAAGATGGTGGCGATATAAAACATGACACTGAGGTGCCCTTTGATGGTGCTACCTCTGTACCAAATTTCGTTCAATTCGGATTCACCGTGTTTGAATTGAAAGGGGGGAACAGACATTCAGAGTACACACACACACACTCACACACACACACACAGACACACAGACAGACACACAATTTTTCGCCCTGTGTTGATCTCATAAGTCTACTTTCATTTTTTGCAAAAATCGAACGTAGGCTAAAAAGATACGAGCCTTACAGTAGTCGCATATGATGTGTAACATGTGACATGTTATCCTACTATGTGTGTCCCGGGAGCACAAATCCCTTGTTAACAGTGAACTCTGTTGGTCATTGAAATAACTACTTGTATAACTCCAGTGCTAAATCCTGACCGTAATAAATCATAATTGTTATTTCCTAAGACGTTGCATCTTAATCGATTGAAAACATATTGTGCAATTTGCAATGGAAAATTAAAAGTATATATTGTAATATTATAGTGCAGAAGTGGCTTTAAAAATCTGAGCCGTTCCGGTTGCAGACAAGAAGGCAGCTGATCTCTCCTTCTGAGTTATATTTCACTGAGTGCAGCTCGCATCCAGTCGGCCGTGGCGGAAGCAATCCACTGCCTACTCTATACCGGCCGGTTAGTGAACCCATGCCACCGATGTTATTGAAAATGGCCTCTTTTTGCCGATATAGCGCACTGCCAAGTATAGGCGAGATTAAAAATTAGGTGTGCAGAAGGTATATTAAATGTGTTTCTCCCAGTGATACGTTTAGACCAACGAAGTTTTAATTATTGTTAGTAGTCTGTGTTAATATACTGAATTCCTACGTTGTTTGGAGTTTTGGTTGATGCGATATAGCACTCGAGGTATCGAGTGTTTACATTAAATAAGAATACAGCAAAAGTATGAAGATTTAATAAATCGTAATTGTTTTCAGCAAATATGATAAAATTAATATTTTCACACCAAAGAACGCCAACTTGAAGATCATTTATGGTAGGAATTTCTTTAATGGGGCCTCCAAACCTTGAGGTAAACCGTATGCGATTTACATTCCACATAGCCACATGGCTTACAGTACGCCGTTGTACCGATCTCCGCCACCGCGCGCGCTCATTGTTTCCGTCCCATCCACTTCCGTCCCCTTTCAAAATTACTCCCAAAAATATGTCCAGATACCGAGTGGAAAGATGTTATACATCAAAAGGCAACCATGAATTAAACCTCAGATCGGATAAAATCTCAGAAACCATCCGGAAAAGAAGGGCCATGTTCTTTGGACATACTGTATATACGGAATGGACCCAGGTAGATTAACCAACCGGATAATGAAGTTATTTGCGACCAGAAAAGCCACAGCTCGCTGGTATCAGGAGGTGAAGAAGGACCTAGAAGAAATGGAAACATATGAAGCTGAAGTCAGCAACAGGGAAGCATACGAAGCCAAAATTAAGAATTTCACGGGTTAACCCTTCATAGGGCAAAAGACTGGGGGTATATATATTTGCACATTTGTAATTGGGGGTGATAGGTGAGTAGGAATATGCAACAATTTTATGGGTGTGGATTCTATTTTATGAAATATGGGATGGGAAATTATTATCCCACTGCCCACACCCGACAGTATGTTTTCTTAAATGAGCAGTGGGGTAATAATCTCCCACCTCCAAATTATGATGATACTGCGTTCATCACCCAATAATGAGGTTTATTTAACAGGATATATTATATAAAAACACCCATCACGCTCTATAATTTAAAAAAACGTAACTCCCACGCAACACAAGGTGTAATCTTTGCCGAAAACTGCACCAAAAATATAAAAGTGATTTTGGAATGTTAAAAGTTAGTATATTCGAATATAATTCAATAATATTTCAAAATAGTATTTACTAAAAACACAGAAAATTAATTTTAAAAATCTTCTATTCCATGGCAAACATCCTGAGCAGGATAATTATTTCCATTCTAGCTGAAATATATTTACTCAAGTGACCAAAACCATTATTAACATTGTATTTCAGTTATATACCAACGTTTACAAATCTCTTATCTTCAATAAAAACGCCTTCTTCTGTAAAACAATGCATTTCTTTCACTCAACACAACCGAACTGGCGAGCATGTGCACTGTGGAGACCACTGGGATGTATGCTTCCCACCTTGGGTTTCTGATGACTGTATACATCAAATTAATGGGTTCTCAATATGTCTCTGCATCTAGCTTGTGGATGCATGTGGAACTGCTTGAAATGAAAGGGGTGAGGAAATTCTCTCCCTAACACCGTTATATAAATACATGGTGTGAAGATAGTATCCCAAGGACCTATAAAGGGTTGAGTCATCCTACATCCCGGATCCAAGCACCATGGACTGTGGAAAGGAGGAGAATGCACAGCGATAGAATGAAGGAGTATTGGGCAAAAATAAAGATCCAGAAGCTGAAATCAAATTAACTTAGTCCACTGTCAGGCTAAACGACAGAAGAAGAAGAAGAAGAAGAAGAAGACGACGACGACGAAGAAGAAGAAGAAGAAGAAGAAGAAGAATGACCCACAGTTACTTTGACATAATTTGTAAATGTTGAAAGAGTAAAACTCTTATGCAGAAAGCTCTCTCTCCGACTGAAATTGAAGGCACGTTTGTAGCTGAGCGAATGATAATCTCTTAGGAAACAAAACTTAGCTATTAAGGGAAACGTAATAAGAGGTTTAAACTTACTTCTTAAGAACGCTCCTCTAAGTTAAAGGTCGCCAAGACTTCTATAGAACAAAACGAGGAAGTCAGAAAAAATATAGTTGCTCCATAATCTTATCACCGGATATGAGTCGGTGTACTTTTCATTTCACGAACATAAAATGTATTCTAAGTTTTAATGTGCTGTATATCTCTCTCGTACGTTAACAGCCCTGGGGCTGGTTTGCAGTAACTCTACAATCTTCTCTATTCTCCGCCATGCTCTACAATTCACGATATGATTTTGTGTTCGTGTCTGTCATTATCTGTGTGATGTATCCAAGTGCTTTTCCCTTCTAACATCCCTTCGTTGACTCTTGCTAGCAGGCTATTAGGCTATGTCTGAGAATATGTCCCAACATATTTGCTCTTCTTGTTTTCAGACTCTTCATAAAGCTTCTACTTTCTCCTGCTCTTCTGAATACCTCTTCATTTGTCATATGTTGTAAGCAACTGATCTTAAGCATTCTTCACCTTGGGCCGTAGGTTGCAGGTTCGTATCCTAGCGCAGTCAGCCGGCATTGGACGGTGCAAGGGAGCCGTGTCAGTAGATTTACTGGCACGTTAATGATCCCCTTCGGGGCGAAATTCCGGCACCCCCGGCGTCTCTAAAAGCCACAGTAGTTAAATGGGACGTAAAACCAATCACATTATTATTATTATTAACCATTCTTCTCCAGCACCAAGCCTCAACAGCCATCAACTTCTTCTCTTCTGACTTCCCCACTGTCCAGGTCTCACTCCCTAACAAAGCCACACTCCACACGTACGTCTTCAACAGTATTTTCCTTCTTCTGGAGTCTGGCTACGTGGCTCAGGGGTAACGTTCTCGCTTGCTGAGCCCAAGGTTGCTGGTTCGAAACCTGGTGCAGTCAGCTGGCATTTGAGTGTGTGCAAATGCGTGGGAGCCGTGTCAGTACAATTACTAGCACGTTAAAGAATCCTTTCGGGGCAAAATTCCGGCACCCCGGCGTCTCTAAAAGCCAGTGTAGTTAAAAGGGACGTAAAACAAATAACATTATTATTATTACTTCTTCAGGATGTGAAGAGATTCTTCTTTCTATAAAAGACGTTCTTTGTCTGAATATTTCTACTCCGAATTTCTCGTTCGCTGGTTCCATCATACGTTTTCAAGCTTCGCAGATACTCATATTCCTTACCATGTTGTATTCCATCATTCTCGATACAAATTTCTGCTGCTCTTCTATGATCTTCTTGGTTCCGACTGCATACGAGTATTTTTGTTTAATTTGTATTAATCTTCATGTTAAATTCGTTTTTAAGTATGTTATTCATTACTTGAATTATCTGTTGAAGATCATCTTCATTATCTGTTGTTAGAGCAATGTCATCTGCGAATCGGAGCATGTCAATCTTTTTCCAATTATATTTACTCCAACTTGAATCTCTTCTCTTATCCTATTTATGACGTCTTGGACATACACATGAAATAAGTAAGGAGATGGCGAGCATCCTTGTCGACTGTATATAAAGCATTATCTTATTAAAACCGCCCAGTCAAACACTAATTACATTATTAACAACATTTTTGTTCCGTTTGAGGCGACGATTTGACCTACATCCTTTGCACTCCATCATTCTTCTGACAGCGAGATCTTCTGTCACTAGAGTTTTCGATCAAAATTATTGGAGAATTGACGTAGGCAGTTTATGAGGTAGATCTCTTATTTTAATAGCACCATTTTACTGTCATTTTATGCCTACTTTTCACATTTTGCAAAAATGAGGAAAAAGTAGACTTATGAGATCGATCCGGGAAAATGTGTGTCTGTCTGTCTGTCTGGCTGGCTGGCTGGCTGTGTGTGTCCCCCCCCCCCTATCAACTCCTAAACGGCTGCAGCAATCAAAACCAAATTTAGTATGAGTAAAGATGTGCACCGGAATATCTCACGTCTATATTTGAAAATGATGTCAGTGCTACCAACTGCTGAAAAAACGCACTAGAAATTTGAGCTCCATGTTGGATATCTCGCAAGGTATGCATGGGAGCTATTCCAAAATTGGTACACATGCAGATAATACAATTGCAGTTTAATTTTCAGGAGGCCAACAATGACAGTGTTGCCAAAATAACGTTAAGCCTTCTGATAGGTCCAATGTTTAAATGCATATAACTTCTACACTATCAATTGGATTTCAACCAAATTTTGTATGCAATATTTGTACATAAACAGATATGATTGAGCGTATTCTTAAGAGCCACCAGGGCTGTCAACTGTTAATAATTGCTCTCTCTATTTTTTTTATCCAAATACCAATATATCAAAAAGTATGTAAGCCAACAGCTTTGAACTATGCACACGTATATTCTGACATTTTAGATTAATTTTGAGTAACTTATATACGTCAGTTCTACCAACATGATTATAAGCCTGCTGATAGTACCAATTTTTAAATACATGTAACTTCTATACTATCAGTTGGATTACAACCAAATTTCGTATGTGCTATGTGTACCATAACAGAATGACTGTAAATATTGTTAAGAGCAATCAGGGCTGCCAACTGTTAATAAATGCTGTCTATATTTTTTTACCCTAATATCAATATATCAGGAAGTATGCAAGCCAACAGCTCTATACTTTGCACACGTATAGCACCTGACATTGTAGATTAATTTGGAGTAATTAATACAAGGCAGTGCTGCCAACATGATTCTATGCCTGCTGATATGTCCAATTTTAAAATACATGTAACTTCTATACTAACAAATGGATTTCATCCAAAATTGGCATAACAAGATATCATAATAATTCAGATTATTTCTGACCAGCACACGCATGGTATTGTTGGCAACATGCTTTTACGCGTGCTGATAGATCCAGTGTCTAACTGCATGTAACGTCCATTGGACATCAACCAAATTTTGTATTCTGTACCTTAAGAGATGGAACTAAGAATATATTCAGTCACCAGGGCTGCCAACTGTAGTGCTCTATTAGGCTAAATTACACCAGGCATATTTTGAACTAATTTTATATTTCGATATTACCAACTTAATTTTGTCATTATTCTAGATAGGTTCGTATAGTGTAGAATAATCATTGGCATGAAAAGTAGGCTGTATAGTTCTTCACGGAACTTCTTGTTTTAATACATGACATTTAATTATTCGCAAGCTTTTCCATTCTTGATTTTAAACAATGTTTGTGAGGATATCCATTCCTGTTTGGCTTTGTTAACAAGTTTAAGATTTAATATCAATCACGCTGAGGAAGGTATCAATGACATACCGAAACATGTACGATTAATAATGTAATTAATTGATTCTTTAGTGTTTGACTGGACGGTTTTAATAAGATAATACTATCAGTCAACACGGTTATTAATTATTACCATTGCCATAATGGTCAATGATTACGCATTTTATGTATATAAAGCATTAATTACTCAAGGGCAGAATTTAGAGGGGGACTGGCAGATATACTCGTATTCCAAAATCAAATTCGCTAAAATACTTCAATATACACTGAGTGGCCAAAAGTCATGGGAAGGCAAGGAATATGATGGTAACCCACGAGGACTGTCTTAAATAATGCTCTATATTTTCGTTTTGGTCAGTCCTTAATTCCTGTCGCTTACCGTGCCTTCCTTCCTAGCCTTGAACTTCACCCTGCAAAGGAAACATGGCATAACTTTTGGAACACGCAAGTTATTTCTATATTATTTACGGTCGGGTCGGATTTACCCATGGCGCCAGTCCTCGTGACAATTTTCGGCTTACGTCAGTCGGAACAATCTGTAATAAACAAGAGAATAAATCTACTGCTTTGGTGCAGCACAATCACATAGCTCACGTTCTTGTTCATCCATGTTTAGGGTCTAGGGACACCTTGGTCTTATAACTCTTTGTTCAAAAAAAATTAGGATGACTACTTTGCCGCCAATATCATGGCCAATCATACTGTTACGGAAATTATTGTCATTTTTAAATTTGAACAACAAGTTCCGTGACGAACTAAAGAGCCTACTTTTCTTAAAATTTAATATTCATGCCAATGATTAATCTATATGGATCTATCTAGAATAATGACGAAATTAAGTTAGTAATATCGAAATTTCTAATTAGTTCGAAATACTGTATACCTGGCATAATATAGCCTAATAGAGAACTAAATTTGGCAGCCCTGGTGACTAAATATATTCTTAGTTCTATCTCTTAAGGTACAGAATACAAAATTTGGTTGAAGTCCAATGGATAGCATGGACGTTACATGCAGTTCAACATTGGATATAACAGCGCGCGTAAAATCATGTTGACAACAATGGCATACATGTACTGGTCAGAAATAATATGATCAATTGTTGTGTCAATTTTGAATGAAATCCATTAGTTAGTATAGAAGTAACATGCATTTTAAAATTGGACCTATCAGCAGGCTTAGAATCATGTTGGCAGCACTGACGTATATTAGTTACTCCATATTAATCTAGAATGCCAGGTGCTATACGTGTGCAAAGTTTAGAGCTATTGGCTTGCATACTTTCTGATATATTGATATTAGGATAACAAAAATAGAGACAGTATTTATTAACAGTTGGCAGCCCTGGTTAATCTTAAGAATCGGCACAGACATATGTGTTATGGTACACATAGCACACACGAAATTTGTTTGAAATCCAAATGATAGTATAGAAGTTACATGTATTTACAGTTGGATCTCTCAGCAGGCTTAGAACCATGTTGGTAGCACTGACGTGTATATGTTACTCCAAATTAATATAGAATGTCAGGTACTATACGTGCGCATAGTTTAAAGCTGTCGGCTTGCATACTCTCTGATATATTGGTATTTTGATAAAATAAATTGAGAGCATTTATTAACAGTTGGCAGCCCTGGTGGCTCTTAAGAATACGTTCAGTCATATCTGTTTATGTACACATAGCGCATACGAAATTTGGTTGAAATCCAATTGATAGTGTAGGAGTTATATGTAGGCCTATTTAAAATTTGGACCTATCAGCAGATTTATAGTCATTTTGGCAACACTGCCATGTATGGCCTCCTGAAAATTAAACTGCAATATTATTATCTATACTTGTGCCTATTTTGAAATAGCTCCCATTCATACCTTCCAAGATATCCAACATGGAGCTCAAATTTCAATTGCGATTTTTCAGCAGTTGGTAGCACTGACATCATTTTCAAATATGGCCGTGACATATTCAGGTATAGATCTTTACTCCTACCAAATTTTGTTTCGATTGCTGCAGCCGTTTAGGATTTGATAGGGACACACACACACATCCAGACAGACAGACAGACAGACAGACACACATTTGCCCGATCTCATGTCTACTTTTTCCTCATTTTTGCAAAATGTGAAAAGTAGGCTAAAAATATAAATAAACCTCATTTTTATAATGGGAATAGTTGATAGGAAGACACCAGGTCTAAAATTACTTCATTAAAATCCGTACGACTACGACAAAAAGGGAGTGACACAATATGGGTCAAAATGACCCGCCACCACTGCTCGTGTTGTATATTTTCACGCCAGGTCTCAAGTGTTCCTAACGAGTTGCTCCTCCTCGAGCTCCCAAAACGGCAGCAATACGGTGAGGAATCGACTCGACAAGAAATGGTTTCCTGACTCCCAACATTCAACTCACGGTAGTCCTTTGATCGTCCCGTATGGTTCTGCAGAGGCGACGTGATGTCCATTTGTTAAACACCTGTCGTCGTCCCGTACGGCGGATGGTAACATTATCTCTGCGATATTGAAGGGGGAAAAATGTATGGTCATAAGTGGAAAAGGTGAAAAAATTACAATATAATTAGAAGATGAAATTAAACAGGAAGTTGGGTTACACAAGAAATGGCATGCACTAAAGAAATAGAAACAAGGATTGCCTTCAGTAAGGAGAGAAAATTATTTTGTGGAGCAATGAAAGTAAGCCTAAGGAAGAGATTAATGAAATATTTTGTTTGGAGTGTAGCAATGTATGGAGCGGAAACATGGACGCGTCTAATGCGCTACCTCGTGTCTTGCTGGAATCGGGAGAGCGTGAGTTCAAAAACCCACCTCGGCCGTCCTGAAAATGGTGTTCGTGCTTTCCTATTTTCACCACCTGGCAAATGCCGGGATGGTTCCTTTCAATAGGTCCACGGCCGATTTCCTTCCAATATCGCTTCCCTGACCTGTCCTGAAAAGAAAAGTACATGGCCATTGGCTGCATGAATACAATTATTATTAAGAAAGAAGAGAGAAAAGAATAGAGGCTTCCGAAATGTGGCTGTGGAAGAAAATGGTGAGAATAAGGTGGAAGTACGAAGTGAGAAATGAGAAAGTAGGAGAAGAATGGATGATGCTAAAGAAGATAAGGAAAAGAGAAATTAATAATAATAATAATATAATATCGTATGGCCTCGGGTGCCGGGTGCAAGCTTTGTAATTTGACACCCAGAGGGTAGCTTGCTTGTCGAATTTCGTTGTTCCTTGAATCACTATGAAAGTCAAGGAGGTTAGATATCTAAGCTCCTTTAACACTATAGAGCTTTCTAGTAGAGAAATGAGGAACTTTGTGTTGGCGGAAACTCCCGAGAATAATTTTGCCATTATGAACACGGCCTACTGAAATCAAATGGGTTCTTTGACATGCCAACATCGTATGCGTGGCGTATTTTTGCCACCTTTCAAAAATCACTTACCACGACCAGGAGCGTACCTGCAATTTTGGGGTTGGCAGACAGACACGCTATCTACTCACCCATCGTGGCAAGAAATTAATTGGATTGGACACTGCCTAAGAGGAGATGGTTTGGTGAAAAGTGCATTGGAAGGGACAGTCCAAGGGAGAATCCAAAGAGGAAGAAGAAGGTGTCAGATGCTGGATTCCATCAAGATTAATAAATCTTATGAGCTGAAAACCGGATAAGGTGGAGAGACCGACCATCAGGAAACCTGCCATCAGGCAGATAAACTGATGATGACCGTCGACACTGTTGACCTCGGAAAGCAGAATTCGCGTGTAATCTCCTAAATGCTATGACCCATGCGCCGTGCGCCGATGATCATCCCACGTACAAAGTCGGTTAACTCGCGACGTGTTGCCACCTTCACCACACTCATGTCTGTGACAGACTGCAGGCTCTGCACCACCACACACACTTTCCATTTACTTGGCAAATACTTTTCATTTAAATTGAGGGGCTGACGCTGACATGGGAAACCACTTAAGGTAAAATATCCCTTTTTTTATTTCGCGGATATGCAAGAAAGAAATAATGCCAATGGCGTGGAGAAACCCGTAAGTCCATCCCTCATTTCAATCTGATCCTCGTTTCGAAACTTACGGGTTTCTCCCCGCCATTTGCGTTATTTCTTACTTGCATATCTCTTAAAGTACAGAATACAATATTTGGTTGAAGTCCAATGGATAGCATGGACGTTACATGCACTTAGACATTGGATCTATCAGCACGCGTAAAATCATGTTGGCAACAATGTCATGCATGCGTTGGTCAGAAATAATCTGAAATCTCTTGTTGTGCCAATTTTGGATGAAATCCATTTCATAGTATAGAAGTTACATGTATTTTAAAATTGGACTATCAGCAGACTTAGAGTCGTGTTAGCAGCACTGACGTATATTAATTGCTCCAAATTAATGTAGAATGTCAGGCACTTTACGTGTGCAAGATTTGAACCTGTTGGCTCGCATAATTTCTGATATATTGGTATTTGGATAAAAAAAAAATAGAGAGAACATTTATTGATAGTTGGCAGCCCTGTTGGTTCTTAAGAATACGCTCAGTCATATCTGTTTATGTACACATAGCACATACGAAATTTGGTTGAAATACAATTGATAGTGTAGAAGTTATATGCATTTAAAATTGGACACATCAGCAGGCTTTGAATCATTTTGGCAACACTGCCATGCATGGCCTCCTGGAAATTAAACTGAAATATTATTATCTACACGTGTGCCAATTTTGAAATAGCTCCCATGCATACCTTCCAAGATATCTAACATGGAGCTCAAATATTTCAATTGCGGATTTACAGCAGTTGGTAGCACTGACATAATTTTCAAATATGGCCATGATATATTCAGGTATAGATTTTTACTCATAACAAATTTGGATTCGATTGCTGCAGCCGTTTAGGGGTTGATAAGGCGGGGGTGGGGACCCACACAGCCAGACAGACAGACAGACAGACAGACAGAAATATGCACGGATCGATCTCATAAGTCTACTCTTTCCTCGTTTTTGCAAAATGTGAAAAGTAAGTTAAAAATCTGGGATTATCCATTGTATTCTTTTGTACAAGTGAGAGATTTTCAGCATTATGCTAGTTACTGTTGAATGTTTGTTACACACAGAGTCTTAAGAGTGATAGAGAACATCGGGATGAGGAGCATCCTCGTCGTAACACAGCTGAATTCTGCGCCTTGTTCTCGCAGATGTTTTGCAGAGATTCTCCGGAGTCACGAGGGTGAAGGTGTGTTCCACAGGTGCTCCTAATTCCTGGGTCTTGGAGGCCAGGCAAAGGGAGCTGGTAAAGATGCAGAACCTCTTCCAATTCACCGGCCAGGAAAGGTCTGATTCAGGTAATTGCGCTCGTGAATTGCGAAGTGCGCTGGTGCTCCATCCTGTTGTATGAAAGCATCTCCTGGTAAGAATATCCATTAGCATTATCTTCGAAGAAGAAAGGCCCAAAATTGTGTGTTTCACTCAGTCCAGCCCACACCATCACGAATGGTGGGTTTCTCTCCAGCTCTTCGTAAAGAAGCACACTCGTCTGTGAAGAGGACTGCACCACGGGCCCGTTGGGAACGGAACGCTTTAAGAGGAGTTCTACATGCCTCTTTCCGCGCATACATGTCGGCGTCATTCAGTTCATTCACATGCATTGGACGGTAAACCTTCAATTTCAAATCTTTTTTTCATGTGAGTCATCATGGTGGTCCGAGGAATGCCAAGCTCCGCAGACGTTTTACGTGTTGATTTGAAAGGAGATTGCTTCCACTTCATGGCACGTTTCCCTCCGTTTTATCAGTCGACCGCCTCGGAGATGGTCTTTCACACTGCCGTAGCAAAAGCGCGTTTTTCCCACCCCAACATTGTTGCTTTTCTTGGTGGATTAATACCAAAGCGGTCTGTAAATTTCGCCTTAACACTTTCAATGGTGTCACCTGTGCGATGTCTTTCGTGAAGCCAAACCGCAACAAGATGTTCAGTAAAGAACATATAGCCTACTTTCTCCTAAATGCATGGGAATTGTTATAACTCTTTGTCCTTTTCAAGGAGTATAAATGAATGTTGGTTATAGTAGGTTGTTGAAATACAACGAGCTATACGGATATTAAACATGAATATTAAGTGCCCTTTGCTAGTGCAACCTCTGTAAAAAAAAAGTCATTCAATTCGGTTTCACCGTGTCTGAATTGATATGGTAAATCGATTTGCACACATACATGACCGCGATCTGCAAACTATTATGCTGATGACCTTGTAGTTAGGCAAAAGATGCTTCCTACAAAAAGGTATGTTGTTGCAAAATTTGCTAGAGATCAGATGATTAGCTTGGTCGTAATTTGATTTAAGCTTTTAACATTTGGGTGGCCGCTATTCCGTTTCCATCAAGATGGTTGCGATATAAAACATGACACTGAGGTGCCCTTTGCTAATGCTACCTCTGTACCAAATTTCGTTCAATTAGGTTTTAACGTGTTTGAATTGATAGGGGGAATCGATTTGCATACATACATGGCTACCTTATGCAAACTATTGGATTTATGACCTTGAAGCTTGGTCAAAGAACGCTCCTCACATAAAGGTATGTTGTTGCAAAATTTAGTAGAGATCAGATGATTAGGTTGGTCGTAATTTAATCTTAGCCTTTTACATGTGGGTGGCCACCATTACGTTTCCGTCAAGATGGCGGCGATATAAAACATGACACTGGAGTGCCCTGTGCTAGTGCTACTTCTGTACCAAATTTCGTTCAATTCGGTTTCACAGTGTATGAATTGATAGGGGGAATCGATTTGCACACATACATGGCCACCATCTGCAAACTATTGGGCTGATGACCTTGTAGTTCAGTCAAAAGACGCCCGCTATATAAATATATGTTGTCGAAAAATTTGTTAGAGATCGGATGATAAGGTTAGTCGTAATTTGATTTAATCTTTGAACATTTGGGTGGCCGCCATTACGTTTCCTTCAAGATGGCGGCGATATAAAACATGACACTGAGGTGTACTTTGCTAGTGCTACCTCTGTACCAAATTTCGTTCCATTCGGTTTCACCGTGTTCGAATTAATAGGGGGTGACGGACATTCAGAGTACACACACTCACACACACACACACACTCACACACTCACTCACACACAGACCGACACACATTTTTGGCCCTGTGTAGATCTCATCAGTCTACTTTCATTTTTTGCAAATATCGAAAGTAGGCTAACAACCCATCTGTGTTCAATGCTATATGGACGGATCACACACGGTTGAGTATAACTTCGACTTAACGGTCACCAAGGTTACCAAACTGAAACAGAACACGAATGAGTAGAACAAGGCAATCAGTGTTACCACCATGTAAACAAAACATTTCCTCCGCCATCAAACAAACACATATGGGGTACGCCCACTTCCGGACCATCCTGTACACGTGACCTTTCAAGTTTGTAATCAACATTATGAACAATTTGAGGTTTTGAAACTTGTGGATCGTGGAAAAATACGAAGATGACTCAGGAATCACACCTTGAATGTACGAGGAATGTTATTTGGTGCCAGGGGCACTATCTATCGAGATGTTGTGGAACTGTTCAACAAGCTTGACTTAGAAAAGAATCACCTGATCACTCTTGCTGGAAACATCTTTGCTTACCCTGTGGCCATATTGCAGCACCACATGCTGACACCTGACATTTCTCATTTGAAATAAATGTCCCACCACTTCATTTCAAATGGTTTCCAAATAAATGTATGTTAATGAAATGTCCTAACAAGGATTGAGAAGTTTAGCTGGTTGGTTGGTTGGTTCCTCAGTTTAGGGGCAGCGACAATGCGGCCATGTAGCCCCGTGTAGGGTACTTTGGGTGTGAGTAGGTAACCGGTGTTAATTGTGATGGCTGTATTTATTTATTTATTTATTTATTTATTTATCGTATGGCTTTTAGTGCCGGGAGTGTCCGAGGACATGTTCGGCTCGCCTGAGTCTGTAGCTGCTTCCAGCGGACACCCTAAAGGGTGAGCTACAAGTTCCGTTCAATTTCAAGTAGTTCCAACTTTCGCCACCAGATATCAATGATACCTAGTGGTGAACGTTGGAACGTTGATAGAGCGTTCTGACGAAATCTAACCTAACAATTTTGCTTTACACAAGTTTAGTCTGTGAAAGGATCTTTTACATGCTATAAATCAATGACATGGGACCGCCGGGTTTACTTTCCCTCTGAAGGACGCCATACTGAGGGATTATTAACGCTCTTAAAAGATCCGATGACTTTGGCCGGGTTTGAACCCGCGAACTTGGGCATAGAATCTCAGTATGCTCAGACAAAAGTCACCTCTGGAATTCCACAAGGAAGTGTAGTTGGGCCATTGTTGTTTCTTCTATATATAAACGGCCTGGCAGAATATGTTAAATCGGACGTCAGACTCTTCGCTGACGACTGTGTAATATATAAAAAAATCGAAAATCAAGTTGACACTGCGCTCCTCCAACATGACTTGGAACGTATAGAATGCTGGGTTATCCGAAATAACAGGAGGATAAGTGCAGAAAAAAGTAAATGCCTGTCTTTTACTAACAGCAGAAAGGGGACAATAGCTGATTATAAATTAGGAAACAAAATTATTCCTCGAGTAGAGTCATGCAGCTATCTCAGGATTGCCATAAATAAAAGGTTACACTGGGGTCAGCACGTTGAGAGAGTTGCTAATAAGGCACAAAAGTCATTATACTTTGTTATGAGAAACATGAAGGGTAGCAGTATTCAGGCCAAAGAATTGGCTTACAAATGTCTAGTGAGACCAATTTTGGAATACGCCACGAGTGTGTGGGAGCCCTACCAATCAACTCTAATGAACAAATTGGAGATGGTGCAAAGGAAAGCTGCAAGATTCGTACTTGGCAAATTCTCCCAAACTGATAGTGTCTCTGACATGTTAAAGTCATTGGGTTGGGAATCCCTACACAGCAGAAGACATAAAAGAAGACTCCAGTAGATGTACAAAGCATACACAGGGGAGCCGGCCTGGAATAAGTTGCGAAACAGAACGCATGATCCAGATTATATGGGTAGGAGAGATCACGAATACAAACTTAGGCCCATCATTCGAAAAACAAACTTAGCTAAGTATTCTTTTATAAACAGGGGTATTCAAACATGGAATGAGTTACCTGAAGAAGTCTTAGAACCTTTTCCTAACAGTTTAAAAGCTTTCAAGAAGAAATTTAATGTTGCATTCAGGGAACCCAGAGACATTATGGAGAGAAATTGAGTTACAAGCAACATGTAAATATCTTGTTACCACCAGGTTTTGCCTAACTGTAACAGTACCTAAATAAAAAAATAAAAAAAACTACGCCACCGAAGCCACCCATTGAAGAGTTTGCTGTGTCTGAAGGCATCTTGGGAGAAACCAAGCAGCTCTAGTTGTTTATTACATTGTGAATAACAAGAATTCCCGGGACGAACTAAAGAGCCTACTTTTCTGAAAATTTAAGATTCATGCCTATGATTAATCTATATGGATCTATCTAGAATAATGATAACATTAAGTTGGTAATATCGAATTTTCTAATTAGTTCGAAATACTGTATACATGGCATAATGTAGCCTAATAGAGCACTACAGTTGGCAGCCCTGGTGACTGATTATATTCTTAGTTCCATCTCTTAAGGTACACGATACAAAATTTGGTTGAAGTCCAATGAATAGCATGGACGTTACATGCAGTTAGACTGTTGACCTATCGGCGCACGTAAAATTATGTTGGCAACAATGTCATGCATGTGTTAGTCAGATAAACTCTGAAATATTGTGATATGTCCTTGTGCTAATTTTGGATGATATCCATTTGTTAGTATAGAAGTTACTGGTATTTTAAATTTGGACCTATCAGTAGGCTTAGAATCATGTTGGCAGCAGTGACGTAAATTAGTTACTCCAAATTAATCTAGAATGTCAGGTGCTATACGTGCGCAAAGTTTAGAGCTGTTGGTTTGCATACTTTCCGATATATCTGGGCTAGATAACTTAACCGTAACGTAACGTAATTAGGGAATGAACCGGAAAACTCCATGATTGCATTCAGGTAAATGCGTTACAGAACGAATTACTTTGTTTCGACAAGAATACCGTATTTACCATATACTATCACAATAACGTTAAATTCAATAACCGAATTGAAGAACGCTTTTATTCCGGGCCCTACCAATAACGTTATCGGGAAGGTGGCTCACATAGTGAATAACTGAACAGCGTTATTGGCATCATTTCGTTATTAGTTCAACCTGATGTCGAAGAACGAAATTGAACGAACTGCTGACAATAACGTTATTCGAAAGGCGGGTAAAGAAAGTTCCTTATACAAACGTTATTCGCCTATTTTCGTTATTTGTCATACCCAATCTTTAAGGAACGAAATTGTGAGAGCTACTGACGATAACGTTGTTAAATAGACCCCGAAAATTGAGTTCTACAAATTAATGTTATTCCCATTTCTTGTTTATTATTAATCAAATCCAATCTTTATGGCAATAAATTGAACATATTCCGTCAAGAGCGTTATTAAGGAAACAGCTCGAACAGACGGCCATAACGTTATTGTTAGTCAATGTGAAGTAGAAGGAGCGACGTTGTGTGGGATTAGTCACATTATACAAAGGAGGGTTATATGAAATATTTTAGCACATTGCAATAATAGTGGTAGGTGCCTTTTCCCATGTGGTACTAATTATATTTTGTGAACCAAAATTACCCTTGTTGAGAAGAAAAACGAACCACGGAGTCGCAATAGCTTCTAGAGAAATTTAATCATAATCTTATCGATATAAACTCTAGAAATCATAGGAATGAAATTTTTAACAAATAGAAACGTCCTAATTCCACCAGAAACGTTTCTATTGATTTGTCTCGAATTTAAATCGGTAAGGTCCTCTTAAAGTTGGTTTGTGTACCACGCAGTCCACCTGGTGGCGCAGTAACAAGCATTCATGACTATTTCCCATGAGGTCCAGTCTCCCATTTATACACTACCAACTTAAGGCCACGGCCACCTCCTTCCCAATCCTAACTTGAATAACAAACACCACAATAACACATGCTAACAGAAATATTCATCATTTATTTATTTCTTCACACACACTAGTGCACGGAGGGAAATGACCACAACGCCCAAGACGCTACAATGAAACAACAACAACAACATGTCTACCATGTAGAACCATACCATTTGTCCATCAATGTTCGTGGTTCGTTTTTTTTCTCAACAAGGGTAATTTTGGTTTCACAAAATATAATTAGTACCACATGGGAAAAGGCACCTACCACTATTATTGCAATGTGCTAAAATATTAAAGCTTGTAAAATATTTCATATAACCCTTCTTTGTATAATGTGACTAATCCCACACAACGTCGCTCTTTCTACATCACATTCGGTGTCTCCTATTGCTGCTCATAGTAAATTTCGTGTGGACTTCTGGAAGGCCGAGTTCGTCTAATTGACACCCGTGGATGAATTGATAATGACACCAACCTTACGTGCCTCGCTACTGTGCTGATCAAAATCCTCTCCTTATGGACATATCGCTTGTGTTGTACCGCAATCATTGGCCATCAGAGTACAATATGGTACAGATTGTAACGTTAAAGCTTGTATACAGGCACAATTCCGGTACAGGCCTGAATAACGTTATTCGAACCAGCATTGCGTGTTCCGATTCGCTCAGCTGCAAGAAATCAAAGATGGAGGAAAGTTGTGGATTGAGAGTAATATTTGCAGTTCATTGGCATTATTAATGCAAATCAGTCATTAAGATGCGTTACGTTGAATACATAGAAAGGCACTGACTGTTTGAACACATTCCAGTCAGTATTTACGATTTAACTGAAATCATTCGACATTTAGCTATTTGCATGAAGTTACTTAACTATGAGCTTGGATAATACTGCGCTGATCAAAATCCTCTCCTTATGGACATATCGCTTGTGTTGTACCGCAATCATTGGCCATCAGAGTACAATATGGTACAGATTGTAACGTTAAAGCTTGTATACAGGCACAATTCCGAGGGTTCGAGATGCTCTATGGCCAACATTTTTATTCTTTTTGAATTATTTTGTTGTATTCACACTACTTTCTAATGTAAGATTTCAACTTCGATTTATTCGCATGATCTACGGGGATGATGTTAATAATGGACATTGGTAGGGAAAATTGTTCTATTCTATCATTCAAATTTGTACTTCCCCATTCAAAACCATGACTATTTGTACTGTTCGTGAAAGTATAATAATATTTTCATACCACAATAATAGTCTATCTTTACTCCACAATAAATAATAATACTGTATTCACAATAAAAAGAAGAAGTTTCGTGTGGATCTAAAGAGCCTACATTTCTTTATATTTAAGATTCATGCCAATGAATTGGACTTATCAGCAGGCTTAAAATCATGTTGGCCACACTGTCATATATGCGCTTATTAAAATATATCTGGAATGTTATTATCTCTATGTGTGCTAATTTTGGAAGAGTTTGCATGCATAACGCCAGATAAATCCATCATAGAGCTCAATAGTGAATTGTGATTTTTCAGCAGTTACTAAAACTGAATCTCTATTGACCTATCTAGAATAATGACGAAATTTAGTTGGTAATATTAACATTTGTACTGTAATTAGGTTGAAATATTCCTGAAATAGTGTAGCCTAAGCCCGTATCACACGACACTTGTTAGCATGGAAGCTTCTACCAGTACGGGTATACACGCTGGTATAGACGCGTATATTACAGTGTGATTTGTACCATCCATGCTAGGTTGTGCCTTCCATGATAGCTTCCATACAACTTGCGAAATTGAACAGGTGCTATTTTTCCCGCCAGTTTGCATGGAAGTTTGAGTACAACAACCAATCGGATTACTTTTCTCGTTCTAGTAGAGATCTTAGCGACAACATAAACAGATAGGCTACATTTGTTATGTGGGTAGGCAGAGTAGTGCTGCTTGGCCCCCCGCACCGCAATCCGAGCTCATGGACTTTAGAAGCCGAGACCGTTCAGTGCCGTTCTCATCTAATGCGGTCGCGTTCTGGCCCATAGCACTGGGCTCACCATGCCCTCGGTAGGCCACCGCACTGGACGGGCTGGGCCGATCAGGCAGACTAACCTTCACCACGCGTGCGCAACACAATGCTCTCTTTACACTTCTATTCAGAATATTTAGCAACACTAGTGTCACTATGCTAATGGTATAGTTCAAACTGGCTAATCTCTATCTGAAATACATCGATAGTTGTTGATTAGTTGATTTGGGGGCTTTGCGACATCATGGTCATGTAGCCCCGTGTATTTATGTTTGTGTAATTTGTCTGATAACCTGTGTTATTGTGATGGCTCTATTAGTGTGCGCTTTGTACTTCAGATGAGGATTGGAAGGAAGCGGCCGTGGCTTTAAGTTTGGTGCCATCCCGGCATTTGCCTGGAGTAGAAGTTGAATAACACTTCGGAAATTAAGTACTGTACCGAGTTTAGCCGAGTATTTATAAATATTACTTTCGTCAAACGAATTTAGATTACTATTTGAAGTTATTAGTAAGAACAATGATACTATTGTTAATAACAAGTAGTTACGTGACGAACTGAAGAGCCTACTTTCCTTTAAATTACAGATTCATGCCAATCTATATAGACCTATCTAGAATAATGACGATATCAAGTTTGTAATACCGTACTAACATTTCTAAGTACTGCATTTTGAAATTCACCTGAAACTGTGTAGCCTAATAGAGTAACGTTTGTTATAAATCTTTTTCCTTTTCAAGGAGTATAATTGAATGTTGGTTGTAGTAGCTTGTAGAAATACAACGTGCTATACGTATATTAAACATGAATATGAGGTACCCTTTGCTAGTGCTACCTCTGTAGAATATGTCATTCAATTCGGTTTCACCGCGTTTGAATTGATAGGGGGAATCGATTTGCACACATACATGGCCGCCATCTGCAAACTATTGGGCTGATGACCTTGTAGTTTAAACAAACGACGCTCGCCGTATGAATATAAGTTATGTTATTGCCAAATTTGGTAGGGATCGGATAATTAAATTAGTCGTAATTTGATTTAAGCTTTGAACATCTGGGTGGCCGCCATTACGTTTCCGTCAAGATGGCTGCAATATAAAACATGACACTGAGGTGCCCTATGCTAGTTCTACGGCTGTACCATTTTTCGTTCAATTCGGTTTCACCGTGTTCGAATTGATAGGGAGGGGGGGGGGGGTGAGAGACATTCAGACTACACATACTCACTCACACACACACACAGACCGACACACAATTTTTGGCCCTGAGTAGATCTCATAAGTCTACTTTCATTTTTTTCAGAAATCGATAGTAGGCTGATTAAGCAATGAATCCCTACTTAGTATAAATAAAGTCCCCGATTTTTGGATGTCACGGGTAATCTCGAGAACTACTGAATGGATTTTGTTGCGGTTTTCACCATTTTGTAAAGGATATCTCGAGGAAGGTTTCCGTAGAAAATTATTTATTTATGACCAAAGGAAGTCAAGCACTAACGATTTCAGTGAAAAGGCCGACAAAAAAACTGGCGTTCGTGCGCTTTTTAAACTTACGCTGGGCAAACCGTTTAAAATATCTATATACTGTGAGTTTAAGAATAGTTCACCATGAAAAGTTCTATAAAAAGCCCAGAAGAGCATATCTCTATCTTCAATACATCACCTACCATAAGTGTTTTTACGTTTTCATTTCTTCCAACAGTCTCCATTTAGTTACTGAGGCGACAGTTTACGAGCTAGCTAGGGGCGAGTCTATCACCCCAGTTACAGCTTAGATGGCGGACGAGCTTATTGCCCCAGATACAGCCAGATGCAAAGTGTTTAGTCGTGTTGCGTTAACAACTGTAGAGAAGAGTGGCTGTGTTTGGAATTTCCCTGGAAGTGCAACTCGGCTTTTCTTCATTTCACCTGTGAACTTTTCGTTCCGCAAAATTCACAGTCAAGTTAAGATTGGACGGAAGGGGGATTTGTGTTTCATGCATCTCGCCATTCTAAAATTACGTCCGGCAAGAATTTGTTGCACATGAATCTTCAGGATAATATAATTAATAGTCCAGTCAGTGATTTTTACCCATCATGCCGAGACGTAAAAGGGATATTGGTCGTTGTTCATTGACATTGGAAAAAAAGGAAAGCGCTTATCATGTAATGCATTCATAATTGTTCCCGGGCGAAGCGGGGTCGGGTTGCTAGTTTCTCATATAAAGCAAGGACTCCGTGTTAATGGCTAAAAATCCCGATATTTTGGTAAGAAAATAGTTCAACAGATGGCAGCACAACTGAGGCCGAATTTACGTATTATTCTTTTCTTGAAGGGGACCTCCGATCTGCGATCTGAAAACTGCTATATACTCTGTCTAGTAGCAGCACTGAGTTTAATTCATTTCCGGCACCCCGTCGTCTCTAAAAGAAACTCCAAACACAAGCACCCTTCTCAGAAGTCTTAACTCAACAGGACTCAACGTTTTGCTGCTAGCTGTATCTGGGGCAATAGGTTCGCCTGCTAGCTAGGCTGTAACAGGGATGATAGACTGGCCCTTAGCTAGCTCGTGAACTGTCACCTCAGTAGTTAAATGGACATGGTTGAAAGAAATTAAAACGTAAAAACACTAATAGTGGGCGATGTATTGAAGATAGACATATGCTCCCGCGGACTTTTTTTTTGTAGAACTTATCACGACGAACAATTCTTACACTCATAGTATTTAGATATTTTTAACGGTTTGCCCAGCGAAAGCTTACAAAGCGTTCGGACGCCAGGTCTTTTTTCGACCTTTCCACTGAAATTGTTACTGCTCGGCTTCCTTTGCCCATAAATAAATTATTTTCTACAGAAATCTTTCTCGAGATATCCTTTACAGAATGGTGAAAACCGCATCAAAATCCATCCAGTGGTTCTCGAGTTTACCCGTAACATCCAAGAATCGAGGACTTTGTTTTATACTAAGTAGATTTTCATTGCTTAATTAGCCTACTTTCGATTTCTGCAAAAAATGAAAGTAGACTTATGAGATCCACACAGGGCCAAAAAATGTGTGTCTGTGTGTGTGTGTGAGTGCGTGTACTCTGAATGGCTACCCCCTCCCTATCAATTCAAACACAGTGAAACCGAATTGAACGAAATTTGATACAGAGGTAGCACTAGCAAAGAATAACTCAGTCACATATTTTATATCGCCGCCATCTTGACGAAAACATAATGGCGGCCACCCAAATATTCAAAGCTTAAATCAAATAACGACTAACCTAATCATCCGATCTCAACCAAATTTTGCAACAACATATATTTATACGGCGAGTGTCTTTTGACTAAACTACAAGGTCATCAGCTCAATAGTTTGCATATGGCGGCCATGTATGTGTGCAATTCGATTCCCCCTATCAATTCAAACACGGTGAAACCGAATTGAATGAAATATTTTACAGAGGTAGCACTAGCAAAGGGTACCTCATATTCATGTTTAATATACATATAGCACGTTGCATTTCTACAAGCTACTACAACCAACATTCAATTATACTCCTTGAAAAGGACAAAGATTTATAACAAAAGTTACTCCATTTGGCTACACAGTTTCAGGTGAATTTCAAACTGCAGTACTTAGAAATGTTAGTACGGTATTACAAACTTGATATCGTCATTATTCTAGATAGGTCTATATAGATTGGCATGAATCTGAAATTTAAAGGGAAGTAGGCTCTTTAGTTCGTCACGTAACTACTTGTTATTAACAATAGTATTATTGTTCTTACCATTGGCACAATTTACTAATACTGACACACCTTTAATATAAAACCAATATTTAGAACGCCGTAATGTACAAGTTAAAACTTTGTTCTGTCTGATGTCTAATAACTTCAAATAGTAATCTAAATTCGTTTGACGAAAGTAATATTTATAAATACTCGGCTAAACTCAGTACAGTACTTAATTTCCGAATTGTTATTCAACGTCTACTCCAGGCAAATGCCGGGATGGCACCTAACTTAAAGCCACGGCCGCTTCCTTCCAATCCTCATCTGAAGTACAAAGCGCACACTAATAGAGCCATCACAATAACACAGGTTATCAGACAAATTACACAAACACAAATACACGGGGCTACATGACCATGATGTCGCAAAGCCCCCAGATCAACTAATCAACAACTATAGATGTATTTCAGATAGAGATTAGCCAGTTTGAACTATACCATTAGCATAGTGACACTAGTATTGCTAAATATTCTGAATAGAAGTGTAAAGAGAGCATTGTGTTGCGCACGCGTGGTGAAGGTTAGTCTGCCTGATCGGCCCAGCCCATCCAGTGCGGTGGCCTACCGAGGACATGGTGAGCCCAGTGCTATGGGCCAAAACGCGACCGCATTAGATGAGGACGGCACTGAACGGGCAGGGCTTCTAAAGTCCATGGGCTCGGAGTGCGGTGCGTGGGGCCAAGCAGCACACCCACATAACAAATGTAGCCTATTTGTTTATGTTGTCGCTAAGATCTCTACTAGAACGAGAAAAGTAATCCGATTCGTTATTGTACTCAAACTTCCATGCAAACTGGCGGGAAAAATAGCACCTGTTCAATTTCGCAAGTTGTATAGAAGCTATCATGGAAGGCACAACCGAGCATGGATGGTAGAAATCACACTGTAATATACGCGTCTATACCAGCGTGTATAACCGTACTGGTAGAAGGTTCCATGCTAACAAGTGTCGTGTGATACGGGCTTAGGCTACACTATTTCAGGAATATTTCAACCTAATTACAGTACAAATGTTAGTATTACCAACTAAATTTCGACATTATTCTAGATAGGTCAATAGAGATTCAGTTATAGTAACTGCTGAAAAATCACAATTCACTATTGAGCTCTATGATGGATTTATCTGGCGTTATGCATGCAAACTCTTCCAAAATTAGCACACACAGAGATAATAACATTCCAGATATATTTTAAGAAGCGCATATATGACAGTGTGGCCAACATGATTTTAAGCCTGCTGATAAGTCCAATTCATTGGCATGAATCTTAAATATAAAGAAAAGTAGGCTCTTTAAATCGTCACGAAACTACTTCTTTTTATTGAGAATACAGTATTATTATTTATTATGGAGTAAAGATAGACTATTATTGTGGTATGAAAATATTATTATACTTTCACGAACAGTACAAATAGTCATGGTTTTGAATGGGGAAGTACAAATTTGAATGATAGAATAGAACAATTTTCCCTACCAATGTCCATTATTAACATCATCCCCGTAGATCATGCGAATAAATCGAAGTTGAAATCTTACATTAGAAAGTAGTGTGAATACAACAAAATAATTCAAAAAGAATAAACATTTTGGCGATAGAGCGCCTCGAACCCTCGGAATTGTGCCTGTATACAAGCTTTAACGATACAATCTGTACCATATTGTACTCTGATAGCCAATGATTGCGGTACAACACAAGCGGTATGTCCATAAGGAGAGGATTTTGATCAGCGCAGTATTATCCAAGCTCATAGTTAAGTAACTTCATGCAAATAGCTAAATGTCGAATGATTTCAGTTAAATCGTAAATACTGACTGGAATGTGTTCAAACAGTCAGTGCCTTTCTATGTATTCAACGTAACGCATCTTAATGACTGATTTGCATTAAAATGCCAATGAACTGCAAATATTACTCTCAATCCACAACTTTCCTCCATCTTTGATTTCTTGCAGCTGAGCCAATCGGAACACGCAATGCTGGTGCGAATAACGTTATTCAGGCCTGTACCGGAATTGTGCCTGTATACAAGCTTTAACGTTACAATCTGTACCATATTGTACTCTGATGGCCAATGATTGCGGTACAACACAAGCGGTATGTCCATAAGGAGAGGATTTTGATCAGCACAGTATCGAATCACCTAAGGTTGGATGTTATACATTAGCTATCGTATATTCTACGTACTAGTTTAGCCTACTTTTCACATTTTGTAAAAATGAGGAAAGAGTTGATATATGACATCGATCCAGGCAAATGCCTCTCAGTCCCTCCTAAATGCCTTCAGTTATTGAAACCAAATTTGGTATAATTAAAGATATATATCTGATAGTCTCACCGGCATATTTGAAAATTACTTCAGTTTTAGTAACTGCTGAAAAATCACAATTCACTTTTGAGCACTATGTTGGATTTATCTGGCGTTATGCATGCAAACTCTCAAAGTTCACAGAGATAATAACATTCCAGATATATTTTAAGAAGCCCATATGATGACAGTGTTGCCAACATGATTTTAAGCCTGCTGATAAGTCCAATGTTTAAGTGTATCTAACTACTACACTATCAATTGGATTTTAACCAAATTTCGTATGAGCTTTTGTGTACTATAACAGATATGACTATGATTGTACATGAGAGCCAGCAGGGCTGCCAACTGCTAATAAAGGCTCATTCACTTTCTTTATTCTAATACCAATATATCAGAAAGTATGCAAGCCAACAGCTCTAACTTTTGGGCACGTATGGTACCTGAAATTTCAGATTAATTTGGAGTAACTTATGTTCGTCAGTACTGCCAACATAATTCTTAGCCTGCTGAAATTCCTTGTAACTTCTATACCAACAAAGGGATTTTATCCAAAATTGGAACTATAAAATATAGTATTATTTCAGATTAATTCTGAGCACACGTGCATGACCTTGTTGCCAATATGATTTTACACGCACTGATAGATCCAATATTTCACAATATGCATCGTCCATACTATTCATTGGACTTCAACTAAACGTTGTATGTGCATTCTGTACCTTAAGAGATGGAACTAAGGATATATTCAGAGTCATCTAGGCTACCAACTGTGGTGCTGTATTAGAATACTTCAGGTATATTCCTATCTAATTAGAAAGGTTAGTATTACCAACTTAAGGTCGTCATCATTCTAGATAGGCCTATCGTATACACAGAAGATTAATCGTTGTGTTGAATCTTACATTTTATGGAAAAGTAGGCTTTTCAGTCGGTCACCGAACTACTTGTTTGTCACTTGGCAGCGCTACGAATCAGAATTCATTAGCTATCATTATATTCGTACAATTGTAGGAGGATACGGTTATTGTATTTTGGACCCTAGTACGAGACTTATTTGACCTGCGAGGCATGCAGCATAACACAATGCTATCCGGTCTTGTCAGTAACGTTATTTAAAACATCGGAGTGAATGGGGTACATATGATCGTGTTACAACGCCAATAACTTTATTCGACTTGTGTCTCTAGCGATAACTAAAATGCTATCCGGTATGATAATAAAATATTTAAAATAACGGTATATATACAGTATCCGTTTATTTGTTCTTGGTAAGAATAACGTTACAACAAACATTCTGTTGTACGGTATTCAATGCATACCGTAACGCGAAACAATTCGTTATTCAAGGCCATTATGTTAAGTTATCCAGCCCTGCGATAAAAAAAAGGGTAAAAAAATAGAGACTGCATTTATTAACATTGGCAGCCCTGATTGCTCTTAAGAATACGCATAGTCATATATATTATGGTATACATAGCGCATACGAAATTTAGTTGAAATCCAATTGATAGTATAGAAATTACAGGTATTTAACAAGAAGTTCCGTGACGAACTAAAGAGCCCATTTTTCTTAAAATGTAAGATTCATGCCAATGATTAATCTATATGGATCTATCTAGAATAATGACGAAATTAAGTTGGTAATATTGAAATTTCTAATTAGTTCGAAATACTGTATATCTGGCATGATGTAGCCTAATAAAGAACTACAGTTGGCAGCCCTGGTGACTGAATATATTCTTAGTTCCATCTCTTAATGTACAGAATACAAAATTTGGTTGAAGACCAATGGATAGCATGGACGTTACATGCACTTAAACATTGGATCCAACAGCGCTCGTAAAATCATTTTGGCAACAATGACATACATGTATTGGTCAGAAATAATCTGAAATAATATGATATATTGTTGTGTCAATTTTGAATGAAATCCATTAGTTACTATAGTAGTTACATGCATTTTAAAATTAGACCTATCAGCAGTCTTAGAATCATGTTGGCAGCACTGGCGTAGGCCTATATTAGTTACTCCAAATTAATCTAGAATGCCAGGTACTATATGTGTGCAAAGTTTACAGCTATTGGCTTGCACACTTTCTGATATATTGATATTAGGGTAACAAAAATAGAGACAGTATTTATTAACAGGTGGCAGCCCTGGTTACTCTTAAGAATCGGCATAGTCATATATTTATGGTACACATACCACACACGAAATTTGGTTGAAATCCAAATGATAGTATAGAAGTTACATGTATTTAAATTTGGACCTCTCAGCAGGCTTAGAATCATGTTGGTAGCACTGACGTATATAAGTTACTCCAAATTAATATAGAATGTCAGGTACTATACTTGTGCATAATTTAAAGCTGTCGGCTTGCATACTTTCTGATAAATGGGTATTTGGATTTAAAAGAATTCAGAGCATTTATTAACAGTTGGCAGCCCTGGTGGGTCTTAAGAATGCACTCAGTCATATCTGTTTACGTACACATAGCACATACAAAATTTGGTTAAAATCCAATTGATAGTGTAGAAGTTATATGCATTTAAAATTTGGACCTATCAGCAAGCTTATATACATTTTGGCAACACTGCCATGTATGGGCTCCTGGAAATTAAACTGCAATATTATTATCTATACGTCTGCCAATTTTGAAATAGCTCTCAATCAAACCTTCCAAGATATCCAACATTGAGCTCAAATTTCAATTGCGATTTTTCAGCAGTTGGTAGCACTGACATCATTTCCAAATATGGCCGTGAGATATTCAGGTATAGATCTTTACTCCTACCAAATTTTGTTTCGATTGCTGCAGCCATTTAGGAGTTGATAGGGGGGGGGGAACACACACAGCCAGACAGACAGAAGGCCAGACAGACATTTGCCCAATCTCATAACTCTACTTTTTCCTCATTTTTGCAAAATGTGAAAAGTAGGCTAATTATACTAAGGTTTTAATACTTCTGGATAATATATATTTGCTTTCTCTTTTTTTAGCGCATGGCTGTTAGTGCCGGGAGTGTCCGAGGACATGTTCGGCTCGCCAGTTTTGTAGCTGCTTCGAGACGGACACCCAATGGGTGAGCTACAAGTACCGATGGGGAGGAAAGTGGGAATGTACAAGGACGAGGAGCTGGAAGGTTGCGGCTGTGGCCTATAGGTAGGGACCAACGCCGGCATTTGCCTGGAAGGAAGATGGGAAACCACAGAAGACCATCTTCAAGGTTGCCGGCGCACAGTGGGTCAAAATCGAAATCTAGGAGGACAAAATTATTTATTTTCATAATTCAAAATCAAAATTCATTACTTCTACAGCATTCTCATATAATTGCCGCTCACTATTCTGGGATATAAACGCATCTTAGTGTAAACCTGCCACCACTGTTCGAGCAGTCTGAATTGGAGGGTGAATGTAAGTGGCTGTGGTTTGGTTGTCTTTGTGGTTAGTGTGATGGATTAAGATTGAGGATGCAGCTGAAGGTATGCTATTTGTAAAGTGTTTCAGTTATTAATGGGCGTAATTGTTACGTATTTTTAGCTATATTTGCATTCTATAATGTTTAACTATTATTTTTAAAATCATATTTTCACTTAGATTTTTAGTATGTCGCGTCACTCTGCGTCACGTTCTACTTAATGTTAAAATGTAGATAAAGTCTTGTAGTTTACGCCTGTTATAAGACTTTTTGCATCTTTTTGCAACTTACTTATTTATTTTACGATTTAGAAGATGCCGTGCAACCAGTTCTCACACGTTTACAACTGTTTGAAGCACTGGTTTCGACGATTATGTCAAAAGTGGAACTTAGTGACATTGTTAAAAGTAAATCAGGGGTAGAAAATTGTTCTGAAGAGATAACTGAATGCTGTATCCAACCCCTAGTCATAGACACTTTCTTGCATGTGCAGACTTAGCCTAAACAGGTCTTAACTAATGTTTATTATGAAGTAAACAAATTATATACGTTGCTTTCACCCTAAATTCATGATTGAAACGTAAAAATAATTTTGTCCCCCTAGATATCGATTTTGATCCACTGTGCGGCGGGGGGATTCGAACCTCCTCGCCTCCCGGATGTGAGCGACTGCCAGCAGTCATGCCGTAACGACCACGGCTAACTCACCCGGTTTTGCTTTCTCTGATCATAGCAGTAGTGCCCGGCTCCGCCCGGGGTTTCATTTGTTTTATGGATGACTAGCTGTAGTACCCGTGCTTCGCTATTGGTCACAAATAAATTGAAATGTGAAGGAGACAGTTAACACAGGGGAGAGGTGAGGTGCTGCCTGGAGGGAGAGTAAGGATGGAACATTTTGTCCAGCTACACCGTTCGGCGTTGACCTTGTTTTATAGCACACAATTAGGTTTTACTCGCTAACAGTTGGAGATACGCGAAATGTGATAAGGACCATTCTGATAGAAATTTAAATTTTAAACCTAGTAAATGCCGTCAAAAGTTTGCTATTCCTTAGCGTTCTCTTTTTATTTGAAATTGAAATATGAATGTTTGAAACCATAATGGTGTAGTGACGTCAATTAAATGGTCGCCATCTTTAAATAGTGCAAAGTATTGAAATCAAAAGTAGCCTATATATTAACCAAGAAAATCAGCTAATTCCATGTAAAATTTCATGTAAATCGGGCCAGTGGTTCTTTGGTGATCGAGTAATACACAGACACACAGACACATACCATCTCACTTTTATATATTAGTATGGATGTAGTTTTTTGATGTACGAAAAAGGTAATTTGAAAGCACCCATGTTTAAGTACAAAAGGAGCCTGGTCATGGCTTCTAATGATTACTATGAAAATTATTGGTGACGTCAGTTACCTGTAGGTTTGCTACGGTACTGTATCTGTTGTGGGCAGTGAAGTAGGTAATTTTCTGTACAAATTATTTACTCTTATAGTCATGTCTTAAGTAGAAAAGAGGGAGTGTTCACTGCGTGGTTAATCATTTTAGGTTACTGTTTCATTTTGGTTGCTACAAATTATTCTGGTTCTGTTAGTCTTAGTCAAGTCTTATCACAGTTACTGTGTTCCTGATTTGTAATACAAAAGATAGCCGGTACAGGTTAACAATGTCAACAATTAAAACAATGCAGCATAAAACATTAGGATTAATAAAACACAAACGTAAACATATTAGTATTAGAACACACCTTAACGGAGAGTATAACGCAACAATACAATATATTGCGCGTGATACCATCCGTCATAAGGTAAAGATTCAAAATCTCCCGTAACAGCAGCGGCATCAAGACATTAGACCCAAAATGTCACATTTAGACAACCAAGTGGATTAGGGGCTAACATTCTCGGTTGTCGCCTTGGAGGTCCGAGTTTGAATCAGGCTCTGCCAAGAAATTTTAATTCTGGTCTGAGAGCTGGAAAGGGGTAAACTGCGCCTCCCGTGGCAAAACTTGGAAGATGTTTTCCGTGGTTTCCCACTTCTACTCGAAGCAAATACAGGGATAGTTTCTAACTGAAGGCAACAGCAACCTGATTTTTAATCCTCACCTGAATTACAAATACACACAGTACCACAGCCATCACTGTAACACTGGTTATCAAAAAAAACCATACTCACTTAAGTTCATGGGGCTACCTGGCCATGATGTCCCCAAGCTTCTAAATCAATCAACAATAACAGAATCAGTTAAGCTCATTTAATCTTAATACTAAGTTTCGTGATGATATCTATAGCCGTTGTTACGTAAGGTCGCGTGCAGGATTAGCCGATGTATTTGTTTTTATTATTATTTTAATTCCCTACATCGACCCCTATTAATAAAATTTAAAAAATCTACGTATTAAGATTTTTAAGGCGTTCAGATTCCTAATATTCTTATCGTGGTTTGGATAGAAAATGGAGGCCCACGACCTGGTGTTTACGTCTTGGCTGTAGTCATGGAGAAAATGGAGTAGCTTGGCCCTTTACAGAGACAGATGGAAACCTGCTGATCACTTCTTGACGTAGTGTTGCCGTTGAGAAAATTGAGTGGCATGGCCTCTTACCGAGATAGAATGAAACTTGGTGGACCCGTCTTGTGCTACTGTTGCCATAGAGATGGCCGGCCTTGCCGTTCCTTCATAAGTTAATTTTCTGAATTTATTAGCCTTTGCTCGAGTGCAAATAGGCCGATATCAGAAGAATGAGAAAGACTATCGAAAATTCATGTAGGCAGCCGTTCCTTCTGGGTCCTAAACTATGTGTATGCAAAATTTGGTTGAGATTGGTGGAACGGTGTAGATTTGTATACGGAACAAATCCACCCACCCACATACAAACATACATACAGACTTTCACTTTTATATATAAGATAATGAATACTACAACACAACTGGCATATGATACTCTTTTAAGGGGCCTAAGAAATGTTTTTGCACTAATTTCTCCCCGTGACTGTATTTAATAAGCAGCGCAAGATGTGAATATTGTCGCAATTCTGCACCAGAACACTGGAAGGGGTGGAGTGATGCAACCCGCATTGCCAATCAACAATAGGCTTATTAAAATATTCTTATAGTTCCACTACTTCGGACATGAATGGTTCTAGGACCTTAAAACGAGGGTTTCAAGTTCCTTTTGTATTTTATTCTAAATGTAAGGAATGGAGAGTGTTGTCCAAAATATCAAGTGGACAGTGTTACCAGCTGGGTTTCAAAGGGTGTGTAAAATTTGCTTCAGATCGGTGAAACGGTGTACATTTGTGCCAAAGGGCCTAAATTCAGGGAATGGAGAGGACTGTCCGAAATTTCAAGTAGACAGTGTTACTCGTCGGGTTCCAATGGGTAAGTACCGTATGTAAAATTTGGTTCAGATCGGTGAAACGGTGTAGATTTGTATAAATAACAGACAAACAAACCAACATTGAGCTTTTATTTATTGCCTATAGATTATGTCCGAGGTCCGAACCCTATACCCCCTCCCTTTAATTTTAACGCAGCTCATCACCCTCGAGAAGCAAACCATAGTTACGTCACTGTTTGATACACCTCACCAAGAATTGGATTTTCACGATAATTGGATGCAAGTGGCAATGCTCGGCTATGCGGATTGTTTCCGTGGAGAGTGTCTACAACAATGGACGCGGTAACCTCAGCAACGGAACGCGAAGTGGGACGGTCTAATGTTCATAGTGACATGTGTTTCTTTACTCTTGCTAATCCATTGGGGAGACGCTCAATCACTCACGCCTGAAAACGAAAAGGCAGAAGAGTTCGCCAGAAAGTGAGTATTGTCCGCGTTATCATACGCTTCGGTCACATGGTATAGGACTTCCAAGGTACGATTGATGGAAACTGCTCTTTGTGGTAGGACGGCTTGCGTGGCTCAGTGGTAACGTTCTCGCCTCATGTTTCCAAGATTGCTGGTTCGAATCCAAGTGCAGGCATTTGGCAGTTGGCATTTGAGGGAGCCGTGTCAGTAGATTCACTGGCACGTTAAAGATCCCTATGGGGGAAAAACTTCTGGTACACCTTGTACCCGTTCGTCCTGGGGATGCGATGACCCATCTGCTATTACATCGCATTCCTGGAGTTCCAGGACAGAGCGGAGTTAAATGAACCTCTAGTCAAATAAGGAATGTGTCGGAAATTCAGCTGAGATATCGAAAAAGCAGTGGGTAACACGAGACAAAGTATCTCTAGGGTCGTTATGGGCTTAAGTTTAATAAAACATGCAAATATAAATGGGCGCCATCAACTGAACTCCTAGCAAACCACATCCTTTCCGGTTAAGCCTTAATCAAGACAAGGAAAGAAAAAGGAAAATCACATCATCATCAGATCACAACTAAGATAAAAACAAATTTATTTCACTTTGATAGTCAGACAGACATTTTAAATATTCATCCTACCTGAGAGCATGGTCGAATGCCAACGTTAAATTGTCATTGTCCAAAAATCGAACCATCTCTTCTCTAATCAAAAATATTTCATCCACATAAAACAAGAAAAATCTCTAAAGTTCTCTTGGGTTCTCAGGATCACTGTAGCACTATGTCTTTCGTCACTGACATTTGTGATACCTGAGACCTAATTTCTCTTTAATTTAACATCATGAATGTGGATTTGGAGAAATTATTAATCTGTCTAAACATACACATATTATAATCACATATTCTAAATATCACGCAATTTATGGCTTGCATGGCATAACTCAAATGTTAAATACGTTAGTAAAATACTCCTAAACATTGAATAATTAATTTACACTATTTACATTATCATTAATAATTGCTTGTTCGTGAATTACAGAAAATCCCCTGCTCATTGGTCATAATTATCATCATCATCATCATCAAAGTTAAATATTTCTCTCATTAATTCTTATTTCAAAATTCAACTTATTCCTGTCAGAATCATTAACTCATCACCATTAAATCATTTAAATGAAAATTATTATCATTACTTCATTATACTTTCTAATTATTCACACACTCTTATTTTATCATCTACTTCAGATTAAATCATCTTAAATCATCAATACAAATCGTTTAATTCATCAACTCAAATTGCAATTTCTCTAACTATATCTCAATTAAATTTATTTAATTCCATATAAATTCATTAATCATCAGCTTCTTTAGTTAATTATCACCTTCTAATTCAGTTATTCATCATCTATCCAATCATCTATTAATTTATTTAAATCAGTTTATTTATCCAATCTTTAATTCATCCCTTTATTTAATTCATTGATTTATTCCAAAATTTAATTTATTAATTTATTTAAATTTTATTTTTCTGGTTATTTAGATTTTTATTATTTCATCTAGTCATTCTGTTTTTTATTTCATTAGGTCAGATCATTATTATGCTTAAATTTCAGATTATTATTTCATTAATTATTATTCTCAGAAAATCTTGTATTAACAACTTTATTTATTTGTTTAATTTCCTAACAAATTGTTTAATATGGGTTATAGAACGTTGTCTTACAGTTTTATCACTTCCAAGTTATATTTCGTATTTAATTATCATGCCAAAAAATATTATTGCCTTCACGACATCACGTTGGATCTGACTATCCACAACTACATTATATATCCTCACTTCTTCAAATATCACATTTGAATACTACAATTATTCCACAAAACTCCATAAACATTCAGCATACAGCCTGAATCTCAACAATTACGCTAGACTGGGTTCGACAACCTCATGTCTGCCTCAAAATACATTAGCAACATTGCAACTATCACTTGGCAACTCCCACAAAATGCCTATCACAAACTTCACTTAACCACGTTGCATGATCTACAAAATATATATAACTGGCTTCAAATTATCAACGCACACAATCTCCAATAACTGTAATTACTCTGATCACATCTAGACAACTTCTTAAACAATTAGAAAAAATATTACCTTAGTAATTCAAGATTTGCTTTCAAATAGCATAAATTCTCTTACAATTCTCATAATTCACATCACAGAAAAACACCAATGTGTTATAATCTCTCATATCAAAATCTGCAATACTGATCTGCCTTAAAATAAATCTGACCATTAATGATTCATCTTACAAGATTCAATTACTTTAAATCCTTCTCAAAGGTATCAAACTCAATTATAAAAATCATCAAAAGCATCAGCTGTACCGGCTGTTAAACTGAAAGTACTCTCAAAAGAGTATAGCAACAAAATATTGGATTGGCAAACAAGAATTACAAATGTGACCCTGCTGACATGTATTTTTACTTTATTTAACAAAAACTCGACTGATATGTGACTAGTAGTTCCTTGTTTGATCCTCTTAAAATCCCATGTACACTCGGATGATAAAAATGAGTCCCTCAATGGCAAGTAAGATGAGTAACCACCATACAATCGTATAAATACGAAAGACCTCGCCCCGTCGACTAACATGATAATGCCCTGAACGATGGGTAAGATGAGTAACCACCATACAATCGTATAAATACGAAAGACCCCATCTCGAAGACTAAATGAGTGAATGTACCAGATAGGAATCAACAAGTCTCTAGTTGTCATATAAAAGCGATATTCATTCACTAAAGTGAATAACATCTTAATATCTCCAAACAATCCAATGGAAAAAATCCCTACTGATGAATAATACACACTCGCTAGTATGCAATGAACTGACGAAGTAATTTAGATAATTAATTGCAGATCACGAGTTCGAAATACTCGTTACACAAAAAAAACTATTCATGAAAACTATCCTTACTGGAAAAATGTCTAAAAGATCAAACATCTGCTTAATAAAGCCAACCAATGGTGAGAATATCGTATAATGATGCCTGCCATATCATATGGTCACGCCATATTCTAGCAAAATTCGAAGCATATAAAGTCAAAGCCATGTCTAAATAATCGTATCACTCCTATTAGAAAAATATACATGTGTGCCCAGTATTCATGAAATAATCATATCAGGAAGTTATAACTCTTACATTACCTTCTAATAATCAGCTGTTATTAAATTTCAAAGATCGTCGATTTTCCTTATGTAATGAATTTCTCGAAAGAAAGGCGTGAATATCATTCCACCCACGCAATGACGATTGCCTTCGAATCCCAAGTGAATCAGCTGGTGGACCTCCTCCTCGTCAGGAATCGAATCCATCGCTCTGTGGTGCCATCGCGTCTCTGTCTGCGTTTACTCCGACATGATGAACTGCTGCTTATCCATGGTGGATACTGTCCAAATCCTCACGAAAAAGTTCATAGAAACAGCGGACCCCCTATTCCTCTTCTACGTTACGCCACTGATCCATACAATGTTCGGTTTGAGTGTTGAAAGTTCAATCTCCAATAACTGCTAAGTCTCACTTTCATAAAATAAAATTTTATATGAGAGTGTCTAAGTTTATGAAACACACTGTAGCTGTGTTCGTACTCGGTAATTCATAACACTTCATAAGAAAGAATTCCATTAATGCACGTGCCAAAGTTCATAAGTGCATATGCTTAAAATATCTTGTTTGCCTACAATCGTTAATGTTACTTGGAATGCGTTATGAAATGCATAGTCGTAATGTCATTGAAAAACTATGTTCATTCGAAGTTCACAGTTGCAGTATCTCGTAACTATCTGCTTGTACAATACAAATGCTGAATAAACGTTCCAACTCAATGTTGTAATGAAGTTCAGCTTCTGTCATAATGCTTGCTTATAAAATTGGAAATAACCCGCTCGTCCCTACTGCAATGCTAGAATCATCTCCACATAAAGCTGGCCTCGCCATGCCGCTCTACTATGCTGTTCTGCGTTTCCAAATGCAGCTTGTAATAAAGTTCTCCAACTACTCGTTTTACTGTGCTGTTCTAAACCCCGGCCATCTCATGCTTGCCTGGCCCGTACAGCTGGTTCTGTAACCGGTCTTCACGCTGCCTACTGCGGGTGTCCGCCCGGCTCAATGACCTACTTTTCGTTCGCTGCTTAGTGAAGTTAAAACTGTCGCTTTCACTTTCCGTGACAAAAGCTGTTCGCTGCGCGACTTTAACCATACGCTCGGCGTATGTCCCACTCAGCTCGCTGTCTGAATTCGACTGCCGTGCTAACTGTACTTGACTCCTCTGCTTATAGAGCTCAACTGCGTGGCTCACTGAGCTCAACTGACTGTCTCTAGACTGCATTGACCTGAACCTCCCTGGCGCAGTCACGTGACGTTCTCCCCACCTCTGTGGTCTTGCGTCACAAATATAATCTCGAACCCCAATCATCTCGGCTATTAAGTTATACAATAACTTAAGGGTTATCTGACTTCCTTCAAATTATTACCATATATAATGCTTGTTATATCTTCTCTTCTGAGATGTTTAAATACCATATACCATATAGATCTTAATAAAGCTTCATATTTCCATCCATAATTCCATCCGCTTGACTGCTGTCAGTGCCTTCTTAATCCTAGACCTTCTACGTCATCTTGACATTCCTCTTGATTCGATCTGAGCGCTATCTTCTCATAACTCTTCCCAAAATCTCAACTACGGCTTAATGTCTGCTGGCGTAGCCGATAGCCTCAACTAGGTATCGGGTACATCTCTCCCGTACATCTCCTTTTTTATCAGGATTGAGAAAAGAAATACACTCTCAGGCAATCTATACATAACACATGTACACGATAGCTCTACAATCCTCTCATTCGGCATGATGGTACTTTCTAACGCTAGCTGCATTAAAAGTTCCCACAACTTCATCAGTATCCATTCTGACAATCTTGTAGCTATTATTTCGGTACGTTTCTTCAATACGGAATGGAGCAGCGTACAATGGCGCAAATTTATGGTAGATCTTCAGTTGAAGATTCGAAGTGACTGGCTTCCTAATCAGCACCTCATCATTTTCTTGAAACGGCTCGTGGAACCTCCTTCCTGCTTGTCTCCTGGCTCTCTTCTCCGCCTGTCTTCTGAGTCTCTCTCCTGCCATCTCGACTCTTCTTTCTTGTGTGGGTTGAGGATCTACTGGTGCCCTCACGACTCGGTCCCATGGTCTATCCGGTTTCAATCCATGATGAAGCTTGGACGGAATATGTCCTGTGCTTTCATGTACTGTGGAATTCAAGCATTGGCTAATGATGGGTATCACTTCCATCCATCTATGGTGTTGCCTTGACACATATAAGCGACACATTTTACTGATTTCCGGCATAATTCTTTCGTCTGGATTTCCCTCTGGATACCGCACAGAATTAAACACATGCCTTATTCCTAAACGTTCCATAGCAGTAGAAAATTCCATACTGGTAAATTGTGATCCATGGTCACTCAACAAAATTTCAGGTTTCCCCATGCTCGGAATAACTGTTTTCTCTAATCTGTTGATCACATACTTGGATGTAGCTTTCTGGATAGGGCATAGGGATACGTATTTAGAAAATACGTCTACTGTTACCAAAACAAACTGGTTTCCTTTCGTCGAACGAGGAATCGAACCGAAAATGTCCGTAGCGAAAAGTTATTTTGGCTTGCTGGGTAATATTGATCTAGGAACTTATTTCATTAGCTTAGATGAATATTTACTTCGCTGACAACTGTCACAGGTCTTTATGACGTCGCGAATCGTTTGTCCCATTTGTCTCCAAACGAAGGTTTCTTGAGCGAGAGCCAAAGTCTTGTCTATGGACTACGTAGGTTAACCATAATGGTTTTCAGCTTGATGAGTTGGGATTGGTTTCACGTTCTTAACCCTTAAAAGACCTGGGACCTGAGACGTTTTTTATACATTCGTAACTGGAGTAATTTACCACCGATTGACAGACCCCTCCCAATACCTTCCTGAAGTCGCGACAGTCAGGCTAGGGTGAAATGGCGTGAACGTGCAGTCTTTCGGTACGTACGTATTGAACCCGCTGAGCTATGGTTCATGTGATATTTTTTTATAACAGCATATTTATGATGGGATGTAGTACCTTTGAACACACCCAGAATGCCACGTGGAGCTGAGAGCTCACGCTATACTCTTTGAATGTAATTGTTTTCTATTACGGTCGTCATCGCCGTAAATTTTGTTATTAATTGATAGGACTCAGCTAGACGAATTAACGTTAAATGTAAATGTGGAGATGGTATCATCCTAACTTAGATTTGTTTTGCTACCCTGTTAAATGTAAATTCTGATATTAGCTTGATCTTGTAACTTGACCTAGGGACTTGCGTCGTACCATTTTCCTAGCGTTGCTGTTGTTGCTTTATTATTGTGAAATAGATCTTTCACGAGGGTTTTCCGTAACTTCTCAGGTAGGGACCTGCTCTTTATTTTTGTTTGTTTATTAGCTTGCGGATTAGCCGATTGAAACCCTCCAAACTAGGCTAGGGGCTTGTGAATTTTAACAATAAATTTTCACAGTGTTTTACATAAGTCTGGATGTTTATTTTCTCAGTCTAGTTTTTTAGGTGAACCTTTCCTTAGGCAGTCTATGACCATCGTCACCATGTACCACGATCCCTGTGGACTACAGTTTCTCGTGCCGCTTTGGCCTATTTGGAAGTTCACCTGATCCTCACGGCAATTATGTCCGACGGATGAGATGTTAGGGAAGTCATTTCGGCTGTTGGCTATTCTGACAGCTCCACCGACGGTCTCATAAAATGGCACCCAACTCATGTGCCGACGTTAACGTGGTGACCGTCAGTTCCATGTTATTTAGGAGGATCTTAATGTTGATTAATGGTAAATTGACAGGACTGGGACGAACTTAGAAAGTCGTACTGCAGATCAATTGTCCGCATGGCATTCATGTTAGATAGAAGTCCATGGGGTGAGGCTTTAGTGTTAGATAAATGATGGATAGGATTTTCTTTGATGATGCCTCCATCCTGAGTAACTGTAATACTTTACTTTGCTCGCCGTTGTCTTTGTAAATGTAGAAGCACTTAGTTTGCATACTCCAGCTGTACTCGTGATATATTTATATAAATTAAACAAGCTTTATACCACCAAGTAACTAATCATAGCTGTAAGTTTCATTAGAGATTGATCCCTCACCTTCTCATATATATTTCTTGTTAATGGATGAGGAAACTATTCGTCGTGTGTTTGGGGAGATGATGGCAGGTGTTAATGCCAACCTCCAGCAGATTACTGCTGAATTAGGTACTGTAAGGACTGATTTAGGAGATGTAAGAGGTGATTTAGGTGAATTCCGAGGTGACTTAGGTCAGAATACCCAAGCTGTCAACAATGTTAGACAGGACTTAGATGTCAACACCCAGTCAATAAACAATGTGAGTGGTCATGTGGCCCAAGTCATACAAGATTTAGAGGTTAACACCCAGTCAGTTAACAATGTTAGGGCTGATTTAACGCAGGTCAGGGCCGACATGGACGCATATAGAGTCGAAGCTAGGAATGATCTTACGGCAGGTTTAGCAGCTGTTAGGGTTGATGTCATACCACACCATCAGGAGGCTAACCAGCGTGTAGATTGCTTAACCGACCAGATGAATAGAGCTAGGGAGGACGTGCAGACCCGATTGGAGGAGCACACCGCTCAAATTCAAACGACAATAAACAGAGTCCAGATAGATATGAGAGCCGACCTGGAGCACACTCGAGAAGAATTTGGGACTCGATTGACTCACGTCGAGGGATTTATGGACACCGTGAAAAAGGACATGGCAACCATGAATATTGGACTGAGTTTGATGAGAGGTGCTGCAAATGCTGTGAATAACAACGTCAAGACGATCGTCGATGGCATGATTGAAGTCAAGGACGAATTAAACACCAATAGGAGAAATATTACGGAGTTGACAGAAACCCTAGCAGGCCTACGTGAAACAGTTGACGTTCATCGTGAGGAACATAAAATCGATCTCATGTTATTGAGGGGTGACCTCAACGAACACAAGACGACAGTGGAGGCTACGGTAGCCGAGGTCAGAGACGATGTTTGAAAGATCCAAGACAACGTGTCGAAAGTCGAAGGAGAAATCGATTCCTTACAGAAACGATTCGAGGAAGTCGCTGTAACCGAGAGATTAGACCTTAGCTATAACCTCAGGACGGCAATATGCGAAGTTGACACGAACCTCAAAGGGAAAGTCGATAGGATCGAGCTACAACTTAACGACTTAGGTAACAAAGTCGCAGCTAGAACCATTCCAGGACTCGAGGTTATTGAAAGACGTCTCGACAGACTTGAGACGCTTCCTAGAGAGAGACACTTACCCTCACAGATGGGAGACTCTCAGGCGACACCCGTATCTCAATCCTGAGGGATGATGCCTACTCATTTCCAACCCAGCGCACCTATAGAACCGCAACCATCTCAATTCACTGGTTCAGCGCAAAGTCAGACTTTGAACTTTGACGCCCATCCTTTTCAACCAGCACCCAATCGACTTAGTCATGAAACGAACACACCTACGCATAACTACATGCAGAATTCATTTAGACCCGCGCATACGCAGGGAAATGAAACTATTATCCGTTCAAGAGAGGAGCAACCAGCTCGCTTCTCAGGAACTGGAAGTGGCATCACTCCAGTTGAATTTCTGGCCAACGTAGAAAGCTACTTGAGAGACACTATGGTAACTCCGGAGAGGGAGCTCCGAGTTATAGAGCGTTTGCTTGAAGGGCAAGCCAGCACCTGGTTTAGAGCATTCCGATACTCGTTTATGGGATACCAGGATTTCAAAGAAGCCTTGTTAAGAACGTACTGGTCGAGCGACATCCAGCAGAGCATCAGAGCTGAGATGTACACTCGCAGATACAGCTCTAATACTCCAACGCGTTATGCGAACTACTTCGCGATCCAGCTTGCGAAGCTTCGTTGTCTTCAACCCCCGTTGTCTGAACAAGACTTAGTAAACACCATCGTTTGGCAATACCCTGCAGACGTGCAACGCGTATTGATTGCTGCAGGGGCATCCACTTTTCAGCAGTGTGACCAAATCCTGCGACGGTTGGATGCGAACACTGAACAGTTCCCGACACACCGTCAGCAGAAGGCTGACAGGCGCGAGGAGAGACATGTCAACTTGACTACTGTCGACAAAGTGAGCCAGACGCCACAACAGACGCAAACCCAAGAGAGCTCTGGAAAACGTAATAACAACTACAACTATGGTAGGAGAGAATGGAACAACACTCCATATGCTCGAGACCAGCGAGATGACCGTGGTAGTCACTGGAACCGGCGATTCGACTGAGGGACGAACGACGACCGACGTCACGAAAACGACCGCCGAGGGAATAATGGCAGAAACCCACAGCACGGAAGTATCCGTAGGGACTACCGATCAGTAGAGGGTATAACAGATATCGAGACCCTAGATACCACCCAGATAGAGATTGGAGAGGAAGAGCACGGGAGAGCCGTGAGTATCTTCAACAACTTCGAGAACCCCAAATCCGAAAAGAGGGAGATCAGAACCGAACTCCGAGGGAAGACACGCGCTCCATAAAGAAAAATCAGAAGACTGTCGAAGCTGAAATCCACTGCATAGAGCCGGTGATGGACAAGCGACGATTTGTTAAGACTTCCGAGAAGATGGACGATGCCAGAAAGGCAAAGGAATGACGATATTACGAGGATGAAGATGGAATAGGAGAACTCTTCGAAGAAGACTCCGACTGAAGAACAGTATCTTCGAGGGAGATTCTTGCTGACGAACGACGCAATCCAAGAAAAGAACCACCGATGGAATGAAAAAAAATATCACCTTTGAATGAACTTTAAAGCAAATAAAAATGTCGTCCCAACATTTTATTTGAAACGACGGAGAGGCAGATGAACCCACTGAGCTATGGTTCATGTGATATTTTTATAAAAGCACATTTATGATGGGATGTAGTACCTTTGAACACACCCAGAAAGCCACGTGGAGCTGAGAGCTCACGCTATACTCTTTGAAGTAGCGGTGAATCGCACTTTTGACTTTGGTGAAGTCTGCTAATTATTTATCTGAGGTCTTATTAATTAATTTTATCTTTCCACGAGACTCAGAGTATTCCATTTCGTCATGCTGCATTATTAAAACATTTTGGAGAATGTTATTTTCACTTAAGGTAAGGTAATACCCTTGCAGATACGCAAATAAGAATGTAAGTAGTCGCTCAACGAATTCGGTTTGACGACCTACTTCCTAGAGTAATTCAGTGCCTTGCACTACGTCTGGAGAATCCGCCCTGTGTAGGCGTGAAATTGCATCCGTCCTATAAGACGTAGGAAATATCCGCTGTTTAGCGTGGAAGTTATTATCAGGTGCCATCGTGCACGAACATACTGCAAATCACTGTTATGTATGCACAGTGAGCAACAAGAAGCATATTGTGAAATAATTGGCAAGTTTAGTGAATTTTATAACATTACCGTAACACCACATTTTTGTACCCACGTGTTTGTAGAGGGCCGAGTGTCTGGTGAAAAATATAGAGGTAAACGTGTTAGAACTACTTTGAATAAGTGTAATTATGAAAGGATAACATATTTGAATTGCCACAGTGAATTTTTCAATTCCAAAACGACGCACATTCACGGATGCCACGTGATGTAAAAGTGGCGTCAGCACACGTGAAGAACCACAGAACAGTGCTTGCCCACGTATTAATTCATATCTGCGAAATAAAGGCTGTGTTATCTATTGCAATTAAAGCCTGTAACATTTACTACGAACATTGCGATTTTTGAAGTGAAAGAATGAACTACTACACGATTTATTTTACCACCCACGTGATCAGACTATTCTACACCATGTTTGAGACCGACATCATGGGCTAATACCATCATGGTATGAGGGTGATGTTTCTATTGGAACCAGCATGATGGTGGAACTTCCAGAACAGCGAACGAGGAGGAAGGAAACAAGGATGCCATTCCTAGGCATATCCAGTACATCCACGTGGTTATCGACAGGGACAGATCGAACCCTGGTCTTTGGAGGAGTCCAGATGGGAGTCCTGATGAGGATGATACCGTTCCGGAGAGCCAGAGATGAATTTGTACAACCTTTGTCGTTGAACAGAGGGCCGAGTGAGAGCTCCTCCATTTCGTGAGCTTTTGGACACCCTTTCTCGTTCTAGTTTCTGGTGGTATAGTAGGTTTAATGTAGTCTGTGAACCAACCGAACGCAGTGTCAGCCATTTTTATAGGTAGGGAATGTAACTAGTCTAATTAGATGTCATTTATTTCAGTTAGAGTGAGACACCCTTGGGTCAGACATTTTGGTCAACCCTGGTGCAGCTTGATGAACGTCGTAGAACGTCAAGGCCTATCTTTTGCTAAACGTGACCGTAGTCATTTGAGGCTACTTTGTTCAACCGTTTTTGGGGTGATTTTTCAAGTCTTTGCTGACTTTAGTTATGGCAATCAGATGCCATGGATATTTCTTTAACTGCATTCTTTGCAGCCAGTCTTTGTTACACCCCTGACTTCGTTAGAACAGTCGTATCAGTTAGGTAATCGACTGTAATTACCAGTTTTGTAACTGCATTATATTTCATTTGAAATGAGCTCAGAAGCCATTTTTGGTCAAGTGTGGACCTAATAAGTAGAAGGGATGTTTCGTTGTCTAGCATCGAACTCAGTTACCAACGTATCATTAAGCAGATCCAGAGTGTGGAATCTGCGCCACAATTATTATTGTGTTAGTGTCATGTGAAGACACGTATTTATTTGAAGTTGTACAAGCAACTACTGAATTATATCCTTGAAAGCAAAGAGCTCCAGCAATGTGACATTACTATCATTTAGACGTCTTTGGTTTGAAAGATGGAATTATATTATTGTATTCAGATGTATAGCGTGTTTTTATACACGTATTCTTCGAGGTTTATAACCCATGGTAAAGTTTTTATGATGAGGCCAGATGTACAGTTTTTATTTTGTTTAAATCGCCGGCCTTGATAGTTAGAGTGTTGTGTCAGCCGCGCAGGAATGTTGTAGCCTGCCAGCGACACAAGCTGGTTTGTGACCCAGTGCCCTTGAGAGCACGTTTGATATTGTGAGACAGCATTACTTTGACAAGAGACAGAATGCTTGTTGTATTCGCTTTTCCTTTCTTTGCAATTTAGCTCATGGAACCCCGAGTCCATTCTTGTATCTGATCACATGTTTTTATAGATTGTTTTTTGTTAGTTAAACGCACTGTTGCGTGTACCGTCGTTTGACGTGTACAGTTATGTCAGGTTTTCTATAGTATGTTGTAGGCTACCCTGTTATAGGAGGAATTTATTGTATGGAGGTATTTTGTGTGTACCTTGTCCGGGATTGTTCCCGTTGACCAGATGTTATTGGAGGGTTACTGAGTGTGCAGGCCCATCCCGGAGTTATTGAACGCGAGCTTTGCGCCGCTGGTAACTCGTGTTATTGTGTGTCCGAGTTGTTATTGCTCGTTGATTATATTCCGACTTTTGAGTCAAGGCTTTTGGTGGAGAATGATCTCAGTGGAGACACTCCGTGCCCAGGCTATTGTCAGTATTATTCGCCATAAACCAACGATAAACCTAAACCGACATCTTAATAATAAAACACATAATTTTGGTAAAACAAAAGCTAACTAACGAATTCTTTCTATCTAACTTTGTTATTTTGCATTTGGAACCTGCTGACGTGGCCGTGCAGATGAAGGTATTTCCTTCGAGGAAATGACTAGGACAGCTGACACTATTGTAGCGACCTGAAGCTTGCTCGAACCTTGAGTTCGTAGCTTGTGGAGCGCAGGCCATGCGATGTTAGACGTAGTCTTTACTACGCAGTCGTCACCGTAACTACACACATTAGATGACTATGGCTTACAAAGAGTAAACCAAGGTGCAGTTAGGCATTTTAATAAAACTGTTGTCTCTTTTATTAATTACTTATGATGTACAAGTGTATGAATCCTACATGTTACCCTATTGTGTGCTGTTAGCACGTAGTTACTAAGAATAATTAAATGTTTTTTTTACATGGCTGTTCACTTAGCTTTGAATGTAATTGTTTTCTATTACGGTCGTCATCGCCGTAAATTTTGTTATTAATTGATAGGACTTAGCTAGACGAATTAACGTTAAATCTAAATGTGGAGATGGTATCATCCTAACTTAGATTTGTTTTGCTACCCTGTTAAATGTAAATTCTGATATTAGCTTGATCTTGTAACTTGACCTAGGGACTGGCGTCGTACCATTTTCCTAGAGTTGCTGTTGTTGCTTTATTATTGTGAAATAGATCTTTCGCGAGGGTTTTCCATAACTTCTCAGGTAGGGACCTGCTCTTTTTTTTTGTTTGTTTATTAGCTTGCGGATTAGCCGATTGAAACCCTCCGAACTAGGCTAGGGGCTTGTGAATTTTAACAATAAATTTTCACGGTGTTTTACATAAGTCTGGATGTTTATTTTCTCAGTCTAGTTTTTGAGGTGAACCTTTCCTATGACCATCGTCACCATGTACCACGATCCCTGTGGACTACAGTTTCTCGTGCCGCTTTGGCCTATTTGGAAGTTCACCTGATCCTCACGGCAATTATGTCCGACGGATGAGATGTTAGGGAAGTCATTTCGGCTGTTGGCTATCCTGACAGCTCCACCGACGGTCTCAGTATTTAGTTGTTCGTGGTCCGTGGGACCACATGAGGTCACCTACGTAAGTTTTAAAAAAATCTGACTGATTTTAGTCTGTCTTTATTCTGATGAAACATGGCATAATGGTCCAATATAAACCTGGCCCAGGTTGAATAATGTGCAATCCACAAATTTTGAGAATGTTGTTGCTGATTGGCAGGTAGCGGACGAAGAGATACATCAAAATGTGGCAGACTCCAAAGGGCATATGGTTACCCATCTACAGCATGCTTCAGAAGTATAACTTAATATTCAGACCAAGATGATGACGAATATATACACAGCTCCGGAAGTAAGCGCATCAGAAAATGAAGGCGCTGAGGCTGAAGGTGAGGACGCGGCAACTGAAAAAAAGCAATACACGGGGACAGTCCGTCCACTCTGGCGCTCGGGATTGCCCGCAATCTAAAACAAAATCTAGATCCCAAAAATAAGTCGGAGGTAAAACATTGACCGCCACAAGTGAAAATATTGCTAAGTGTGTCCAGTGAAGAAGAGACCTATCATCATCCCACCTGCGTTACGAATGAAAGCTACCATTCCGCTTAGCGCACACCAAGAATGTTCGCAATGGCTTTGTCACTGACAAAAATTGGGGCAATTTGACCCCTTGCAGGATTATTTTCTTTGTATTTGGAACCTGTTTGAATTTTCTGTTATTTAGATGATATATTTTTGTGTTTAAGGACATAACATATAATTGCCAACCTTGAAAGTTGGTATTTTTTCTTAAGAAAAGACTGAAGCCTTAGAATAATGGTAATAGTTTTATTTTTGTGCGTTTAAAAATCTCAATATACTATATTTACGTCTATATCTTGTCTTATTTGCATTAATATGAGTGTAAATACAATGTTATTTAAATCAGTAGAAAGGAAACAAAATGGGTTTCAACATATATTGTCTTAAGCTCCGTGGTCCGTGGGACCACACGAGGTAATTAGTGTGAGTTTTTCCCACGCGCTCAATTAAGGGTTAAGAGACGCCTTCCTAGTCCATATCTCCTTCATTTACTGACTTAGCAGTTGTTTAGCAGCTTCTGACCTCTTTGGTCTCTGCCCTTTCTTATGTTTAATTTGTGGGTCTTCTTTTAACATTTTCCGGAAAGCTTGTCTGTCTTGTATAACGGATTCAGAGATGTTAAAGGTTTGCAGATCTTGTTTAACTTGCTGGTACCACAGTGATGCAGGAGCTGGCTCTGTGGACTACACTGGTCAATCATTCTCTCAAGGTGTCCGTAGAATTGGAGACGTCTCTTGATGATTGTGTCTACTGGAGGTTCTGGCTTTAGCTACAGATCATCGTTGGGCCTGTGATACCTCTCTCCATTTATGATCCTTGGGCCTAATATCTTCCTCAAGATAATTCTTTCCTCGACCTCTAGTTTCTGTATCAGTTTTTCCCCTTTGTTGGTTAGGGTTTCAGCTGTACAGAGGACCTCGGGCCTGATTACAGCATTATAGTGCCTTAATTTCGCATTGATGGGTATGGATTTCTTATAGTAAACTTTTCTGCATCGATTGTATGCAATATTCAGTTTCAGAATCAATAACATTATTATTATTATTATTAATATTATTTCATTACTTTTGGCTTTTCAACTGTTACAAGGCAGATTATTGAAAATATATGATTTTTGATTAGAAGTTGACTACAAATTGAATTGTCTCTGATCCACCGGAAATATTTGTTTTTTATTACGTAAATAAATGATTTTACTTCTTGCTCATTCGACGACTGCCGCCAAGACACAATGACGTCAAACCCGTTGTCTTTTCTACTGTTACTGAGGTAATAACAATAACAATATCGTATGGCCTCGGGTACCGGGTGCAAGCTTTGTTATTTGTCGCCCAGAGGACAGCTTGTATGTCGAAATTTGTAGTTCCTTGGAGCGCTATGATAGTCAAGGAAGTTAGATATCTAAGCTTCTAGTAGAGAATGGAGCAACTTTTGTGTTGCCTGAAAATCCCGAGCTTAATTTTGTCATTATGAACACGGCCTACTGAATACAAATGGGCTATTTGACATGCCAACATCGTATGACATGGTGTCGAAATTTTTGCCGCCTTTCAAAAATCACTTACCATTGCCAGGAGTGAACCTGCAAGCTTGGGATTAGTAGTACGACACGATAACCACTCAGCCACCCTGGCAAACGTTAATGAGGTGCACACTAAAGTGTTGCCAACATGTGCGATACAAAATTCACCACACAGGTAAGATTGGTGTGCCATTCCTTCCAAGAAAATAGCTGATGAATTTCCGAATTATTTTAAGTCTGTTTATTCTGATAATATCCCTGTTGACCAAGAGCAGGTTATTCCATTCAGTTTATTTATAAAATAATAATAATAGACGAGGAAAAATATACTAATGACTTTAAGAAACTTAAATCGAAGAGATCTAGTGGACCAGATTACATCTCACCTTACTTATTAAAGGGCTGTTCAGATGTACTGAAAATTCCATTATGTTTCATTTACAACTTAATATTAAGGAGCCAAATATTCCCAAGCCTATGGAAGATTAGTAAAATGTGTCCTATCTTTAAATCTGGCACATAGCTCTGTTTGAAAATTATAGACCTATTTATCTAATATGTGTCGCAGGTAAAATCTTTGAGCAAATACTCTATAGTCGCATTTTTTCCCACGATAAAAGTAATATAAGTGAAAAGCAACACGGTTTTTACCCTCGAAGGTCAACAATAACAAATCTCATGAACTTTATACAGTATATTTACAATGAACTAGATAATTCTAAAAGAGTAGACACAATTTATACAGATTTCTCAAAAGCATTTGATAAAATTGATCGTGACATTCTCTTAAGGAAACTGTCACGGTATGGACTTTCCTCACAGCTGTTAAAATTGACATCATATTACCTTATAGGTAGAAAGAAATTTGTAATGTATCGTCATACCAAATCATACTCTTATGTCGTGAACTCAGGAGTGCCACAAGGGTCAAACCTAGGACCATTATACTTTTTTTTTGTATATTAATGACTTACCGCAAGTTGTAAGGCACTCAGAATGTTTGCATTATGCAGACGATATTAAACTGTATAAAACAATTAATAACGTGGGTGATATGTCAGATTTACAAAATGATTTGAATAGAGCTTATGTTTGGGGCATAGAGAATGGACTTAACTTTAACATTAAGAAGTGCTGTTACATGATAATGTCTCGGAAATTTGACAATCCGATACAGCCCTATATTATTAGCAATGATGTCATTGAAAGAGTATATGAATATAACGATTTAGGAGTAACAATTTCTTACGATCTTTCGTTTAGGCAACATGTTGATAGAATAGTACTACAATCGTATAGAACCCTAGGCTTCCTGTTTAGAAATGCTAGAGACTCCCGAAATATAACATCACTGTCAGTACTGTATCAATCCTTTGTTGGAAGCAAACTTGAATATGCATCTTCTGTCTGGCTTCCTAGTTATATTACTTATAAGAATCATATTGAAAAAATTCAGAAGAAGTTCATTAGGTATCTCTATTATAGAAAACATGGAACGTTTGCAATATCAGATGGAATCTCTTACATTGAAATGCATCATGAGTTTAATTTCAATAGCTTGACGAATAGAAGAGAAATATCCCAAGAGATATTTCTTTATAACCTTATAAATAATATTATTGATAATACCGAATTTCTAAATTACGTCAGTTTTAATACCCGGAGAATGAATCTCAGACAACGTGCTTTGCTAGTCGCCCCCAAACCAAGAACGTGCTCTCAACAAAACTCGCCACTTCATACAATGTGCCGGACAGCTAATCTCATCAGTGTGCATTTCGAAATGTTTGATTTCACTTTATCTTTGCAACTGTTTAAAAAGAATACCAAGTCAGTACCTACATAAATGAGTAATACAAATACATCTTGGAAAATGTCTGATAAAATATCAAAATCTATGCATCACTAGGTATTAATACATTTAATACTTGTTGTTTTCACCCATTACTAATATTACTAATTTTCTTAATTTAATTACAGTTTACTTTCACTTTAGCAAGTTGGCATTCAGCATATATTTGTGTTAAGAATAGTTAAACTTCAGTATTGTACAGTCTGAACTGTAATATTATTGTTTGTGTTTTTTCTTTTTCTTTAACATGTGAGTATGATAAATCTATGTAAAATTGGTCTGTCTCCAGTAATTGGAATTTTATTCTGTTGGAGGCAATAAATAAATACATTTAAAAAAATTAAAAATAGGTCCGGCATGTGTGTTTGAGTCTTCAGTCTTTTGACTGGTTTGATGCAGCTTTCCATACCTCCCTGTCCTGAGCTAATCATTTAATCTCTACATAGCTACCACACACTACATCCGAGGCAATCTGCTTAACATATTCTATGGTCTACCCCTACAGTTCTTGTCCTCGACCCTTCCTTCCATAACTAAGTTTGCTATTCCTGGGTGTCTTAGTATGTGTACTACCAACCTATCTCTTCCCTTCATTAGCAGTCGCCAGAAACATCTCTCCTCTCCCACTCGTCTTAATACCTCTTCTAGTCATCTGACCTTCATCATTATTTTGTAACACCACATTTAAAACACTTCAATAATTATTCTCCCGTGTGAGTGGGTTATAGACAGCGTAGGAGTAAAATGTCATCAATTAGCAGAAGATTTCAAGAAATAATCGGTTGGTTGGCTGCTCCTTAGTTTAGGGGCTGCGTCGCCCCGTGTACTATGGGTGTGTGTAGAATCTGTCTTATAACCGGTGTTAATTGTGATGACTGTATTAGTGTGTGTTATCTGTTTTAATTCAAGTAAGGACTGCAGACAATAATTTCAAGTAGGCTAGTTCCTACTTTTCCTACCGTCCGCGACACCCAGCTGTGAAATTTTGCTTCACACAAGTTTAGTAACTGAAAGGTTCTAAGCATGCTGCCAACTACCCCACCGAATCCGCTTAAGAAATAGGCTAACTATCATTACAAAAGGTGTTTTGGCTAATTTGAGTAGTGTAGTAAATTTTATTGGACGAGTTAGATCTCCTAGGGTGTTGAAAATGAAAATCCACAGCCAGCTTCCAGTCCACCGACTGGGTCATGGATGGAATAAATGAAGCCACCTTCTAGCGGCGAGGATATCAACTGTACCGGCTGCCGAGGCCTGACGCACTCCTCTGAGGCACTGATTAAATGAATGACAGATGAAATGAAATGATAGTGGAGAGTGTTGCTGGAATGAAATTTTTGACAGTGAAAACCGCAGTACCCGGAGAAAAACCTGACTTCCTCCGTTTTGTCCAACACAGATCTCACATGGAGTGACCGGGATTAGAACCACTGAGCCAGCGCTGAGAGGCCGGCGTGTAGCCGCCTAAGCCACGGCGGCAGTTTCTGATCTCCTCGGGTGTTACCAAACAAAATTTGGAACTCATGCAGTAGCCATGAAAATCTTAACTGGTATATCATATCATCTTTTCAGCAAAATATGGTTAAGGAAATCAACAGTCGGATATCGTCAGCATGGCAAAAATTCTGGAGCCTGTCCTTCATATTGAACAGCAGAGAGCATTGCCTCAAGACAATAAGGCGAGTGATGGACTCGTGTGTACTTCCCGTTCTCCTCTATAGAGCACAAACGTGGTCAATAACTAAGAAGGAAGCTTCGAAGTTGGAAGTGTGCCAGAGGACAATGGAGAGAAAACTTCTAAACATTACATAAAGGAACTGAATTAGAAACGAGGAAATCAAGAAGAGGACAGGACTAGAGGATGTCGTCACGAGGGCCCAGAAACTGAAATGGATCACGCAAGGTGGGCCTACTCAACTGCAGTGAGGGAGCCCAGAGATGGAAGAAGAAACCCCGGCCGTCCGAAGACCAGATGGTCAGACGAGTTCCAGTCTACGATGGAGAAGCAGTGGATGAGAGCGGCAGGTCAACGGAATTCGTGGAGGACTGTCGTCGAAACATTTTGCTTGAAACATTCCTAGACTCATCGTCAGCTTAGATAACTCTTCAGGATAATATGAACCAGGTCCAAGTTTTACGAGTGAAAATGTTTAACATAATACGATCATTTTTGAGGAAGATGAATAAGAGTGTAAATAGTAAGGACAATTAGTTTTAAGTTACTATTAAGGTAAATGTTCATCAGCCTAGCTCATCTGATGAAATATCTCAGAGCTAGCGGGAGGCCTTTCCCTTTATGGGATTTACCAATGGCTAATAATAATAATAATAATAATTATATGTATGTCTACCCCTTATAATTCCCGTTTTCCAACGGGGTCGGGGATGAGATGCGATGGAAGTCTTTGTGGCGATGGTTTTTACGGCCGGATGCCCTTCCTGACGCCAACCTCATGAGAGGAGTTAATGAGAGATGAAATGAATGATGGTGAATGAAACTGGGCAAGGATGTGGAAGGAAGCGGCCGTGGCCTGTCAGAAGGTACCGTCCCAGCATTTTCCTGGTGTTGAAAATGGGAAACCACGGAAAACCATTTAAGGACGGCCGACGGTGGGGCTCGAACCCACGCGTCTACCGAGTCAGCAGAGAGCTTGGCCCCATGACCTAATGCTGCGCGTTAGCCAGCGTAGCCACTACTCTCGGTAATAATAATAATAATAATAATAATAATAATAATATATATTATTCACAGATGAACAAGCCTTTGAGTCAGAAGGCTACAGAATTTTTAAAGGTAAAACTGGTAAACGTGTAATAAAAACAGTTCCCAACCTTGGCACAGGATTCATCGTCAGTAGGAAGATTTTGGATTCAATAATTGGCTTCAACTCGCCTAGCAGTCGAGTTTCAACTCTCTCCTTCCGGAGCACAAACGAAGTTTATACTGTTGTGAATGTCCATGCGCCAATCAATCAAGCGAATAAGAGAGACCCGGAAGGAACGGATAGATTCTGGGAAGACCTTGAAGATGTTCTCTGTAAGATTCCAGACAAACACACGATTATGCTTCTTGGAGATTTCAATGCACAGCTGGGTAAGGAAAGAAAGTTCCAAAACATTATCGGAAACTATCCAGCTCACCAGAGAACAAATCGCAATGGTGAGAGGCTCGTAGAACTATGTAAGGCTTTCAATCTTGTAATAAAATCCACAGCGTTCAAACACCTTCCGAGAAAACAGAAGACTTGGACATCTCCGAATCCAAATCTCGGCGAATTTCAAATTGATCACGTCGCTATTGCACGTAAAGCTCAGAGAGAAATACAGAATGTGAAGGTTCTAAGAAATGCCAATCTAGATTCGGATCACTATCTATCTAAAATCAAAGTTAAGCTGATTCCGAGAAACACCAGAAAGGCCGTCTTAAAAAAGATCAATCGATTTGATACGGAAAAACTACGATTGTGCCCTAAATTTACTCAAAAACTAGAATCTTGGAATCCCGAAAACTGGGATGAACTACAACAGGCCTTGGTCACAACAGCACAGGAGACAGTTCCACTGACGAAGTCAAAGAAACATGCGTGGTGGAATAATGCATGTGATTCAGTGGTAAAGCAAAGACAACTCGCCTGGCAGAAATTGAACTCGGGAAAGAACCAAGAAAATTGGGAAAACTTCGTGAACGAGAGACAACGCGCTGCAAAAATCATCCGCAATGTAAAACGTGCCTACAACAAGAGCCAACTAACTCAAATTGAGCTAGACTTTCAGAGGAACAACACAAGGGACTTCTACAGAACCTTCAAACGCAATCTAAGCAAATACAATCCTCCGAGTCTACAGTTCAAAGACTCAAATGGGAGACTAGCTTACAGTGAGAGAGAAAATTGCCAGATTCTAGCGAAATACTTTGAATCCCTCCTTAATTGTGAGACTCCCAAATCCACTTTCTCATTTGAAGACAACGTACAAGTCCAACCAGATTCATCCCCTCCAACGAAAGAAGAAATCAAACAGATTATCCAGTCACTTAAGAACAACAAGGCACCAGGTGAGGACTCGATAATCGCCGAATTGTGGAAGTATGCTGGTGAAAAGATGATTGATAAATTGACTGACATTATCAAGGAGATTTGGGAAACTGAGAAACTTCCACGTGACTGGACTTCTGCCTTGATTCATCCCCTGCATAAGAAAGGTGACAAAACGGACGTTAACAACTACCGCGGCATTTCTCTCCTACTGATAACTTACAAAATTATTTCAAAAGCTCTGCAGATTAGGGCAGAACAACAACTTGATCCACAATTAGGAGAGTACCAAGGAGGGTTCAGGAAAGAGCGCTCATGTGCAGAACAAATTATGAATCTGAAATCCATCCTTTTCTATCTGAAGCAAAGGAACAAGAAATTTGTGGTAACCTTCGTCGACTTCAAGAAGGCCTATGATTCGATTGATAGAATAGCTCTTATTCAAATTCTAAAGGAATTTGGATTGGATAATAAAACCAGGGCAATCATTCAACAGACCTTAGCTAACACCACCTCCAGAGTCAAGTTCAGAGGAGAAATTTCGGACTCTTTCGAAATTAAGACAGGAGTTAGGCAGGGAGATGGGCTTTCACCCCTGCTCTTCAACTGTGCACTGGAAAAGGTCATCCGCGAGTGGCGCAAAGAAATGAACGATGGGGTCCAAAATGGAGTACGACTGGGTTACAAGAACATGAACCTTTCTATTGATTGCCTCGCTTTTGCAGATGATCTTGCAATTTTCTCCGACTCTTTAGACATGGCCACAAAACAAATTAACCAGCTGCAGGTACAGGCAACAAAAGTTGGTCTTCAGATCTCTTTGGAGAAAACACACTTCATAACTAACATCAAGCCAGCACCAAGGGAGCTAAAAGTAAACCAGGGGAAAGTCAAACGGACAGATAAGTTTAAATATTTTGGCGAGTGGATAGAACCCAACGTATGTGAGAAAGAAACCTTCACTTCGCGCATGAACAAAATGGAAATGGCGTACCAACTCACCAAGGACGTTTACAACAAAAAGTCAATATCCCTGAACGCAAAACTTAGGCATTATTGCACTGTCATACGACCAGAGGCTCTGTACGCAGCGGAATGCCTCACCATGAACAAGAAAGGCCTGGTAGAAAAATTGGAGATCAAGGAAAGAAAGATCTTGAGGAAAATTCTTGGCCCGATTAAAGACAACGGTGAATATAGACGACGGCATAACTATGAGCTGTATATTCATGTCCAGAAGATCTCTGATGTAATGAGGAAAAGGAGGATTGCATTTTATGGCCACTTGCTTAGAATGAAACCCACACGATTGACAAACCGGATCTTTAACTATTTTAAAAATAAGAAGACCAAGCCAGCCTGGTTCGAAGAGGTGGAAAGTGACCTGCAAGAGATGGAAATTACCTGTGAGGATATTCAAGAACGCAATCCCCTCAGGAAGAAACTACACGACCACCAGGGTTTTCAAGAAAAACCGAAGTTGAAGACGGGAAAGATGTGGACGGAAGAAAGAAAAGAGCAACACCGGCAACGTATGAAGGAACACTGGGCAAACATCAAAGCCCAGAGAAGCCAGTTGAAATAACGTGGTCCTTAGTTGGCCGATACGATTAAAGAAGAAGAAGAATATATATTAAGAATTTGATTTGTTTGTTAATAGGTAGTGTTAATACACTTTTCCGGAGGTGCTAACCTCGTTACGTTTGACGATAGAGCACAGGAATTTGCGTTTAGAGTCGCTTATGTCACTGCCAAAGCAATGATTTGCGAATGAGTTTCAAGGGGATGAGGATAATAGCCAGCATAACCGGACATAACCCCTCATGCTCCGCTCCGGACCTTCATAGACCAATGGGTTTAGCATCCACCTACCATGTCACTATCAGTATGTTCTGGAAAGTAGAAATGGGAATGAATTTCAAGAGGTTGGCTGATTCCTCAGTTTAGGGGCAGTTACAACGTGGTCATTTAGCCCCGTGTACTTTGGGTGGGTGTAGAATCTGTCTGATAACCGGTGATGTCTTTATTAGTGTGTGTTATCTGTTTTTAATTCAAGTAAGGAATGCAGACACGCGATTTTCAAGTAGTTCCAACTTATGCTACCAAACGCCAGATCAACGACCAACTAGTTCTAAGCTTGGTTACTAGATGCCACCGCATTCGGCTCCTGGCGATGAACGTTGGAACATAAGAGCGTCAGTCAAATCTAACCTATAATTTAGCTTCACACAAGTGCAATTATTGGGAGGTTCTTTTATATGCCTTAATCTATGACATGGGACCACCGGCTTTACTTCCCCTTCGAAGGAAGGCATACTGAGGGATTTTTAACGCTCTTAACAATTCCAACGACTTTGGCCAGGTTTGAACCCGCGACCTTGGGCTCAGCATGACACCTACTACGCCACCGAATTTCAAGAGTATGGTGATAATAGCATGAAAAACTGGACCTAACCACTTACGCTACGTTCGTTCCACATATTGGATTTTTAGCGGCATCATTGTTGGATTTGGCGCGAGATTGAAAGTGGCCATAGGAGAGTACAGTGAAGTGAAGTTGGCACCACTGAGCCAACATCTCATCCTCAAACATTCTCCCTCCTCCAACTAATCTCTGAAAGTGTAGATAGGCCTACTTATACTTTCATAGGGTATTCCCCGCGTTGGCGCTACGTCCGCTCGCTTGGTTGTTGTTCGCCACCTCTTCCTGTCAACCAAAAATATTCGTACAAATTGCAACGGCGTGTTTTGCGACTTTCACATCGATCTTCGAGAAAAGTATCAAGGTACGTTACAGTTTCGGCAAGTCAAGTTGGTACCGACAAAGGGAGAAAGTCACAGCTTAAATTGCCAACTAAGCTTGCAGTTTGGACGTCGGCAAAATATTTTGGTGCGAAAAAAGCCCCAAAATCCTATCCGTGCATTGCTGCAGATTCATCGTGACATCACTATAGACATCGATTCGGTAATCACAAGGTTAACTAAACAAAATAGACGAGTTGATTTTGTTATATAAATAATTGCAGGTATGAAGTTGTAACAGAACATAATAATTGCTATAAAGATATTTTCAGTATTGAATAAAATGAAAAAGAAACTGTTTTTCAGTTAAAAATCGTTTGGTTTTATTTGTCTGGTTATTGTGTTTTCGTTTTTTGAGTTTGCAAAAACATTTTGTCTCCGTTTGGGAGGATCATGACCCCCGGGACCCCCCTCCCCTCCTTGAATCTGCACCTGATTTCAGTCACGCAGCATTTGCTCGGGCATCGAGAATGGTTTCACCATCCGAAGTGATAAGAGAACCACGGTACTTAAATTTAGTGGTTTTATTGAGTTGATGGTCTTCAATGTTAATTGTACCATAGGTCTGTGTGCCATATTGTAGATATTCGGTTTTTCCTTTGTTGAGTTTTAAACCATTTTTTCCCAGACGATCATTCCAGCACAGAACACAATTCTCGAGATTTTCACGAGTGTGTTTGTTGGTTGGTTGGTTCCTTAGTTTAGGGGCTGCTATAACGCGCTAATGTAGCCCCGTGTACTTTGGGTGTGTGTAGAATTTGTCAGATAACCGGTGTAAATTGTGACGACTATATTAGTGTGTGTTATCTGTGATTCAGGGAGAAGGACTGCAGACGATTAATTTTTTCAAGTAGTTCCTACTTTTGTTACCAAATGCTGCCACCCACGACTCCCAGCTGCGGACGTGGCTACTAAATACCATCGCGGTCATAACCTGGCAACGAACGTTGGAAATAATATAGCGTTATCAAACTAATCCACAAATTCTAGAGCAGCAACAGTGTTTGTCTACAATAATGAGCTGACGGGTCTGATATAATAGAATTCTCGTATTACTAGCAGTAGTGCCCGGCTTCGCCCGGTGGATTTATTTGTTTTATGGATGATAATGAATACTACTACAGAACTGGAGCGCTCAAGGATAAGGATCGGAAAGCACCAACGCTTATTGCAGCTGATAACCTCAGTATACTGCACCAACACCATCGCCCTTATACAGAGGCATACTATTGTCATGATGATAACTGTTTTAAGAGGCCTAAAAATCTTTTTTCACTAATTACTCCCCGTGACTGCAATTTATAAGCAGCTCGCAATTCTGCACCAGAACACTGGTAGGGACAACGTCATGCAGCCCGCATTGCCAGGCAACAATAGACTTAGGTATTATTGAAGCTGTTCGGGAGCGCTTGTTCTTCCGACTTACTGAACAAAAATCAATCTTTAAGGTTACCTGAGAGGTGCAGCCTAATGCTGCATAGCCTTAACTATTCCTCTTGAGCCCGCAGGGGCTCACATCTAGTGGGACGTGGGTTAGCGACCACGGGACCCCAGCTGAGTCCGGCATTGCTTCCACTTACTTGTGCCGGGCTCCTCTCCGTCTTCTTTCCTGTCGACCTCTCTTGGTCAACTCTTGTTCTTTTCCGACCCCGACGGTATTAGGGTATCCTAGGCCTAGGGAGTCTTTCACTTTCCCGCCTTAGTTGGCCCTTGTCTCATCTTTTCTTTCTTTGGTGTAAATGTGTGTGTGCGTGACAGGAGGTGGAATCCTCTCCTAATCACAAGCTGAGTGGTCGTGGCGAGGTGATGAATGGCTACTGGGTGAGTAGTCACAAGCGACCCACCTCCAGATACCTGGCGACCTCTGGAGAACCTTAGCCTTACCCCGGGCAAGCGGGGCTCTGCCGGGGGTTGACTTTCAGTTCCCTAGCTACTCGTGGGACCAAACATAGCGTCCATTATTTCACAGGGTGGCTCCCTTACAAAGCCGTCTTTAAAATTTAAGAAGAGGAAGTTTATGCCTCTAGTTTCGCCGCTTGATGAAAAGGATTCAACGTTTTTCCCTCGGTACCTTATGGTAACAAGGACCGATGGGCAAAATTTTACAAACGTTGGTCCTTTTGATTTACATGATGCAATTGAGGGGAAATGGGGCGATGTAGACACAGTAAAAAAGCTGCGAAACGGCGCACTCCTGATAAAAACTCAAGGAAAGAGACAGACAGATGGTCTTCTTGGGACGACAAGTTTCGGTGGTATTCCAGTCGAGGTAGTGAAGCACCAGTCCCTAAACCTGAAGAAAGGTTTAGTATTTCATAGGGACCTGGTGAACACTACCGACTAGCGTATCCTGGAAAGAACTGGAAAGCATGGCGTTGTCGAGGTGAGACGAATCAAACGTAAGATGGATGGTGTACTAGTTGACACCGGGGCGTCCATCTTATCGTTTGAGTCGGATAGCCTGCCCAAGAGGATCAAAGTGTCAATGTACACTCTCGATGTGCGACCGTATATTCCATCTCCATTGCGGTGTTTTCAATGTCAGCGATTTGGACATACCTCATCTCGTTGCTCGGGAAAGCCTATCTGTCTTTCCTGTGGCAAGGCCACTCATGAGGGAGCGGAATGTACACCACCTCCCGCATGTCCAAATTGCAAGGGAGAGCACTCTCCTCGCTGGAAGGAATGTCCTGCCTTCCTAGAGGAGAAGAAAATTCAAGAAATAAAGACCTTAGACGAGCTCTCCTACACTGAAGCACGCAGAAAATATCGCTCCATGGCCTCTCCTATTTTCTCAGTATCATATGCTCAAAAGGTATCAAAAGAATCTAGTAATCAAGCGGCAAATTTGACAACGGAAACAAGTTGTAAAAGAGTTACCACTGTTAAAGGGGCTACAAATAGCCCTATTATCACCCCTGTTAGCCAGAAGAAGGTTACGGAATCTTCTTCTGGCATCCAACAAAAGGCGCAGGTGCCTCCAACTAAACCGGCGCCATCGGAGAAGGTAACTCCTCCGATAAGGCCAGTGAAGAAGCAATCTCCGACTCGTTCGAGGAGGAAGTCTTCGCCGGCCACGGCTGGACCCATATCCAGCCAAATAAAACAGGGAACAGGAACGGCGGGTAAGAAAGAGACTGTTCATCGCCGTCTCTCTTGCCCTCCTGCTGAAAAGGCAGCTCCAATACCTGCTGGCAATTCTGCTTCCACGACCACCGGAGGAGCAGTGCTAGCAAGTGCTATATTGTTTGGCAGGACGGAGACGTCAGGGGGGAAGGGACCAACTACTTCCCCAAATAGACGTCAACGCCGGTTCAAAATGAAAAATAGTCGGGACGTGCCGGGGACGGACTCCCAGTCATCGGACAGGGGGAAGGTCCCTCGTCACCGCTCTCGCTCTTCACCAAGGACGAGACCCGGAAAGTCCGGCGATAACCGTTCGCCAACCAAGAGAGCATTCGCTCCGTTTTCTTCGTCCTCCGAAGGAGATGTGGAGATTGAGGAATGCTCTCCTACGCTATCACCTACTCCTAAGGATAGGGATGGTTGGCAAACGGTTAAGCATAAGTTGACGACTATCTTCTACTTAAGTCCACACTATGGCACTATTACAATGGAACTGTAATAGCTATTTTCGACATCTCGCTGAAGTACGCCAATTGATTTCTCAGTTTACGGCAAACATTGTCTGTCTTCAGGAATCCAGGTTTCGTCCTGGACATGAGACAACAATGCGACACTTCAAACTCTTCTCTAAAGACCGGGTGGACGGAGCTGTGGCCGCCGGTGGCGTCTGCACTCTCGTCCACTCTAGTCTCTTTAGTGAAGAGGTGCCGTTGCGTACTCAGCTAGAAGCAGTTGCAGTTCGTACTTCGTTGCCAGTAATGGCAACAGTATGTAACGTGTACATCCCGCCTGATTCTCAACCGGATTACGGACAGCTGGAGGATCTAGTCTCTCAGCTCCCCCCTCCTTTTCTCCTTCTGGGAGATGTTAATGCCCACAACATCATCTGGGGCTCCGCTACCACTAGCGGTAAAGGGAGAGATTTTGAGAGGCTGATCAGGCGGCTGGACCTGTGTTTGTTGAACACAGGGGAACCTACGCACTTCTCTATTGCTCACGGCACTTATTCAAGTGTCGATATTACCTTGTGCAGTCGTGCGATGGTTCCCCTGCTACAGTGGGGTGTACACGACGACCTTTGTAATAGTGACCATTTTCCAATTATCGTTACTCTTCCAAACCAGAGAGCCATCGAGTTACCAAGTCGATGGCTTCTCCGTCGGGCTGATTGGCCAACTTTAATGGCACGTGCGGTGTTTGCCGAAGATACCTTAGAGAGTGTCGACGATCATACCATTCACATAACGAATGGTATTTTGGCTGCTGCTGAGGAAACAATACCTTCCTCATCCGGAAACTCACGCCGGAAGCTTGTCCCTTGGTGGACAGCCGAGATTGCAGCAGCCATTAAAGATCGTCGACGTGCTTTCAAATGCTATCGGAGGCAAAACACTATGGCCAACCGTATCACCTTTAGAAGGATGCGTGCCAGAGCCCGATATCTGATTCGGGAGAGTAAGAAAACGACGTGGGAAAAGTATGTGTCGTCAATGACGGCGCATACTCCTTCATCTCAAGTGTGGACTAAGCTTCGCCGGATCTCCGGACTCCCAACATCACTGTCGATACCCGGAGTATCCATCAATGGAGACATCATCACGGACCATCTCGCCATTGCCGACAGCATTGGCTCGCACTTCTCCGATGTATCCTGCTCCGGGAGTTACGATCCTACATTTCTGATTCTGAAGCGGGAGGCAGAGACTCACCCCTTGTCCTTTGCTACTGCTGCTTCGGAGTCCTATAATGTACCATTCTCTGAATGGGAACTGCGCAGTGCGCTTGCACTGTGCAGGGATACGGCTCCTGGACCGGATAACATACATAATCAAATGTTAAAACATCTGTGCGAAGCCAGTATAAAACAACTGTTGATCCTCTTCAATCGTATATGGATTGAAGCGGAGTTTCCATCTCAATGGCGAGAGGGGATCGTGATACCGATACCTAAGGCTGGAAAGGATCCCAAGTTTGTAAGCAGTTATAGGCCTATTTGTTTGACAAATGGCCTATGTAAGCTGCTCGAAAAGATGGTGAACCGTCGACTGGTGTGGTTCTTGGAGGATAAAGGTCTCCTGTCTGAGTACCAATGTGGTTTTCGCTCTCATAGGTCCACCACTGACCATCTGGTGCGACTTGAGAGCGCTATACAGGAGGCTTTTTTTTTCCGAAAGCAGCACCTAATCACGGTTTTCTTTGACCTCGAGAAAGCCTACGACACCACATGGCGCTACGAGATCCTTTCCACCCTTCACAAGTGGGGACTCCGTGGTAACTTACCGACTTTCATTGCGAATTTCATGTCCGTCCGACTCTTCCGTGTAAGGGTCGGTAGGGCATTATCACAATACTATACTCAGGAAAATGGAGTTCCTCAGGGTTCAGTGCTGAGTGTCACCTTCTTCGCGATTGCCATTAATGGCATTGTTGCCGCCGCCGGGTCCGCGGTAGTTCCATCGCTGTATGTAGACGATTTAGCTCTGCATTACAGCTCTGGAAGTATGGCAGTCGTGGAACGGCAATTGCAGCTAGCTATCAACCGGGTCGACAGGTGGGCTCACGACCGGGGTTTTCGTTTTTCAGAAGCGAAAACCTCCGTCGTCCATTTTTGTCGGCTACGGAGGCTACATTTACACCCTGAACTACATCTCAGGGATGCTGCGTTGCCGTTGGTTGACACTTATCGCTTCCTGGGGCTCCATTTTGACAGCAAGTTAACGTGGCAGCACCATATACGGCAATTGAAAATGACATGTCTCAGGAAACTGAACATGCTCAGGTTTCTTAGTGGCACTACGTGGGGGGCTGACCGTGCGGTGCTGCTACGGTTCTACCAAGCCCTCGTCCTGTCCCGGCTAGACTATGGTTTTGCGGCATACGGTTCAGCAAGGCCGGCAACCTTGAAAATGCTGGACAGTATCCACCATAGTGGCGTTAGGCTGGCTACCGGTGCCTTCCGGACCAGCCCGATACCCAGCCTACTCGTCGAATCGGGTGTTCCACCTTTAAATTATAGACGCCAACATATGCTTTTAGCATATGCTGCCAATGTGCGTCAAATGCCGCAACACCCGACCTATCAAGCTCTCTTCGGTACCCAAAACCACCAGGGGTACGCCAACCGGCCTCGTGCCACTCGGCCGGTTGGTATTAGACTTGATAGCTCGTGTACTGAAATAGGAGTGGCTGTAGGTCCCTGTATGATCCGGACATCTAGGGAGGTGCCTCCGTGGCAAGTCCCGCGTCCGGAAATTCGGTTAGATCTGCACCGAGGTCCTAAGGTGAACACGGATGCCTCCGTTTACCGGAGGCAGTTCCACAGCATAGTTCACCAATTTCCGGACGCTGGCATTCTATACACGGATGGTTCGAAGGTGGACGAGAAAGTGGGTTGTGCTTACGTTATTGATGGTGCAAATACCAAGATCTCTTTGCCTGAGGCCTGTAGTGTGTTTACTGCGGAGCTCGTTGCCATCTATGAAGCTCTGCAGTTTGCACTACAGGATGCACGAATCCACTTTCTCGTGTGTACCGACTCTTTGAGTTCGTTGCAGTCAATTGCTACATGTTTCCCGCAACACCCCCTAGTGCAGCGAATCCACGACCTACTAGCCGGGCTGTGCCACGCTGACACTCGAATCACCTTTCTGTGGCTTCCAAGCCACATGGAAATTGTGGGAAATGAGTTAGCAGATCAAGCTGCAAAAGAGGCGGTATCACTACCACCTCGACCAATGGAGGTACCCGCTAGAGATATTCGCTCTCAGTTACGCCTACAAGTTCTGGCTTTTTGGGAGAGTCAATGGCTAGCTGACCCACTGCCCAGTAAACTGAGAGCGATCAAGGGAACAACTCGCGTGTGACGGAGCTCCTTCCGGGCCTGGAGAGAGTCCGTCATTTTGTGTAGGCTAAGGATAGGTCATACAAGATCCACCCACTCGTACCTAATGAGAAGGGAAGACCCCCCACTTTGTACCTGTGGAGCCGTATTCACCGTGGCCCACATTTTCACCGAGTGTGTGGATCTTGCAGACTTACGAAGAAACCTTGGTTTGCAGATGACACTCAAACTTATATTAGCCGATGACGCGGTGGCTGCTGATCGCGTTATCCGCTTTATATGTGAGAGTGGGTTAGGGCCAGCAATCTAAATTTCCCAGTGAACATTGACTCAACGACTTGTTCGTTTTTGAATGATAATGTTTTTGTTTTTTCCGTAATTTTTGTTTATTTTTATGATTTTGTTTTTTATTTAATTTCTTTTTGTTTTTGTTTTATTAATTTTTGGTCTTTTTTAAATTTAGATGTCCACCTCAAAATTTTAAATTCAATTCAAAATTTGTATTCTTTAATCTGTGTTAAGAGGGGCAGATGACCTCGTAGTTCCGCCCCTTAAAACAACAATAACTAACTCACTAACTATTCCTCTTGAATCAGGCTATTATATACAAAACGAATGTTTCGAATCCGACTGGTAGTTCCAGAGATTAGCGCGTTTTAACACACAAACAAACAAACTCTTCAGCTTTATTATATTTTAGTAAATAGTAATAGTAATAGACTATAGATACTCTATAATATTTGAAGTTGTAATCTTCTTTACTTTCATATTTCAGGTGCAAGACCTGGGCGAGTATGATTTCTCCTATGCTGCGTTTGGTCCAGGATATAAACAGAGACTTAAGTGACAAAACGCGTAGTACATCAAAACCTAACTGTTTGGAGGGGGGCACGACACCAGACTTCGGAATGTCAAAGTACTACCCGGACAAAGGCCGGGATTCTTGGTATTTTGAAAATCAAAGAAGAAACGAAGAGAACAACAAGAAACTCGCCGACTTGAAATATAAGCCAGGTTTATCCATCAACAATTAACGGAGATGAGATTTATAGGTTCAGTGGATAAGATAACATCAATAGTCATTGAAGTGAAGCTGAAATAATCGGAGTATTTAACCCAACATGCAAGTCCGTGGAGTACATAGCCCGAAATCGTGTATTTAATTGTTGAGCAGTAAACACAATTCGTAGTATAGGTAGTTAGTTATTGTTTAGGGGAAATAGAATCACCTATCTTCACGATGCTAATTTATGTTCGACGATGTCAAAATGAAAATAATATATATCAGAAAACTGTATCATAATGAGGGTCAATATAACACTATTTTTCATTATGAAACCGTTTCTCCCACCAACCAGAGCTCAAAAAACATTTGTGTGACCAATTAGGTAAGGATAGCATCGCACCTGTGCGGACTTCCACGGCCTTCTGTTTTAAATTCCACTGAGTGGCTTCTAGTGTCATAGTGGGGTATTTCAGGAGGCCATGGTCAAATACAAGGTATTCTCTGCGTCCCATGCGCTCTGTTCAGTACATAAAACTGGCGAAATTTCGACAGATATATATGAATATGTTCGAACATAAAATAGTTATAATTATCGTCGAACATAAACAGTCGTATGCAACTCGCTTATATTGGTAATTAAGACACTCGTATGGAAATTATAAAACTCGCTACGTTCGTTTTATAAACATACTCGTGTCTTATACGCTCCTTGCATGATTTACTATTAAATGGGAATAATGAGGTAATAGATAGGTTGATGGGCAGTGGCGAATGAGAGCAAATGAGGAATTTTACAACAAAATATACTCTATCACAGCATCAATTGAGAAGAGACGGCTACTATTTTACCGTCACCTCTCTTGAGGATGACTGATGATCGATTAACTGCTATTCAACTGTGTCCTGGAGAAAATAGTATGAATTTGGAATCAAAAACTGAGGGAACACAAGATATCACCCATAACACTAGGGAATAAAAACAGAGGTATTGAAATAAACTGTCTAACAATTGCAGATGATTTTGCCATACTTTCTGAAAATCTGACTGACGCAACAGTGCAAATTTATCTCTTAGAAGAGATAGCCAACATAACAGGTTTAAGAATTTCTGTAAAAAAACCAAATTTATGACAAATATAAAAAATGCTCCAGAAATCCTAGTCACAGAAATTGGTAAAATTAGGAGGGTAAAGAAATTCAAGTATTTAGGAGAAATCATTCAGGAAAATGGTTTAGAAAAATCTGCTGTAGAAGAAAGAGTACACAAGATGGAAAGAGCATATGCTATAACTAGGAACACCTACAACAAAAAATGTTTATCTAGAAACTTGAAAATGAAGCACTACAGAACAGTAATCAAACCAGAATGCCTATACGCAAGCGAATGCCTAGCACTTAGATAATTAGGAAGTATTAGAAAGACGAATTGTACGGAAAATATTAGGTCCATTAAGAATTACAGAATTCTGGAAATTAAGAAATAATGATGAAATATACCGCAACATTGAAAACATAACAGACACAATAAAAAAGAGGCGATTGCTATTTTTTGGACTTTTATATAGAATGAATGACAACAGGTTAACCTAACAGATATTCAAATATATTTGGATCAAGAAATTAACAACAACTTGGATTCAAGAAGTTAAAAAGGATTTGGAAAGAAGCAATATAAGAGAAGAAGATGCAATAGAGAGAGATTTTTTAGGAAAAAAGTGTTGGGAATGGAAGGGTTCCAAGAAAGGAAGGAAAAGAAAAGAGGCTCAAAATGGTCCGAAGAGAGAAAGAAGATGCATAGTGTGAAGATGAAGGAGTCCTGGAGGAAGAAGAAGGAGACCTGGAGGAAGAAGGAGGAGACCTGGGGGAAGAAGAAAGAACACCAGAGGACTAAACATTGAAATTGGCTCGTAGTCCTTAGAAAAACCGTAACGGTGAAAGAAGAAAGGAATGTGGAGTTTCATTAAGTCCAAGGCAACAAGGCCGAGATGGTTCGAGGAATGCCTAAAATATCTCAGTCAAATTGGTATTCTAGACCGAGAAATTCGTGAAAGGAACACATTTAGAAGATTGGTGATCAACTACCAAGGTTTTAAAATGGCATCAACTTCCGGATGATGGAGATGACCTTTGTCCGAAGAACATAAACAGGCACTCGTCGCTGGGGTCAGAAGATACTGGCAGGAAGTCAAAGCCGGAGCAAGAGCAAGACCTAGACACTAAAGTGAAGTTGGTTGTTACCACGCAGTCCATACAGGCTCAACTGGATGTAGAAAAATAAATGAGGGAGATGTTATTTCTTTTACATAACATTGCTTTATACTTCTTCCTTAGGAAAAAAGAAACAATATCTCCCTCGTCATTCCCATTAAAAAATAACGTTTCAGTATACGCACAATGCCTGTGTTCATACGCTGGAAACATTTGAGCTATGTAGCTATCATGGTTTCCAAGAAAATGTACCTATAAATTACATTGTGAAGATAGGCGATTCTATTTCCCCTTTAGGGGTGGACGTGATCTGCCCCAGGAATATTCATAGCTTTGAAGCCATCTTTTCAGTGTTGCCATATTGACAATTGGAGACTCCACGGGAAAAACGGGGTAAGTCACATTCTGTAAATTTTTCTGCAGAGCGACTTTTAAAGTTTCAGCACTAAAAAGAAATACTTAAAACACCCCAATTGAGGGCGAGCAATATAGCTTATTTTATGTTTAGAACTTATAATAAAAGTTATAATTATAATCGAACATAAACAGTTTTATGTTCGACGATGTCGAAATGTAAATATTATATGTCAGAAAACTGTATCATAATGAAGGTCATTATAACACTGCTTTTCATTGTGAAACAGTTTCTCCAGCCAATCTGAGCTCATTCATTGACCAATTGGGTAAGGATACCTTCGCGCATGCGCTCAAAATCCAACATGTCGGATATGAATTACATGATTTGAAAGTTCAAATTTGATATCGGATCAACCATTGTAGTTACAATCCCAAACACAAAGACAAAATCAGCACGAACCTTTACGGTAACTATAAAATACTATGACATATGCAAGAAATTTATGAATCTACGTGAACACAGCATCCTTCTATATAAATTACTGACATGGAAATTGCATTGTCCCTTATGTTCACGTAAATAAACTGGCGAATATAAGACAAGAAATAGCACTGAACCTTAATATGCCCATCGCCAATTTTTACACAGTGCATTGCTTTCAAACGATTTCGGTGACAATATAAGTGAATGCTAGTTCTGATCGGCACTAGACAACATGCAGGCTGTAAACAATAGCATTGCCAAGCAATGCTTTCGAAGTTATTTGACCCACGCATGCGCTCTATTCAATCAGCTAACACAGCGCGCTCTCTTCACTAACTGAAGTGACTGAATCCCACAGATATTTATGAATATTCATGTTAAAACATATAATAAAGTTATAATTATCGTCGAACATAAACAGTCGTATGCAACTCGCCTATAATGGTAATTAAGACACTCGTATTATAAACATACCCTTGTCTCAATTATTGCCATTATAGGCGAGTTGTATAATGTACTATTGCCAAATGTATTTCTTATAAATGAAGCACATTCTGATTTATTTGAAATTAATTTCAACTGCTCTGTATTGACGATGGCTGGCCACCAGAATGCCCATAAACTCATTTCCGAAAAAAATGCACTTACCCCGATCTTTTCTTGAGGTCTTCAATTATCAAGTTACAGGAGGCCAACACAATGTAATCCCTATTACTGGCACGTGAAAAATAACCTCACAAAAATTGAAGGGGGCATTCCAAGAACCAGATAAATCCAAAAATTAAATTGTTCGGCAATTAAAAAGAAGGAAGAAGGAAGATTGTAGATTTACGTGACCGTGAATCTTGTGATTATGAAAATTAAAAAATTAAAAAAATTGCTTTATTTGTGCTGGAAGAAATAAAAATTGCTTTTAGACCTACTATTGTCTTTTCTGTAGAAATGCTTTCCTTGCCTGAGCTAACCTACTTTTCATATCCTCTTTGCTTCGACCATCACTGGTTATTTTGCTTCCTAAGTATCAGAAGTCTCCTACTTCCTTCAGTTTTACACCTGCCAATTTGATGTCCATAGAGGATTCTGATTTATTTCGGCTGCATTCCAATATTTTTGTTTCACATTTATTAATTTTCATCATGAATGCTTTCCTCAAGACGGAGTCCATACCATTCAAAAGCTCATTCAAATCCTCAGGCGTGTTGGCCAAATCAGCAAATCTCAGAGTTGAAATTATTTCTCCTTGAATATCACTCCCACTTTAAATTTTTCTCAAATTTCCTTCATTGCTTGTTCAATGTAATGATTGAAAAGTATGGGTGATAAGTTGCAGCCTTGCCTTACACCTTTCTGAATACCAGCTTCTCTCTCATGTCCTTCAGCTCGAATGACTGCTGCCTGGTTTCTGTATAGATTGTAGATCACCCTCCCATCCCTGTACTTTATTCCAATCGTTTTCCAGTCAATTTAGCCCAATAAATGTTATCAAAAGCCTTATCTAAGTCTAAAAATGTCATGATTGTTCTCTTATCTTTCCTTATTCTAGCTTCCAAAATCAGAGTCTTGTTTCATTATACAGAACACTTCGATAATTCAGAATTGCCACTTATCTATATCCGTATATATACTGTATGTATAAATGTATATTTTGGCATTCACTTACGATCTTATGTGAATTATACTGATGTTTCCATCTATATAACGCAGTTGGTGATACTAAATTATGTTAAGTAGATATTTGTCACAATTCATAAGCAGGCTAGTTACTTTCTATCATATAAATACAAATCTTCTCTGATATATTTTCCAATCAATTAGGTTGATTCAAACGACGCACTAACTGGTTGAAACCGTCACAAAACTCACGCTCCATATTTTGGAAGAAGACTGTTTTACTCATTTCAAGCACTGAGTTGAAATATTTGTTGATATTCGGCACTTGTTTTTCTAAATTATTTAATTGTCTATATTTTTGTATTTTTAATATAAAGCCCAATATTATATTATATTTTATTTATTTATATTACATTATATATTACTAGCAACCCTCCCCGGCTTCGCCCGGGAACAGTGATGAATGCAAGGTGATAGGCTACTTTTAACCGAGGTCTTATAAGATTTCCTTGTATACGACATTAGTCGCTTTCCCTCCAGCAGTGAACACGAAAAGATTTCGGTTTGATGTAACACGCGATAGAGCCACGTAAAGCTGTCCATGAGAAAAACATTCTCCACTGAGATCAACTCCAGTCACGCTAAGAGTCTGACCCTGTGCTTTGTTTATAGTCATGCCAACGCAGACTCTTACTGGGAATTGTACTCGTTTGGAATTATAAGGCAAATCTGAAGGAATCATAGGAATTCTGGGTACTAAAACCGTTTCTCCTGAACCACAGCCAGTTAAGATAGTTGCTTCAATGAAACAGTTTTTCAAAGTTTTCACAACCAATCGCGTCCCTTTGCATAACTTCGGTGGGTGTAAATTATATAACAATATAATAGGCACTCCCACTTTTAAAATAAGCTTGTGTGGTGGCAAGCCAGAGGGAAGTAAAAAATTTAGTAATTCTGTAGGGTAATGAACAGCTTCTTCACTATCGACTTCCGCGTCTACTGAGTAATATACTTGAGCCTGGCCAGTGAATTTCGAGAACACCAAGTCATTATTTTTCACAACTTGTTCGTTTGTCGGCGATAATATTGCTCTTTCTTTAAACCATGAATGAGACTTGTTAGATAGGTCATGGATTTGAGGATAAACGCTATCAATCAATTCTTGAATGCTGCTTACTAAAACACAGAAATCGTGACTGAGGGTAATTTTCCAGTCAATGACCGGATAGTCTCCATTTCCGACTCTAAGTAACGAATTAGCAAACAGACTATTATCTTCTGAAGATAAGAGTACTCTCATGTTAGTTTTGAGTGCCAATTTTGTTATATCCGGCCAGATGTAATATCTTTTTAATGAAGTGTTCACTTCGTCAGCTCTCGTTCCTCTGGTAACAACTGGTATGATTTGACGAAAATCTCCGGCAAACAAAACTGTGCAGCCACCCATAGGTGTGTTCCGATTCCTTAGATCACGCAAGGTCCTGTCTACAGCTACAATGGAAGTTTTGTGCGACATTGTAGCATCATCCCATACTACTAAAGAGCAATTTTGGATTAAACTGGCAGTGTTACTGTGTTTTGAAATATTACATACGCTTCCATCATTACTGCTGTCTTTCAAAGGAAGTTTAAATGTTGCATGTGCTGTTCTTCCCCCTTCCAAAAGAGTGGCTGCAATTCCAGATGATGCGATGGCAAGAGCAATATTACCACCAGGCCTCACTTTGGCGAGCAACAAATTAATCAAGAACGTTTTGCCTGTGCCTCCAGGGGCATCGAGAAAAAATATCTTACCTTTCTTCTGAGTGATGCTAGATATGATGGTGTCATAAGCTTGTTTCTGATCGTGGTTCAGACGGTGTTCTTCTTGAGCAACGGTTTGAAGGAGCCGAGGACGATCGCTGAAATACTTATTATTGTTTGGCTCTAAGTTATAGTTATTTGGGAGAGGAGGTCCAAAATCTTTGATATATTTCTTAGCAATGGATTGCACTATTTTGTTGACTTCAGTCAGCCCTTCATCGAACACACGTATGTCATAGTTTAATTCTTGTAATGGTGCCTCTTTTCGCTTTCTGATCAATATGTCTTTTGACATGCTCTCCCGGTGATTATTCCAAAGACCTAATAGATCCGGAACTTGGCAAAAGACAATAATGATGGAAAACAAATATCTAAGTAAACTTGCCGAACTACACAGAGCAGCTTCTGATAATGTGTTTTCCCAGTGAGAACCATCTTCCAACAATCCCTTTACTCTGCATGCTTCCTGAAATGAGTCGTAAGTTATTCTTTCTACAGTCCTTAAATGATGAAAAGAAGTAGGACCTTTGACAATATGAAGTAACATCCTTAGATGAAAACATTCACTGTTGTTGGGATGGACTACATACACTCGTCCAAGTGCATCAGTTCTTTTAATGTAATCGTAACCATCAACCGGCTCACCCTGTTTCCTCCGTTGAAATTTTCTGTTAGTTTTATTCCAAGTGTAATAACTTGGAACCTCGTCATAAGTAAGAGTCTTCGCAAAATCGTCACCTGCACATAACTTAAAAAATGCTGTTAGCGTTGTATCACGAGGAATATTGGTAATATCAGAGGCAGTATTTTCAGTGAAATATACGCGTTGCCCATTTTCTAAATGGACTGCAAGGTGAGTGATTGTAGGTGCTCTTTCATGTACACTGAACGATAAAATTCGCCACTCTGCCTCGGAGGTGCAGATATATCTTCCAGACTGATATTGTTGAACCTCATTGGTAGATTGAATTCTGAAAGTAGCCTGATCGCTGCCTTTATTTATGTACTTACATACATATTTAATGGATTTGACGGAATTACAAAATTCGACGTTGATGTGCGCGTCAAAAATTTTAAGGAGAACCGGATTATAGGGAACCACGCATCGTTTATCTATTTCATTGTTCCTGAGAGTTGCAGTTTCTCCGCCGTCATCAGGCGACAACCTACGGTACTTGGGATTACCAGTAGATGTGCAGTTTTGGAAATGTTTTGGATACCTTTTGGTGCAAACTCCTTCACGCATGCAAGGCGAATTTGCATTTAAAGCACCACATGGACCATGAATCATGTGCTTTGACACGATATCATGAAATATCGGATCGGATTATTTATTGGGTAACTCTGCAGAAATTACACTGTCTATCTGTTCTGGTCTAATCTTATTATGCAACCATAGTAGAAGATGGATGTGAGGCAAGCCACGTTTCTGCCATTCGACAGTGTACATGAAGCAGCGAGTTTGGCCAACAATTTTCTCTTTATTGATTAGGAACATTAATTTTTGAATTTTCAAATGAAATACAGGGTGAACAGGGTATTCACTATCTTGTATCTGTTTTGTGGTGATGTATTGTCGGGGAGATTTTCTTTAATTTCAATCCAGTTAGAATTACAGGTAAGTGTAATGAACAAATCAGGTTTACCATGTTTTCTGACATAACTCATCGCATCTCGTGTTCTTTCATGAAGATACCTTGGCCCTCCTGTAAATGAAGACGGCAATATGACCAACTGACGGATATTTCCAACATGTTCATTTTCCCGCAAAGCATCTTGCAAATGGATGCAATTTTCCGCTCGTAGTTTTGTCTGATTATTCCGTAAGTAGGCTAAACGTTCCGATTCAATTTTAGCATGCATATCTACCAAATACTGGTTTAGTAGCATTCCAAATCTAAGTATTGTATTGAAATCATTAAGTCTCGTCATTATTCTGTAACGGTAATAATTCATGCATGACACCGTTTACCGTATCGGTTGTCATTGATCGGGTCATGTTGCGAAATATTAATGGAATAGCCGTCTTCGCCTCTACATAATATTAAATGATATTGCAAGCTATCATTCGATCTGTGAATTTCAGGAATATTCTGAAGGTTGTTATCTCGACTACGTAATACTATCTCCCTTCTATCAAACTGTTGCCCAGCTATTGCAACAGCTACTTCACTCGTAGTAGGTGCATTAAACCGACCGCGATGTTCACCGACAGGAGTTTTATCGGCGTGGATAACATTTTCGAAATCCATTACGTTAGGTGGGGGACCTCAGTAAGCCATCATTAAGGGGTTGTGTAATGATGCTACATCTAGTAGAAGCTTGTATTTCTTGGTCCGCTATGAAATAAATGTGTAGGAACTTATTAGGTTCAGGAAGATACAGACTGCTGGCCAAATGGTACACTTGTCCTTGTACCTTAAATGTCGGCATGAAGCCACGTTCGATTACTAGTGTACTCATGAAGGAGGTAATTTGAAATGCATTATTATAATGACGTATGTGCTTCATGAATTCTTTACTCTTTGGGTGGTTTCCTGTCAGAAGGGAATGCAAAGGTTCGGGAGGGGGAAGGATTCCATCTAGTTTTACTTTTCCCTGCAAACAACATATACCTTTTGATTCCTCTTTCCATTTTTGAGCTGAACAGTATTGGCAGACAACAGACAATGTACCAAAAGATATTGAAGCATCATTTATATAATTTATGGAGGAATCATAATTCATAGCAGAATTATCTTTATCGGATCACAAACCATGAACATTTCTTCCCTGTGTAAAAGGAACTTGTGCGAATGACTCCCTTTGTCTTTATGAAGTCATTCTTTCTCTCTCTCTCTTGTGACAATCGAGAAATTCTTTGTAGCTCTGTTTCATTGCTTCGTGATAAGCGCATTTTTTTCGATGTCAATGAACTTTGACCTATATCCGTTTTACGTCTTGGCATGATGATTTAAAATCACTGACTGGACTATTTATTATAACGAATTCTTGTCAGGCGTAATTCAAGAATGGCGAGGTGCAAGAAACACAAATCCCCCTTCCTAGAATGCAAATATATTTGCCATTGATAGTACAAATGATTGTAGATATCCGTACTGATTATATTATATTAAATTATGCACTTCCAAGGAATGGCGAGGTGAATGAAACTCAAATCCCCCTTCCGTCCAATCTTAACTTGACTGTGTTTCACAGGCGAAACGAAGAAAACCCGAGATACATTTCCAGGGAAACTCCAAACACAACCACGCTTCTCAGGAGTATTAACTCAAAACGACTGGACGGTTTGCTGCTAGCTTCTATCTGGGGCAATAGGTTCGCCCGCTAGCTAGGCTGTAACAGAGATGAAAGACTCGCCCTTAGCTAGCTCGTACTCCGTCGCCTCAGTAGTTGACTGGACGGATTCAAAAGAAAAAAACAACGTAAAAACGCTTATAGTGGGCGATGTATTGAAGATAGACATATGCTCTCGCGGACGTTTTTGTAGAACTTTTCATGCTGAACAATTATTACACTCATAGTATTTAGATATTTTTAACGGTTTGCCCAGCGTAAGCTTACAAAGCGCTCGGACGCCAGTTTTTTTTCGACTTTTCCACTGAAATCGTTACTGCTCGGCTTTCTTTGATCATAAATAAATTATTTTCTACAGAAATCATCCTCGAGATATCCTTTACAGAATGGTTATAACCGCATCAAAATCCAACCAGTGGTTCTCGAGTTTACCCGTAACAAACAGGAATCGGGGACTTAGTTTTATACTAAGTAGAGATATTACATTAATATTACATAATAAGGATATCCATTTTATTATTTTATTTAATTATTTAAATTACAATGTATATAATAAACATTTCACATAAAACAAACATTAGACTTAAAGAACATATATGGTACGAGGTACGTCCAGAAAGTAAGTTCCGTTCGCAATAACATTAAATTGTGTACCGATACAGAAAACAAATTTATTGCACAAAATTCTACAACCCTTAAACTACTTTTCCACATAACTGCAGAAATGTTCAGGCATTTGTCGTAGCGTGGCACGAGTTTTTGTATACCTTCTTCATAGACGTGTGCCGCCTGTGTCTTCAACTAGTTGTACGTTCCGCTGCAGCGCAGTTCCGCTTATGCGCGGTAGACGCTCTGTATCAAGGAGAAGAAACGTGCGCCATTTGGAGAGCGCTGTCAGCCACTGTTGTGCATGTTTACTCGTACAATGTCGGTGTTGATTGAAAATCCCACCACTTGTGAAAACAGATCTGTGATTCGTTATCTGAATGCTAGGAAAGTGAAACCAATTGAAATTTATCGGCAAATTTGCGAAGTGTATGGACAAAATGCGATGAGTGATTCAATGGTGAGAAGATGGGTCAATGAAGGACGTAGTGAAGTGCACGATGAAGAACGAAGTGGGCGTCCATCTTTGGTTACAGAAGAACTGGTTCACGCGATTGATGACAAGATCCGGGAAAACCGTAGGTTTACAATAAGTGCTCTCGCTATGGAATTTCCCCAAACCTCACGATCACTAATTCATGAAATTGTTACCGAAAAACTGAACTTTCGTAAACTTTGCCGACGTTGGGTACCAAAGATTCTTACGGAGCAACACAAAACAAAACGGATGGGTAGTGCACTTCAGTTTTTGACCCGTTACAATGAAGGCGGCGAAGAATTTCTGACACAGATAGTCAAAGGAGATGAAACTTGGGTTTCTTACGACACCCCTGAAAGTAAGCGGCAATCAATGGAATGGAGGCACACTTCATCGCCAGCAACGGTCAAGCCGAAACAAATCTTGACACCTCGGAAAATGATGTGCACAGTGTTCTGAGACTGGAAAGGCATCTTACTCATTTATTTATTACCACGTGGTCAAACAACCAACGCAGATGCTTACTGCGAGACACTTAGGAAATTGCGCCGCGCAATACAGAATAAGCGCCGAGGGTTGCTGTGAAAAGGTGTTGTTTTTCTTCACGACAACGCACGACCACACACTGCAAATGTGACGAATAACCTCCTACAGGGATTTGGCTGGGACGTGTTTGACCACCCTCCGTACATCCCTGACCTCGCTGTTCACACATCTCAAGTCTCCTTGGCGGTCAACACTTCAACAATGACGACGAGCTGAAAGAAGATGTTTCCAACTGGTTGAAGACACAGGTGGCAAACTTCGATGAAGAAGGTATCCAAAAACTTGTGCCACGCTATGACAAATGCCTGCAAAAGTTATGTGGAAAAGTAGTTTAAGAGGTGTAGAATGTTGTGCAATAAATAATGTTGCTGTATCTGTACACAATTTAATTTTATTACCAAACGGAACTTACTTTCTGGACGTGCCCCGTATTTTGCTTTTTATAATTATTAGTTTTATTTATATTTTTGTTTTAATAATTTTTGGTCTAATTTAGGTGTCCACCTCTAAATTTTAAATTCCATTTCTAATTTGTATAATTTAATCTGTGTTAAGAGGGGCAGATGACCTCGTAGTGTGCCCAACTCTAGGAATGGGTATTCCAAGTTTCAGACACCTAGATATCAAGGGAAAGGCTGTAGCCGCTTTTGAAAGTTCAGATATTTGAATATCGCGCTACATTGCTTCTCGAAGCATTTGGAAATAATTTACCGATACTTGGATGTCAAGTGACGTAGCGAGTAATAGCAGAGGTTGAGGCTATTTATTGATTAAATAGTTAACCATGGAGTAGAGACTTGAGACTGGGATCAGATTACTGGCACGGCCAAATGAAAGAGAATGCAATTAGTATCAAGTAAATCGGACCAGGGATTCAAGAGATATGAGGATTTCTAGATTACAACGTGATGACGCGTGACCCTGGCAGTTTTGAATATAAGCCAGCTGGCCGAGGCATGGTCAGCTCATTCTAACACAAGCAGTTGCCTAGCAAGTTGCTACGACGCTGAGCCAAGGCACATGGTTGCCGGATCTACGCAGAAGTTCTTTTCAAAGTCGTGATAGTCACGAAAAGTGCTGCGCTACGAGTTGGAACTTAGTAGGTTTACGGCGAGGAGAATCACTGAGGTGATTGATTTTTCTACAGACATTGGTGGAAATATTTATATTTCTACAAGGACATATGCTAGACTTTGTCTAAATTTAATATTTTGTCACAGTCCAGTAATAACATAATACTTGGATATTTAAATCCATTGCAGTCAGTTTTCATTATTTTGTAACTAGTTAACCACTTCGATCTGTCAGTACACTGAAGACTAGTCTATAACGGTGGCGTTCATTAGTCTACGCAAGGGAAACTACAAGTTGCTTAGCGCATGGTAGATGGTGATATAATAAACCATGCCCAGGGAACGATCTTCAGAACAGCCGTTAATTGCTTAGACTGTCAGTGTTTTTCTTGTACTGATAAGATTACAGTGAGTTATGTTACAACTGACATATTTAAGAAGAGATCACTTAGATCTGACCCTATTTAAACAAACTGTTATGGCTTTGATAGAAGCCCATATTAAAATGGAACAACAGTTAATTCAAACGTCAAGAGATACTACCACTATGTCTGACTAGACGGATTTTGGGTATATAATGGCGGCCGATACAAGGATTATACGTGCTTGTCCGATAGGGCATGTCTATGGATAAATCTGGTACAGACCAGGTTTACTACGCTTCAAGACCATCAAGAAATGTAAGCCACATTTGAATTATATTATGCCTAGCTAATTGGAACAAACTATTTTTTTTCTGCAGATGACCAACACATTTTTTCTTCGTATTTAAAGCTTGCAGTGATTTACGCAAGACTTGTTAGAGTTATTCTGAGTATTTTCAGCACTCAGAACAGTTTAGGATCGAAGACCGAGCATTTCGAGCATTAATTTGAATATTTCACATTTTTGGGAAATCACGGTAATCAGCCGATGTAACTGTAAAAGTTAAATTTATTTTTGTTGAGGAATGGATATTTTTTCCATATTCGAAGATTCGAACATGTGGATTCTCACATAATGAGATGATAATTAAACACATTTAAAATGATATAATTAATAATAATAATAATAATAAAAATCCACTAATAATAATAATAATTTTCATAATTTTTCTAAATAATTCATGGATATTATATTTTCTAATAATCATATGTATTGAGAAAGAGCCTATGAAGTAGTTTAAACATTTCTAGTTTGGAACAGGAGATTTTCCGAAGGAGAGTGGTTAGCGCAAGCCCGCATTCAACCAACATGTCAGTTCTGGTTGAACAGTTGATATTTGCATTGAGCAAAGTATATTTTTCAGATAACACGGAGAGGCATGAAACGGGAAGCAAATGATATTTGTATCAAATAGGATATTTTTGTATTTATATAAAATCATGACGTAAATACACTCGAAAGTGAAATGAAGATTTTCATAAGTATGGTAAATTCACGGGTTGAACTGAATGGTAAAATAAAATAAACTTGTCAGTTTATTAATCTTCCAGTGTTGATAACAAGCAGAGGCTTGATTAATTGTATAAATTTTGGGAAGAAAATTTATATGTGTGGAGTAGTTGAAATGCCATTCCCAGGTGCGCATGTTTAAGTCGCAGGAATGAAGGTTTTTTCGAGCATCAATCAAATAGCAGGTTCGTTGGCTCAGGTTTATAGTAGGAGTATTGGAACTACACATTTCGTTGGATGAATGACCCGAAGGTTATTTCTTGAAACCATCAGTTCTTATTTCAACCTTGTTTACGAATTCCATTTAGACTTTGATTTTGCTAGAACCCGGATTTGTCATGATAGTAGTTTATTCTTCTTCAGAGGAAGACCTTTGCCGTTGTTGTTGTAATATTGTGTTCTTACACAAATAGTAGAATGGGCCACTGCCAATTAAAAATAATTCTTTAACCACAAATAATTTGAAGGATATTTTCATTCCTAGTGCCATGAACTAAATGAATTTATTATAAAGCTACAATTCTTATTTCCGCATTCTGTCGAAGAATTGCAAGTTGTAAAAGTTACTAGAAATGGCCATAAATATAAATATTTTTTTAATAATGATTCCAAGTGGGAAATTGAATAGTTGAATGGTTCAACAATTTATTGATCAAGTTGATGATTCAGAAATCATGTATTTTGTTTGGAACTTGAAGTTCATAATCGAGTCACTTCTCGAATGTTTAATGTTAGAAGAACAATTAATTGTTGTTGTGCTTCGCACAGTTCTTCGATGCTATGCTCAAGGTCAAATACTTTTCAGATGTTATTAATTTGTGTAAATAATTTGTGTTGCTTCGATGATGATAATATTTTTCGACGATGTATTTTTGAAACTGGAAAAATAAGTGAAAGTTAAAAATTCTATGAACATTTATTCTACGAGTGTTAATATCATGTAAATATTCAAACAGTGATCTACGATATTTCCAGTATAGACAATTAACTTTGAACTGGAATTAAATATTAATAATTTTGGAACACAGTCTACAGGACTATTAATCGGACTTGTGTTTTCAAAAAGATTGTCAAATGTGTTTGGAAATTTTCTGTATATTGTGTGTAAATAAGAGTGTGGATCGCCACACGTGGATGATGCTGCTTTGAGCATCCTTGCAGTCAGATTTTAACTTCAAAATAAACTGAGATAATTTTACAGGATGTGTTACTCCCAATTAAATCTCCTTCTATCCTTATTGTTGCATTGAGCCAAAAATCAGTAAAGCATTTTCTTAATTTGATGTCGTTTTTGCGATTTGCTTTAACCCATCTGGCGCTCCGGGATATTTTGACTCTCGTGCTGACTGATTATTGGTAAAATGCATATGTGGTCGTGCGGACTCCGGTCTAAACGGGCACATAAAATAAGATAGAGAGAGAAATGGCTTCGAACGTGGGTCTCGATTTAGACATGGTCAATCGCATGCCGATTTAAATTGTGATAATTTCTATAGAAATATTTTGGGAGTTGAGAGATGTCTGGTTTGGATGAATAAATTAGTAGGAAACCCAATTAGTGGGGAAAATTAAAAATATAACTTGGTTAATAATTAGAATGGGTTTGATTATTTTTGATAATGGCTTAACCAATAGGGCGTCAAGTAAATTCTGTAGTAAACGTTCGATGACTGGACATACACATTATTAGAATCCAGGTGGAGGATATTTGAGAACTTGCATATTTTTCTTGTGATATTATGGTAAATGTAATTCGTAAAAGTAGAGAATTTTGTTTTTCCACCACGTCGACATTAGGACAAATCTCATTTTATTAGAGTGTTCCAATTAGCTATTCATATTCCTTGTTCTAGTTATAAGCTTGTGTTTGCCACTGTTGTATACCCCTAAGTTTTGAATAATAATTGAAATTATGGAAGAAATGATGAGGATGATGAGGAGTTTGGAGGAGAGTTCAAAAGAAGCTGGACTGCGTGTAGCAGCCATTATGAAAGAAAATACTGAGGCTTTGGAAAAGAAACTTAAAGAAAATTCCGATTTGTTAGAGAGCAGGTTAAAAGATAACTTGAAAGAAAATTTAAACAGTAAATTTAATTCAATGGAAAGTAAATTTAAAGAGAATTCCGAAATCTTGAAAATGACACTTGAGAGTAAAATGAATAAATTATGCGAAAAAACACATGAGCTCGAAACTTCATTAGCTACTAACGCAAGTTTAATGGACGATAAATTTCGCGATGCCGATCTTCGATCCCAAAGCTTAGCTGATAGGATAGAACATGGTCTTAGGAAAGTTGGTGAAGACATGGTCAACCTGGAAGTCAGAGTGAAGAAGGAGAGTAACGAGATGGGAATTCTAGTTGTTCAACGTTTAACGGAACAATTCAAAGAACTTGTAATGGGAGAAATAAGAGAAGGTGTGATTAATGAGTTGCAAACTGAAATTAAAACCACAGTTGTCAATGAAATTAAAGACACACTCAAGCTGGAGAACCAAGAGGGAATCAAGGAGATTAGGGAATCTTTGTCATCCCATATTGAAGTAATTTCCAAAGATATCCAAGCAACTCAGAAGGACATATCAGATATGACAGGGTCATTGAAAAGTCATGAGGCTGTTATGAATCAGATATCCACTGACGTTAAGGAGAATTGTAAAGAAACTGAAGCAATTAAGAAAATGGCAGAAGAAAACCAGAAGGAACTTGAGGCTATGAAAACTCAAATCAAGGATGAGAAACAGTCTGATCATCTGTTGAAAATGCCAAATGTAAGGGGAAAGGAACAGATACAGATAAATCTAGGAGCAGCTAGAGAGACTGATAGACATGATGAGGTCAGGACAGTATTTCAATCCAACCCCACAACTGTATTTAAGAATGTAGAAGATAAGCCTTCTAAATTTTCAGGGCGAGATTCTGTAACACCCGTGGAATTTCTGAGAGAAGCAGGTGATTACCTGAAAGATTCTAAGATCCCTAAAGAAAGACAGATCCGAGTGATAGGGAAGTTTTTGGAAGGTCCTGCACTTCTTTGGTTTAGAGCTTTTAGATCCACTCTAACCACTTTTGAGGAGTTTTCTCGAGGGTTATTGAAAAAGTTTTGGTCCCCGGAAACCCAACAGCAAGTCAGAGCAGAGTTATATTCGAAGAGATTCTCGACGTCACAACCTACTCGATACTCTACGTACTTTTCTGGACAGCTGTCTAAACTTCAACATTTAGATCCGCCGATGCCAGATAACGAGTTGATTACTGCATTGATACATCAGTTTCCAGCAGACGTCCAGAGGACTTTGATCGCTGCTGATATCTATAATATGGAACAATTTGATGAAGTATTACAGAAGCTGGATCATACAAACGCTCAATTCTTCCATCAGAAGGGAGGAAAGAATAACAACGCTGTGTACGCTGTTATGGCTGATAGTTATTCTCAGACACCTCGAGAGATTCGAGAGGAGCGAGAAGAGAAAACGCCGAGGGAAGATCCAAATAAAGGAGGATGGAACCAGTACAGTAACAGATACAGTTACAAGCCATATGCGAGACCGGATGGTGGTAATCGATACAATACTCGATGGAGAAGACCACGAGATAGTCAAGGAAGGTACAAGGAAAGAAGATATTATGGTAGAAATAACTACAATAACAGAGGGAATGTGGATACTCGTCAGTCCAATGAAGAGTTTAACAAGGATACAAGGAAAAATTTGGAAGCAAGACACCAAGATAACTTGCAATTTTTGGAGCAGAGGCCCAATGATCCAGGTCCATCGGGAACACAACAATCCCGGGGGAATGGTAATGAAAAAAAAAAACTTCGAATTCACAGTAGAAGATAGAATTTTGAACACTTTCACTTTCAGAATTATTAAATGGCAAGCAGAGGATGATGACTTAATTCAACAGAATGACGAACGGAAAGAAATGGGTACAAGAATTAGAATGCCAATCATATCATGCGAAGTATTCGGTATGCCTGTCGATACTTTGATCGATACTGGGGCTATGCTTTGTCTGGTGAGTGAGAAGCTTTATATTCTGTGGAAGCTCAAAGAGAATTTAGAGGAGATTCCAGTATCAGGAATTAAGATCCAAGGAATAATACCCAATAAAATATCTCTGTGTAAAACACAATTATACTTATGTATTACGATTGGAGGACATGATTTCAGACATGTGTTTGTTGTAATGAAGGACATGGCTTTTGACATGATATTGGGAGCAGATTTCATTCAGAAATATCAAGCAGTGATAGATATGAAGACAGAGACGATCAAATTTAAGAATACCGAAGAGATTAACTTCGAGGGAAAAGAAGAGGAAGACATCGAGGGAGATGCTCAATGGTCTCTGATTTTTCATGAAGCTGAAGGAAGAGAAGTCTACACTGAGAAGGAGTCCCCAGAGCTAGGGAAAATTTTGGAAGAGTATCACGATATTTTTGATATTAAACCTGGAGAAAGTAACGATTTTGAATATTGTGGAAGTAAACAATAATGGAAGCTATGAAGTAGCCAATACACGAACTGGTAACATCGTGGGAACTTATAATGCATCGAATTTGAAGGTTTATTATTCAAGAACCAGATGATTTAATGTGTAGATAGGAAAAATAAAAAAAATTCAATTTTTATTTTTTGCTAGGTGTGGGGTGGATGTGCCCAACTCTAGGAATGGGTATTCCAAGTTTCAGACACCTAGATATCAAGGGAAAGGCTGTAGCCGCTTTTGAAAGTTCAGATATTTGAATATCGCGCTACATTGCTTCTCGAAGCATTTGGAAATAATTTACCGATACTTGGATGTCAAGTGACGTAGCGAGTAATAGCAGAGGTTGAGGCTATTTATTGATTAAATAGTTAACCATGGAGTAGAGACTTGAGACTGGGATCAGATTACTGGCACGGCCAAATGAAAGAGAATGCAATTAGTATCAAGTAAATCGGACCAGGGATTCAAGAGATATGAGGATTTCTAGATTACAACGTGATGACGCGTGACCCTGGCAGTTTTGAATATAAGCCAGCTGGCCGAGGCATGGTCAGCTCATTCTAACACAAGCAGTTGCCTAGCAAGTTGCTACGACGCTGAGCCAAGGCACATGGTTGCCGGATCTACGCAGAAGTTCTTTTCAAAGTCGTGATAGTCACGAAAAGTGCTGCGCTACGAGTTGGAACTTAGTAGGTTTACGGCGAGGAGAATCACTGAGGTGATTGATTTTTCTACAAACATTGGTGGAAATATTTATATTTCTACAAGGACATATGTTAGACTTTGTCTAAATTTAATATTTTGTCACAGTCCAGTAATAACATAATACTTGGATATTTAAATCCATTGCAGTCAGTTTTCATTATTTTGTAACTAGTTAACCACTTCGATCTGTCAGTACACTGAAGACTAGTCTATAACGGTGGCGTTCATTAGTCTACGCAAGGGAAACTACAAGTTGCTTAGCGCATGGTAGATGGTGATATAATAAACCATGCCCAGGGAACGATCTTCAGAACAGCCGTTAATTGCTTAGACTGTCAGTGTTTTTCTTGTACTGATAAGATTACAGTGAGTTATGTTACAACTGACATATTTAAGAAGAGATCACTTAGATCTGACCCTATTTAAACAAACTGTTATGGCTTTGATAGAAGCCCATATTAAAATGGAACAACAGTTAATTCAAACGTCAAGAGATACTACCACTATGTCTGACTAGACGGATTTTGGGTATATAATGGCGGCCGATAAAAGGATTATACGTGCTTGTCCGATAGGGCATGTCTATGGATAAATCTGGTACAGACCAGGTTTACTACGCTTCAAGACCATCAAGAAATGTAAGCCACATTTGAATTATATTATGCCTAGCTAATTGGAACAAACTATTTTTTTTTCTGCAGATGACCAACACATTTTTTCTTCGTATTTAAAGCTTGCAATGATTTACGCAAGACTTGTTAGAGTTATTCTGAGTATTTTCAGCACTCAGAACAGTTTAGGATCGATGACCGAGCATTTCGAGCATTAATTTGAATATTTCATATTTTTGGGAAATCACGGTAATCAGCCGATGTAACTGTAAAAGTTAAATTTATTTTTGTTGAGGAATGGATATTTTTTCCATATTCGAAGATTCGAACATGTGGATTCTCACATAATGAGATGATAATTAAACACATTTAAAATGATATAATTAATAATAATAATAATAAAAATCCACTAATAATAATAATAATAATTTTCATAATTTTTCTAAATAATTCATGGATATTATATTTTCTAATAATCATATGTATTGAGAAAGAGCCTATGAAGTAGTTTAAACATTTCTAGTTTGGAACAGGAGATTTTCCGAAGGAGAGTGGTTAGCGCAAGCCCGCATTCAACCAACATTTCAGTTCTGGTTGAACAGTTGATATTTGCATTGAGCAAAGTATATTTTTCAGATAACACGGAGAGGCATGAAACGGGAAGCAAATGATATTTGTATCAAATAGGATATTTTTGTATTTATATAAAATCATGACGTAAATACACTCGAAAGTGAAATGAAGATTTTCATAAGTATGGTAAATTCACGGGTTGAACTGAATGGTAAAATAAAATAAACTTGTCAGTTTATTAATCTTCCAGTGTTGATAACAAGCAGAGGCTTGATTAATTGTATAAATTTTGGGAAGAAAATTTATATGTGTGGAGTAGTTGAAATGCCATTCCCAGGTGCGCAGGTTTAAGTCGCAGGAATGAAGGTTTTTTCGAGCATCAATCAAATAGCAGGTTCGATGGCTCAGGTTTATAGTAGGAGTATTGGAACTACACATTTCGTTGGATGAATGACCCGAAGGTTATTTCTTGAAACCATCAGTTCTTATTTCAACCTTGTTTACGAATTCCATTTAGACTTTGATTTTGCTAGAACCCGGATTTGTCATGATAGTAGTTTATTCTTCTTCAGAGGAAGACCTTTGCCGTTGTTGTTGTAATATTGTGTTCTTACACAAATAGTAGAATGGGCCACTGCCAATTAAAAATAATTCTTTAACCACGAATAATTTGAAGGATATTTTCAGTCCTAGTGCCATGAACTAAATGAATTTATTATAAAGCTACAATTCTTATTTCCGCATTCTGTCGAAGAATTGCAAGTTGTAAAAGTTACTAGAAATGGCCATAAATATAAATATTTTTTAATAATGATTCCAAGTGGGAAATTGAATAGTTGAATGGTTCAACAATTTATTGATCAAGTTGATGATTCAGAAATCATGTATTTTGTTTGGAACTTGAAGTTCATAATCGAGTCACTTCTCGAATGTTTAATGTTAGAAGAACAATTAATTGTTGTTGTGCTTCGCACAGTTCTTCGATGCTATGCTCAAGGTCAAATACTTTTCAGATGTTATTAATTTGTGTAAATAATTTGTGTTGCTTCGATGATGATAATATTTTTCGACGATGTATTTTTGAAACTGGAAAAATAAGTGAAAGTTAAAAATTCTATGAACATTTATTCTACGAGTGTTAATATCATGTAAATATTCAAACAGTGATCTACGATATTTCCAGTATAGACAATTAACTTTGAACTGGAATTAAATATTAATAATTTTGGAACACAGTCTACAGGACTATTAATCGGACTTGTGTTTTCAAAAAGATTGTCAAATGTGTTTGGAAAATTTCTGTATATTGTGTGTAAATAAGAGTGTGGATCGCCACACGTGGATGATGCTGCTTTGAGCATCCTTGCAGTCAGATTTTAACTTCAAAATAAACTGAGATAATTTTACAGGATGTGTTACTCCCAATTAAATCTCCTTCTATCCTTATTGTTGCATTGAGCCAAAAATCAGTAAAGCATTTTCTTAATTTGATGTCGTTTTTGCGATTTGCTTTAACCCATCTGGCGCTCCGGGATATTTTGACTCTCGTGCTGACTGATTATTGGTAAAATGCATATGTGGTCGTGCGGACTCCGGTCTAAACGTGCACAGTATTTCCGCCCCTTAACACACAATAACTAACTATCTTCTTACTTTGACACAGCCTTTTTGAAAATACTTGTATTTTTGAATTTTTATGAATCTTCTTAAAATTCCATACGTTAATTTTAACAGCAGTATCATTAACATTTCCATCTGGCAAAATTAAACTAAATTAACTTGTGACAAAACGGATGTGTTAAAATATAAACACAAATAAGGAGGAATTACGTCAGCGTTGTTTGTTGAATATTTCTGAGAAAAAGAGGAAAATTGTTATATCTAGAAAAACATTTTAGCGAAAAATTTGAATCAGAGATTTCTCCGGTTTATAGAACATGCCAGTACTATAGGATTCCTCCTCTTCTTCCATTTGAAACACTAGTATCCATTTTTATTCTACTTTTCACATTTTGCAAAAATGAGGATAAAGTAGACTTATGAGATCGATCCGGGAAAATGTGTGTCTGTCTGTCTGTCTGTCGGTCCGTCTGTCTGTCCTTCTGTCTGTCTGTCTGTCTGACTGTGTGTGTGTCCCCCCCCCCCTATCAACTCCTAAACGGCTGCAGCTATCGAAACCAAATTTGGTAAGAGCAAAAATATATACCTGAATATCTCACGGCCATATTTTAAATTGACGTCAGTGCTACCAACTGCTGAAAAATCGCAATTGTAATTTGAGCTCTATGTAGGATATCTCAGAAGTTATGCAAGCGAACTATTCCAAAATTGTAACACACATAGACAATGCCATTCCGGATTGATTTTCAGAAGACCATACGTGCCAGTATTGCCAACATGATTCTAAGCCTGCCGATAGGTCCAATTTCTAAATGCATGTAACATCTATACTATCGATTGGATTTCAACCAGATTTCGTATGTACTATGTGTACTACAGCAGATATGACTGTGCGTATTCTAATGAGCCACCAGGGCTGCCAACTGTTAATAAATACTCTCACTATGTTTTACCCTAATGTCAATATATCAGACGGTATGAAAGCCAACAGTTTTAAACTTTGCACACGTATAGTACCTGATATGCTACCTTAGTTTGGTGTATCTTATATACATCAGTGCAGCCAACATGATTCTAAGCCTGCTGATAAGTCCAATTTTTAAATGCATATAACTTCAATACCAACAAATGGATTTCAACCAAATTTCGCATGTTCTTTGTGTACCATAACAATTATGATTATGCGTATTCGTAAAACCAAGCAGGGCTGCCAACTGTTAATAAATACTCTCTCTATTTGTTTAATCCTAATATCAATATATCAGAAAGTATGCAAGTCATCATCTCCAAACTTTGCACACGTATAGTACCTGACATTCTAGATACATTTGGAGTACCTAATATACCTCAGTGCTGCCAACATGATTCTAAGCTTTCTGATAGTTTCAATTTTTATTTACATGTAACTACTATACTAACAAATGGACTTTATCCAAAATTGGCACTATAATAGATCGTAATATTTCAGATTAATTCTGATCATCACATACATGCCATGGTTACCAACATGATTTTACGTGCACTGATAAATCCAATATCAAACAGCATGTAACGTCCATAATATCCATTAGACTTCAGCCAAATTTTGTATGTGCATTCTATACCTTAAGAGATGGAACTAAGTCAGACTATTCAGAGTCCCCAGGGCTGCCTACTGTAGTAATTTACTCTATTACTTGATTTCGTCATTATTCGAGATAGGTCTTTATAGATTGGCATCAATCTTAAATTTTAAGAAAAGTAGGCTCTTTAGTTCGTCACGGAACTACTTGTTCTGTTGTTCCATGCTCCTTTGTCCTTGCTTCCAACCCAGCTTCTTCTTTCTTAGAAGATTCTTTTTGTATCTATCGTCTAACAAAAATAAAAATACAAACTCACTTTGGTGTGTTTATTATCATGCCGCACGATTGTGGCACTAAAACTAAAAGTTCATAGCCTAGATTAATTTGGCGCCAAAACCAAATTTTTGAAAATTAGAGGATTTTCGTCCCCTTAATATACTGTACATTAAACGGTGATGATGATAATAATTGTTGTTTTAAGGGGCCTAACATCTGGGTTATCGGCCTCTAATGGTTTGGGTGACAGTGAAAATGTAAATGAAATGTAACTTAACCTTACAAACTAGAAGAGGTAAAGGAAAACACAAATAACAATAAGGAAAACAAAAGACAGGTCGAAAGGAAATGGCCTCAACTTGGAAGAATGAGAATTATTAAGCGACTTGGAAGAAAGGAAATTCAGGAAAGGTAGACAGGGAAGTTAAAGAGGAGAGGGACCACTCCAAAGGCAATGGAAGAAGGAGAAAAACCGGACCCAGCTCAGGAAGCCCTAGGGGTCGCCAACTCCCGAACTCACCAGACGTGAGCCCTTGAGGGTGTAGCACTATCCAGGGTGCACCGTAAGTGGTGGAGCTTCACACACCCTGCCTCCTTGAGGGCCTTAAGCAGAATGTAGGTGATATAATGAAAAGAAAACAAGAGGTCTGATCCCCCGAAGGAAATATGAGACAAGGGTCAATTAAGGCGGGAAAGTGAAAGACTCTCTAGGCCTCGGACTCCCTAATACCGATGGAAAACAACAAGTCTTGACCAGAGAGGAGTCCGAGACAAGTAAGTGGAAGCAATGCCAGACTTAGCTGGGGTCCCGTGGTCGCCAACCCACGTCCCAGAAGTTGTGAGGCCCTATTTATAAATGGGGTTCCAGAGTTCAAGACCCTTGGAGTGGCTCTCACTACAGTGAACTGAACAATATTATAGAGCACTATCAATAGCGGTGGCTAAGGCGTAGCGCTAGGGCAAAGCAGACACGGTAGACGAGTGGGTTTGAACACCGCCATCGACTTTTCTTTAAATGATTCCCTCCATTTTCCAACTCCAGGAAAATACCTTCTAACAGGCCACGGCTATCTCCTTCCATCTCCTTGCCCAGCGGGCGTTCAGCCGTAAAATCAATTCTCACGTAGAATAACAAATGGTATTTATTAGTCTGAGCCCTAAGGGGTATGCCAAACGACACAGTATAATATACATAATTTTATACAGATAAAGTGATGGTAAAACAAGAGTTATTACAAAGCTAGATCTCTTGATGTTGTCCATACAAATGGTTTCTTAGGAACATTTCCTTCTTCAACCTTCTCTTCAATTTTATAAATCCCTCCCCAGCTAATAAATAATTTGAAATAGTGCCGAATAATAATGGGCCACTAATTTCTATTCACAGTGGGGTTCATATATTCTCTTTTTCTCTTTGGCTACTGGTTGATTCATGGAGGTTTATTTATTTATTTATGTATGAATTTATTTATTTATTTATTTATTTATTTATTTATTTATTTATTTATTTATTTATTTATGCTGTGCCCAGGGTTGCAGGTTTGCATACTGGCGTAGTCAGCTGGCATTTGGGTGTGCACAAATGTGAGGGATCCGTGTCAATATATTTACTGGCAAGTTAAAGATCCCCTCCGGATCAAAATTCCAGAACCCCGGCGTCTCTAAAAGCCAGAGCAGTTAAAAGGGACGTAAAATGATATTTAATAATAGTATTATTATTTATTAATTTATTTATTTACAGCGTATTTTCCCAATATTGGAAAGCGTTGAGCACTTTGACTCAATTTTTGACGTTCTTCTAGTTTTGCCAGTATTGTTTCATTCTGTTGGAGAATGCCAATTTTCTTTCGTCAGACCATTGAGGTCTGTAAGGTGTAGGTTTTTGTTGCTCTGGTTGGACTTCCGAGTTGTTCACTTTGTTACGAAAGGAGTCTCTGTCTGATGTGTCGGTTATGTTAGCAGTTCGCAAGTGTTTTTGTTCTTCTTTCATCCATGGTGGTGTACATTTGAGTGATGATATGTAATCTAGTATTCTTTCGGTTAGTCGGGTATTCGGCAGTCTACTTATGTGCCCGAAGAATTTCAATCGTCTTTTTCTGATGTCGACTTCGATGTTTGACTGTTGTTCAGTTGTCTTGATTGACTGTAGTCGGTACCCGTCAGGAGTGAGTCTTGCTCCCAGTATTTTCCGAATTATTTTTCTTTCTTTCTTGATGTCTTCAAGTTCATATTTCTTATAGAGTGTAAGTGTTTTGCTTGCGTAAAGACTTGCCGGTTTGATGACAGTGTTGTAGTGTCGAAGTTTGGTTTGTCTTGAATGCATTTTTTGTTATAGAGGTTTTGGATAAGTCCGAATGCTCTCCTCATTTTCTGGACATGGTTTTGTTGTGAGTTTTTCGGATCCACTTGGTGCGATAAATTCTCCCAGATATTTGAATTGTGGGACTCTTTTGATCGTTCCATATTTTCTTTGGCATGTTGTCGCCTTTGTGACTTAGCACTTGAGTTTTTTCGAAGGATATTATTTGAAGTCCCACTTTTTCCGTGCATTCTTGGAGTGTCTCTATTTGTTTTATTGAGGTCTCTTGATTTTATGTTTGTATAACCAAGTCATCGGTGAAGGAGAAATATGGTATAGAGAGATTGTTTTTACGAAAGCCAAGTGTAACTGGTTTCCAGACATTTTGTTTCTTGAGCTCTTTTTCCCTTTCTTCCATGACTTTATCCAGGACTATTTTGAACAAGAGAGTGGAAAGGCCATCTCCTCGTCGCACGCTTGTCTGAATTTCGAAAGGTTTCGAGATTCCCCCATAAATTTTACTTTGGATTTTGTGTTGGCCAGTGTTTGTTCAATGAGCTTCCGTGTTTTGTGGTTTAATCTTCTTTCTTCAAGGTTCTGGAAGAGTGATTGTCCATCGATCGAGTCGTATGCCTTTTGCAAATCGACAAATGTGCACATCACTGGTTTATTTCGAATTGCATGCATTTCGGTAATGGTTTTAAGACTGAAGATTTGTTCAGGACAGGATCGGTTTGGTCTGGATCTTGCTTGAAATTGTTATTATTTATTTATTTATTTATTTAACATCCCCAAGAATGGAATTCATGGGGGTTCTTTTATTTTCCCATAATTCATGTGGGGTACGAATTTTCTATGTTTACTAGTAAATTAACTCATCTCTAAACCAGCCATCGTTTCTCTTTTCCATATAAATAGGCTATGTCTGAATGAAGAAAATTCACGCTGAGAATTTTTATTGTCTTACCAGCAGGAATGTGTAAATATGCATAGAAATCTCTGTCGACTGCAGTGACAAGCATGTGTTAGTGGCATAACCTGGTGGAATATTCCCTGCTCGTCATCGCGTTCGAGTGACGTGGCTTGGCGCTCGGGCCTGCTCAGCATTGCAAGGCAAGTGTATGGCCTAACGAACCGACCGCCTCTCGCTCGTATTCCGGGCACATTCACCAATATCCACCACTAGTTCTCTCTTATACTCCCTCCCCATTTGTCCATTTCCTACTCTACACTCTTTCGCTATTCAGCGAACGTCTCCCAAGGACGTGTCAACTTTTCGCCCTTTCCTTCATCAAGTTCAGACCCACGGAGTGAAGTCAACCTTATAAGGAATAAATAAATTTACCAGAGAAAAGTGTGAAAACAAAACATGCTTGAGTGTCTGGCCAGATGCCTGCAACTCAGCAGTATCTTTACGGCGTTTGATTTGGTGTCAGAGACACTGCCAGAATGCACAATCTGAGGGGGACTAACGGGCTGTGATTTTAGTTGCTATGATTGCTCTTTAGAGCAGAAGCGTCCACACAGCACGCGGCGTGCTTCTGGCGTGGACCGCCTTGAAGTGAGGGTCTGCGACAACGCGGTCACGTAGCCCCGTGTACTTTGGGTGTGTGTAGAATCTGTCTGATAACCGGTGTTAATTGTTACTAGGGGACCCGTGCGAGACATCTCGCATGTTCATAAACCTCACTTTCCCCAATAGGTTTTGCAAATCGAACACTTCTTACAATAATTGATATTTAAGAAAGTAGAATTCAATTTGCCACTAATAATGTCGTTTGTGTGCTCATGGCGCAGTAACACTCACACGATTTGAGGACTCATTCCTTTGATTTACTGTTTCTGAAATCCATGCAAAATGATAAAGGAAAGACCTCAGAATGTTAAAATGACATGAAACAGGCGTCACAGCGGCCAAAATGTGAAGTAGACAGAAATTATGGAGCGTATCTTCATACATCAACAGTATCTGCAAATCGCACACTTCGTACATTTCTTGAAAGTCTTTTTTTAGAAAATTTATGAAATTATAGTGCAATTCGTCACTGCTAATGTCTATTCTATTTCGTTTTAATGCTCATTTGTCACGATCGGTCTATTGTGAGTGCCGCAGGACGGATCTATACTACTGAAATAATTTCGGATATGATGGCTGTATTAGCGTGTGTTATCGGTTTTAATTCAAGTAAGGACTGCAGACAATAATGTCAAGTAGTTCCTACTTTTTCTACGAAATGCTACCGTCCACGACACCTGCTTGCGGACTTGGCTACTTGATGATATCCCAGTCAGCACCTGGTGGTGAACGTTGGAACTATTAAAGCCTTATCAATTCTAACCTACAAATTTTGGCTGGACACAGGTGTAGTTAGTGGAAGGTTCTTTTTCATCCCATTTAATTCATGACATGGGACCGCCGGCTTTACTTCCTCTCCGAAGGAGGGAATCAATAACCAACTGAATGAATGAATACGCACTGACAACGTGTTGGGCTAGCTGACAAACTGCAGCCAATTGGAGTCCGTTGGCGGCCGATGTATATCGCTCCTGGCATATCTTTCAGATTCTTTCTTTCGAAATATAGGGTATAGTAGTCAAAAAGGATATCAACTATGTCAATTAAAAGACCAATTAATCAATAACAGAATACCAAAATACATCATTTTAATTACTGTTCCTTAGTATAGGGGCTGCGACAACGCGGCCATGTAGCCCCGTGTACTTTGGGTGTGTGTAGAATCAGTCTGATAAACGGTGTTGATTGTGAAGCCTGTATTAGTGTGTGTTATCTGTAATTCAGGTAGAAGGACTGCATTAATTAGTCTTTCCATAAAACTTTAAAAATAAACTTTTGAGTCTGCTAAAAAAAACACTTAATTAATAAGAAGAATCTTTGTATTGCGACTATAATCCGACATTACAATACGGTAATTAAGCCGGAAAGTCTCTATGCTTCAGAATGTATGTTTTCCATTAAAAAAGGCGAAATAGAAGAGCTAGAGAAAAAAGAAAGAAGGATACTTAGAAATATATTGGAATCATTAAAAACAGAAAGTGGAGAGTTCAGATACAGAAAAAATGATGACCACTACAAAAATAAAGACATTGAAAAAATATACGAGAGGATCAGGAAGAGGAGGGTTAATTCCTTTGGACACGTAATGAGGATGAATAACACCAGACTCACCAAACAAATGTTCAGTCATGTATACAAAAGCAAGAATGGTAATCAATGGGTACAAAGTATAAAAAGGGATATGGAGGAGATGGAAGTAACAATAGATATTATTCAGGACAGACCACTGCTCAGAAATATGATCGAAAATTTTAAGGGTTTCCTGGAGAAGGAAAAGGAGAAGCGGGTTAACATCTGGACGGAAGGGAGAAGAAGGAGACTAAGTGAAGTAATGAAGAACTACTGGAAGGCAAGAAGGGAATAAGAGACAGTGAATGCAATGTGTTATTTCACGCGGTCCAAAGATGGGCAAAATGGAGGAAAGAAAAAGCGGAATGTGGAAATGTTTGTGATTTTAAGAAAAAAAAAGTAGATTCTATGCATTCAGCTACAAATTAAAAATCCAAAAAATCCTAAAAATTTGGAGATAAGAGGGAAACGGTAAAGATCACCACAAAGGAGGACAACATGTTAACAAGTAGTTCCGTGAAGAATTATACAGCCTATTTTCATATATCCTACTCATGTTAATTGCCTCTATCATCATACAAAATTTCAGTTCAATTGCTGTAACAGATTCGTAGATATTGAGAACCGTCTAAATATTTTTGAAGGTCGCCAGGTTGGATTTTTATTTTTGTACTATTACATTAAGATTATTGTGTACGTGTGGTATTCAAACTTCAATCGCATGATTAGAACACAAGAAGTAAAAAACGAGATTTTAAAAGTACGCACACCAGCCATCTTGTGATTATGCAAACAATTGAAATAAATTATATGCCAGTGGATCAACATTAGTATAAGCATTTAACGTGCAACGTTTCACGGCACTCGGATAGTTAATTCGAACAAACGTCCATTTAAATATTTATACTTCGCGTCGCCGCCATGTTGGATTTGTGCTCACCAGGTTACTGAAAGTCCTATAGGTGAACATATGTTCATAGTCTCTATGAACATAAAAACAATCAGTTTGGTTGCTGTAAAAGATTCATAGATATTGAGAACCGTCTAGATATTTCGGAAGCTCGCCATTTAGGATTGTTATATGTTATATGCCATAGAGTTATGTACCATTCAAGGACAATAATTGCCTAGCTTCATTATTCAAACTTTCACTTCGATCGCATGATTACGACACAAGAATTAAAACTTAATTTTAAAATTTCGCACAGCCGCCATCTTGAGGCTATGTAAACAATTGAATTAAATTAGATGGTAGTGCATTACAATCTGCAAAATCATTTACTGTACCACATTTCACTGCGCTCAGAGAGTTAAATCACGAGAAAAGTCTATTAAAATATTTCAAATTCGCATGGTTGCCATGTTCGTTCTGTACTTTACAGGTTTATGAAATATACATAGATAAACTTGTATCAGTACCCTTTATCACCGTACAAAATTGCATGATGATATCTGTAATAGTTTCGGAGATATAGAATGTCTGTGAAATATTTCGCACAGCCGCCATTTTGAGGTTATGAAAACAATTGAACTAAATTAGACTCCAGTGTATTACAATGTGTATAAACATTTGCTGTACCAAGTTTCATTACGTTTGGATAGTTAAATCGCGAGAAATGTCTATTTAAAAGTCTCAATTTCGCTAGACCGCCATGTTGGTTTTGTAGTCACCAGGTTTTTAAAAGTCTCATAGGTGAACTTCTAGTAGTGCCTTTTATCACCGTACACAATTTCAGGGCGATATCGGTAATAGTTTCGGAGATATTGAATGCTAGTGAAATATTTCGCACAGCCGCCATGTTGTATTGGTGAGACGTAACAAAATTTGAAGGGCACGGTCGAGGTTGCCGGGAATAGTGCTATGAACTTACCGAGTTTCATTGAAATCGCTCCAGCCGTTTAGATTTTATTGGGGGGGACACACACACACCTCACACACACACACGGACAAAAGGTGATCTCATAAGCCTATTTTTTCAAAATTGAAAATAGGCTAAAAATGGATAAATAAAGCTTACGATTTGAATTTCTAAAATGTATAACTTTGCTTCTAATAGCAAGGTGTGTGTGTTTCCTTGGAAATGTATATCATTGTTGTACAAGATTTATGACAGGCACAGTTATAATATTGTTTTGACTCCATACGCTGTATGTGGCACCTTAACCCGGGAGAGGTAGTGCGGGGACTTTGTGACCCCAAGCAATTTCTTTAAGCTGGGATTTCTAGATTTTACTACACACATAAAACCTGCCACATACCTTTCCCCACATGCCTTATCTATTGTCTGAGGGCAGTAGCCTATTAATGGAAGGGATGTGTTCTGAAAGACCCGGCGCCACCAGTACCCCTGACAGACTGAACAACTGTTGCAGTCTTACGCGTACTCCATGAGAATATAGCTGCCTGATAGCGAAATAGAATTGATTGTAGTTAAGTGTTACAATAAAATATTATGAATCGTCTGAGCTACGAAGAGCAAGAATTCAGGGTGTTATCTCTTCTGCAAGGCGTCGAAGAGGAAGACATATTAGGAGGTGAAAAGAGAGATGAAGAGAGAAGATGAACTAGAAATAGCAGAATTTGAAAATGATACTGAGCATAGTGCAGACGAAGAAGAAAATGAAGCATGTGACGATGATATGCCACTTTCTCAGCGGATGTGTACCCTTACTGGCAAAGACAGTTACAAAATGGAGCACAATTCAACCACAATACAATACAACAAGAGACTTCTCAAAATGTGTCATTGGTTAAAAACTAGAATCTTACATTATCTACCACTTGTCTATTCATTGATTTCGATATTGTTAATAGGTAAACTGAAGTTAGAATTATCAGATATGTCATACAAATAGAACCTGTCAGATACGCACCATTTCTATTATAGTGTAAATAGCCGTTTATAATATATCCATGACTTTCATTTTAGACAAATATACTTGCTCATTAGTTCAGTGAATGTTTTCATGCCATATCAGTAGCATAAACGAAATAATTGTTGTTATTACTGAGAAATAATTGGGAGGGGTCAAAATTTTGTATTATATTTTTGATCTAAAGATGTTCGCATGATGAGTGAAACATGTGACCCAATTAAATCCCCACCTTTCATGAGACAAGTGTGTTAATGTATACAGTGTGCTCTACAGAAACCAGACAGCAGTTAATGAAGCGGAAGGACATGAGACAGAAGCTGGTATTCAGGCAAGGCTGCAACTTATCACCCATACTTTTCAATCTTTACACTGAACAAACCAAGAAGGAAATTGGAGAACAAGAAGTTACGTAACGAACTAAAGAGCCTACTTTTCTTAAAAATTAAGATTCATGCCAAGGATTAATCTATATGCATCTATCTAGAATAATGACGAAATTAAGTTGGTAATATCAAAATTTCTAATTAGTTCGAAATACAGTATACCTGGTATAATGTAGCCTAATAAAGCACTACAGTAGGCAGCCCTGGTGACGGATATATTATTCATCTCTTAAAGTACAGAATACAAAATTTGGTTGAAGTCCAATGGATAGCATGGACGTCACATGCAGTTAAACATTGGATCTAACTGCGCACGTAAAATCATGTTGCCAACATCTGAAATAATCTGATCTATTGTTGTGCCAATTTTGAATGACATCCATTAGTTATTATGGAAATTAAATTCATTTTAAAATTGGACTTATCAGCAGGCTTAGAATCATGTTGGCAGCACTGACATATATTAGTTACTCCAAATTAATCTAGAATGTCAAGTACTATACGTGTGCTAAGTATAGAGCTATTGGCTTGCATACTTTCTGATATATTGATATTAGGGTAACAAAAATAGAGACTGCATTTATTAAAAGTAGGCAGCCCTGGTTGAAATCCAAATGATAGAATAGAAGTTATATGTATTTAAAGTTGGGCCTCTCAGCAGGCCTAGAATCAAGTTGGTACCACTGACGTATATAAGTTACTCCAAATTAATATAGTTTAAAGCTGTCGGCTTGCATACTTTCTGATATATTGGTATTAGGATAAACAAATAGACAGAGCATTTATTAACATTTGGCAGCCATGGTGGCTCTTAAGAATACGCTCAGTCATGTCTGTTTATGCACACATAGCATATACGAAATTTGGTTGAATTCCAACTGATAGTGTAGAAGTTATATGCATTTAAAAGTTGGACCTATCATCAGGCTTATAATCATTTTGGCAACACTGCCATGTATGAACTCCTGGAAATTAAACTGAAATATGATTATCTATACGTGTGCCAATTCTTTAATAGCTCCCATTTATACCTTCCAAGATATCCAACAAGGAGCTCAAATTTCAATTGCAATTTTTCAGTAGTTGGTAGTACTGACATCATTTTCAAATATGGTATTGAGATATTCAGGTATAGATCTTCACTCCTACCAAATTTTGTTTCGATTGCTGCAGCCGTTTAGGAGTTGATAGGGACACACACACACACACACAGCCAGCCAGACAGACAGAAGGACAGACAGAAGACAGACAGACACACATTTGCCCGGATCGATCTCATAAGTCTACTTTTTACTAATTTTTGCAAAATGTGAAAAGTAGGCTAAAAATGTCAAGTACGATAAAAGATCAAGAAGAATTAATATCTACTCTAAGATTTGCTGATGATCTTAGCGGACCCACCAGAGGATTTGAATGAGTTTCTAAACGGTACATATTCTGTGTCGAGGAAAGAATACATGATAAAAACAAAAAAGTCCTCTCGGCACGCCGGAAGGTGGAGGTAGATTTCACCGGACAAACTGCAGAATATGCAGGTTTTCGTAGATGGATCAGACCTCATTTATTGCGAGAAAGGATTTTATAATTGGAGATTAATTAACTTTGTTTTTCGTCATTTCATGCATATTTTAAACATTTTATTGTCTTATGATGACGGTAACCTTCATGTCATTTGGAGTCAATTTTTATACTTGTGGTCACACTGTCCTTATGCAAGGTTTCGACACTGATGTGTAACTATGTAATGGTCTGTTACTTCTTCACGCAAAATTATATCTCCCGCATAGATTTTGGTTGGTTCTTCAGTTTAGGGGCTGCGACAACGCGGTCATGTAACCCCGTGTACTTTGGGTGAGTGTAGAATCTGTCTGATAAACGGTGTGAATTGTAATGGCTGTATTAGTCTGTAATTCAGGTAAGGACTGCAGACGGTCAATTTCAAGCAGGAGTTCCTAATGTTGCTACCAGATACTACCGTCAATGACACCTAGCTGTGAATTTGGCTACTAGATGCCACCACAACCAGCAACTCGCAACGAACGTTGGAACTTCCCCTCCAAAAAGAGAGCAAACTGGGGGATTTTTAGCGCTCTTAGGCAATCCGACGACTTTGGCCGGCTTTGAACCCGCGACCTTGGGCATAGAAGTTCAGCATGCTACCCGTTACGTCACCGAAGCCGCTTCACACTTAGTCAGATGGAAATCTGAATCTGATCTCATGCAAGTGCGTTGTCATGGCAACGTCTGATGGCTCATCCCTCATCAATTTAGTTGTGTTGCCATGGCAACCACTGATAGCTCTTGGCATTTTCTTATAATTCCGAAGTCATTTTTCTCATCCCTTGGCGTAATGGTGGGTCATATCATAAATTCTTTCAGACAAAAGTTTTAGCTAATTATTAGGGAAATATTGTCCATTTTGTACGGTTTTGATATTGTGCCGATTAAGAGAGATATGATTTAATGTTTCCCGAAAAACGCACTTTTTCCCACCCCTTTTGGTCAATGGTTGATGCTATAAAAAAACTCTTCAAACATAAATTTTTGGGCTTCATCCGACACATAGTATGAACTTTGAATTGATTCGATATTTCACATATTAAGAGAGTTATAGCAATATTTCACTTTTTCGAAAAAAGCCCCCCATTTTCACCCCCTTCGACCGATTTAGCCCAGTAACGAATTCGTCCGAGATTTTATAGGTATACATATTCGGTAAAAAATTCAAAGTGATTGGTGCAAAATTACGGCAGTTATCATGTCCACAAGAAACTGATACACATATCTTTATATATATAATTCTTCGACACGTGTGTATGTGACTGAACTCCTCCTAAACGACTGAACCGATTTTGATGGAATTTGGTATGTATATTAGGGTGGGTCCATGTATGGTTTAGATTCACAATCTGACTCGGTAGGTGGAATGAACACAATTTTAGAACCACAATTTACACACAATTTTAGAACCACGATATACAGTCAAAAACAGTCGTCATGGAAACCACTAGCCTTGGCCTTCGTGAAAGCTGATGTCTTTGGACGGTTTGTCTCTGCACGTTAGAGCCACCTGGTCGCAACCTGTGCAACTACCGCCATTACATACACTGCGCCCGTGGCGAAAAGTTGTGTTTTATACCAAAGGTGGCAGTGATGTCGAATTCTGTTTGTCTCTGCACGTTAGAACGTTTCAAAGTCCCGTATGCGTTCATATACCATTCATCCGATTTCCATGAAACTTGGGTGATATGTTCAGTGAGCTCCAGCGAAGGTGTTTGGCTAAGTAAATCCATTTTACTATAGATAGCGCACGAATAGATTCACCAAATGGGCGACGACACGCGAAGCGTTTCAAAAAGTCCCGTATGCGTTCAAATACCATTCGTCCGATAGCGATGAAACTTGGGTGAGATGTTGTGTAGACTTCAGGGAAGACTTCTGGCTTAGTACATCAATTTCACATTACGTAGCGCACGACTAGATTCAACAAATGAGTGACGACGCGCGAAGCGTTTCAACAAAGTCCCGTATAAGTTTATATTCCATTCATAGATTAAGATGAAACTTTGATGAGTTGTTGTGTACACTTAAGTGAAGGCGTCTAACTTAGCAATCCATTTCACAGACGGTTGCGCACGAGTAGAAGCAACAAATGAGCGTCGACGTGCGAAGCGTTTCAACAAAGTCCCGTATGCGTTCAAGTAGTCTACCATTCGTCCGATAGCGATGAAACTTGGGTGAGATGTTGTATACACTTACGTGAGGGTTTCCAACTTAGTAAATCCTTTTATAATAGGTAGCTCACGAGTAGATTCAACAAATGAGCAACGACGCGCGAACTTTTAATCAAAGTCCCGTATGCGTTCATATACCATTCATCCGATTCCAATGAAACTTGGGTGAGATGTTGTGTACACTTACGTGAGGGTTTCTAACTTAATAAATCCATTTCACAGGAGGTTTCGCACGAGTAGATTCAACAAATGAGCGACGACGCACGAAGCGTTTCAATAAGGTCCCGTATGCGTTCAAATACCATTCGTCCTATTACGATGAAACTTGGGTGAGATGTTGTGTACACCCTACGGAAGGTTTCTGGCTTAATAAATCCATTTTACAATAGGTAGTGCAAGAGTAGATTCAACAAATGTGTGACGGCACGCGAATCATTTCAACAAAGTACCGTATGCGTCCATATACCATTTATCCGATTGCGATGAAACTTTGGTGAATTGTTGTGTACACTCCAGGAAATGTTTCTGTCTTAGTATTGAACCCGATGGGGTTATGCTGACTGGAATCGAACATGGTTCTCAGAGACTGTGATCTCAGTATAAAGGTTCCACCAGGAAGCGAACCAGAGATCTGTACAGGGAGTTTCTTGGTAAAAACCCCTCGAAAGAAATGTATATTTAATCACTGGTGTGATTTTTGATGAAATGGCATTATTTATTAAAATAATGTAGGAAATAATGAGCAGATTATATCATTATAAGACGATTTGGTGTAAGCTATTGGAGGCTTGAAGCATAGAGAGGGCAGAGCTGACATTTACTAATTGGCCCAGAATTGTGGGTTGGAACCAGCGGCGCCACGTCCATCTCAGTGACCCCAATATATCGTCTAGAGCAGGGGCGAGGCCTGAATAATGACATAGTTATTCCCCGACGGAGAATGGATTTAGAGGAGGGGCGGAGAAATGCCCAGAAAAATCATTGATTACTCGTGATTGGAGTAACGAATCGAGATGAGAGTTGCACACAGGTGAATATCTTGGCAAGAAGATAATTTTAGAGTCTTTTACCTGCGAAATTGGTGCATATTTAATGATGTGCGTAAGGACTGTAAAACGACCATTGTTCGCGGATGGATGTGAAGATGTTGCCGGGGGTTTCCCGTTAGGTAGCGTCCCACGCCATGGAGAAAGGAATTAATATTAATTAATTGAACGAGCGATTCCTTTGCACACAGATAGTTTTGGGACCTGTGAAGAGAGAGGAACGCAATGATCATGGTTTGAAGACCTGAATCATGCTGTGAGAGGAGCCAAGATTACGCGGGAAGATGTTGCTCTACTTTCTGTGGAAATCCGATATAAGGGAGTAGACCCCAGGAGGAGCTCTCACTTGTTACTCAGCTATGCTCAGTCTCACTCAGTTGTCACGCAGTCTACATGCCGCCAAGCGCAGTTACAGCCAGTTACAGTTTTACTCAATTGTCAGTTGTAGCACAATGGCAATAATTTGCAATCAGTATACAGCAAATATGCAGCAGTACGAGACAGCGTGTAAGTCGCATACAGAAGTCTTCAAATAAGCTACGTGCAGTCTTCGAGTGAAACTTCAGTCAGCTACAGCCAGGTTGAAGCAAGTTCGTCAAGGCAAACGCATGACGGATCTATTCATCAAGACGCCGAACAAAGACTGGTATGTGTAATAGAAACAGTAAATATGCTTGTATGAATAATAGTCGTGATACAGGCATAATCAGCAGCACGAACTATGACGTGTTCAGTTACGAAGCACCGTATAGACTAACGGTAGAACTATTGTATATAATTATTTGTGAAAGTGTTGAACTTTATTAAGCGCAATGTGTATAGTATTAACTAATCGTATATGTGTAACTACGATAGAATGCGCGAAAGAAACTCTACTAAGTGTTTGGTATTGCCATGAGAGTACCAGATGTTAACGCTCATGTTTGGGAGCCAGCGTATTGATGTAACGCAGGACGCTTACTGTAGGAGTAATGATCGTCATAAAACTGTTGGAGAGTTCCGAGAGCAGATAACCAGACTTTCAATCAGGAGTTGGTAACGTAAGATGCCGTCGACACCTGCAATTTCGATCTCTGCTAGGGAATTTCAGCATTGAAGTGTGTATAAAGTGACGAGTGTTCAGTGTAATGTATATGTAAAAATATCATTTAAAGTAGTGTTTGATGAAGTGTTTCACTTGTTTGGGGAGTGATAACTTCCTGAAAGGTATGCAACGTGTCGTGTTGGTGATAGAAATTATGTGTAATCAAATGTGTGTAAACAAGAGAAATATGTCGCGTTAAACCCATTATGGCGGGCGACATGGAAGAATATGATTGGTCGGAGCCACCTTAGATGCCTATAGAGATGTAAGTACCCCACAAATTATGGTTATGATTATGTAGAAGTATGGACCGCTGCATGTCTGGGATTCCGTAAAGATATTGTGAATTCCTTATAGATGCCAGTAAAAGTCAGTTAGGAGGCTGATCCTCCATGTTTAATCAGTAAGGAGTTGATTTTGATAGAGTTGAGATGTTGATTTGCATCATTAAGTGGAGTAATTATTCCCACTATGAATTAAGAATGGCAATCAGTTATGTAAATGCAACGAACGCGATTGTTCGAGTTTAAAACGTCTAGCTATGTCGGAAATTTTGGTAATTTATGTGAGAATAATAATAAATAATGATTTGATCATTTATGTCAATGAGATTTACAATAATAATAATAAATGATGATTTTGGTCATTTATGTCAGTGAGAAATGATGATATAATAATAATGGTTATTAAGAGTATGAATGAACACATCAGGAAACAAATAAATGTTGTAAGCGAGAATTATTAACGCTAATTGCAAGACTTATCAATCTAAGCAGGAAGATGTTACAGTGAGATTACATTTCAGTAATTATGGAAAGAAGTTTTATATCAGAATATTGCAGATATTCAGTAATGATACCAGTAATGAAAGAGCTTTTAGTGAATTGAATTTGCAGCTTAATTGAGAAGCTTATAGAGTAAATGTTAGATTTCTCTTAATATTATAGGTCGGAGTGTCGTAGCATGGAGCATTAGGGGCCAGATAGTCTATTCTACGTATGAATTCTCCTATGTCGTGGACATTGTTGGAGATATTATTTATTCCAGAGTTTTAGTGTAGGACCCTAACTCTGAAGAAAGGATTGAAATGTGTTCCGGACTGGAATCTTGACAGAGTCGAGGAAA